>OY757245.1:1697931-2897931 GCA_963583935.1 Diaperis boleti | reverse complement strand
AACACAAAGTGGGCATCAAAGTGAGAAAGAATTTCAAAAATTCTCAAAGAATAATTATTTGGGCTCGAATTGTATTGGACGTTATGAATTCCGAAAAATATCCAGAATATATAAGAACAAATAAGAAACAAGAATAAGAATAAGGCAAGTAAAGCAAGATGCCAACAGCATAGAATGAAATAAACTTTGAGGTCAACGTCTATGATCGGCGAGTAAGCACCGATTTCAACCATTCGGCTGCGGTCCCACTAATTAGACTCCCATCCTCATTAATGCACTGCAAACCGCTTCAGTTCTGCTTTTTACCTCCGCGGCACTTTACGATGCTGCCAACCTCGTAAATTTTCCTAGAGCGTGATGGCGTAGTTATTATGCTCCGTAGGCGACAATTCCAAGAGGAAATTGGTAGTTCGGTGCACAACCTAACGGTACCAAAAGTTTATACGGTTTTCGCTCTCGAGCATCCGGTAATCGTGATGAGCGAAAAACACACGCATACCAACGAATTAGAACGAAAAAGCAAAAAAACAACACGGTGACGCCGACGAGATTCGAACCCTTTTTCGCGCCGAAGAATGCCGACATCCTTGAGGCGATCGATTAGAGATTTCTTTCGCCTGACAACATGCCTATTATTATTTGCGAACGGTGCGTACCACCTTCCGAGTCACGTGACCGACTGTTCCGGCACGACCGATATTGGTGAAATTGTCGGTACGTGATGAAAATCGAAAATAGGAAATGGTCGAGTGGGCGGCATTACGCCGAGGAATGTAAGCCATTTTGGATTCAAGATGGCGGCGATGCGGTACCCGCCCGACCGTAGCCACCTTTTCCTGGTCTTCCCCTATTTCGTACCGTTTTGCACAACGCCAAGATGGCGTCTCCGTGACGTATAACCCGCGATCCAAACACGGCCATCTTCCTATTCAAATGCGGCGTGCACAGTTAGACGCGAAATAATTAACACCACGTGACCATCGCTAACCCATAAGCCTACTTGATTTTCGATGTGACAAAACAATGGGCTGGCTCGTGAAAGCTCCATGATGACATGTCGTTTCGCGTTTTCGAAACCTTCAAAGGTTTCACAGCTGACATATCGCGGAGAGCGGCGGCGACCTTTATCGAAAAATCGTGCGACCTTTGTGTCAATCAGGGAAGGAATGCGAGGGTGTGCTTGTAAATCCGTGTTTTTGTCTGGTCCCAAAATGAAAAAGGAAAAGAATGTGGATGACGTGGGTCGCGAGCCATAAATTTCCGATAAACAGACTTAGAGGAAGTCGGGACCCAGGAGCGAACAGCGGCTACTTGATTTTTGATTTATCGCTCATCACAAAATCGGACCCGCTCTGTTCCACTCGTTTACCCGAATCACTCACTCGTTGCACGCACCGTTAAGTATCGACTTAACGAGATAATTAACCCGACAGAATTCCGTGAAATTCATCAGAATACCGGGAAAAATTTGCCCGCACCCCATCCAGACCCGGTCATCGGTCGTAATTGGCGCATTATGACAGAGATGTGCCGTTTCGTAAGAATGGTACCCACGCTTGTCGTTACAACAACCCATTGTTGCCCGTAATTGCGTTAAATAATAACCGACACAGTTGGGAAACAACGTTAGATGGGCTCTTGACTAATTAAATGGAGCGCGATCTTGTGTGATTTTTGCCACGATCGCTGAAGAATGGGAACTCTTCTTCGTTGTTTAGAATGTCGATTTCCTTGAAGATGGGTATTGTTGGATGATCACCGGATTTTTGTGGGAGGTGAAGTCATACCTACCGTGAGGAGATGGGCACGGAAATATCGAGATGGCGAAGGTTGGGCAGATTCCGTGAGACATGTTGAGATAATGCGAATATAATGTTTTTTTTTTGGGTGAAATGTCAGGAGGTCGTCGTGACCTCAAGGACCGGAGATCGGGTTTTGTTGTTGTCTAACGTTAGTAGTTATTCTACGTCCAAATACAGTACGAATTATGAAACCATGAGAAGTTATTGAAGAAACAAAACCGTAAGATAGTAAACAATAACAATTATGAAACAGTAAGAGATTAAGAAACCACGAGATCAAGAAACCATTTAATAAAACCACGAGATTATGAAACTGATTGATAAAAAATTACGGAACTAAAGTGGGGAACTCATTTCAACAATTCCAAAGTTCCAAAATCAAGAATTCCACTATTCAAAATTCACAATTTCAACATTTCAAGACCAATTCAATAGGTTTTTTTAACGATTCAAAATTTTCCAATTCTGGAATTCAAGATTTAAATCATTTACAATTTGCAAATTCAATGATTCAAAACTTCTAGGATCAGGAATTTATTCATAGTTCCAAATTCCGGATTAAATTCCCAAATTCGGAATTTATAAATTTTGAATTATGAAAATCCTCATAAAATTCCAGTGCTTGTAAAATTCGAACGTGAAATTTCGAATTCCGGAATTTGAAAATTTTTAATAGTTAAAATATATATGTTGAATCCTGAATTCCCTTTTGAATTTTATTCGTTGAGATCTATAATCCTGAATTTGGATCATTAAAATTTAATTTCCGAATTTGGGAATTGCACATGTTGGATTATCTAAATTCTGAATTTGGATTTTGTTTTGGAATCATCCTGAATATGCCAACACTAAACATCCAGTTTTATTTTTATAGATCCAAAAAGTGAGAATTTGGGAATTCAATTCAGTGGATAAAATTTTTTCAAATTCAGGAATTTAAAATTTCAACGTATCAAAACATGTATTAAGAATTCAGTAATGTCAAATTGAATTATGTATTGCATCTGGAAATTGCAAATTTTGATGTCATGAATTAATTTGGAATTTCGTTGGTCCTATGAAAATTTTAAATTGTAGTTGAAGTCTTAAATGCTTGAATTTGCAAACTGAATCGTCGAAACTTGAATTCTCAAATTCGGAATTTATAAATTTTGAATAAGGAAAATCCTGATTATGGAAACACTAAAATTCCAGAGCTTGTAAAACTCGAACGTGAAATTTCGAATTCCGGAATTTGAAAATTTTTAATAGTTAAAATATATATGTTGAATCCGGAATTCCTTTTTGAATTTTAATCATTGAGATCTATAATCCTGAATTTGGATCAATAAAATCTAATTGCCGAATTTTGGAATTGCACATTTTGGATTATCTAAATTCTGAATTTGGATTTTGTTTTGGAACTTGGAAATCTTGAATACCTGAATTCCAAATTTTGCTAATTTCCAAATAGAAATGCTATATATTTTATTACATCAAATTTTGAGAATTCAGCCATTCAAGTTTTCAGCAATTCAAAATTTGCAAAATTAGTAATTGTGGATTTTAAAAAATTATAATTTTCCCTAGAATCAAAATTTACAATTTCCACAATCAGAAATTTAAATAATTTAAGGCCAATTCAATAGGTACTTTTAACGATTAAAATTTTTCAAATTTTGGAATTCAAAATTTAAATCATTTATAATTTGCAAATTCAATGATTCAAAATTTTTTGAATCAGGAATTTATTCATAGTTCCAAATTCAGGATTAAATTCCCAAATTCGGAATTTATAAATTTTGAATTATGAAAATCCTGAATATGCCAACACTAAACTTCCAGTTTTATTTCTATCGATCCAAAAAGTGTGAATTTAGGAATTCAATTGAGTGGATCAAAATTTTTCAAATTCAGGAATTAAAAATTTCAACCTATCAAAACGTGTATTAAGATTTCAGGAATGTCAAATTGAATTATGTATTGCATCTGAAAATTGCAAATTTTCATGTCATGAGTTACAAAATTAAAATTTTTAATTTGAAATGTCGTCGTTGGTCTTATCAAAATTTTAAATTGTAGTTGAAGTCTTATATTCTTGAATTTGCAAACTGAATCGTCGAAACTTGAATTCCCAAATTCGGAATTTAAAAATTTTGAATAATGAAAATCCTGATTATGGAAACACTAAAATTCCAGAGGTTGTAAAATTCGAATGTGAAATTTCGAATTCCGGAATTTGAAAATTTTTAAGTTAAAATATATGTTGAATCCTGAATTCCCTTTTGAATTTTATTCGTTGAGATCTATAATCCTGAATTTGGATCAATAAAATCTAATTTCCGAATTTGGGAATTGTACATTTTGGATTATCTAAATTCTGAATTTGGATTTTGTTTTGGAACTTGGAAATCTTGAATACCTGAATTCCAAATTTTGTTAATTTACAAACAGAAATTCTATATATTTTATTATTTCAAATTTTGAGAATTCAGCCATTCAAGTTTTCAGCAATTCAAAATTTGCAAAATTAGTAATTGTGGATTTTAAAAAATTATAATTTTCCCTAGAATCAAAATTTACAATTTCCACAATAGAAATTTAAATAATTTAAGGCCAATTCAATAGGTACTTTTAACGATTAAATTTTTTCAAATTTTGGAATTCAAAATTTAAATCATTTATAATTTGCAAATTCAATGATTCAAAATTTTTTGAATCAGGAATTTATTCATAGTTCCAAATTCAGGATTAAATTCCCAAATTCGGAATTTATAAATTTTGAATTATGAAAATCCTGAATATGCCAACACTAAACTTCCAGTTTTATTTCTATCGATCCAAAAAGTGTGAATTTAGGAATTCAATTGAGTGGATCAAAATTTTTCAAATTCAGGAATTAAAAATTTCAACCTATCAAAACATGTATTAAGATTTCAGGAATGTCAAATTGAATTATGTATTGCATCTGAAAATTGCAAATTTTCATGTCATGAGTTACAAAATTAAAATTTTTAATTTGAAATGTCGTCGTTGGTCTTATCAAAATTTTAAATTGTAGTTGAAGTCTTATATTCTTGAATTTGCAAACTGAATCGTCGAAACTTGAATTCCCAAATTCGGAATTTAAAAATTTTGAATAATGAAAATCCTGATTATGGAAACACTAAAATTCCAGAGGTTGTAAAATTCGAATGTGAAATTTCGAATTCCGGAATTTGAAAATTTTTAAGTTAAAATATATGTTGAATCCTGAATTCCCTTTTGAATTTTATTCGTTGAGATCTATAATCCTGAATTTGGATCAATAAAATCTAATTTCCGAATTTGGGAATTGCACATTTTAGATTATCTAAATTCTGAATTTGGATTTTGTTTTGGAACTTGGAAATCTTGAATACCTGAATTCCAAATTTTGTTAATTTACAAACAGAAATTCTATATATTTTATTATTTCAAATTTTGAGAATTCAGCCATTCAAGTTTTCAGCAATTCAAAATTTGCAAAATTAGTAATTGTGGATTTTAAAAAATTATAATTTTCCCTAGAATCAAAATTTACAATTTCCACAATCAGAAATTTAAATAATTTAAGGCCAATTCAATAGGTACTTTTAACGATTAAAATTTTTCAAATTTTGGAATTCAAAATTTAAATCATTTATAATTTGCAAATTCAATGATTCAAAATTTTTTGAATCAGGAATTTATTCATAGTTCCAAATTCAGGATTAAATTCCCAAATTCGGAATTTATAAATTTTGAATTATGAAAATCCTGAATATGCCAACACTAAACTTCCAGTTTTATTTCTATCGATCCAAAAAGTGTGAATTTAGGAATTCAATTGAGTGGATCAAAATTTTTCAAATTCAGGAATTAAAAATTTCAACCTATCAAAACATGTATTAAGATTTCAGGAATGTCAAATTGAATTATGTATTGCATCTGAAAATTGCAAATTTTCATGTCATGAGTTAGAAAATTAAAATTTTTAATTTGAAATGTCGTCGTTGGTCTTACCAAATTTTAAATTGTAGTTGAAGTCTTAAATTCTTGAATTTGCAAACTGAATCGTCGAAACTTGAATTCCCAAATTCGGAATTTATAAATTTTGAATAATGAAAATCCTGATTATGGAAAAGCTTGTAAAATTCGAATGTGAAATTTATAATTCCGGAATTTATTTTTTTTAACTTCAAATATATGTTGAATCCTGAATTCTCTTTTGGATCGATAAAATCTAATTTCCGAATTTGGAAATTGCACATCTCGAATTTCTTATTTCTGAAATTAAAGTTTTTTTTTTCATGAAAATCCTGAATTTGAAAAATTTGGAGCGTCGAAATCTTGAATTTTAAAATTCGTAAATTTTGAATCAAATTCGTGAATTCGGAATTTACATGGAAATCCTGAATTTAGAAACACTAAAATTCTTGAGTTTGTAAATTCCGGAATTTGAAAATTTGGGAATTGCACATTTTGGATCATCTAAATTCTGAATTTGGATTTTGTTTTGGAACTTGAATTCCAAAATTGCTAATTTTCAATCTTGAAAATCGAAAATTTGGAAATTCAGAAATTTTAGAATTCAGGGCATAAATAATTCCAAATTTCTAAATTCAGAATTATGACTAAATTTTACAAATTCGAAATTTCAATGATACAAAAAAAATTAATTCAGGATTTCCTATATTCTAAATTTGTAATTTCCACATGCCATAATTCAAGATATTAGCGATTTTAAATTTGGAAATTTATTATTAAGGTTACAATTTCCAAATTTAGGATTTCCACGATTCAGAATTTGTTTGCTTTCCGAATTCAGGAATTCAAAATTTCGAAACGATCGACATTTCCAATTTCGAAATGCAAGAATTCAAGATTTTAGCGATTCAATTCAATTTTTGAACTCGGGAATTCAAGACTTAAGTGATCCAAAATTTCCAATTTCGGGTATCAACGATTCAAAATTTACAAATTCAGGAATTCAAGATATAGAATATTAAATTTTATTAATTTAAGATTTCGAAATTTATGAATTTAAATTCAACCGAATTCAGGATTTCCAAAATTTCATCTTGACGATTCAAAATTTAAAAATTAAAATTTGCAATCACAAAATTATAAAACTATGATATTATGAAACCTTAAAAGCTAAAAAATTGTAGAACCAAAGTAACTGAGCAAGCAAGAGGTTGCTACTTAGTAAAGGCATTTCTTTTTTATTAGTTAAATTCGCACACCTGAATTACGTAGTTATCACATGTTTTTCTAACCTAAGCTTGTAAGTCAAGGCCTCCTCGATAGGTTCGACTGACAATAAATTCCATCATCCTATACTTAATTTACTTACCGGCCTTGGCCCGCAATTCCGCCCGTCCGTCAAAAAAAAAAATACCATCAGAAATTAGTGTAATTTCTTCGTTTCCAGATCCCCCGTGCCATATACCATGCACCAGCCCCCATAACCTTCAAGATGGCGCTGAAACTCCGCAAAGACATAAAAAAGTCCTCGTACTACGTGTGGTTCCTGGGCGCTAAAGAATCTAAAGGCCTCCGCGGCTCCGATTACGTCCTCCCGGTCATCAAGCACCTCGAAGAGCGCGAGAAGGACGTGGAGCCCTTCAAGGTCACCCTCCAGGTCTCGCACAAGGGTCTGAAGATCGTCCAGAACGTGGTCTCGCAGAAGGGCTCCAAACCGAAGAACGAGACCATCAAGCACTTCATCCCCCACAACACCATCACGTGCGTCTACCAGAAGGAGGACGTGATAGCGTGCATCTTGTTGCTGTTCAATCCCGTGACCAAGTGCCCTTTGCACGTGCACGCCTACAGATGCGACAGCCTGGAGACGGCCAGCCTGCTGAAGCAGCAGCTGATGGTGCTGATCGAGAGGCCGGAGAACCAGAAGAAGTTCGCGGAGATCGAGGGGCGGCTGAAGGCGGCGAGGGAGACGAAGAAAGTCGAGTCGTCGGTGGGGAGCGACACGGGGACCAGCACGAGGGAGAGCGAGTCCAGCGAGGAGAGGTAAATCAACGCGGACGACGGCTAAATGTTAGAGATTATCAGATTCGGTGTTGCCATCCGTACCCACGGGTCCCAAGGTGAAAATTAGCATATAAAGGCCCCCCCGAAACAATCGCCTCCAGCTTGCAACATCTCTTCACAATCACGCGGAAAAAATGAGCGTCGACCTCGGCTAACAATGCAATTATCCAATCAATAATGAAAGTCATTCAATAATGCCAACCGTGAAAAATTAGCCTACAAATCTGCGAGAATAAGCGATCACATTAACCCGTTGACACGAATAGCGAGGAAAATCTGAACCGCGCAAACGTGGAGGTTTTTTATCCGCCGACTTTTGACCTTTTTATTGTATTTTTAAACGGGTGTGCAATAATATTTTTTTTACCGTGAAAAAACAAAGTGTGCCGTGCACTATGTCAACGCCTACATTGAAAAAACTAACAATAACAACAAAACATATCAGACGTAATTGCAAATGATCCTCGATCGAATTAATTCGAGCATCCACAACAAAACCAAGATGGCCGCCGTCCAACGGCCATAACTGTATGGCTTTTTGTGATGATTTTTTCGGGAATCGCGTAAGACGCTCGTTCTCTCGTTGTCTTCGACACGTGCTGAATGCGAGTCACGTGGCCATTATTCCTAATCATAATGTAAATGGCATAACGGTGTTTCTGCAATACCTACACTTGTTGGCCTTTTCTTCTTTTCTACTTGTACAATCGCGGAACGTTTTTGCGGTCGTCTGCGCTCTTGGAAATTCGGCAAAAGGGGAAACGAGGTGCCGGAAATGTAAGGAAAAAAAACTGTTCTGGGTGGGTAATATGGACTTCTACTTTTTTTGGGTTTCCGGGTGGGTTCGGTTGGTGTGGCCTCGGAGATTTTCGAAAGGGAACATTTATTCGTTAACTGCTTTTTTTTCTCGTCTCATATTTTAGATTGTTCTTCGAGCTTTCGGTACTGTTCTTTGTTCATACTCATTTCTCAGTTATTAAATTCTCTATTTCTCTCGGAGAATTCTCAACAGTCCAGCGGTTTCAAAGTCTCAAAAACCTAAAATCTCACATTCTCAATATCAAACTTTTAATATCAGAATGTCTCCAAGTCTCAAAGCCTCAAGACGTCAAATTCCAAAATACAAAAACTTTAAAAGTCGCATACCCTCAAAAGTCTCAAGTTTCAACGTCCCAAAGAGTCTCTAAGGTTTTTAAAATCTGAAACTCTGAGTCTCAACTTCTAAAACTCTCACAATCGCAAAGTTTCAATGTTTAAGATCTTAAAGTATCGAAACCATAAAGTCCCTAGTGCCAAGACTCAAACTTACTAAAACCATTCTAAAACTATACTAATCACTTCATTACCTACCAAACTTGCGCATAAGCAGCTACAGCACTCGACTGCTAATAAGACCTTGAATAGGAGGCCCATCCACGATATTCTATCAAAATGTATCTGATAGATCTAGTTCGGTTACCTTCCTTATATTTTTGTTTCTACCTTCATCCGTCTGTTATAATTAGTGATTTGTCGTTCCTCTCGTTCATGCATACTTTTTTTTTAAAGGTTCGGCGTTGAAACTACCCGCGTCACGACCCTTTACGACTCAGTGGCGGCGGAACTCCGCGCGAAACTCAACAAGAACAACGTCCCCATCCTGTTACCCCCCCGCGACTACGACACCGTCCACCGCCAGAAGGGCAACCTCACCGGAATCGAACTCAGGCGGTGCCTCAACGCCAACATCGTCGGCCAAAACGCAAAGGGACGGCGTCTGGAAAGCAGCGGCGGCAGCTCGGGCATCGGCTCGGACCACCCCCCCAGCCCGGACTCCCCGGACGCCCCCGACAACCGCTTCAACACTTTGGACAACCAAAGCACGAGCGGTAAGTGTAACTGCAATACAGTCGAATCTTTCTAATGAAGAAATGACGTCACCAATTGTTGTGACCGCGCCGCTCGCGGCCATTACCACCAACTTTCGCTGATCGAGTGGGCCGGGGGATCGGACAATGGACGCCCGATCTAATAGCGTTGGCCGTGACTTTTGTTGTGTTTGTGTCAAAAATGTCGCGATGAATGGAGTCCCGTTCGCACTTAATCAGCGATGGGCACAATGGAGCGTGCAGCGGTACCGACGTTTCTTATTAATTTTTTCCTCCGTCGAGTTGAAGGCACTGTTATCTCGAAAAATCGACACACTTTCGGGTTCGGCAGTTGTTGCCTCCGACCACGTTTAAAAGGTCGATGAATAGCTTTCTATGCGAACGCACTAATTGTCGAGGGTCGGTGTGGAGGCAACTTTTACTTTCGGGTCGAAGTTTCCGATTGTTCTAAATTCAGCTACGTCCTGGGCCCATAACAAGTCTATGTCCCGCTAGACGCCGGAAACCGTCGAACCCGGAACAGCGTGTGACGACACATTGTTCCCGCTAATTAATCCGAAACCGATCTTCTGTGTCGAGAGTGGGCCGTGACATTTAACCCAGAAAATGGTTCTAGGTATTTCCACGGAGATTTCCACGTTTTCCGACCGAGAGGTCACCGGGTTGTCGATGAATGCATGTTTAATTTCACGGCGTGGCTTCGAGCCGGAGAGTTTATTACGGTATGTGGCGCGGAAAATGGAATGGAAATGTGAGAGGGACTTTTACGAGAATTCTTGATGAGCGCTACGACGAAGAGTGTTTATTATCATGGCGGGGAAATAAAGGTTGGGTGAAAGGATGTGTTTGGCATTTCGTGTTGGAAGCAAAAAATTCTGATTACTTTTTAAAAAGATACAAGGTGATCAATAATTGTGTCCAAATTTTATTAGGTGGTGCCGTTTTTGGCTCCAATAACACTTTGTTAATATACCAAGGTCGTTCCGCGACATGAAGACGCTACAGAACGAATCTTCGAAAGCTCTTCCGAATCCAGCTCAAGGCAGCCGGTCGTAAAAATTTTCCACAATACACCATCTTCCAGAAGCCACCCGCAGAAATTGAAAGCAATAACACGTTATTGTTGCCACGGGGACTTGGCATCTCGTAAAAGTTATTTGTTTTTAGCTTCACCGCAAGCCCATTAGCGATTAAATAAAAGAATAACGCATTTCATTACACGGTGCAAATTAAATATTGCCCGGCGGCTACTTTCGCAGTTCATGGTTGATGGTAACACGGTCGAGGCGCTGGAAGCCGCTTCTGGTACCAATAATTGCTAGTACACAGGGCAATTTTCAACCCGCGTCAAAGCAGGAGAAAGCTCCGAATCAAAAATCCGAGCCAGATTTCTCCTTCCGCCTCGCCCATAGCTCCCAACGGACATCCAATGACCCGAGCTGGGCGAGGCCGCTGCAGGTACTCGCCACCGGGTGTAGGTCGCGCCGAGAATGCGGAAGTCGCTCGCATCTCCCGAGTTGTAAAAAAAAACACCGACGTTTAGAAACCGGAAAAAGCGGCGAAAAATTTATCGGACGAATTGTCTCCGGCGAAGACCCACATACGAACCCGTCGGCCTACATACCGGTCGCTTTTTTCGATTCTTTTGCATACTCGAAAGCCGGCAGGTGCAGACGCGAAAACAACAGAGGACCTGCTGAACTCTGACTTGTGGCATGGATTCGCGGGAGGAGGCGGCCATGGGAACTGGTTATGGTCGACGGTTTGCAGATCGCCGGATTTTTGGGATTCTATGATTTGGTGGTTAATGGGAGCGACTGACACACTTTGCCAAGTCCAAGAATTAATGTTGCGAATACCTGAAGGTGTTTGCCGCTAGTCCCTGCGGTGTTGTTTCCTGTGAGGGACTTCTCCGGGATGATTCAGGTCTTTTCGCGTAACCTAAAAATATATATATACATGCCAGTGACATACAAAGTAATTACTGGTGGTGATAAGCGACCACAATTTTAAAGATTTTTCTAATTTTTGAAATATTTTACCGACTCAAAACAGGGAACTGCCACATCGACATGGCGCTTTTCCATAGAAACTAACTTACCAAAATTACGCTTCTTGAACATCTCATTGATAAGGAACTCATTTGAAGACCCTTCACGCCCTAATAAACGAATACTAGGGCTTCTGGAGTGTACACCATTTCACAAGCCCCACAATGAAAACAGGCGAACAAACGGGGATTTTTACCTGTATTTACGGATAGAGTCCATAACAAAACTGCACAATCTCAACTTTTAGTGCTAAATGACGGTTATTTCGACCTAGAACAAACAATTTTACTTTTAAATAGTTGAGCTGCCGAGACAATAAACTGCCATACCGACATGGCGCTGTCATTTCAATTTCTTTTTTTCCATAGAAACTAATTTACCAAAACTACGTTTCTTGAACATCTCATTGATAAGGAGCTCATTTGAGGACCCTTCACGCCCTAATAAACGAATACTAGGGCTTCTGGAGTGTTCACCATTTCACAAGCCCCACAATGAAAACAGGCGAACGCGGGTTTTTACCTGTTTTTACGGATACAGTCCATAACAAAACTGCACAATCTGAACTTTTAGTGCTAAATGACGATTATTTCAACCTAGAACAAACAATTTTATTTTTAAATAGTTGAGCTGCCGAGACAATAAACTGCCATACCGACATGGCGCTGTCATTTCAATTTCTTTTTTTCCATAGAAACTAATTTACCAAAACTACGTTTCTTGAACATCTCATTGATAAGGAGCTCATTTGAGGACCCTTCACGCCCGAATAAACGAATACTAGGGCTTCTGGAGTGTACACCATTTCACAAGCCCCACATTGAAAACAAGCGAACGAACGGGGGTTTTTACCTGTATTTACGGATAAAGTCCATAACAAAACTGCACAATCCCAACTTTTAGGGCTAATTGACGGTTATTTCAACCTAGAATAAACAATTTTATTTTTAAATAGTTGAGCTACCGAGACAATAAACTGCCATACCGACATGGCGCTGTTATTTCAATTTCTTCTTTTCCATAGAAACTAACTTACCAAAACCAGGTTTCTTCAGTTATCCGATTGTTTCTGCACCGTTTAGAAGGTCCTTCTGCCCTTTTCAATTCAATATTGGCTTGGGAAGAGGTACATCGTTTCATAATAAATTGCTGTGAAAACACTGAAATGGAAGTTTATACGACCGAGGTCAATAATGAAATCATCGATAATGCAAATGCTGCAAACACCAGGTTTTTCTTTCGATTTCGAAAAACCAAATTGAATTTCACGTGGAATTTCATAACATTCAGACCGATCTGCAATACCGACCCTCACCCGGACTTTAGCGATGTCAACCGAACGAGTCTTAATTGTTTGTTTCATGAGGGCCCCCGGGGCCCATTGCGGTCAAACGGTATTTGGACAGATTTTCTCGAAACAATACGTAGTTCTTATTGCTCTATCAAATTAAGCAATAAAAAATGCAACCGTAACACGGTTATACAATTTCCACATTGCAGACGGCAAAACTATGAAAACATAGTTGAAGAAGCGTCTGACCAGTTTCAAGGCACGCACCGTTATCGCTGGACAAGTGGTGATGCCCCAAATTCAGCCGAGTAATTTTTGTTAGTTTGTCTCAGGTTGCAACTACCTCCGACGAGCATTTTTGGGTGGTCCATCAGTACCACACATAGTCGGAATAGCATGTTCCTAGAACCGCCGTGGAAATTTCGCGATTGAAAGCACGACGCGTCTTAAATTAAGTCTTTAAACGCTTCGCGGTCGCCCGGACGGATTCCGGGAAGTTTTAACACTTTTGGCAGCGCGGAGAAAGAGTTCGCGGAACCACATTGCGACCGCTAAATACCACATTATCACCTAATTGCAGACGAGGACTGGAACGGCGACCCCGCCGAATCGACCCTGTACTTGATGCACGGACCGCCCCAGGTGACCCTCCCCCGAGCCACCAGGGACAAGTCCCCGCCCTCCCCGCACTACGCCAGGTACCCCGAGAAGCCCCGCCCCAGCACGAAGGACATCGCCAAGTATCTAGAAAAACCTATATCTAAGTATCTCGAAAAACAAAAGTCGCTGGAACGGCAGCGATCCGTGGAGCACCAGAAGTCATTGGAGAGGCAGCAGTCCCTGGACCGCGAGCGGTACTACGACAACCGCGACCACAAGTACCAGAAGGAGGAAAAACCGATGAAGTATTTTGACGACGACGGCTTCGACGAACATATCAGGTATTGAAATCGGTTATGACCAGTCGCTCGGTGAGTGAACGAAACGTTTTTGCAGATACCGGCAACGCCAGTGCTTCGACTACGACCCTCCTCCCGTGCCCAAGGCGCGCCAGAAATACCCCCAGCCACGCCCCTCCTTCGAGGAGCCCTCCCCCCGCGACCGCTTCAAGGACGCCAAGCAGAAATTCCTCTCCATGGAGAAGGAGCGCGTTGACCAGAAACCCGAGCCCCCCATCTCGCCCATAACGAAAGACAAGCCTTTTCTCAAGCGGCACGAAAGCATGATGTACGGCGAGTCGCGCGGCTCCCGAGACGACGTCCGCTACAGGGAGGTGCCGCTGGGGCGGTACCGCGACAAGTACGACCCCAAGCGGCGATCCATGTTCAGCCTCATCGAGGAGGAGCACAGGAAGAACTCCAACGATATCGCGCGCGAGCTCAAAAGGCGGAGCTACATGGACGACGAGGGCGCGAACTACAGCATGTCCAAGTCGACGGTCGAGCTGGACCAGGTCGGAGGGCGGAGCCAGAAGAACGGGGCGGGGTACAGGCACAGCTACGCCGAGCCGAAGCTGCGATTGGAGAAGGCGGGGAAGAAGCACTTTGATCTGCACAGGACCAACAGCGTGTCGAATACCGGGAGGGTGGGAATAGCGAGTCTGCACCCGTATTGATTGCTCACTGTGTACATGTCCGGGTGAGACGGGATTGTATATTGCTTTGATGTGCCTTTATTAAATCGGGGGGCAAATTCAGTTGATTAACGGGGTGACTAATTACTAATTAGGGCCTGCCTGTGATTTGTCCCTACCAGTAACAAAGCTATTAATGGTTTTATTTAGTTATTTATCTTTTTTATATAATTTATGTAATTTTGGTTTTGTCTTTGTATATTATATGAGATGTATATTAAAATGAA
The DNA here is from genome assembly GCA_963583935.1 of Diaperis boleti. Classification (NCBI taxonomy): domain Eukaryota; kingdom Metazoa; phylum Arthropoda; class Insecta; order Coleoptera; family Tenebrionidae; genus Diaperis; species Diaperis boleti. Next base: position 2,883,029 of record OY757245.1, on the reverse strand, counting down.
ATTATTTTTAATACAGATGTTGTTTTAATTTGCTTAGCTATGGATATTCCAAAAACGTTTCTGATACCTGGAAAACGAAAAATTAACACCAGAAATGCATTCCTGAAGTTCGGAAACTTATAAACCAACACGCAACTTGATATATCCAAAAAGGGAATATGTAACCGAAAAATCAAAGAAATTATTGAGACACACTGTATATAGTTTAAAATACTGTTCTAGAGGATTAGAATAGCTATTTTTGTTATAAGTACCTCCCCAGAAACAGTAACGATTCGTCCGCAAAACATTTTAGGTACGTGTAACAAACAATGTTTTTTTGTTATAGCTCCCCAAAATTTTAAATAAAGAATTTTTCATTGTGATTCCAGGAGTCGACATTTTTTTTTCGCCTTTTCGCGAATCCCCCAAATCGGGGCTTTTTTTAGCCCCCTCGTGGTGTCAGAACTGGGATTGGGCCTTCCGTTCTCTTCTGCAATGAGTTTAAGGTTTGACATTGAGTCACAATGACGTCTAATTTTTTGACCTTTATCTAGTATACCGGTGAGCTCATTCCCAAGCTACTATGTTAAAAACTTTATCAAATCGATCGGTAATAAATAACTATTTAAAAATATTTAATCAAAAATAATCCGCAAAAGGTTGCTATGACAACTTTTAGGGGCTAGGCCGTAAATGTATAATTATACGGACTTAAATGAGTCCCTAAAATTGTAATTTTGGGGAGCGTGTACAAAAAAATTACTTATTAGTATCTTGGAGTTAAGAAATTAAAAAGAACTAAAACCGGGACTTTTGAGTCGACTAAAGAGAAAAGTATTCACTGTTTGTTTTCTACTATCGTAATTTAATCGAAAACGATTTTCAGTGTTTATTTTTCGGTATCTCTTGCTGTTTTCAATGTACGACTAAAAAGTGACAAAAAAAATCAATAAGGAAAATTATTATCGATGACATCATTATGTAAAGTCAAAATGTATCAACATCAAGATTGCCGTGTTTGATTTAACAGTCAGATGAGTTTTCAATGGGGTCCCAAAATCAACACAAGACCCCAAAAGGAAACAGACTGACAGAAAAACCTATCGGTTCTGTTTCAATTCCATCAGAACGGCGCTGCATCAGGTTCGTAGAGAGTATCTTAACGTTTCAGATATTTCTTTTTTAGTAAATATTTACTACAAAAGAAAAATCTGAAAAATTAGGACGCCGACCATGTGGTCCGGGCGGCTTTGGTGCACAAAAGTTCAATGCCACGCCGATTGCACCTACACCGCAATTACATATTTCCATAAAAAACAATTAAATCTAATCAAACATTCTGATAACGATTAACGCGAACGTCCTTGACGCTTCCATACAAATAAACGCCTTTCTATTAATACGCATTCCAACAACATGTCGTCTCAGCAACAGTTCGAGAGTGTGGAAAAACTCATTTCCAAACTGCCCCCCGAAGACCACCACCTGTTGCGGAACGTCCTGTACGGTAAACCAACCACGTAGGTCGTAATCGCCGTTTGTTTACCACTCTAAAATGTCACTTTCGCCCCAGCCAACTTGACCTACCTGACGCCGAGTCGAAAGCGCGGGAGCACGACCTCGAACTGGTGGCGTGCAAGTTCGGTGCGGCCCCCGAGCAGCTGAGGGCGCCGAGACCGGTCCGTGTGGGGGTCTTCCAGAACAAGTTGCCGCTGAAGCCGGGGGTCGCGATCAAGGAGCAGAGGAATGCACTATATGAGCTTGCCGAGAGGGCGATCGAGACGGCGGCGAGCGGCGGAGTGAACGTGTTTTGTTTCCAGGAGGCGTGGAGTAAGTGTGTTTTTAATTCGGAAATCGGCGCCAAACGTGGGGCTTTCCAGCAATGCCCTTCGCGTTCTGCACGAGGGAAAAGGCGGTCTGGTGCGAGTACGCCGAGTCTGCCGAGTCTGGACCGACCACCGCCTTTTTGAAAGAGGTACAATCTTCACTCTTTAGTACACCTAACTATATAAAATTTGACAGCTGGCGAAGCGCCACAACATGGTCATAATCTCCCCCATCCTGGAACGCGACGAGACCCACGGCCAGACAATATGGAACACCGCGGTGGTCATCGATAACTACGGCGACTTCTTGGGGAAACACCGCAAGAACCACATCCCCCGCGTGGGGGACTTCAACGAGTCGACTTACTACTTCGAAGGCAACACCGGCCACCCCGTCTTTCAGGTTGCCCCAAACCCTCAACCCCCCAGCTCTAACTGTGTCTTTTAAGACGGAGTTCGGCAGGATCGCCACCAACATCTGCTACGGTCGCCATCACCCCCTGAACTGGCTCATGTTCGGTCTGAACGGCGCCGAAATAGTCTTCAACCCCTCGGCCACGGTGGGCAATCTGAGCGAGCCGCTTTGGGGCGTCGAAGCGAGGAACGCAGCCATCGCCAACAGCTACTTCACCTGTGCCATCAACAGGGTCGGAACGGAGGTGTTCGAGACGGAGTTCACCTCCGGGGACGGCAAACCCGCCCACAAGGAATTCGGCCACTTTTACGGCTCCAGCTACGTGGCCGCCCCCGACGGCTCCCGATCCCAGGCACGTACTAAAATAACAAATTGAGGTTTGTAAAATTTCGTTACAGGGTCTATCACGCACGCGCAATGGCCTCCTTATCGCCGAACTCGACCTCAACCTCTGCCGACAAGTCAAGGATATTTGGGGCTTCCAGGTAATAACACAACGGCTAACAGTTCCATACTCTTTACAATTTTTTTGTACACAGATGACGCAGAGGCTGGACATGTACGCGGCATCCCTGTCCCGGGCCGTCAGCCCCGACTTCGAGCCCCAAATCGTTCGGAAGAACTAACACTTACAATGTAAAGTCTTTAGCGAATGAAAGTAGATACTCCACTTTTCTCAAGCAACTTTTGATTTTATTTCGGGACTCCGTTTTGACGTCCGGGAAATGGTCGTTTGGGAACGTTTTGCTGAACGGCGATTTCTCTTCTTTATTTCGGGAGGCGGTACCCAACAGGCCGTGTAGGTCGGAGAGGGCGCACAGAACGTAGAAGTTGCGCTCGGAAGGGGCGGGCCCCGCGAGGATCTGCTCCAAGTCTTGGCGGAGAAGGGCGAAGTTCTCCGAGTCGGCCACGATCCACTCGCTCTAAAATAACATCGTTTTTTGGGTTGCATAAGCGAACACTTTACTTTACCTCAACGCACTGGAACTCCACCGACTTCACAGCGCTCTCGAAATCCTCGAAATTCTCATTGCTCTTCAAGCACTGCGAAATCGTGACCACACAGGCCACCACCTCCTTGGAAAAATCTGTGTGCTCTCCGTTGAAATACCGCGCCGCGAAGGCGTAGGCCGCAACCACGTTGATGAGGTTGTACTTGACGCACCCCGCCGGCTCCCGTTTCTACAACTTTGTGATAAGTAACTACCACTCAAATCAATTGACCTTACTGAAATATCCTTGAAGTCTTTGATCCTCATTATGGGTGGACAGTGTTTCTTGAACTCCTGCGACGCTTCCAACTCCTCAACGTTTTTGGAGACGTGGCCCCACCAAGGCGTCCATGACGGTATCAACTTGGTAACGTCTTCCGATCTACAAATAAGTTATTAGTAATGATGCCACCCACTACTAGTCGTGCTACTTCAGGAACGCGACAAATTCTTGTTGTTCGTCCTTTGTTAGGTGCTCCCAGACCTGGTCGGCATTGTCCAAGTCCACACCTTTGAGTCTTTCGGCGAGGTCGTCGACGTCCTCATCGTCTGAGTCCACCTCGCTCACTTCGTCGTCCTCCTCCTCGTTGTTTCGTTTTAGTATTTCCAGCATCCGTCTTTTTGAATCGTCGTTCTTCTCGTACACTAACTCTTCCTCAATACAGTTCTTGTAGAATTCCTCCGAGCACTGTAAGTGAGTCTCGGACTGGTAACAAGACACGGAGCAGTACTTGACCTCGCATTTGGGACACGAGTACTTGGCCAGAGCGTTGGTACACCTAAAAAAAAAACACAACATAACCTCACTTCCATAGCGGCGTTATTGTTGGTGGCTCACAAGTGGCAAGTGTTGGAGGCGTCCAACTCGACGATCTGGGCTCTCGACATCGCGGTTAAGAGAATAATTGTGGTCTCAACGCTCTTTATTGATAACAATTTGTTGTTGCAATTTCGTGGTTAGTTTGTAACTAGACAGGGCTACCACAAGCGCGAATATTACCAGCATCACTATTCGATTTCAACAAGGGCTATAACTAAGCTCTAGGGCAACATTTTAGGCCTACTCTACCAACTCAGTCACTACTTATCGGGGCCCACTTTCCTCAAGCTAGAATCCAACAAATAGTCTGTGAATCTGTCGATGGGGGCTATAATAAAGGGAATCACAGCGAGCCCTACAGTGGTCACAAGGGCCTTCCTGGTGGTCACCGCCAACTTGCCCCTCCGCACAAGAAGGAAGTTAGTCAAGGCACACACTCTGTTAATTGTATAACCTGGAATGTAGACTGAAGCCAGCAACTGCCACACTAACGTGTCAGTGGTGGCAAAAGCTGTCTTTTTGAGGCAGTCGGTCGCTTCCGCGTTGCGCTGCAACAAAAACAGTCACAGGGGCCCAGGCCTGGAACTACAACTACTTTGTACGCTTTGGCAGTTTTGTCGATGGTGTCTCCGATCACATAGAGATGAGCAATTCCGTACGACAAGTAGACCATCCTGGTGCCGATGAACCCCCGTAGAGCTTCGCCACACTCGTTGGCATATCCTACGAGCACTAGTTAGTCTCGATTTTTGGTAACAACCCAAAAGTACCTAGAAGCCGCAACGGGGAGTCCTTGTAGACATCGTACTCGCGCTGTGGGACCCCCATTGTGTCACAATTTCGCTTTCTTTGGCTGGTGACAACCTACCAGCATTGAGGTTATGTTAGGGCGAAAGTGACAGTTTCAGATTAAAAATAACTAGATTTGCGCCGTAACGACAGGAGTGAAATGTCGGTCCGGTGGCGACATTAGGGGCGAATTGGGGGGTACTTGCAATTTCGATGGGTTTGAAAAATATTGTATGGGTTGGAGTTATGGGTACCATAATTCGTGCTCTGTAGAGAGGTATTTCCAACGGCCTGTTGGTCTAGGGGTATGATTCTCGCTTCGGGTGCGAGAGGTCCCGGGTTCAAATCCCGGACAGGCCCAACTTTTTTTTATCCTTTTGAGCCTTGTATCGGCCACACCGTATAACCTGATGGTGTAACGATATAAAGAATGGTGTAATGAAGTACATAATTACGCAGTATTTATGTTAACTTATTTATTTATAAAAGGAGTCACTCAGTTCAGTCAAAAGCGACCACTTCTTTTGCGTCCCGTGTATTTGGAGTCGGCTCTGACTTCCTTCATTTGTCTCCTGCGACGCTCTTTTTTCTCCAGGATCCACTCACGGCTTTTTTTCAAGGGTTTGCCCCGCGCCTTCTTGATTTGTTCCCGTTTCGAAATGTAAGAAACGCCTGGATAAGTAATAAATAAAAATTTAATAAAAAAAAGTAATAAAATTTGCGTTGTGCAATAACTTTAGTTTATAATGAGAGTTGATGCAGCAAAGTAGTGTGAGTCAGGTTGGCCGAGCGGTCTAAGGCGCCAGATTTAAGCTCTGGTTCTCGAAAGAGAGCGTGGGTTCGAACCCCACACCTGACAAGACTTTTTTTTTTTTATTTAAATAATTTTTACCATTATGGACAAAAGGATTACAGTGCTAAATAAAACAAATTACGTATTTATTACACCATTGCCGGTATTAAAAATTAAATATTTTATCTGTAACTGCTATACCACTCATGACGCAATTTGAGTTGAGTAATGAAAAATCGTAATAGCAACTTGTTTTTCATAAAAAAAAAGATAAATTTGGGAGGCTCTCACCTTGGGTGGCCCCCTCAGTCCCCAGCCCTTGCGGCAGCGGCATGCTCCCGCCCGTCATCAGCACCAGGAAGTACTTCTTCGCCTTTGTAGAGTTGGGGTAGTCCACGACGATGCCCCCATAAAACCCCGCCTTCATCGCCTGGGCAGTAACCAGCTCCATCTGGTCACTGTTTTCTGGGTAGAATTGGAAGACAGCCCGGGCCGAGCGGCTCTGCAAACAGCCCCCATTTAAAAGACATTAACACTTTCAGACTACCAACCAGACAAGCATAAAGACTACTAAAGAACTTGTACAGCCTCTGGACAGGCTTGTGGGCAGTCTTATCTGCATTGCAAAGCCACTGAAGGGCCGATATGCTGATGGCGCCATCGAAGGTTCCGGCGCGGAAAGGACAGCCCTGGCCCATGTCTGCGAGGAAGACGTCGCCCTCGACCTCCCTTTCCTGGGCGATATCTACAATGAAATGCTATTTATGCAACCAACTATACAAGTAGGTCACCTAGCATGGCGGGGGAGATGTCCATGCCCACCCAGAAGTGTCCCTGCTCGTCTAGAACGCCCCCGCTTAGCCCGGAGCCGCATCCTATGTCAAGTAGGTAGCAGGGTTGGTCTTCAGGGAGCAGTAGCAGCTCCACTGCCCTCTCACTCATCTGCATCTGGATGTCAATGATCCTGGAGCTGCAACACAAACGAGGGAGTCAAGGAGCCCACCGCAGGGGCGACACTCACTTGTGGGTGTACTTCCGGGCCTCGCTTTCATTGTAGAACTGAAAAAGTTAGGTTATGACAGTGACATGGTTGGGGGGCAGACTCACGATTTCAGGGGGCGCCAAGTGCTCGGGGCGCGACATGTCTGCGTTTTGGTACTGGTATCAATGGGTATCAAGGGCCGGTGATAACAAACTGCAAGCAACATGTGCTTTAGTTTTCAAAATCAGCTGTTGAGGGACTTGGGGATTTTTGATTCTGAGCGGCCGAAAATAATAGGTACGAATTTGGGGAAACACACGCCCTCTATCTATCTAAGGGGCCGTAATTTCGTACTTGGGACTCCGACTAGCCATATCGCGGCCATACATTATTCATTACAGCCCCAATTGTTTGTTGATACAATTTCGGTTGGCACCACTGCCGCCCCCCCATAACGGTTCGATTGTTTTGGCGGTTTTTTAGGTTAAGAAAGATGTCCATGTTTTGAGTCATAAAATGTACGTTTCGGACTTAAAAAATGACTTCTACGAGTTTCTTTCCGGAAAAGTGAGTACACCGTCAATGGTTTCAGTGATATCAGTCGTTCGTTTCAGCGAATTTTGTTGATGGTCCACATCGATATCGACAGTATTTGCACCTGTAAAATCCTCCAGAACCTGCTAAAGTACAAGCAGATACTGTACACCATCGCGGTGGTGCGAGGGGTGGAGGATCTGAAGCGCTCATACCAGGAGAACTGCAACGACGTGAAGTATTTTGTGCTGGTCAATTGTGGGGGCACCGTGAACTTGGTCGACCTGTTTGAGCCTGAAGATGACGCCGTGTTTTTTATTATAGACTCGCATAGACCCACACATTTAGACAATATTTTCAGTGACGGACAAATTAGGTTGTTGTGGAGCTCTGAGGAGGATGCGGATGTGCCAGAGTTCACAGCTGTGTATAGAGATGATGTATTGCTCTTTCGTTGTTATGACTGCCTTTTTACGTTTGTGTGTTTAGAGCGACGAGGAGAGTGGGGAGGAGGACGGCGAAGAAGAAGATGAGAGTGAAGGCCGGGCCGCAAAGAAGCGTCGCTTGAATGAAGAAGCAATATTGAAGAGACGAGAGAGAAGACTGTGGGAGGAGCGGAGGTTCGACACCATCGCCGAGTACTCCCAGTATACCTATTACGCAAAGGCGGTAAGTTTTAAAACCGATCGTCAAAACAGTCTCACTGATAAATTCAGAGCGCGGTGGCCATGTTCAAGCTCGCCTGGCTCCTCAACAAAGACGATAAGGACCTCCTATGGTTGGCAATCGTGGCGATAACAGAGCAGTACCTCTCCAACAAGATCGAGAACACAGACTACGTTCTAGTCGCGGGGGAACTCCAGGCGCACTCCAACCGTCTCAAAAACCGCTCGAACGACTCCGACATCGCCACCTCCCTCAAAATCACTTTTGAAAAAGACCTGAAGTTGGTCCTGTATCGCCACTGGTCCGTCGAAGCCAGCCTGAAGTATTCCACGTTTACCGCATGCAAAATGAAGCTGTGGTCACACAGAGGCAGTAAAAGGCTCTATGAATTTCTGGCAGACATGGGGTTGCCGGTAGCGCAGAGCCAACAGGCGTTCGAATCCATGGATCTGCAGCTCAGAAAAGAGTTTCATGAAGCTGTGGAGAAGCTGGCGGAAAAGTACAATCTGGAAGACTTGGTTTTCACATCGTTTTTGCTACAGTATGGTTATCGCAATAAGTACAGCGCCAGTGATATCGTGTACGCAATGCTGGCCGTACTGGAGTCTTCGGTAAGTGGTCCCGGGGGCGTACGCTGTACTAGTCCGTCTTTTACAGCCGAAAGACAACCCAGAGGAGCGTTTCAATCTGGCGTTGGACTGCCTGCAGAGGAACCGGAAGGAGAATTTGCACAAGGCGATCGAGCGGGCCAAGGTCATCACCCAGACGATGTTCAAGACGGTGCAGGGGGCCGTGGACATGAAACAGATCATCACTGCGGGGAGTTTTGTCTATTACATAATACAAGAGGTGCGTAAGTATGCAACACAACATACGCTTATAAATATCGCGGATTGCAGGGAAGTCTCGACTGGCACACCTTCTCCAACCACCACATTTTGTTGTTGCTGGCGCAGTTCATCCTGCGAGCGTACGTGTCCATGTCGCGGAACAAGAGGGCGCCCGACCTGCCCCTGATCATTTCGGCCCCCAAGGACCCGGAGGCCGGCACCTGCATACTGTTGGGGATCCCGCCGCTGCGGCAGCTCTCCCCCAAAAAGTAACCGGTAAGGTTTGTTTGGCTCAGGCTTAACCGATTTTTGTGCAGCAACCTGGGGCGGGCCTTCGAGGAGGCGGCCGAGAACATCAACTACGACGTCATGTCCGACTATTTCGACACGTCCTGTAAGTCGTTTGTACTATTTTAGGAAGTCGGTTGGCTCGGCTCAACGTAGAGGGGCCAACTGACTTCTTAATGTTTTGATGACATTGCACTCATTACACTATTTTTTGTTTTGACAAAAGATTTCGAGATTTACACCAAGGACAGGGCCAGGTTCCTCGACGCTTTGACAGCGCTCTTTGACAAATGAACTGTACATACTTTTTATTTATTACGTGTATATAACGAATTGCCGATTAATTAAACTCGAGACTCTCTAAAAACTATATTTCCCTACGCACGACACAATGTACACTCCCCCCTCTATAAAAAGTATTGAAAAATACAGCCCTATGAACAACCTTATCCTAAGAATTGCTTATTGCCGCTCGTCCTCCACCACCCTCTCGTTTATGTCCACGAACTTCACCTCCCCCTTCTGGAAGCGCTCGACGAAGTCGCCCACCGTGGCCACGGTGATCTCCACCCCGTATTCCATCACGGCGAACCTCCGGTTGGGGATGTCGATGGCGACGAGGAGGGGCACCACGTCGTCCAGGCCGATCAGGTCGCGGAGGATGTCGCTCGTCTCCGAGTCCAGCCCGACCAAGAACTGGAGGTAGTGGTCGTCCTCGCAGTTCGAGAAGAAGTCCTCCGGGGCCGAGTTGAAGTTGATGTTGTGGGTCTTGTAGTAGTCGTCGGCGGCGGGGGAGAGGACCGACTCGGCGAACTGGAGCTCGGTCTCTTCTCCGTCTGTAAATTTATGAAAGCTATTATCAGCCCCAAATGAAGTCATTAACCTTGACATTATTCAGCCAAGGATCAGCGCTCTTTATTTAACATTTTATCTGCCTCGTAAATCAGGCCACGAGATATCTCCCGCAGTAAACAAAAGCCAGCCGGGCCGTGCATCGACGTCACTGCTCCTCTCTCTCGGTATGTACTAAGTCCTAAGTCGATTTGACTCACCTACGAACAAGACGATGGCGGGGTAGTCGTGAAGCTTGTTGGCGAAGCGCTCGGTGAGGACGTTGACGGCGCGCGGCTTCCACGGAAAATTCTGTCGAACACCTGCGATTAGTACCGTCGTCTGCGTCGATTTTACCGGTACCTGCGCCATGGGGTCCTCGGCCAGTTCGGTCCTGGCGTCCATGGTGATGATGTGGCCGTTGCGGTCCAGCAGCAGCAAGGTGGGGATCCCCCGGATGCCGTACAGTTGGGCCAGCTCGGCCCTGATGGCCGCTTGCTGCCAGGGAACGGTCAGCCATGGCATCGTCTCCACGTAGGAGGCGTAGGACTCGGCGCTCCTATCGCAAACGGAATCACGTAATATTAGCGTAAATGAAGTAATTTCGTTGCCGCCCCAACAAAACAAACCCGCCCCACGCGAATAATTTCATTCGGAATTCCACCCTCGCTCGCTCCGAATTTTTATGTGCCACTTTGCTTCCTCTCTTTCGCTCTTTTACGACTGCCGTTTTTTCGTCAATCGGAGTTACCACCATTTAAATAAATTCCCGGCGATTCGCTCTCGGGTGGTTGTAAATGCAATTTCATTTCGGTGTTTTTTTTATGTCATAATTTTCAGGGGCCTTTGTGACAGTGATACCCGCTCGAGTAAACAGAGTTCTAATCTCACGCGAATCTCGGGTTAATTGCCTGAACTTCCTTTGTGCGTGCCATCCACCCTTCGTAATAAATTTTTACCCCATTTAGCTTATCTCTTTGTTTTTTCAATTTTAAATTTAAATTGGGCGCCTACTGGCTGAGTGCGGAGGCGCTTTTCTTTATGTGGAAAGTTGGGAAATTCGGAATTCGATTTACATACAAAAGGGGTTGTTTTTGTCGATCTGATCATACGAGGATCATTTCATATTACTTCATGACTACTTTACCACATGAGAATTTAACTGACACAACCTTATTAAAAATGACGCCGCCCCCGCCGGCGCTTCCCGCGGCCATTTACCGCCCGATGCGCGTCTAAATTTGAATATTTCATTAGCCCGCCGCCCCTCGAAATATCCGGGGGCGGCCGCCACCCGACGTCCCGCCAACTCCAAGAAGTCAAAGCCACGACGTCTTTACGACGTCGTTAAAGCGCTTTTACGACTTGACCTTATTTTTGGACGCGGAGGGGCGTTCGCCTGTCACACTCCTGAAATGAGGCGGCGCTCAAGGCGAGATTAAATTTTTCAAGGCGATTCATCCCCCGGGAGTAAATTACCCGTAATCTCCCCGAAGGGGTGAGTCATGTGATAAGCGGGTTAATGCACCCCGGCCGCCGAGACACGCAAACGTTTTACGGCTGAAGTATCGAGAGCGAATTTACGGCACTTCGGGGGCCGCGGACACGGTGGTGGAGGTAATTTATAGAATGTGGCCGTTTTATAAATATTTATAAATGATCATTGAGATATTATTTTTCGTCCGCCGCCCCCGGCCACCCTTTGTTGACAACGCTCGCCACTCGCCGCCCCTAATTGTACACGATACGTGTCATCCCCTTAATGCCGCAATCCCATTACTCCCGCACCGTAACTCATAATTAATGTCTGCGTACACCGGGGGCGGCGCGGCACCCCTCGCGTCGTGTTTTACGCTTTGTTTTACCTGTCGCTGCTGACGAAGACGATCTCGAAGCCCGGCTCCCTTTTGCGGATCACTCTGTAGGCCTCGGCCAGTTGGGGGGTGAAGGCGCGACACGGGGGGCACCAGTTGGCCGAGAAGTAGAAGCCGCGAACGGCGTCCGGGAGGTCGCTGTAGCGGATGTCGGCTTTCGTGGAGGGGTGCTCTTTGGGGTAGGTGCCGCCCTGTTGGAGGACCACGTCCTTGAGGACCTGACGAAGACGGTAATGCTCATTATAATACCGGTATCTCAGACAAAATAAAAATTACCTGGTCGACGGGCCTGGGCCTCCACGGGAACGCCACCCCCGTGGGGTCCTCCAGCAACCTCTCCTGCGCCGACACGCTGATCGTGCCGCCGTCCCGATCCAGCAGCACCAGGGTGGGCACCCCCGACTTAATCCTGTACCTCCTCGACAATTTAGTCTGGAACAACCCCATAAAACAGCTTCAATTTAATTGAATTTCCAAGATCCGAACGCGGCAACCCTCATCCAACTAACTTCGGCCTCTAATCCAACTAATCACGATTTCGGTCGGGGGTGGCGATGCGTTTTTGCGCCCCTAAACATCAGGCTCATCAGTATTTGGGTCGGAGTTACAAATGCGTTTTTTGTCCCCATAAACGAGAGTGGGTTTGGCTTTGGGGTTAACTGAGCGGACGAGAAACTTGGGAGAGCGAATAATAGGTAAATGTAAACTGTCGGCTGATTTTGATAAAAATGAAATTTTTCCTTCCCCAAATTTTTGAAATTTTCAAAAATCCTGTATGAGTTACAAATAGTTGATGTAAACACACAAAAATTGTTATAATGATTGAATGTAAACTATTGCATGAAATAATCGAAAAAAAAATCGGATGAAATGTTGTTTCTGATGATATCTGGGAAACGAAAAATGTTATCGCAAAATTAACATTAGAAATCAATTTCTGAGGTTCGAGAACATATAAAACCACACTCAACTTGGTACGTAAAAAATGAAATTTTTTTCTTCTCAAAAATTTTGAAATTTTCAAAAATTGTTGTTTATTTATACACAGTTGATGTAAACAGATAAGAGTTATTTTAATGATTGATTCTAAACTATTGCATGAAATAATCATAAAAAAATCGTCGGATAAAATGTCGTTTCTGGCGGTATCTGGAGAACCAAAAATGTTATCGCAAAATTAACATTAGGAATCAATTTCTGAGGTCCGAGAACATATAAAACCACACCCAACTTGGTATGTAAAAAATGTAATTATTTCCTCTCAAAAATTTTGAAATTTCCAAAAATTTTTTGATTATTTACAAACAGTTGATGTAAACACATAAAAGTTACTTTAATGATTGATTGTAAAATATTGCATCTAATAATCGAAAAAGACGTCGGATAAAATGTCGTTTCTAGCGATATCTGGAAAACCAAAAATGTTATTACAAAATTAACCCCAGAAATTCATTCCTGAGGTTCGAGAACCTATAAATCCACACCCAACTTGGTATGTAAAAAATGTAATTTTTTCCTCTCAAAAATTTTGAAACAAAAATTGTTTATTATTTACAAAAAGTTGATGGAAACACAAGAGTTATTTTAATGATTGATTGTAACCTATTGCATGAAATATGTAATCGAAAAATATCGTTGGATAAAATCTCGTTCGGGCGATATCTGGAAAACGAAAAATGTTATCACAAAATTAACACCAGAAATGCATTCCTGAGGTTTGAGAACCTATAAAACCACACCCAACTTGGTATGTAAAAAATACAATTTTTTCCTCTCGAAAATTTTGAAATTTCCAAAAATTGTTTATTTACAAAAAGTTGATGGAAACACAAGAGTCATTTTAATGATTGATTGTAAAGTATTGCATGAAATATGTAATCGAAAAATATCGTCGGATAAAATCTCGTTCGGGCGATATCTGGAAAACGAAAAATGTTATCACAAAATTAACACCAGAAATGCATTCCTGAGGTTTGAGAACCTATAAAACCACACCCAACTCGGTATGTAAAAAATAAAATGTTTTCCTCTCGAAAATTTTGAAATTTTCAAAAATTGTTTATTTACAAAAATTTGATGGAAACACAAGAGCTATTTTAATGATTGATTGGAAACTATTGCATGAAATATGTAATCGAAAAATATCGTTGGATAAAATCTCGTTTCTGGCGATATCTGGAAAACGAAAAATGTTATCACAAAATTAACACCAGAAATGCATTCCTGAGGTTCGGGAACCTATAAAACAACACCCGACTTGATATGTCAAAAATGATTTTTTTTTCACTCAAGAATTTTGAAATTTAAAAAAAAAATAATTTACAAACAGTTGATGTAAACACATAAGAGTTATTTTAATGATTGAATATAAACTATTGCATGAAATAATCGAAAAAAAAAATGGGATGATGCGTTGTTTCTGATGATATCTGGGAAACGAAAAATGTTACAATAAAATTAACACCAGAAATGCATTCCTGAAGTTTGGGAACCTATAAAACGACACCCGACTTGATATGTCAAAAATGAAATTTTTTCCTCAAGAATTTTGAAATTTTCAAAAAAAAATTATGATTTACAAACAGTTGATGTAAACACATAAGAGTTATTTTAATTTTTAATTTTTTAAGTTATTTTAACGATTGAATATAAACTATTGCATGAAATAATCGAAAAAAAAACGGGATGATGTGGTGTTTCTGATGATATCTGGGAAACGAAAAATGTTACAGTAAAATTAACACCAGAAATACATTCCTGAGGTTCGGGAACCTATAAAACGACACCCGACTTGATATGTCAAAAATGAAATTTTTTCCTCTCAAGAATTTTGAAATTTCAAAAAAAAAATATGATTTACAAACAGTTGATGGAAACACATAAGAGTTATTTTAATGATTGATTGTAAACTATTGCATGAAATAATCGAAAAAAATCGTTGCATAAAATGTCGTTTCTGGCGATATCTGGAAAACGAAAAATGTTATCACAAAATTAACACCAGAAATGCATTCCTGAGGTTCGGGAACCTATAAAATGACACCCGACTTGATATGTCAAAAATGAATTTTTTTCCACTCAAGAATTTTGAAATTTTCAAAAAAAAATTATAATTTACAAACAGTTGATGTAAACACATAAGAGTTATTTTAATTATTGAATATAAACTATTGCATGAAATAATCGACAAAAAATGGGATGATGTGTTGTTTCTGATGATATCTGGGAAACGAAAAATGTTACAGTAAAATTAACACCAGAAATGCATTCCTCAGGTTTGGGAACCTATAAAACGACACCCGACTTGATATGTCAAAAATGAAATTTTTTCCTCTCAAGAATTTTGAAATTTTTTTTTTTTTTTTATTTTTTACAAACAGTTGATGTAAACACATAAGAGTTATTTTAATCATTGATTGTAAACTATCGCATGAAAGGATCGAAAAAAATCGTTGCATAAAATGTCGTTTCTTTCGATATCTGGAAAACGAAAAATGTTATCACAAAATTAACACCAGAAATGCATTCCTGAGGTTCGAGAACCTATAAAACCACACCCAACTTGGTATGTATAAAATACAATGTTTTCCTCTCGAAAATTTTGAAATTTTCAAAAATTGTTTATTATTTACAACAGTTGATGTAAACACATAAGAGTTATTTTAATGATTGATTGTAAACTATTGCATGAAATATGTAATCGAAAAATATCGTTGGATAAAATCTCGTTTCTGGCGATATCTGGAAAACGAAAAATGTTATCACGAAATTAACACCAGAAATGCATTCCTCAGGTTCGAGAATCCACACCCAACTTGGTATATAAAAAATAAAAAATAAAATCCTCTAAAAAATTTTGAAATTTCAAAAAATTCTTTTATGACCCAAGAGTTATTTTAATGATTGAATGAAATTGAATGGATTGCATGGCATACTCGAAAAAAAAAATGCTGATATCTGGGAAACAAAAAGTGTTATCAAAAATGACATTTTTTCCTTCCCAAAAATTTTGAAATTTTCAAAAAGAATTCTGTATGTATTTATAGTTTGGAAAATTGTTGATCTAGGCCTTCCTGTAACGTAATGTCGCATTAGCGAACGCTGTAACTGAGCCCAAATCTCCGTTTCTTTACCGAACGAACTTGTGTACACAGCCGACGCCGTCGTTGTTTACATTTTTGCGCCCTCCAGTTTACCCAACCGAGCCTTCTGGATCGCACGTGTCAACAGATTACGCAAGATCAAGCTGGAGAATTTCACCCTCGATCCGAGTCGAGTGGAGATCGAAACGGGGAGCTTCTTGAATTCGATCCATAAATTTCGGACGGGAAAGCAATTTTCCGCTCACGTCGCAGAAATCGGGGACGGTTATCGGGGGTGGGAGCGGACGTGTGAGGCGGGGGCGGAATTGATAGAAAGTTTCTGCGATTGTAGTCTGTGTTTCCGCTTGCACAAGTGGCTTCAATTAATTTTCTGTATCTTTCATAAATCACGTCTTTTGAATGTAATTTTAAAGTCGTAAATCTCGTCTGGGCAAACATTTCTTACTGGCATCATTAATTTAGGAGTTCTTCATTCTGAAAGCATCTAACACACCTGTAAGAAATTTAGACGCGGAAAATTTATTATGGAAGCCGAGGGAAATAAGAAAATAAAACAAGACTTTCCCGACTGGGGATGTAGAAATTTTGTGTTTGGGGAGAGAGCTCTTAGGATCTTAATGAGTCCAACTACTTGAATTAACGACTCGGAAAATTCGTGTAAGTACACGTAATATGAAGATCACAACAACTTCGAAATGGAACAAACAAAGCACTCGTGCTCCTAATTAAGTTGAGCGCATTATCTTTTTTTTCTGTACTGCAGTACTCAGTTTAATGTTCCAATTACACTAGGAGACATTGGAGGACAAAGAAGAAGAAACAGCGAGCAGTTAAACCTCACCTTCAGCTCGATCTCGCTGAAGGGCATCGCGAACCACGGCATGCCCACCAGACTCCCCCTGTGACTGTCCTCGAAATCACTGAACACATCGTTGTTCGCCCACAGCACCACCTGCACCACCTCCAGCTTCTTCACCTCGCAGCTGTCCGCGCTCAGTCTGTCGTACAGCAGTCGCAGCTTCTTCACGAACTCGTCGCTCTGCTGGCTGATGTTCGCGAACGAGAAGTACACGCCGGTGATGTGCGCGTCGCGGAGCGCCTCCGCCGTCGTCGCGACGTCGAAATCGCCGCCGACGTCGTAGCGGAGAAGCTGCTTGCCGAAGAGACGCTCCTGCCACTTGGCGGTGTGGTGGGCCATGGCATAGCGTCGCGACGCACTGCCAACGATCGACTGGAGCACGCGGCGGCGGCGGCGCGACGCCGGCGCGAGGGCATCGATCATCCTTGTCTGGTCGAGGGGGGAGCGTGGAGGATGCTCGTGGCGGTGGTGCGCCCGGTCGCAGATGTCTCTCAACAGCAACAAAGGTACTAGAAACTGAAGACATAGAAAGTGACAATAAGAACTGAAAATGAAAAGATGAATATTACTAAGTAGGGATCAAAGAAAAGAACTAAAGAAACCAGAAACTAAGCTCAAAAACACAGGCAAATATGTACATCTATAAATAGAGAACTAAATTCCAGCAGTCAAATTACTGCTATTCAATCTTCTGCTACCGTTCAGATTTTTCGAACTCGCAGCCGGAATTTATTACCCGATCTCTTTTAATTTATTTTAACTACCCCAGTCTGCAACAAATGCGCAGAAAACCGCCGATGTTTCCACCCCCATGTCCTCCTTCAGAAAGATCCTTCTCCATCCGAAGCGGCGACCCAGAAAGGAGAAAATGACTGCGCGGTTCTGTATTTCCTTCATAATGGAAATCATCCTTCGTCTATTTATTTTCCGGGGATTATCTCATCCTGCTGGATCACGGCGAGGATTACCGTGGCGTTTTTTCCTCCCGGATCGATAATAGTTACATGTGTGGAAAATGCCACCGAGTAATTACTGTATGATTTATGCGCTTTTGTTCGTGCGATGAATACTGAAAGCTTTTTAAAGAGGTGATGGATGCGGAGGGTGGTGGCGCCGTTGTTGTTGAAAAATTTAGAGGCCGTGTTTCGTGATTTCATTATTTGAAAAATTCTGTATTTCGCGGTTTTACTGTTTTGTTAACTTGTTGTTTGTAGATTTCGTAATTTCATGATTTTAAAATTTCGTAATTCCATAATCCACTAATATCGTAATTTATTTTTTTCGAACGCAACCCACAATACCAAGCAATCGAATTTTGGGTTGCGTTATGGACTTTTTGTTTCATTTGGTTTGTTCATTTCCTTTATTGTTCGCAATTTAATTATTTTTGTCTCTGTTATCGATCTCATTAATTAAATGTGAAACGAAAAGGTTCCGGTGTGCAAACCAGACGTTTTAGTATTCTGTAATGGCTTTTTCAATTTTCTCTTCTCTTTGTTATTCCAGGCGCTAAGGGATCGATAGCGATGAAGAGCGGAAAGATTTTTTCTTTATTTTGATAAAACTGTAATGTTCATAAGACTTTACATTCCACCCTCGCTCCAACATTTCGCCCCCGGCCTCATCGAGGTGAATGCGTCGATCAAACCGCCACCGTTTCGCTTGACGCAATTTCAATAAATTCCGGAACCCACCCTTGGAATTGCACCCCTTGCCGAGACTTTTTCCTTTTGGTGAGATGCAGGCACACAATACACGTAGTATCAGGGGTGTTACTGCAACCCCTTTTTGGTACTCGTCGCATTTCGGGTGTCCTCTTTTATTGAGGAGAGAAATCCAATTGATTAGGTGGAGCGAGGAGGGTAATTTCAGTTTGTTTATTGGCTTGACCGGTGAGGACTCTAATCCAATTAGAGAAACTTCCTCTCATTTGCACTTCCGGCCGTTTATTGGCCCATTTCTGGTCGCAGGGGTTAGTTTGCATTTTTGGGACAGAACAATGTTGGTGTAGGCAACCCAACGTACACCCGACGTCGTTAGTCACAATTTCCATTCTAATTACAGCAGCGAGTGTGTAAAAGCAATTGAAACTATGTCGTAATTGCTGCCAGTCAGTAATTACAGTTTTGGGGGTGTTACTACCCGCAAAAGCGGGCAAAAGTAATTGGCGTATGACTGGTTGCATACAGCGGGAAAATCGATTATGCTAGCAATGTGCTGTTGATCACCCCGCGCTCATAGCCTACGTTCACAGACCGTGTGGCCTAATGGATAAGGCGTCGGACTTCGGATCCGAAGATTGCAGGTTCGAGTCCTGTCACGGTCGCTTCATTTTTTTCACTTTTTTTATTACATAATCGTATTATCACGAATGGGCGTCATGTTAATCATTTCCATTTTTGTAAAACCCACCAAATGGATCCATCCCAAGGCCGCCGCGCATCCTGTCGAACTAATAATGTTTCCAGTCGCGCGACGACACACCGGGACCCCCGTGGACGTAGGCCGTGCAAAAATGACACATTTCCAACTGGCAGACGTCCAGACCCCGTGTCAAAACTAACGAAAAATCGACGAAATCGAGGTGAGTCCCGTTTGTCTTTAATCATCGCGTTGGCGTCGATCAAAACACACCCCCAGGGTGCAGTTCCGCTCCGAAGTGATGCCCAGTCCACGTCATCGCTTCTGGCGGCGGCTGCACTCCGCCAAGGTCGCAAATACAGGGATCTATTATTTACGGTTTGTCGCCTGATCGATACGTGATTACGGGTGTAATAATGAGGAAAAAAAAAACGTGGAATGAGTCATTAAGAGCGTGCGTGGTCGTAAGTCAGGGGTGGGTTAGTCAACGTCCGGCCGAGTATTCATAATTCAATCCGCAATGTGCACCCCTTTGTATCGATTGTTTCGGGAATCGGAAGGGTGTCTCTGTGAAAGGAACATCTGAGTTTTTATGTTGTTACGAGTTGAGTTTGGAAAGGGTGTAGAAGAAAATGAAGATAAACATAAAAATAATAATATAAAACAAATAATAATGAATTCTGATAAAAAAAAAAATACAAAACTTTGGAGAAAAATATTAATAGATACAAAAGAAACAGTGAGAGAACAATGAAAGAAAAGAAGGAACCCGATTAGAATAACGGAGATCAAAAAAGAGAAAAATCAATAAAATATTTTTGGACAAGTGGAAAGGTACAGAAAAACATAGGGGTATATTAGAAAGAAAGAGAGGAAGAGAAAGATTGGGCTGAAGATCTACGATTTTCCAATTACATAGTTTGTAAACCATAAAAATTTTTTGGAAATCCCAAAAATTTTGAGAAGGAAAAATATCATTTTTGACATATCAAGTTGGGTGTCTTTTTATAGGTTCTCGGACATCAGAAATGGATTTCTGGTGTTAATTTCGTGATAACATTTTTCGTTTCCCAGATATCATAAGAAACGACATTTCATCCGACAATTTTTTTCGATTATTTCATGCAATAGTTCACAAACAATTTTTATGTGTTTCCATCAACTGTTTGTAAATCTTTTTTTTTTCAAATTTCCAAAATTTTAAGAGAAAAAAAATCATTTTTGACTTAGCAAGTTGGGAGTCCTTTTATAGGTTCTCGAACCTCGGGAATGCATTTCTGATGTTAATTTTGTGATAACAGTTTTTGTTTTCTCGATATCATCAAAAACTACATTTCATCACACTCCTTTTTTCCATTATTTCATACAATAGCTTACATTTTATCTTTAAAGGAATTTTTGTGTGTTTACACCAACTGTTTGTAAATCGGAAAGAATTTTTTGAAATTTCCAAAATTTTGAGAGAACAAAAAATCATTTTTGACATAGCAAGTTGGGTGTCGCTTTATAGGTTCTCGAACCTCTGGAATGCATTTCTGATGTTAATTTTGTCATAACTGTTTTTGTTTTCTCGATATCATCAAAAACTACATTTCATCACACTCCTTTTTTCCATTATTTCATACAATAGCTTACATTTAATCTTTAAAGGAATTTTTATGTGTTTACACCAACTGTTTGTAAATCGTATTTTTTTAATTTCCAAAATTTTCAGAGAACAAAAAATCATTTTTCACATAGCAAGTTGGGTGTCGCTTTATAGGTTATCGAAACTCGGGAATGCATTTCTGATATTAATTTTGTGATAACAGTTTTCGTTTTATCGATATCATCAAAACCTACATTTCATCCCACTCTTTTTTCAATTATTTCATACAATAGCTTACATTTAATCTTTAAAGGAATTTCTGTGTGTTTACACCAACTGTTTGTAAATCGTAAAGAATTTTTTAAAATTTCCAAAATTTTGAGAGAACAAAAAATAATTTTTGACATAGCAAGTTGGGTGTCGTTTTATAGGTTCTCGAACCTCGGGAATGCATTTCTGATGTTAATTTTGTGCTAACATGTTTCATTTCCCGGATATAATCAGAAACGACATTTCATCCGACAATTTTTTTCGATTATTTCATGCAGTAGCTTACATTTAATCATAATAACAATTTTATGTGTTTACATCAACTGTTTGTAAATCGTAAATAAGTTTTTAAAATTTCCAAAATTTTGAGAGAACAAAAAATAATTTTTGGCATAGCAAGTTGGGTGTCGTTTTATAGGTTCTCGAACCTCGGGAATGCATTTCTGATGTTAATTTTGTGATAACAGTTTTCGTTTTCTCGATATCATCAAAACCTACATTTCATCCCACTCCTTTTTGCAATTATTTCATACAATAGCTTACATTTAATCTTTAAAGGAATTTCTGTGTGTTTACACCAACTGTTTGTAAATCGTAAAGAATTTTTTTAAATTTCCAAAATTTTGAGAGAATAAAAAATAATTTTTGACATAGCAAGTTGGGTGTCGTTTTATAGGTTCTCGAACCTCGGGAATGCATTTCTGATGTTAATTTTGTGATAACATTTTTCATTTCCCGGATATCATCAGAAACGACATTTCATCCGACAATTTTTTTCGATTATTTCATGCAGTAGCTTACATTTAATCATTATAAAAATTTTATGTGTTTACATCAACTGTTTGTAAATCGTAAATAAGTTTTTGAAATTTCCGAAGTTTTGAGAGAACAAAAAATAATTTTTGGCATAGCAATTTGGGTGTCGTTTTATAGGTTCTCGAACTTCGGGAATGCATTTCTGATGTTAATTTTGTGATAACAGTTTTTGTTTTCTCGATATCATCAAAAACTACATTTCATCACACTCCTTTTTTCAATTATTTCATACAATACCTTACATTTAATCTTTAAAGGAATTTTTATGTGTTTACACCAACTTTTTGTAAAACGTATTTTTTTTTAATTTCCAAAATTTTCAGAGAACAAAAAATCATTTTTCACGTAGCAAGTTGGGTATCGCTTTATAGGTTCTCGAACCTCGGGAATGCATTTCTGATGTTAATTTTGTGATAACAGTTTTTGTTTTCTCGATATCATCAAAAACTACATTTCATCACACTCCTGACGGATGACGGTTTTTGTTTCCCTGATATAACACAATTTGACAATTTTTTAAATTATGAAATGATGAAACTGTTTAAATAAAGTTAATTTACGACAAAAAACCCTATATTTGGTTTATTCATCAATTTATCCTTTCACTTTTTCAATTGGAGATAAACACTAGGAATAGCACCAGTCAAAAAACAGACATTTTTGATACTAGTAAAACAACTCTTTTTGAAGATAACGCAGATGAATTTTAACCCCTCTTATCTACTGCACTGGATAGAGTGTGTGTGTGTGTGTAACTTCGGCTGCTAATCAGCGACATGCGTTCATGTCGATATAAAATTCACGGTACATAAACACACGTAGCCGAGCATCCATCGAACGGAAGAGAGACAGACGACCCGCGTGCCGACAACAAAACGTCGTCATCCTCGACCCACTTGCACCAGCGCCAGCGCTTTTCCTCCCACCCTGTATACCGTCCCCCATTCATCCACCCTCTCGGCGTCCACGCGCCGACGCCGCCGTCCTCAGTGCCGTCACCGCGCCACCGCCGCTACATCAGCCCCAAACGGCTCCTCCGCTCGTCGACGTCTTCTTCGCCGAAACGATCCGCGCGTCTCGCCCTCACCGAAGCGTGCGGCCGCCCCCCGGCCCGGGTTACAGCGAACGTCCCCGTCGTCCCGTGCCTGCCGCCGATCGACCGCCACCACGGGAAGATGGCGGCGGCGGCGTAGTCGAGTCGCAATGTGGAAGTTTTGACGTAGGGCAGTGATTCTCGCGACGATATCGTGTCCGTTCTGGTTTTAGGGATGACGCGAGGGGCTCTCTGAGGGTGCGAAAGACAGAGGCGAAACGTCGGCATGGGGGAGCGGCAGGGGTCCATCTATTGGGCGCAGCTGAAGGCGATGCTCAAGCGGAACATCCTGCTGAAAAAGAGGGAGAAGCGGAAAACCACCGCGGTGAGCTATTTTTAATCCGTTCAGATATTTCACGTATTTCACCGGTTGTGACGTCGACATTCACACAGTCAACCATCAACTAAATTATTTATTTATAGCTACATGTTAGTTGACAGTTGACAATCTAGATTTTACTCTGCCATGAAAATTATCAACAAGAGGCGCATGTCTATTCTGGTCACAAAAACTGGGAATCTTAAATTCGTCAAAATTGCATGTTTCAAGTACAGACATGCCTTCTTTGTTTCGCGGAACTTCCGGTGATAATTTTTTCACTCAATCAACCAGGAAGTGCTCCTCCCGCTCTACTCTCTGGGCGTCTTGATCGCCCTCAAAGTGATGATCCCCAACCCGAACTTCCCGCTGATGGACAAACCCCGCGGCGAGGCGGACCTCTTCGCCTATTTCCAGCAGATCAAGAACCACACGGTCGCCGTCGTTCCGAACAATAACGAAACGCAAGTAAGTACCGCCCCCGCCGCCCGACCTACCAATCACTCTCCACGTCGCAGGACTTCTTGAAACGCGTCAACGACTTATGGCAGACCATGAGGCAGAACAACCCCGGTCTGCATCCGATCAACTGGCTCGTGTTTCCCACCAACGAGGAACTCCTAACCGCTTACTGGTCCGACCCGGAAGACATCCCCATAGCGGTCATCTTCGAGGACCCCCAGCCGGTCACGGGGTCCTTGAAATACAAAATCCGGTCGAATCCGTCGCTGTTCGAGACGCCCTCCACGACGGTGCTGTTTAGTTCGCCGGCTTCCTGCAGGGAGTCGTCCGAGTTCTGGTCCAGTGCCAACGTGTTTCCGATTGAGACAGGGAAGAACTGTCCTGTCAACCAGTACTACTATTCGGGGTTCGTGGCGCTGCAGGCGTTGTTGGACTACACGAAGATCAGGGTAGGTGTTGAGTTAACTGAGAGGGGGTGTTGTGTTACGGCGGAAGTTGCAGATTGACACGGGGAGGAACCTCAACGTGCCCAAGATCTCTCTGGAGATGTTCCCCAAGAAGGCACACACGGGCGACTGGATGGTCGCCTTCAGGGTGATCATACCCTTGTACATGGTGATGGCGCTGTCCCAGTTCATTACTTACTTGCTGATCCTCATCGTGGGCGAGAAGGAGAACAAGATCAAGGAGGGGATGAAGATAATGGGGTTGAAAGACTCGGTCTTCTGGCTCTCTTGGTTCATCATCTATGGAGTGTTCGTGTTATTCTTGTCGATCGTTTGCTGCGTGCTCTTGTTCACCCTGCAAGTGTTCCAAAACACCAACTTCCTGCTGGTGTTTCTCTTGGTGCTCCTGTACTCGCTCTCCATCATCATGTTCGGGTTCATGATAACCCCCTTCTTCGACAAGTCAAGGGTGAGACCCAATCTTTGTCACCACGCCCCGTTAAGACTCTCTTCAACAGACCGCCGGCATCTTGGGCAACTTCGCCGTCAACATCATGAGTCTCTTCTACTTCATCCAAGTCTTCGTCGACAGCTCCAGCTCGGTGGCATTCTGGATCGTCTCACTCATCTCGTCCTCCGGCTTCGCCCTAGCCATGGACAAGGTGAGTATCCGGGTCGAAGGACCACGCTCTGACCCTCGAACCCTCAGGCCTTGGTCATGGAACTCATGGGCGAGGGTGTCAACTTCGACAATCTGTGGTCCGGCCCGGGCATGCCGTTCGGCGGCAGCCTCATCATGATGGGTCTCGACATCGTCATCTACGGCTTCCTCGCCTACTATCTCGATTGCGTCATCCCCAGCGAGCACGGCATCAGGCGGTCCCCGTTATTCTGTCTCAAGCCCTCGTTCTGGTGCACCAAGAAGCCCGCGCAGAGGATACCTCTGGCGAACGGGGGGTCGATGGGGTCGCTGACCACCGGGGAGGACAGCAACGTGGACGTGGAGCCGGTGTCGCGGGAGATGAAGGGGAGGGAGGCCATCAAGATCGTCGACATGTTCAAGAGTTTTCACGTATGCGACATCAAATATTATTTCACGGAGCAACTTTAATTCTGACGTCATTTTTGCTTGAACCCTTCAACATACTTTCAATTTAGGTGGTACCATTTGAGACATTTACTTGTCGTTTCAGCACTGTCGCAAACCCGAAATCAAGGCCATCAACGGCATCAACCTGACCATCTACGAAGGCCAAATCACCGCGATTTTGGGCCACAACGGGGCCGGAAAGACGACCCTGTTCAACATCCTGACGGGACTGACGGCCCCGACGGCGGGTACGGCCTACATCTTCGGGTATGACGTCAGGGATCCCAACGACATGGACGAGATCCGACGGATGACGGGGGTGTGCCCCCAGCACGACATCCTGTTCGACAACTTGACCCCCAAGGAGCACCTGGAGTTCTTCGCCGCGGTTAAAGTGAGAATCGCACGATTGTAAGGGTAGTGGTCATTGTTGTTTGTAGGGGATCCCCCCGAACTTGCGCGAGTTCGAGGTGATGAAGACGCTGCGCGATATCGACTTGACCGACAAGGCCAACGCGTCGGCGAAGCATCTGAGCGGGGGGCAAAAGCGGAAGCTTTCCATTGGGATAGCCGTGATCGGGGATCCGAAGGTAACGCGTTCTTTGGGGGTGGTGTTGTTGCTGAGTCGGGGTGTTGTAGATTATAATTCTGGATGAGCCGACGGCGGGGGTGGATCCCTACTCCAGGAGGCACATGTGGTCGGTGCTCCAGAATCGGAGGCACGGCAAGGTTATACTGTTGACCACACACTTCATGGATGAGGCCGATATCTTGGGTGCGTTTACCGTCCCCGATAATGTTAATAGTGATAATGTCTTTTGTTGTTACAGCTGATAGGAAAGCTGTAGTGTCAAGGGGCAGCATTCGGTGCTGTGGTAGTTCTCTATTCCTCAAGAACAAGTTTGGGATCGGGTACCACCTCACCCTGGTACTTGACGGGATTTGCCGAGAACATGCCATCACCCGATTGGTCACGTCCCACGTCCCCAAGGCCGAGAAGGCTCGAAGACACGGTCGGGAGCTCAGCTTCATCCTGCCGCACAATGCGGTGGACAACTTCGCCTCGTTGTTTTCGGCCATCGAACAAGAAATCAACAACAAATCCAGCAAGTTAGGTGAGGTAGACACTTCCTCTCTGTGTAAATTCTAATCGGGCTGCAGGCATCTCCAGCTACGGTGTGTCGATGACAACCCTGGAGGAGGTGTTCTTACACCTGGAGCGGGACGAGGAGACGGAGGATACCATGGACAACCTCTCCAAGAAGATGGTGCGCAACCGTGCCCTCAGCCGGAGCCTCAGCCTGCAGAGTAAGAGTACCAGTTATCAGTCTTTGCAAAATGAAGGCAATAATGCTGCAGCGCAAGACGGGAAGGGAGGCGGGGACAGCACCCAGATCGGGGGACTGGAGATCATCAGCGAGACCAAGTCGCCGATCACCGGAATAGGGTTCGTACTTTACCACCTCCAGGTTCGAACCACTATCGGCCAATTTTCAGCCTGGAGAAAATCGACTGCCACCCCAACGCTTTTCATACTCTCTTCGCTCTACTTCGCCTGAGGATGCTCCGACTGATCCGCGACATCCAGAAACTCTACTTCATGATCGTGCTCCCGTTGGGGCTCGCCGCGATGGTACTGTATCTCAACAGCATGCAGACGATCGAGGTCCGACTGACCCCTCTCGGACTCAACGCCACCACCTACGGACCTCAAACGACATTCGCCATCCACAACGGTTCCGGCCAGAACCTGGACGACCTTTACGACCAACTCCTGGAGGTGGGAGTCAATCGGATCGACTCCTACGACGGCAACTTCTCGCTGCTTCTGGAGGTGGCGCCCCACATGGCGGCTTTGAACGTCAACGTCTTCAGCAACGAAGAGACTAGCATCACTGTTATCTACAACGACACCACTCAGCACAGTCTCCCTATTATCGTCAACCTCATCAGCAACGGCTTTTATAGACTGTTGAGTCCCGAGAGGATATTGAAAGGTCAATGGGAGCCCATCGAGGTCATGGCCCTCCCCTTTCAGCAGACGGCCCAACCGGAGGAGTTCAACCTGGGGGTGTTCTCGGCCTCCACTTTCATGGGGATGATTTTCGTCCTGGTCCCCGTCAGTCTGGCTGTAGATATGGTCTACGACAGAGAGATCAAGGCCAAGAACCAGTTGCGGGTCAACGGTCTGTCCTTCTCCATGTACTTCGTGACTTACTTCGTCGTGTTGGCTGGACTGATGATAATTATTTGCGCGGCTCTTTTGCTGATCATCCTGCTGTTCGACATCCCCGCCTTCAAGGGGTGGCCCGCCCTGGTCACTCTCAGCACTCTCACCTTCCTGTACTGCCCCTCCTCCATCCTGTTCAGCACCTGTGTTAGTTACATCTTCGACAAGACGGATTCAGCACAGTCCATCCTCCCCAACATCGCCACGTTCTTGGGCTGCATCCCCTTCTTTCTGGTCAGCATGTTGGACATGCTCCGGCTGGGGGGCAAGGCGGCGCTGGTGCTCCACGTCCTGTGCTCTGTCCTCAACGTCATGTACATCCCTTACGCGATTATATACTACATCCAGAGGGTGTACATGATGTGCAAGGTCAACTCCGCCTGCAACACTCTGACCTTGATGGACTACATGACGGACGAGATCATCGTGATGCTGGTGGGGATCGTGATCAACATCCCCTTCTGGTTCTTCGTGCTGATGGTCATAGACATCAAGAAGAGCGGCGGGAGGGTGCGGGACGCCTTCAAGTTCTTTGTGAGTACTAATTCCTCCAACTACACGCGTAGAACTAACGGTGATTTTAGAAGCGCGACACCGACGAAGCCATCGAAGACATCAACGAGCTGAGCGACATCGGCGAGAACGAGGACCAGGACGTTAAGGCCGAGCGCCAAAAAGTGAAGAACCTCATGGACTGCTACGTGGTGAACCCCCCCGTCGTCATGGTGCAGAACCTCCACAAGGAGTACACCAGTAGCGAGATCAAGTGCGAGTGCTACTGCAAGCAGGAGGAAGAGCCCGCGACCACGAAAGTCGCCGTCAAGAGTCTCTCTTTAGCGGTGGACGCCGGAGAGGTGTTCGGCCTCCTGGGCCACAACGGCGCCGGTAAGACCACCACCATGAAGATCATCACGGCGGAGGAGGCCCCCACGCGCGGACGGGTGCAAATAGGGGGTGAAAACATAACCTCGAACATGAACGACGCATTCCAGCTGCTGGGGTACTGCCCCCAGCACGACGCGCTGTGGAAGAACATCACCGTGAGAGAGCATCTAGAGTGCTACGCCGCCATAAGGGGTAACTATTACTGGGGTTACAGTCTAGTGTACAAGTGTAATAATTCCAGGAGTGCCATTCGGGGACATCCCCAAGATCGTCAACCTGTACCTGTCGGGTCTGCAGATCCACGAACACGCCGACAAGCAGGCGCAGCAGTGCTCCGGAGGCACGCGCCGTAAGCTCTCGTTCGCCATGGCCATGGTCGGCAACCCCAAGATCGTCCTGTTGGACGAGCCCAGCACCGGCATGGACCCCCGCAGCAAGCGTTTCCTGTGGGACACCATCCTGGCGAGTTTCCAGGGCTCGCGCGGAGCTATCCTCACCACTCACTCCATGGAGGAGGCCGACGCCCTCTGCTCCCGCGTGGGGATCATGGTGAAGGGCGAACTGCGCTGCTTGGGCTCCACGCAGCACTTGAAGAACCTGTACGGGGCGGGGTACACGCTGGAGATGAAGCTGCGGGGCGGCGACAGGACGCCCACTTCGACCTCCGGGGACCGCCCCAACGAGCTACGCGAGTTCGTCAGCGGGCTGTTCCACGACGCCACGCTGCAGGAGAGCTTCGCGGACCGACTCGTTTTCAGTGTTCCACAACAAAGTGTTCCTTCTTTGGCGAACTGCTTCACGCAGCTGGAAAAAGGTAAGGCGGCGTCGGGGCTCCACCAACACTAATCGATCCCGATTTGCAGCTAAAACGGAGCTGGACATCGAGGAGTACAGCTTCAGCCAGACGACGCTGGAGCAGGTGTTCTTGAAGTTCGCCCATTACGACGAGATCAATGGCGAATAAGTTGTGATTTAGATAAGTGGAAAGCTGTATTTAAACTTATTCACTTGAATCAAAATTTATTTATTTTTAAAAGTAATTAAACTGTTGAGTAGTCCTTCAGGGTTAAGTTCTCTAGCTGAATTTCGTTCTAATGTACAGTTGATCCTAAGGTGTAAACTAAGTCGGATGTATAGTTTGTGTACGTATGACTGTCGTGTGAACACTGTATTTAACCGAGCGAACATTGTTGATTGTCTAACTTTTTCATTGTTGGCCTAAATGTTTATTTAGTTCCGTTTTGAGATTCTCAAGAATATAATAGTGCCTATCGTATGTATATAGTCGCTTGCAGTTTGTTTTTAGTGACATTTTCAACAAAGTGTTCGTTTGTTGTCAATGACAACACTTAGAATCATTAGTTAGTCACGATATGGACTTTGACAGTTTTTACTTTTCCTGCAATAATTCAAATGTATCAAATAAATTGTAATAAAATTTTATTGCTAACTTGTCAATTCCAGATCCACATCGTCTGCGTTGATTTTGACAGGTGCTGTCATAGGGAAGAGAAACATAATTATCTAATTGGTACTTTTATTACACAACATTGCATATAGCCCTTCAGAAACTGCGCCCAATCGAATTCGTGGTTCCAACCCAGACTTATTGATTTTGCACACTATACTTATAAAAATAACATTCCTCATTACTACGTCTCTTATAAAACTTAATTAAAAATTCATGCGGTGAAACCCCTGATCGACCTGTAGACAAAATGGTGTCGCAGCCACAAAATGGCCGCCACGATTAAAGGGGGCGTCACTCAACTTACAGGAGTTACCTTAGATTTTTTATTAATATTTAGTTAATACGTCATAAATATAATTGAGACTCTATGTTAATAAATAATACGTATAGTGAGATTTCGCTCTAGTCAGAATCATCGATGATGATAGTATCTATTTCGCTTTGTTCGATTTCGACATATTCGGGCTGGTCGTCATATTCAAATGCAGGCATCTCGATGAATACTGTTTTATTTGGCTGCAAAACGCGATTAGTCTTCAAGTGTGGATTCTAACCTCAAACACTTACCATTGCTGGATCCATCCTTTTCTGTTTTTTGACCGACTCCAGAGACTTCTGCCGGGGGGTCATGCGATTAGACTGCGTTTCTGAGCCCTGAATACAACAATTTAGTAAAGATCACCGAACTAAAGTCAACATAACCTCATTGTCCTCCTGGGCCCTCAGCACCAAATTCCTCTCTTTGTGGAGCTCCCGGAGCACCTCTATCCTCTCGATCCTCTTCAAGTGCCCGTAGTTGTTACAAATGAAGAGCGACGGCGCCACCGTCTGGAACAGCAGCATCTGCACCTTGCCTTTCCGCAAGTGCTCCTCGTAGTTCTTCATGTCTTTCCGCAGCTGCAACCGCAATGAGTCAGTGCCAACTTACCGCGGCAACACTCACATCAAAGTGGTCCTCGCAGCAGAACATGGGCGACTTGGGGTTGCGCCCCACGGCGGACTTGCCCACAATGTCCAGCCACTGTTTTCGTCTCGCGGGGTTCACGGGCACCGTTATGAACATCTTCTCGGGCGTGGACTTGGACGTGTTGGGGCAGAGAGGCACGAAGCAGATCTTTATGTATTTGGTGGGCCGCGGCTTAACCTCCTTGGGACTGTCGGGTCGCTTGTCGTGCACCACCATGACCACTTTGGACACGTCGAAAAGGGGCTCCCCGTCTTCGTCGGGTTCCATGGGGGCGACGTCTAGCACCAGCGAGTCCATTGTGGGGATGTGGGGAAAAAATAAATAAATAATAACAAACCTTGGGGGTTATTTATAGAACGGGAGCATTGACATTTGACAGCGGCGGTGGCGCCACCTCTTTGTCACTTTTTCTGGGTACTTTTTTTAACAGCTTCTAGTCGCTCAAGTAAACTTTATTGACATTACACAAGGAATCACATCTAAAAGTGGAATCGCCTTAATATAAATACAAAAATATAAATATCCATTAAATAAATAAGACTAATAAGTTGCAAATTTCGTCCAAAATTAAGACACAAACCAGTAAAAGTAGCGTTACCAACATATCGTTACAAACAAAAACCAAAGTCTACATCTAATTGTTGTACTGTTCAGGAAGTACATACGAAATGTCGTCCCATGGGTGTCTGTACAGTCCCTGTTTCAGCCTCTTCTGGTCCATGAAGTGCCCGATGAACCCTATCGAGCGCCCCAGGACGAACAGCGAGTTGATGGCCCCCATGTTGATGTACTCCTCCGCCTCCTCACTACCACACAACCACCAATCATTACAATCCTTGACAAGTACCCTACTCACCTTGTGAAGCTCCCGCAGTTCCTCAACATGTCCACGAACGAGCATGCGATCACCCCGTCCACGTTCAGGATCAGGTTCGGCTTCTTACTGGTCGTCAGCTTCTCTACCTCCAGCGCATACAGCAACAACGGCGTGGCCGGGAAGTTCTGTATGACGAACTCCTTGACGATTTGTACTCTCTGGTCGGGATTGTTGATGGACTTGACTCGGTGGCCGATGCCCATGATCAACTGTCCCTTGTTGCGCATGTGGGTAACGAACTCGGCGGGGTGCATTCCTGTGTCGTAGGCCTCGCTGAACTGCTTCGCGGCGCCGTCGAGAGCTCCTCCGAAGCGGTCACCGATGGTCAGCATTCCGGAGACCAAACTGGAGACGAGGTCTTTGCCGGCACGGGCGCAGACGATGGTGTTGTGGGCCCCCGAAACGGCGGGGCCGTGGTCGGCGGTGACCATGAGGCACATTTCGAAGAATTTACAGACGTAGGGGGGGAGGCAGCGCTGGAACCAGAGCAAGGAGATGACGCCGCCGATGCCCACGTTCTTCTGGAGGACGTCCGAGATCGGCATGCCTGCGTAGATGAGCTCTTGGCCTCGTTCGTCGCAGATTGAGGTCATGAAGCTGGCTGGTTTCCTGATTAGACCTGGAGGAAATTTATATTTCGATTTCTATGCAACTCAAAATACACTTTCTACATACCGAGTTCTCGGGCCCAGTTGTAGTCCATGGGAACGGTGGGCGGCGGCACCTCCGCCGCCGGTACGATGGCGCCCTGCTCCACGAGCTTGGCGTACACCTGGTGTATGATGTCGCCGAGGTAGTCAAAGGAGGACGGGACGTGGGCCCCCGCGGCCTTCAGGGCTTCGTTCTTCGCGGTGGCCGTCTCCTGGTTGGAGTTGGCGCAGGAACCGGCATGGCCGAACTGCACTTCCGAGGTAAACATTCCAGCACAGGTACCGATGCACCACGCCACCAAGGGCTTCGTCACCACTTTGGTTTTGAGGGCGCTGCAAACCTCGTACTCTTCGACTCCGCCCACTTCCCCCAGCAAGACTATCATCTTAATTTTGTCGTCGCTCTGATACCTACAATCTCACGATGAGAAGTTGCTTTCATGAAAACTAACCCTGTTTACCGGAGAATGTGATCCATAAAGGTGGTGCCCGGATACCTGTCCCCACCTATGGCCACGCCCTCGTAGACTCCGTCCGTGGCCTTGGAGATGATGTTGTTGAGCTCATTGGACATGCCGCCGGATCGCGACACGTAGGCCACGCTTCCGGGGCGGTACAGCTTAGAATGCAGGATGTTGTCCATCATGCCGCCCGTGTTCCCGATCTTGAAGCACCCCGGTTTGAGGCCGCCCACCGTGGCGGGACCAATGATGGCCACCTTCTTTTCGTCGGCCAGTTTGATGAGTTTTCGTGTTTGGTTCTCGGGGATTCCCTCGGCTATAATGGCGATGGTTCGGATTTGGGGAAAGTCCAAGGTCTCGATTGTGCTCTGATAAGCCGAGCGGAGGGACGCGAAGTTGACCAGGACGTCAGCGTCGGGATGCTTCGTCATGGCGTCGTTCATTTTCTTGTACACTGTAGACAGAATAAAGTTGGTCGGGGCGCAATCGGGACTCCGGGGATGGCATACCTGGGATGAGGATTTCCTTGTGTCCCCAGTAGTACTTCTGCTTGTGGTCCCCCGTGAAGGGGTATATCATAGCGACGACGCTCGGCTCGCTTCGGCTACACACGAAGTCGAAGTCGAGCATGCTTTGCACCGCTCGGGTTTGCATACCCCAAACAATCGATTTCGTTTTGTTTGTGAACATGGGAGTTTGGACTCCCGGTGTGTCACCCTTAACACAATGCAAACAGAGTAAGTAACCAGTACGGAGCTGTAGAGATTGCGATTACCTGGTGCTTTTTTGGATACTCTACGTGCGAAACGAGGTTTGGTCGGACATCCTTCAAAATCAACCAGTGAGTAAACGTGTCAGTAAAGTAACTTTACCGCACCGGATTTACAGAAAGAATAGAGAGTGAAAGAAGTAAGAGTAAGTAGACAGACGCGAGATAGATGTCGCAACCAAACCACCACAAACAAAAGACACCACGACACAACCTCAACCCAACTTACGATTATCTTCCTGCTGCACGCGATCGCCCCTCCATCCACCCCGTCGTTGCTATTGCTCGCCAAACTCTTCTTATTGGGTTGCTTGTCCCCGCTCGGTAACAGAAAATTGGCCGTAGCAAATTCCACGTTGTTCTCCTGAGGAATGGGCCTGGTCCCCAACGCCATCCCACAAATGGCCGTCATGTGCGTCTCGGGTCCGAACACGTACAACGGGATCCCTACAACCTACCCTTAGTCCCACCCGCCAACCGCAACTCCCTCCTACTCACCGAGCGTCTGCCCCACCTCCCGCATCCTCCTCAGCCCTTCCTGGTAGTTGGGCCCCGCCCTCCTCACGAAAATCGAGATTTTGTGCTCGACCAGTCTTGTACGGAACTCCACGAGCGCGGTGATGATCCCGCGAAACGTGGCGGCGACGTTGGTGAAGTTCGCTATGCCGCCCCCGGTGATGAGCACCTTGCCTTGCGGGTGTTTCTCCTGCGTCATGAGCGACAGGATCGTCTTGGCGTACTCGTAGGTCTGTTGCTCGGATGGGGCTCCCGAGTACTCCCCGTAGTTGGCGAGTTCTTTGTCGCCGCCCAGGTCGCAGATCGTGTCGCTGTAGATCACGGAAGCTCCGCCCCCGGCCACCATCGTCCAGATGCGTCCAGACTTGTTGAGGATGGTGAGTTTGAGGCTGGCGCCCGATTTGGAGTCAAGGTCGGCGATGTAGGCCTCCTCTGAAAAAAATGTGTATTTTGGGTTGCATATACCGAAAATTGTGGCCCCGATCCGGGTACACGTGTTCTGTTTGTGTAGAACAACGTTTTCGTTTTTATTCACGCGACAGTTTACCGACTGAAATAGTCGCTCAGTCTTTGAATTAGAAATGCACATGCGATTTCTAGGGACCCTCGCGGAGTCCTTGACTTTACTTGTAAAAATTGCGAACAATAACGCATATTTTCGTCGAAATGAGTGTAGCGTAATACTCAAGGTTGTGACGCTCAGCTCCGTTGAGTGCCGCCGACCATAGAAAAGATAGCAATCAGACAAAACAATACAACCAACCTGGATAGGCGTCCCGTCCAAACGGCGGCGGATAGTCGATCTCGCCCCACTTGGGCTTGCATATAAAATCAGCGGTGGCGTCCAGCTTCGCCGCCAAATCCAAAATGTATATATCCTTGTCGGTCACCACCAAGGGGTTGATCTCCAAATAGGTGAAGTACAAATCGACGTACATCTGGTACAGGTGGTGGATAAATCTAGCGATGGTCTGCTTCTTGTTGACCGCCACCTCCCCCAAGAGGGTGGAGCTGATGGTGGCCTCGTCGACGGTCGAGCCCACCGGCACCTCGAGCTTGACGGCCTTGGAATCGACGTCGCCTATGTCGACGCCCCCCTGGTGGTAGAACAGGATGGTGTCGGCGTGCCGGTGCGAGTAGATGCACACGTAGGCTTCCTCGTTGTCTTTGTGGGGTACGAAGGGCTCGATGATGAAGTTGCGCAGCTTGCCGGTGGCGGCGCCGATCTGCTGGTCGCGGTTCATGCGTTCGGAGATCCATTGCTCCACCTCGGGGAGGGACTTGTTGACGGCGATGAGGCCTGCGGGCGGAGAGAGGTATTACAAAGAGTTATACTGAGAGATAATTTTAAATTAAAAGTTTAAAAAGTTATTTGAAAAATGACAAGTTCGGTCGGTATTGCAGATTCGGGTTTCCATGTTGACGCTAAAATCCAAATCAAAATTCTACAATTTTTATTTAACTGTTGAAGTATCTTGTTGAATAATCTTTCACGACAGTGATGGCCCAAATGGTCATAAGCTTCACGCAGTTACAGAATTTTCAATGAGAACAGCTCAATGAATTTGGTTCTTTAGTCATGTCAAGTTAAGTTGGACTCAATAGGACTCCATTGGAGCCCGATGAATGGGGTGTGCGTTTGGTACTTTGTTTTTCCTTGCAAATATTGTAAAAAAAGTTCAAGAAGTTATTTAAAAAAAATCAACAATGTCGGTCGATATTGCAGATTTCAGTCTCCATGTTGCCGGTACATTAAAATCCGAGTGAAATTGTATAAAATTAACTGTTAAATATTTCGTTTTTCAGGACAGTAATGGTCGAAATAAAAATGAACTTTACGCAGTTGTAGAACTTTCAATCCAAACAGCTCACTGAATTTGGTTGTAGGTCACGTCAGTCAAGTCAGGTTAAGTAGAACTCAATGGGACTACATTGGACACGATGAATGGGGCGAACTGGGCCCCGGAGTGCGTTTGCTACTTCGCTTTTCCTTGCAAATCTTGTAAAAAAAGTTCAAGAAGTTATTTAAAAAATTCAACAATGTCGGTCGGTATTGCAGATTTCAGTCTCCATGTTGCCGGTACTTTAAAATCCGAGTGAAATTGTGCAAAATTAACTGTTAAAAATTTCGTTTTTCAGGACAGTAATGGTCGAAACAGAAATGAACTTTACGCAGTTGTAGAATTTTCAATCCAAACAGCTCACTGAATTTGGTTGTAGGTCACGTCAGTCAAGTCAGGTTAACTTGGACTCAATGGGACTATATGGGACTCGATGAATGGAGCGAACTGGGTCCCGGAGTGCGTTTGCTACTTTGTTTTTCCTTGCAAATCTTGTAAAAAAAGTTCAAGAAGTTATTTAAAAAATTCAACAATGTCGGTCGGTATTGCAGATTTCAGTCTCCATGTTGCCGGTACTTTAAAATCCGAGTGAAATTGTGCAAAATTAACTGTTAAAAATTTCGTTTTTCAGGACAGTAATGGTCGAAACAGAAATGAACTTTACGCAGTTGTAGAATTTTCAATCCAAACAGCTCACTGAATTTGGTTGTAGGTCAGTCAAGTCAGGTTAAGTTGGACTCAATGGGGATACCAGACTTGATAATGGAGCGAAATGGGACCAAGGGTGCGTTTATTGCTCTTTGTTTATTCTTGCGAATATTGGAAAAGGTTGAATAAGTTAGTAGTACTTAAAATGTTACTTCTGGGCCAGGGTATTTGGCGTCTTGAAAAACAAGGCAGAATCCTAAAATTTTTGCTGTT
The DNA here is from genome assembly GCA_963583935.1 of Diaperis boleti. NCBI lineage: Eukaryota > Metazoa > Arthropoda > Insecta > Coleoptera > Tenebrionidae > Diaperis > Diaperis boleti. Next base: position 2,846,412 of record OY757245.1, on the reverse strand, counting down.
TTCCCAAAAGTAAACGGAAAAAAAAAACTAAAATCCTGCAAAAAGAACTCATTTCTATGCACCCCAAAAGTACCCAAATATATGTAGACCATATTTCTACAGATATTTGGGGAAATAGCAAAATTTTTAGTACTACTTAAGTTATTTAAAAAAAAAAAACGACTGCGATCGGAATTGCAGTCTCCATGTTGTCGCAACTTCAAAATTAAAATCAAAATTGTACAAATTAACTTGAAATAATTCGTTTTTTAAAAACAATAATGGTTGAAATGTAATAATATGGCCAATGTTTATGGGGCTCTCCACTGTAATTTGAACAAATTTTTAAGTTGAATTTGGACCAAATTAGTTTTTATAGAAGGGATAACACCTCGATGACGTTTCCCAATACCAGAATGAAACTGCGGAAGAATACAGACCGGCGACTTAATGCTTGACACACTGACGCACTTGATTAGTAATGACCACTTGGAGGTGATTGATATGTTAATTACGTATCGTCACACGACGCGTTTAAATAGGAAAATTTGAAAGTAAGTAAATAGGTGAGAGCACTAAACAATTGGGGCCCATATTGTAAACGATAATATACAGGAAATAACACCTCCGAGTCATGGGCCGCTTTGCAACTTTCTTGGGCCATCTCATCCGGCTTCGAAATTTGGGCCCCATTTCGACCCACCGCGCTCGACCAACTCACCCAGTTTCCCCCTCCTCTTGATCAGCTGATCTGGTTTAACGACCAACTTCTCTGTCTTGAGCCATGGGTTGTTGGCGACCAAATCGGAGAATTTGGTGTCCGCGTCCACGGACGCGAATCTGCACTGTACGGCGGCTGTGTCGCGCGCCAACTGCCTGTTGATGATGTCCTTTCCGGTGGCTTCTCTGATCGCTTTCGCCGACATCTCGGTTCGTCCTAGAAAGACAATCGTCGGTGAAAGCCGGGGAAAAATCGACCGGTGACTTCCCGAGGTCAAGAATTTGTACCTGCTTGGCACAATTTTTCTGTGACGTTGCAACAACTATACTATAGATCGCGTTCGAGTAAAACGGCCCTGATTCTAGCGGGAAGGAATTGCGGAACGAGGGCAGGGGTCCCGGTGTCGTGACCTCGGGCACGTGCGCGACTTAAGTCGCGTTTCGCTCCTACCTGCAGCTCTGTTCACACCACACTCGAATCTCTTATCTCCCGATTCCGGTCTATTTCTTGCACTTGTATATCGGACACGCGATCGGTTGCGGTGCGGTCCCGTAGAAAGGCGCTCGAAGACTGACTAGATTCCGACAAATCGCCTCAATGAATATCATCGTACGATGCGGCGGTCGAATGGGGGGAGGAACGTCCTGCGTTGTTTAGAGGTCACGAATTTAGAATGGGACGATAAGTTGATAAGGGTTTTGGGGCCCTTCCGAGAGTCCTCGGGCTTCCCAAAGGGGAAGCCGGAAGTCGTAAGGAAAGGATGGGACCCAGGACGGGACCTTGAGGGACGCCCTTCACCCACAGCGGAAGGTCTCGGTCATCGAGTGACCGAAGTTATCGACCGCGTGCTCGGCGGATGAAATCAAGAAAAATAAAATCGACCTCGGCCTGCTGCGGTTTTGCAAAAATAGCGTTTTTGAACGGAATGCTAGAAGAAATCTCTACAGGTGTGTCTTATCAGTTATCACTACGTGTGTTTAGATCTTCTATGTTTAACAAGACACCTGTTTTTTATTGTCTAAATAAATATAAAGGAACTTAGTAACTGCTTACTTAACTCATTAGTATTATTATACAATAATAGCCAAAAAAAGTAAATGGGCTAAGTCAATTGACGACTGAATTAAAAACTAAACTAACAAGACCAATCAAAATAAAAACTGGAAGCACTCAAATTTAAATAACTATCTATACAATTTCAAGTACTTTTTATTTTAGTCCCACGTAATCTTTTAAGTGTCGAATGCCGCAAAAATCACGCGACTTCTCATTTTTGTATTTTTCCTTCCTTGTTTAACATTTTGTAAACCCACTGGTGGGTGTCCTTGCTCCTCGGACCACCTCGGCGGGTCCAATTATTTACATTCCATTAGCTATTTTTACCACACAAGCAAAAAGTCTTTACTAAAAACAATCATCAACAATTATTATTCCGACAATCATGGACAAAAAAAATCCAATTACAGCACTAACAAAGTGGGTTTTGCAATATCCAACAGGCAGGTCTTATCGCCCATCTCACCAACATGATAATACCAGTCACTAGATAACGGTATATATAATTAAAACATAACAAATATTTTTATTTTCTTAATCGCTTTGTTGTTAACATCGTGACTTTCATGCAAATGAAGGAGACCTTCAGGAGGCTGTAGGTCAGGAAGAAGTGCAAAAGTTAAAGGCTCGGGTGCAAGGTCATCGTCGATGTGTCCACCAAGCTGCCGGTCGGCCACCAAATCGTCGGTGTCGGTGGTGGCCGAATGAACATGATTCGCGCCCCCCTGTACGGGGTTTCGAGCCCCAATTCAAACTGACGTTTAAATGACAATGACAGTTCCGTTTTGACAGGCTGTCAGTAGGAATGATTTTCATTTTGGTTGGGAAAGCAGACAATACTTACGGGGGCGCGTTCGTGGGCAATGTGGGACTGAAACGCCGGTGGGTCAGTACGGGGGCTGCGGGGGCTTCTGGCGTGGGACGAATTTCCGTAACGTGACAAACAAGACCCGCTGCAGCGCATGTGCAACGCTTCATGCAAGGTTGCCAAGTGTTCTCGTGATTTAATACCAATCCCGTTAAACAAAAGTACTAGATTTTATAGTCACGTGCCTCAAAATCCGGGATATCGGGACTATTTATTAAGATTTTTCAAAATTATCGGGGATTATTGAGGGATCTAAAGCTTCCATAAAATTTTTAGAACCATCTTCAAGCATTTGTATCCATAATTGTGCAGGCAACCAACAATACAGCAAGATGCAAATTTTCAAACGTTTTGGTCTTATTAAACCTCATCAGTAAATAACAACTTGTTAGTGTCTGTTTCTTGTTTTATATAACTTCTTTTCAGACTGATTGTTGCGAGTCTTGTTCAGTATTCCTCTTTATTTAATTTTTAATTTTAGAAAAATGTTGAAATAAAAAAAAAATTATATTGGAATCAGAAAATCGTGTTAAGTGTAATTAAACATTTAGTAATAACAATCTAATGAATCATGTGAATCATGATTAACACGTATACCATCTCAATAACAAAAATATGTTTATTTCTTAGCAAATAAACTACGCTCGTTTAAAATACATCTCTATATCTCCGAACGTCTTCCCCAGCGTCTCCGGCAGGAAGAAGAACACGAATACGACGCCGCACACATTCACCGCCGCCATCGCATAGAAAAGCCCCTGTATCTTAATAGCATCCAGAACGAACGGGAAGATCTTCACCGCGACGAACATTGACACATAAGCCAATGACACCATGAGGCCCCCGAGGACCCCCCTGACCTTCACCGGCAACAGTTCCCCGATAAGAGTCCAAGGAATGACGAAATAGCTCACCGAACTGAAGCACACATATCCCAGAACGCAGCCCAAGGCGACGTTGCCGCTGTTGCTGGTGCCCGCCATCAGACTGGTGAGACACAGCCCCACCCCCGAAACAAAAAACAGCGGTTTGCGCCCCACGCGTTTCGAGATGAGGGCCGAAATGATGGCCATCACGAAGCGGATGGAACCCAGGAGGGATAGGGCCACGAAGGCGTCGATGCCGTTTTGGAGGTGGCCGCCGATTTCTCGGAAGAGCTCGACGGCGTAGAAGATGATGACGTAGCCGCACGAGAGCTGCTGGATCAGGAAGAGGACGAGGAGGACTAGAAAGGGTTTGTAGACGGTCGGTTCGTTGTAGACGGTCAGGTGTTTTTTTATTAGGGTGATTAGGGATTTACGCTCTTCGGGGGGTGGGGGACGCTTCTTGGTGGTGTCTAGTAGGCGCCGGTACTGGTCCTCGCAGATCTGGAATACCAATAAAGAGTTTAATCCAACAGAAATTATGTTTGCATACTTGTTGCTCCTTATAGAGCCACTGTATGGACTTGGCCGCCCCCTCGTCGTCTTTCTTGAAAACCACCAGCCAATGGGGACTCTCGGGGATGAACCAACACAAAATGTGGGTCACGACGATCAGGAGACAGTTTATGAGGGCCAGGATGCGCCACCTGAACCACGTCCCTAGAACACAGCGACTTTGCCAAAGCAACACTGGGGGAATCACCGGGACTTACCCAGGACGCAAATGAGTAGTATCCCGAAGGAGACGAAAACGCTGTTGAGACTTAACAGCATGGTTCTGTACGAGGGGTGCGTGATTTCGCTGACGTACACCAGCGCTACTGTGGTGAGTCCTCCGCTGAACCCCGCGACGATGCGTGCCACGTACAGGTGCCAGACCTTGGTGGCACTCGCATGCATCACCCAGGAAATGACGAAGGGTACCGTGGACAAGATGCACAGCTTTTTCCGGCCGAATTTATCCATGAGGGGACCGATGACGACGGAGCCAAGGGGGAGGGCGATCGCCACGATGCTGGCTGGGAAATAGTAATAGATATAGACAAAGTGAACAAAAAAAGAGTAAGCAATACCGATCCACGAAGCTTCCGACCGCGATATACGGATGTCGCTGCCCTCCTCGTCGAGCTGTGGCAACAAGATGGCGCTGAAAGACATGTTGATTCCCGCCTGAATGACAATGCTGTGAGCGATGCAACACGCCAGGATCTAAAAGTGGCTTTAGACGAGTTATTCTCAACCAATTCTGGGGGTTACCTGTCGAAGTGCGCTTCGCCACGGTAGGGAACTCTCCACTCTGGTAACATTGCCGGTCAAGGCCTCGCCTTCCTCCTCGATTTTCAAGCCATCTTGACCATCCATTGCTGTAATAGGGGTTTAACTGAAGCAGTGACAAGATTTTCGTCTTATCATTATGTCAACTGTTAGAAATCCTAGAAAAAATTAAACAATAAAGAGTGGCATTGAAGTGAATGGGATAATTGCACAACGAATTGCGTTATAATAGTAGCACTGCGACTTTGTTAACAATAAGGAATGTAAAACTGATAGGGAAAAACAACAGTTTTGCGTTTTGTGGGAAATATAGTCAATGACTGGCGCTTCCTTCAATTATGATAATCGCAGTTAAACGGACGGTGTTATCACATTGTTGCAATATATGTGAATATCATTAGCGCAAATAATAAAATTTTTGTCGGTGTAGATGGTTCTTATCTAATCAGCGCCGGTGAGATGAACTAAAATGAAAGGGGAAAATTTATAACACGAAAGATTGAATAAATAATAACTACACAATCTAGAAATTACCGTTAAGGTCTGTACTACAATAGATTGTGTCCAATTGAAAATATTAATTAATATCACTAAATGATCAAGAGAAACAGTATATTCAGCTTGGGTTTGTATTTATAAAAGTCTAGAATCCCACTTACAGTTTGTGTGTTATTGTAGGTTTGAATCTCCCGCCACCTATGCAACTGACAGTCGGCCTACTGCATCCAACTGCATCCACAAGAACGTTTCTCAAGCACCCTGTATATGTCGGGTCACTGCCCTCTGGTTCAAACATCAATCAAAGAAACTGAACTAGCGTTTTAACACTTTGTGGTAAACCTCTATTTCGTTATCTACAACACGGCTTGAAAGGGAAAGCTACACGCTAAAATTAGAAAATTTGAAAAAAATTAAAATCCTCCCTCTGGCGGCGCCATCGCACACCACCTATCGCTCCCTGCAACACCGACTCCTTATCAGCCAAATATTTTTGGGTGGGGTTTGTCAATTCGATTTTCCGCGAGCGAGAATTTCCCGAAAAGTCGTTGATCGGGTCGCCGCGAATGCCCCCCGTGCTGCGAGGAGCCCCGCTCGAAAAATGCCCAGTGTCGGCCGCGTAATTTTATCGACCGAGTTTTTGAGGTTAGCACTCCTTCCATTATAGTGACAGTTGTCCGAGCTAACCTCGTCGTTATTCAGCGAATGTTTATCCGTTCGACGCCCGTGTGATCGTATTTTCGCGCCTGTGGACCCAGTCGGTGGCGCGCGCTCCGGGCCTCCTTCGGAATAATGTGAAGTGCTCCCGAGTGTCAGCTCGTGAAAGTTCATTGCAAAATTATTTCACCGACGCCATTTTGTGAGTATCTCGTCTGGCGAAAAGCGGGGAAATTGCGGCCCCCCGAGGGGTGGATGTGGGGTGTAAAGTTTGGGCGGGTGGTTTGCGTCGAGAGAACTCACAGGGGGGGGGGGGGGGGGGGACCGTGTTGGTGTGTGGCCTGTCGGTGTTTTTAATCGGGGGCTGCCAATTTCAAGTGACAATTGTCAGTGTTGTCCTGTCAAAACAAACGGCCAATTGACAGTAGTTTCTGTGGTCGGAGTAGACAATTGTCGCCCAAAACTGACTGTTGGCAGTGTAGGCAATAATTGGCTTCTTATAGCTGACGATTGACATTTGGATTGGCGAGACAATTTCGTGTTCAAGGACTTGTGTGTTGGGTGAAGGGCCCAGTACCATTAAGAACCGGACCAATTAGTCCCATTTTGGTTCGTGCTGGAGCTAATTTAGTCCTTGAGAAGTTGGAAATTTGGAAGTGCACGCAAAAATTATCGCAACACCCACAGATTTCCACATTCTTTCGATAGGAAGGACGAAAGGAGATTACTAACAAATCTGATAAGATCCTTATCCTTATATCATGTTCCTTATTTACCTCCATTGAATACAAGAATGCTACTGTTAGTGATATTAGGGAGCCAACAAAGGCCATTGCTCACTCTGCCGCCTTTTCAGTGAGATGAGAGCCTAGCGACGCCCGCCTCCCAGCCCCGCACGCAAATGGCGCCTGTCCCGCGACCAGGTAGCCTCAGGGACCCCGAGATAGCCGACCTCTTCTACAAGCATGACCCGGAGAAGATCTTCGAAGACCTCCGGGAGATCGGACACGGCTCCTTCGGGGCCGTGTACTACGCGAGGTGTCTCATCACCAAGGAGATCGTGGCCATCAAGAAGATGTCCTACATGGGCAAGCAGAGTCTCGAGAAGTGGCAGGACATCCTCAAGGAGATCCGTTTTCTGAAGCAGTTGAAGCATCCCAACACCATCGAGTACAAGGGGTGCTATCTGCGGGAGAACACGGCGTGGTTGGTGATGGAGTACTGCTTGGGGTCGGCTTCCGATATTATAGAGGTGCATAAGAGGCCGTTGAAAGAGGAGGAGATCGCGGCGATATGCGACGGGGTGCTGTGTGGGTTGAGTTACCTCCATGAGTTTGGACGCATACACAGGTGAGGATTTATTTATATTCTATATTTACAGATTATTTAAACTATTTTATGTATGCACTGCCTTTTATGTTTTTAACTAACATGTTCAGTTTTGATCTGAATGTTGCTGTTATCATATAGTTTGTGGATCTGGATCTGATTGACGCCTTGACATACAATCATCCGCCTTTCAATTCTTCTCTGACTTACAGAAAACTGAACTTACTGAAAGATATTTACAACACTTTAATTTCGGTAATCTCAGTCCTGAATCTTTTCAATTTAAGACGAAAATTAAGTTGAAATCTCGACAACTATTGTTCCCACATAACGCTAAGTCTGCGAGTACGAATCTGAAAATATGGTAGCAGCCATTCTATCCACAAAAGCCGAAACTCGCATCCCTAAATTACCTGCGAACCCAAATAAAAAACGGGGAAAATTTCTCCGACCGACCGCACAAAAACACATGACTCACCCCAATTCCGTGCACCTGTTACATTGTGATGCACCGTGGAACGGACGACCTTGAACTCGCACGTGGGCGATTTTTTTTTTTTTTGTTCTCGTTTCGGGGGTATTTCTCGACGTCACTGGCGTTTCGGCCGCGCCGCGCCTGTACCACCATCAATCACCCGGAAAGTCGCCGAGTCGACGACCGGCCTTGCGTGACGTCAGCGGAAAACAAATAGTGTCGAAATGGTGTGATTTCGATGTTTTTGTAGTATTTATTTATGACGCAAAGTACAGTAAAGTCATTTTATAACGAATCTCTAGTTATCAATGACGTCAGCAACATCTCTGATTGAACAATATCTTCACAATAAAACCACACCTCTTGACCTCTTCTGCTATCAGCCACACTTGGCTTTCTGATAACACGTTTTTGAAGACGCGGTTACGGTAAATAACTTTTATCTTCAGCAGGTGTAATTAACTCCTCCGTTACCGTTGCAGAGATGTGAAGGCCGGCAACATCCTCCTCACCGAAAACGGCACCGTGAAGCTGGCCGACTTCGGCAGCGCATCCATCAAGTGCCCGGCCAACTCGTTCGTCGGGACGCCCTACTGGATGGCCCCCGAGGTCATCCTGGCCATGGACGAGGGCCAGTACGACGGGAAGGTGGACGTGTGGTCGTTGGGCATCACCTGCATCGAGCTGGCCGAACGGAAGCCCCCCTACTTCAACATGAACGCCATGGCCGCCCTCTACCACATTGCTCAAAACGAATCGCCCACGTTGCAGTCTTCCGAATGGTCGGACGTCTTCAAGCACTTCGTCGAGGCCTGTCTCCAGGTACGCAACCAACAATGCAATACGTACGTGTATTACATGAATCGCCGTTTAGAAATTGCCGTCGAACCGGCCCCCGTCTTCGATTCTCCTCACTCACCAGTTCGTCACCCGCTCGCGCAGCTCCAACGTCCTCACCGACTTGATCCAGCGCACCAAAGCCGCAGTCAGAGACCTGGACAACCTCAACTACAGAAAGATGAAGAAGATACTCATGGTGGACAGTTGCGAGACCGAGAGCACGATCGACGTGGACGACACGCCCGACGAGCACGCCGGCGGGGACAGCTCCAAGAGCAATTCGGTGACGTCGGAGCACAGCGTGCACTCGGTGGGCGTATCGGCGAGCAGCCAGTCGAGCAGCACCAACAGCCTCCCTGCCGGTAAATACACTCCCCTCTTTGACATTCCGAAAATTATCACCGTTTTGTAGACGGCACGAGGCGCCACAAGGCTTGTTTCAATCACGTGGCCGCGGCCGCCGCCGTCGGAGAGCACGGCACCAACAACTTCGCCACCATCAGGACCACCAGCATCGTTACCAAGCAGCAGAAGGAGCACATGCAGGTATTGTAAACCCTCTAATGCTGTATTGTTGGTTGCCTAACCGATTCGTGCGTTGCAGGAGGAAATGCACGAACAGATGACCGGCTACAAGAGGATGCGGCGCGAGCACCAGAGCGCCCTCCTCAAGCTCGAGGAGAAGTGCAAGATGGAGATGGAGAGCCACAAGAACCAGCTCGACAAGGAGTACGAGGTTCTCCTGCAGAACTTCAGCAAGGAACTGGAGAAGCTCCAGGCGAAGCACCAGCAGGAACTCGAACGGCGACTCAAGCAAAACAACGCCAGCGAGAAGAAACTGAGCAAAGACATCACCAGTCGACAGGAGAGCGACAGGAAGGCGTTCGACGCGCATAGGAAGAAAGAGTACAAGGCCAACAAGGAGAGGTGGAAACGGGAGCTGTCTCAGGACGACTCCACGCCCAAGCGACAGCGAGATGCCACCCTACAGTAAGTCCTTCCATACTCCACCAAACCCTCCTCCTAACACTGTACTCTCCACAGGACGCATAAGGACAACCTGAAGCTGGTGGACGCTCAGGACGAACAGCGGTTAATCAGATGCCAAAAAGAATACCTAGAATTGGAAGTCCGCAAGTTCCGGAGAAAAAAACTGCTTTTCTACCACAACCTGGAGCAGGACCTGCTGCGGCAGGAACTCAACAAAAGACAGCAACAGCTCGAGCAGGCCCACATGATGCTTCTGAGGCATCACGAGAAGACTCAAGAACTGGAATACCGACAGCAAAAGGCCGTGCACGCCCTGCGCGAAGAACAGGTAATTCGCTCCTCCCTTCCACCCCCAGTTTTGTACCGCTTTCCCCCAGGTGAAAAACCAACACGATACCGAGCTCGCCAACCAGGCCGAATACATGCGCCGTTCCGAGCGCGAGCTCCGCAAGAAGCACGCCCTCGAAGTGAAGCAACAACCCAAATCCCTCAAACAGAAGGAAATGATGGTGCGCAAACAATTTCGAGAGACGTGTAAAGTCCAAACAAAACAATACAAAGCGCTGAAAGCCCAAATACTCGTCAACACCCCCAAGGAGGAACAGAAAATCGTCATCAAGAAGCTCAAGGAGGAGCAGCGACGAAAGCTGGCCCTTCTGGGCGACCAATACGAACAGAGCATCGCCGAGATGCTCCAGAAACAGTGCTTGCGACTGGACGAGTCCCAGGAGAGCGAATGCGCGCAGATGAAGGAGCGCCTCCACTACGAACTGGAGATTCTCATCGCCTACCAAAGCAAGAACAAGATGCAGGCGCAAGCGCAGAGAGATCGAGAACGCAACGAGTTGGAAGAAAGAGTATCGGTGCGAAAGTCGCTGTTGGAGGGCAAGATGAACTCCGAAACGCAGAGGTTTCTCGACGAGAGGGCGGAGAGGATCAGGATCCTCCACGAGCGACAGGAGCGGGACCTGGAGGAGTTCGACGATGAGTCGGTGCGGCAAGGGTTCAGGTACGGGTACACACTCTTATCCCTCGTTACTAATGAAGTGGGGTTTCAGCGCCCTGGCGATCGCCGAGATTTCCCGCGAGAACTACGACGACGACGGCAGTCTGTCGGGTTCGATGCTAAGTCTAGCTCATTCCAATAGCTCTACGAGTTTTCCACCCGGGTCGGTGTAGTAGGGGCCACTAGTGGTGCAAGCGGAAATTAACACAAAATTTAATTTTAATTGCTGTTCTGATTTCATGGCTATTGCCGGAATAATTTTAATCGTAAGTGTAATTAAATTTAAAAAGACTAACAAATACCAAAAACTGTTGGTATTTACGCTTAATTGTAAATTGGGCAATAATATAATGACCAAGCCACGAGTCGGAGGAGCGTCGATTGCTGGAATGGTGATGTTATTATTGTTTTCTCATTTCCGGTTCTCTTGTTTCGATAGCAGTATTTATTGATTAAATTATAGACACCCTGTATATATTCTCAGTTTTTTTTTAGCTGCGTTTACGTGTAAAATTCCGTTCATGGTAAATGTGTTTTGTATCGTTGGATAGCATGACAAAATCAAACTCGCACTGTTGAAGCAGTGACTAGAAAACAAATAGTGCAATTTACCCCCTTGTTTCGTTAGTATCTAATCACATCACAAACTATTTTCGATGTTAAGATTGTGATAATTATATTTCTGGTTGCTTTTCGAGTCGGAAAGTCGCGAGATGTTACTAGGCTACCCAGTTTCTTTTCATGTAAATCAACTTTTAGTAATTGTAGAGAATGAAGAAAAAAAAATCAGCTTTTAGTCAGGCGATCGCTATTGAAATGTACATATTCGGGCCTCGGGATGTATTAACCTGGGGTTAGTTGTATGATGCAACGATTTTGTTCGGCTGATAACTATTTATTTTCGCTGTGGCTACCAATAAAATAACAAAATGTATTTTATACATAAATAAAAATTATTGCTTTAACTGTTTTGCGCAGCCTATCTCTTCGCATTGTTACTCGAACGGGAAGCCGAAAGTGATGTAATTAACACCAGGGCCGTTTAAATATAAAATAAACAATAAATGTGAGTTTAGGAAACATGACCTCGAAATTGTCCCCAATGTTACTTTAGATGCACTCAAACCCGTGTTACTTAAAACATAAACATTATATTTATGATAAAATCATCCAATATATAAATCATTAATCACATGTACACCTACTGAGTTGGGGAGAAATCTGTGGGGACCATGATCCTACAGTGCATCTCCCGGATCAGAGGCACCGTGTAGGCGACGCACTCGTCCCACCCCGGGGACCTCCAGGCGCTCTCCCGTGTCTCCCTCCTCTTGTCCAGGTCCTCGTAGCCTAAAAGTCCAACATAACCTAAATACCTCCTTTCCAGACTCACTTACACCAAATGTGGTGCACGTTGTACAGTCTTCCGATTTGGGAGAAGAATCCGGCGAAGGCCTCGTCGTTGTTTTGCCTGAAGTTGATGGCGCGGGCCCAGTTGTTGCCCCACTCGATCATGGTCCCCGGTTTGAGGGCGTAGGACCGAATCTCGTAGATGTTCCTGGGTTTGCGAAGCATGATCTGGGGCCAGTAGCTGAACGCCAGCAGATACTGGAGGTGTCTGGAACGTACCAGTTTACCTTGGCAATCGACGATTTTCTTAAAGTCCTGAAATGACAGGTAAGTTTGAGGTTAGGTATCCCCGGGGGTTATTTACATCGCTCTGGTTCGCGATTTCGTGGTAGAGATCGATCTTCTCGTAGCCTCCGGTGTACTTCCACAGGTGGAGGGCCTGGTCTTGGTCCCCCACGTTCACGGTCCATGACCCAACCAGCTCCACCGCCGACGCGAGTGATTTCTGGGCTTTGATGAAATCTAGAGTCTCCTTACTGTAAAGATACCAAGATGTAATCTAAAGCCCCCATAAACGACAGGTCGGAGGTTTACATGGTGTTGAGATAGGGGGCCTTGGAGTCCGGACGATAGTTGTGTGTCTGCAATGAGTAGATGATCTCTTTGTCGCTCAGCATGCGACTGTGGCTCTCCTTAGTGGGTTCTATCTTTCTGACGAAGATCTTCGACAGCCACGCGTCCGTCTTGGACGCGGTGGTCGAGAAACCTCTAAAACAAATGCCGGTGTTGACAACCCGATCGTTTTTTGTCTATAGAGGCTACCTGATATTCTGGAGACACTTCAGAGTGTTGGCCATTTTCGACTGGTGCACTTTCTGATGGGCTATTTTCGGGTGTTTTTGTGTTTTTAACTGGCATGAAGGTTATCAGTAACGCGTTGATGTATTTTGGAACGAGTTGTCATCGCCGGTGGGCCGGAGGCGAGAAGAGGGCGCCACGGCCGGAACCGAAATTAGGACCGAAATAACCAGAAGGGGGCAAAGGTCGCGAGGCACCCCGAGGAACAGGGATGTCAATGAGGGGTCACGGGGGACGATTGAATCATGAAGTGGTGTTACAGGTTCCTGTAATTTCGTAAAGTTTCTGACTCGGGCTCATTAACTCGTTTGCGACGCCCTACCCCCCAAAAGGTCTTTACTTTATTACTTTGTGGTTTTAACAGGTCTTGCGGCTTGAGGAGCCGTAATTCGACTGATTTTGTCGGCAGTTCATCAAGTGTCAAACTTGATCTAGTGACAGTCGGTGGGTGGTGGCCCCAAATTTGTTTCCACAACTGGTTGTTTACACAACAAGAGTACCCCGCTCATGCACCAGTAGTAGTCTTACGGACCCCAACTTGAATTACCATCCCCCCAAAATCATAGGTGCCTGTTCTAAAGTGAGGTTATGTTTGTCCAAATTAGGGAAGTGTAGCCTTTGACCATTTCGTTCCTGGGCCCCCATGACCCATCATAACCGCCATGGGTGAGTTTCCTCCCCTTGTAGTCAAAATTATCTCACCCCGTTGCATTGTAGAAGGTCAGTCTGAGACAAAAAAGCTACAACAGCACTTGGCGCTCCTCAAGCAGGAATACGCCAAACTGCAGTCGAAATACCACGAGATACAAAACAAGTACAACACCATTGCCGCCGACACCAACGAGGGCGAAGAGACCTTCGCCGCGCGCCTCCTTTCGACCGTCAGCAACCTATACAACTCCGAGACCTACAGCGACATCAAAATCCTCCTCCCGAATCGGGGGATCAACGCCCACAAATTAGTCCTAAACGCCCGTTCCGACTTATGGAACGAGAGCGTCCTCAGAAACAAAACCGAACTCGATTGGAGCGAGCTCGGGTCGGACGTCGCCGAAGCCCTAGTCCTATGGCTGTACACCAACAAGATCGAGTTGAAATCCGAAGATCTGACTTTGAAAGTCATTCGGAAGGCCCACGAGTTCAAGCTGGAAAACCTGGTGGAGAGCTGCGAGCAGTTTCTGATCAATGTGGTCACTATCAGGACCTGTGTGAAATTCTACTCGGTGGCCGAGGAGATCGGGGCTGAGAACTTGAGGGAGTACTGTTCCGGACTTATTTCGACGCATTGGGATGATCTGAATTCCAGTGATTTCGAGCACATGTCGGGGCCCCTACTGTACCAAATGCTGAAGAACAAGACACAGCTGCCGTTGCACTCCGCCGTACGGTTGCAGCGGGAGGACGTGGTGTTCCTGTGCTTGGTGGAGAACTCGTCCAAGGTAAGCCCCGAACAGCGTCTGCGTCGATTTCAATTTCCTGTCTTGACTGTATAATGTCCAAAAGCTATTCAGAGTTTTTGAGATTATATCTTTAAATCGACCAAAATTGATCATGAAAATGGGCTTTCCAGGTCCGAAAACATATAAAACGAGTCCAAACTCAGTAGATCAAAAATAATTTTTTCTGAACTCAAAATTTTGAAATTTTCAAAAATTGATTATCAATTTGGAAGTAATAAAGTAAAATATCCATGATTAGGTATAATGTACATTTTAAGCTCCCTTGATTGTATAATATCCAAAATTGTTCAATTCGTGGTTTTGACCTATTGGTGAGATCATATCTCAGAATCTACAAGTGGTATCTAAGCATTGATCATGAAAATGAGCTTTTCGGGTCCGAAAACATATAAAACGAGTCCAAACTCAGTAGGTCAAAAATGTTTTTTCCTGAACTCAAAATTTTGAAATTTTCAAAAATCGCTTATCAATTTGGAAGTAATAAAGTAAAATATCTATGATTAGGTATAATGCACATTTTAAGCTCCCTTGATTGTATGATATCCAAAATTGTTCAATTCGTGGTTTTGACCTATTGGTGAGATCAGATCTCAGAATCTACAAGTGATATCTAAATGTTGATCATGAAAATGGGCTTTTCAGGTCCGAAAACATGTAAAACGAGTCCAAACTCCGTAGGTCAAAAATGATTTTTTCTGAACTCAAAATTTTGAAATTTTTAAAAATCGCTTATCAATTCGTGAAGTAATTGAGAAAAACCTACAAAATTTGGTGTTACATTTTAAGGTGTTCTGCTTGTATTGATTGTTTTTAATTTTTGTCAAGGTCATAATTATCAATAAATCCGCAAACTATATTGAAAAATTGACAGTGAAAATAGAGTTTCCATGCCCGAAAACATGCATGAAATTTTTAACAATATGTGATATGGATCTGCTTTTACTGTCAAAATCAGTTCGGCTCGAATCGAAAACATTTATTTCCAAAATATATACAAATAAGCTAGGATCACAGATAAGTGTCTAAACGTCTTGGTCCACCGAGCCGTATCTCACGCGAAGACGCGCGCGCCGGCGACGAGCATCACAGCCACGGGCGTCGCGAGCGTCGCCGCCCCGTTGCACAAGTATCCCTTGCAGTAGCAGTCCACCGTGGTGGAGGTGCGCAGCCCCTTGTCGTCCACGACGGAGCATCCTTCGCTGTAGGGCTCCTCGATGATGACCTCCGGTTGCCACTTCCCGTTTTTGAAGTTCTGGGTGACGTAGGTCTGGTGGGCGCAGTCCCTTTCCGTCGCGTTGATGGGCGAGGGGATCTTAGCGGTGAAGTACTTCTTCATGCAGAAGGTCGAGTAGGGACAGTCGACGACGAACTTGTCCGAGTAGTCGAACTCGGTGCAGAGGCGTACCGTTTCGTTGGCGAACGGGGGCGGCTTGGTGGTGGTGCATTTGTAGCATTGGATGGCGCAGTGGGCGTTGCAAACTGAAACAAGATCACTTGATTAATTTTGACAAATGAGTGATTACAAATTCAGCCTACTACGATAGCCCGAGTACAAAATATTGTTATTGAAGTTTTATTTGGCATGCCCGCGCCGATTTAGTCTGCGGTTTGGAGGAATTTCCTCCCGAGCCATTCAACACGTGTTGTGTTCGCAAAGGAAACGGTTATTTATCATCGGGACGCCGCGGAATTCCAGAGACAGAAATAGGTCAGACGATCTGGATTTCAGCTTTCGCCACGTTTTTCCAGACGCCGTAACGTTCACTAAATTTTCGCTCTCTATTGCACAATCGGCCAAAAAACCGTTTCGTCAAGATTGCACAAAAAAGAACGTACCGTGCGAAACTAATAGCGAGGCCTTCGTTTTTTTCCCCACGATAAACGTACAATTAACTCGCTGTTACATCACGATCCATTTTTATCGGCTGTGGCGAGAGGTTAATTACCAATTGAGATTAGAGCGTTATTATCGGCCGGAATTTCATGGTCCTTCGAGCCGGAACGCTCGATTGATAAGGGATTCTGGTGAAATGCTGAAATTAAAATTCCGGATGGATCGCGCGACCGCCGGTCTTTAATCAACCGGAAACGGCAAGTGGGCGCCCGTTTCAATCACGAAAACACCGGAGCATCGACCTCCCTCTTAATTCAATTTGTGTGAATATTCACAATTGGATTAGTGGCGCAATCGTGGCGATAATTGACTAATTGTGACGGACGGAAGAGTGAGCACAGTCGTAAGCAATCTAATTGCTCTCTGTAGATGAAACCAAATTTTTCCTTGGCCCTTAGCATTCGGTCTTTCGTGCCGGATAGGACGGGCAAGGTTAGGGACCCAATCACAAAAGAATCTTGGCCAAAAACTAGGTTTCTATTTTTGAGAAATGTCGCCGCCTTAAATCGTCAATTTACAGTAATGTTTTACGTAAGCAGGTGTGGAAGTAGGTCAAGCTTCGCTCAATAAACCCGTGAAAAAATAAATGCTTAATGTTGCTTTGTCCGACGATGGAATAATAACAATACAGTCGCTAATGAGGCCCGTTTACTGCCGTGTTGGATCCGCATTAACATTTACATTGAGGCAATCAATTTTATCGATGCAACAACTTTCGTCGTGGATGCGCGACTAGCGACAGTATTGGATAACCGCCAGTGAAAGGGATGGCAATTATTTACTTTATTATTTTAATTGGTCCTTCGAGCCAATACTCGAAATAAATTTCTGCTCCAAAACTAATACATATTTGTATCTTGGTCCCGATCGGGCGCCACTGACTCATTGCAGGTCTGTATCATCGTCCACTCATTATTCTGTCTGTCCAGGAAATCACTCCGTAATATCGGTCATGAAACATTCTTCTGCGAAGTCATCAAGATAGCGTGGTAATAATTTACAGAAAGTGACAGCAAAAGGAGGAAAAATCGAGATGGCGTTTTTGGCGACCACCTACCAATTTCATGGTTCAATAGCGGCTCGTAAAAGTCTGAGTTTTTAATTATGTTTTGGAATTACTCCAATCGCAATTTCCATCGTTATCAGATCGCCGCCACTCCTTATCCCCCTGTCACTCTCAATGTTAATTAAAACGGGATCGATGATAATGACCAATGACGTGTATGGGGGGTCAGCGGCGTCCCCACACTTACTTCCCTTCATACCGCTAAATACCAGTCAAACCGCCCCCCCCCCCCTTGCGACCTGGCGCTGTCCCGATAACAACACGCACCGGCGGGAATTCAATCACAAGGACGTCGCACAAAAAACAACCACACTTCTCGGAACGACTACCGTTTGATTGATTTCCTTTTTGATCGGAGGAAAAAAAACAACTCTTACTTGTCAACAACAACGGCAACAGCAATCTCATGGCGCCCATCTCCATCTGCACGTGTCATAGGAGCGCCGTCATCGCGCTCACCACTGGAAACAAGACAGTAATCAACACACTCGACTTCGTCTCAGCGACGTCTGCGGGCGGCCGACAAACGTTCAATCAACCGGACCGGACTTAAGTCGCGGGAGTGGGGGGTTGAGTCACGGGTGCGCGGGTCCTTGACTTTTGGCGTTTTTGTTTTTGCTCTCGTTTGTTCTTGCATCTGTATTGTTAGTAAACAGTTTGTGAATGGGTAATTGAATTAGTAGGTGCACTGTAATTTTGTTTCATTGATAGTTTAAACGCCACAATACGAACATTAAAATTAAATTATTTAAATAACGTAAATAAAAAATTTAATTGCCCTACCCATATGCTTCAAATATGCCTTTTTAGAAATATGGTTTGGAAAGAAAAAATAATGAAAACGAAGCATGAAAGTAGAAACAGGACAGACAAAAAGAAAAGAAGACAAGAAACAAAGGTAAAATTACAAAGCGGCGATATAAATTATGAAATAAAAAAAGCGCAAAACAGAAAGAAGTCAACAAGAGAATAAAATAGAAACTGACGAAAGAGAAGCGAAGGGAAAATGGTAATAGTGTACCAGAGATACAGAAAATTAGAGAATAAAAAGAGAAGTAGATACAAACGCTGAGACAGAAAAAAAAGTAACAAAGGACCAGAAGAAAAAGTAAAAAATTAAAAAGGGAACGAATTTATACATCCAGTAGGCAACTAATTTACTAGTCATTTATACACAACTGATATAAAAGCAGGAACACAAAACGACAGGAATAAAAGAAGACAAAGAAATTAAGAGACAATCAAATTCATTCATTTCTTTTTTTCAAACGTCTTGTTTGTTTCAGGTCTTCGTTTTTCCAAACTGCATTATTTTTCTTAAATTTTTCATAATATTTTTGTTTAGTCTTTCTTTGATTCCAGCTTTACTTCCCTCTTTCATGCCATTGTCATTTTGGTCTTTTATTATGAATTGGTATTATGCCTTTTATTTCTCAGTTTTATTATCTTTTTTTTCTCATTTTGGAGGTTTTTATACATTTATCTTCCGTTGATCCTTTGTGCCCATATTTGTTTATTTCTTCATTTGTCTCCCTCTTTCCATTTGTTTACCTTCCTTTTAAATTTTGTAACTTTCTATTTTTGTCTTTATGTGTGTCTTTTATTCCTACTTTTGTGCCTTGTTTTTGTCTTTTCTGTCTTTTTCTCGTTAATTTCTTTGTCAGTTTTTATATATTTTTTTTGTTATTTATTGTTTTTCATATTTTATCTAGCTGTTCTATGGTTGCTTTTTTCTCTGCCAACTTCATTTCTTGTTTGTTATATTTTTCTGTACCTTAAATCTTGTGTCCTAGTTTTTTACTTTTTGTCTTTTTTGTGTCTTCGTCAGTTTGTTTTTGTTCTTCTTTGTCATTTTAAGAGTTTGTCCCTTTGCTTTTCTGTTCCAATTTTTTTTTTTAATTTTTATACTTTTTGTATTTTTTATGTTTGTCATATTGAATAGAAGCAACTTTAATTTATTACACAACTCGGACAGTCTATTCTTCGTAACGTCGTCTGCGTTGATTTACCTCGTCCATTTTCCAGTTGAGCGACATCGTCAACGTATGGAGTCCCAGCGGCGAGCTGCCCCTCGACCTGGCGCTGCGGAGCCACAACGCCAGCATCGCCGCCACCCTGGTGCAGCACAACGCCGACATCAACATCCGGGACTCCCACGGCGACACTCTGCTCCACCGCTCCATAAAACAGGAAGACTCCTTCTCGGCCCTCTTCCTGTTGGACAACAACTGCAACGTCACGTTGTCGACGCGCGCGGAAAACGACTCGCCGCTGCATCTGGTCGCCGGGGCGCCCAGCCTCGAGGACGCCCCCAAGATCGCCGAGAAACTGATCAACAAGAGCGTGAACGTCAATGCGCAGAATCGACTCGGATTGTAAGCGAATTGCTAACGTTGAACGGAACGATGGTAGCGGGCGTGTTTGTTGCAGCACCGCCCTCCACATCGCCACCCAGGCCGACAACGGCGCGATCTTCGAGTTGCTCCTCGATCAGCCCGCCATCGACGTTAATCTGAAGACTGTGGACGAGCACGCCCCCTTGTATTACGCCCTGTTGAAGTACGAATCGGGGGTCGATTCTTACGCGGGGAGGTTGTTAGAAAAGGGGGTCCAGACGGACGCGTTGTATTCATCTAATTGCGACAGTCTCCTCCAGAAGTTGATCGAGGAGGGGGCGTTCAAGGCGGCCGTGTTTTTGTGTGGTCACGTCACGAATATCAATCATGTGAACTCGGAGGGGGAGAGCGCGCTGCATGTAGCTTGCGGGGCAGGCGCCCACGTGGTCGTAGACAAGCTGCTGGAGCTGGGGGCCAACCCCAACCTACTGAGTAACGAGCTTCGCAGATCGGCTCTGCACTACGCCGTGAAGAGGCACGTCCCAGACTGCATCGAGGTGTTTATTACGAGGGGCGGGGCTAACTTCAACGCGCGGGACATCAATGGGGACACGCCCATCAGCCTCGCCCTGGGGGAGGGGCATAACGACTTGGTTCCAGTGTTGATTAGGGGTAACGCCGATGTCAACGTTCGGAACGGCAAGGACTTTACGCTGCTACACCAAGCAATTTTGAAAGAGGATGCAAAGACGGCGTTGTTTCTTTTAGATAACGGAGCCGACATAAACGCCCAGTAAGTACTTTACTCGCCGGTAGAAGGATGACTAGATGTTTGTTGTTAAGGACGGCCGAATCGGAAACGCCCCTGCAGCTAGCCATCCATTGCCGCCTCGGCGAAGTGGTGGACGCCCTCTGCATCAGGGGCGTGGACATGTCCGCCCCAGACCGCCTCGACAACTGTCCCTTGTGGGCGGCCTTGGACTCCGCCCAGGACGACATAGCGAGCATTCTGGTTCGTCACGGGGCGGACACGGATTGCTGGGGGCCGGGCCCTGACGGTTGTCGCCAAACGCTGCTCCACAGGTAAGTCGGTAACTTATCGAAGCGGATGACCGCAATGTGTTCGTTCAGAGCCATCGATGAGAACAAGGAGGCAGCCGCGATTTTCCTCATACAGTCAGGGTGCGACCTCGACTCCCCCAGGATGCCGGGACCCAACGGGGAGGGCGGTGACGAGGCCCGGGACAGGGCGTCTCCCCTACACCTGTGCTGCCAATGGGGACTAGAGACGGTCGTCAGGGTACTCTAACCTCACACTAACTCTTCAGCGATAAAACGACAAGTTTTTAAGACTCTGGTCGAGCACCGGGCCAACGTCAACAACCGCGACGCCGACAACAAGACGCCCCTCCACATCGCCATCGAGAACCAGCACCCGGAGATCATCTCCTTGCTGTTGAGCGTCCCCGAGATAGACCTCAGTCTGCGCGACAAGTCCGGGTTGAGCCCCTTCGCCACAGCTCTCACTTTCCGGAACAACAAGGCCGCCCAAGCCATCCTAGACAAACTCCCTTCAGCCGCCGAACAGGTAAACCCCCCATACGTGTGTTACGACTATAGTTTCCGTTAGTTTGACGCGAAGGGCCACAACTTCCTGCACATCGCCATCAAAAAGGGCGACATCGAGAGCGCCCTTTTCCTTCTAACCGTCCGGGTGGACGTCAACTCTCGCGTGCAGGACTCCATGCTGACTCCGCCCCTCCATCTCGCGGCACGCCACGGCAACGAGACGCTCGTGCGCAGTCTGATCCTCGCCGGCGCGCGCGTCGACGATCGGGACGCCCAAAAGTGAGTAGCTCCGGCCTCGACTCCGCCCTCTCACTAACTTCTCTTCAGACGTACGGCTCTGCACGTGGCCTCGGAGGCGGGCAACGCGCCCGCGGTCTCCGCCCTCCTGCAGAACAACGCCGACTTCGACGCGGTCGACATCGAGAGCGACAACGCCCTCCACGTGGCCGTTCGAGAGGGACACCTCAACGTCGTGCGGGTGCTCCTCACCGAGTCCAGCGTTGACGCGGAGGCGGTCAACCTAAAGGGGCGCAACCCCTTGCACGAGTTGTGCAAGTACGGAAAGGACAACGCCGCGGCCATATGCGAGTTGTTTCTAGAATGCATGCCGGAGTATCCGATCAATAAGACTGACATCATGGTGAGACCGACGAGCAGTTAAATTTCAGAGCTGAGGGTGGGTGTTTCAGGGGAACTCCCCGCTGCTTTTGGCGTACACGAAGGGCAACGGCAACCTGTGTCGGGTGCTCGTGAAGGCGAAGGCCTGTCTGGCCACGGAGAACAACGAGCGAGTCACGATTTTCAACTACCAGGTGCCCAGCAAGCAGCTGTTGAACCGGCTGCTCGACCAGTTGGGACAACCGGCCGTTTGGACCAACACGGACTCGTGTCAGGAGTGCGGGAAGAGTTTTTCCATCACGGTGCGCACGCACCACTGCAGGCACTGCGGCCGTGCGCTGTGCAGTAAGTGCTCCGACCAGGAGGTCCCCATCATCAAGTTTGGGGAGAACAAACCGGTGCGCGTCTGCAAGGTCTGTTTCGACGTCCTGAAGACCGGCGCCAACTAGAGACTCGACTACATTCCCGCTTCGTTATTTTTGCAAATGTTTATTATATTGAAATTTTATTAATCTCTATATTGTACGAAATAATAATTACAATAATCGTGGCGGGGCTTTCGTTTCCCCGGAATGGCAAGGAGACCTATCCGATCTCTTACATATTAAAATATATTGTGGGCAGTCCTTAGATGCTGCTTGATGTAGGACTTGTCGACGAAGCACTTATCACAAGTGGGGCACCCGAAAGGTCGCTCCCCCGTGTGCGACCTCGTGTGCTTCTCCAACTTGTTCTTAGTCAAGTAGGTCTTGGGACACAGGCTACAAAGGAACTTTTTCACGCGCTCCGGTATCTTGGCGTCCCCCACCCCGTGCACCTTCATCAAGTGTATATCCAAACTTTTTTTGTACTTGTACCCCTGGAGACACAAATTACACTTGAAAGTCTTGGCCACGGTGTGACTCTCGATGTGCCGCCTCAACACCGACCTATTAATACACTTCTTGTCACAAAGATGGCACAGAAAGTTCTTCTCCCCAGTGTGGGTTTTGGTGTGAGTGTCCAAATTAGTTTTTAGAGGGAACCGACGTTGACAAAAACTGCACTCGTATTTCCACTGGGCCCGGTCCTGGTGCACGCAGATCTTGTGTTTGTGCAAATCGGAGCTGGTGTTGAAAGCTTTGGGGCAGAGCGAGCACCGGTAGGCTCTCTTGTTGGCGTGGATCTTCTCGTGGTGGTAGAGGTCGCTAGCGGTGATGTAGCCTTTCCCGCAGAACGAACAAATGTGTTTGCGTTCTCCGAAATGGTAGCGTTTATGGGCACTGAGATACACCGGGGAGGCGAACCTGCGGTCGCACAGTTCGCACTTGTACTTCTTTTCGGTGGCGTGGACGTTCTTGATGTGTCGCTTCAAAAGGTACTTGTTGCTGAAGGTGGTCCCGCAGACATCGCAGATGTTGCTGGGGTTCGACTCTGTCGTTTTCTGTCTCTTTCCGCAGATCCCCTTGTGGCGCTTTAGGACGCTTTCCGAGCTCAGAATCTTTCCACAGGAGTCACAACTGACTCTCCTTTTAGTGTGGACAGATTTTATGTGTTTCTCAATGTCACTCTTGGACTTGAAGGCCCCGCCGCATTGATAACAAAGGAAGTCTTGGGCAGCTTCGACCTTTTCGTCCTCGCTGTCGCTGTGGGGTTCCGGGGGGTCCACCGCCACTTCGACTTCTTCGACTTTTATATCGTGTTTGCCGGAAAGGTACGACTGAATACATTTTTCCCGGAAGGCGTGCACAGTTTCCAGCAGTTGTAGGCAAGGGAGGCATATTTTGGAGTCGATTTTCCAGTTCTAGTGACATATAACCTCAATATACATAACCTCAAAGTTGGGGAGTGACTTACCACTTCGGGGACGCATTTTTGGAGTTTTGTGAGGATGTTGAGGTTGTTGTGGTCGATTTCGCTCAGGCTGTGTACGGGGGCGGCTTGTTGGAGGCAGATTATGCAGAAATTGAGCATTGTTTGCAAACAATGACGGGGGCGGTACCAACACCACGGAAATTTAGTTACTAAATTCAAAGTTTTTTGACAAAAATTGCGAATTTGACCACATCATAACATTATTTTTCCAATTCTAGTTGCTGTCAACATTACTTGAAAACGTAATTTTCGTTTATGATTAATTTCGTATTGTGACATGTTTTCGGAACAATCATCCATAGTTATGAAACTTAAAATACAGACATGTGCAAGATGTGTCACATAAGCACAATGAAAATTATTAAAAGACCTCCAATAACAATGCGGGTCAAAACGTTTATTAATACAGAGTAACACTTAAATACTACCGCGACCTCGCGGTACTTAACAAAAACAACTAAAGATGCGTTTCTTGTTATCACAATCTCTATCAAATAACTCAAACTAACTAAAATTGGCCTAAATTACAACTACCCCGGCGATCCTGTGTTATCGACTCAGGTTGGTAACGTAGATGTGTTTAAGTTCCGTCTTGGCGGCGTTTTCGAACAGCGCGGCCCTGTTCTGGCCCTCGCCCTTCTTCACCCAATGGCCGTAGACCCGGAAAGCGCAGCCGTCCACGACCTGCAACAGCCGTTCAAAAACTCGTCCTTCACCCCGACGAAGCTCACCTTTCGCAGCAACTTGATCCGGTAAGGGTCCGTCCGCGCCGTGTCCAGACTCAGTGGCTCCGGGGTGAATTTCAGCCGCTGCAGCCTCACCATGGCTCGGACCACCAGGATGGCCCACTGGAACTTCCCTCTGGGGTTAAACTGCTTGTGTTGCAGCTTCTGCAAAAGCGACGGTTTTACAAAGTAAAAGCACAAGTCGCGCGGTATAAAGACGTGCCAACGGTATGACAGTGGTTAGTCAAAGGGAACACACATTGTTAGGTGCAGGCGTTTGTTTTACCAAAGCCAGTTCTGAAATTCTACTGAATCTGCGACTCGATTTTCGCAGGGAGTGTTTCAGGGAGGCGATGTCTTGATCCCACAATTGCTGGAAAAGAAATTGAGGCAGAGGCTATTGGTGCTGTTCTGGAGTCTAGAGTGCCGTGAGTGATGGAGGCTTACCATGGTTTGGAAGAAGGGGTGCTCCAGGGCGTCCGCGATGCTGATTCGTTGCTTGGGGTCTACGACCAACAGGCGCCGGATTAAGTCCTTGGGGGCCTCTGGAATTTGGACGGTAAAGATGGTCTACCAACTGTCGGCGACTTACCGGAAATGTCGGCCCACTCCGGCGACGTGAAAGAGTACTTCCCCTCCATGATGTTCCTCAACATGACCATCTGCTTCCGGTGCCAGAACGGGGGACACCCCACCAAACTAAAATCACAGGTCACAAACAAAGTTGGCGCCGGGTCGCCCATACTCACAGGGTGTACATGATGACGCCACAGGCCCATCTAAAAAAAAACACTTATGATTTTATACTTGCAAAGAGACAACTTACATGTCAACTTCAAAGGAGTACCCTGGAGCATCCTCTATCATACTGCACTTCAGCGTCTCGGGGGCCAAGTAGCCGGGGGTGCCGCACAGCTCGTGCAGCAGCTCCCCTTCGCCCAGGTGCTTCGCGAAGCCGAAATCCGTAATTTTGACGTTGAGGTTGTCGTCGAGAAGGATGTTTTCCGGCTTGAGGTCTCTGTGAACTACCCTCCTAGCGTGCACATATGCCAGTCCCTCGAAGATCTGCTTCATTATGTATCTAGTCTTCTTTTCCGACAGTGTTACCACGGAGGTGAGGTAGTCAAACAGCTCCCCGTTCTTGCACAGCTCGAAGACCAGGAAGATGAACGTCGTCGATTCAAAGACATCCTGTAATTCAACTGCGGGCGATTATGAGGAATTACTGCTTGGGACGACTTACTGATGTAGTGATGTCCCGCCACCATGCGCAGAATGGCGACCTCCTGCTTCGTCGCCTCCTTGGCCGAGATGCCGTCGACCCCGTCGTTGCTCAAGTCGATGATTTTGGCTGCGAACTCCTTGCCGGTTTCCTTCTCGATGCAGCGGCGCACCGTGGAGCTGATGCCCCTGGAGAGAAAGTGTGGTGAGTTTTGGTCCGTCGAGCCGGATTAATCTCTGACGCACTTGTGACGTCAATTATTGACCCATCAGCCCTCACAAACCATCATGCTCATTTTTATCACACTTATTAGAGAGAAATACGTCAAGCATCTGACCGTTAATAACATATCATTAAAACAAATGATTCATAAATAAGTCGAGGACACCGAGCTGAAGGTCACAGTCTTCCAGACAACATAACTGCTAGGTTTTGCCTCCAACAGGTATAACAAACTGACCATTGAAACTGACCTTCCCAATATCTCCTTCGGCTCATACTTGGCGTAGAACTCCTTGGCCGCGTCCTGGTCCGGAAGTTTATCTTCTTCCTCTTCCTTCGCCATTGTTTGGATAGGAAGAACTAAAAATAACACAGGGAACAATGAGCCGTGACCATACCCTTCATGGAGGTTAAGTCAAATTTGACACCCACTCAGCTGAGGTACGGTAATTAAGAGTCGATTATAGAGCAATTACAGATAACAAATGTGTTACTGGAGGCTGAATACGTACGTAAATCTGTGTTTACCAGTTTTAACCTTCACACCAATATACCCGGGGAGATGTCACAGTGGTGGGGTTGGCAACAATGAAATCACTAGACACAAAACAACTAGATTTTTAAAGTTCTGATATTTATTAAAGATAGTATAATTTTTATAATCAAATTAATGTTTCTTGTCTAAGTTTGTGAGTAATTGAGTAAGAAAGCACTGTCACAATATCCATAAATAGGTAAATACTTGATTTATGCAATATCCATGTTTAACGATTCCAAATGAAAGTGAAGTTGTACATGGTGAAGTTGGCGATATGTTTCATAATTAAGTTTTAAGGTTCTTATACAGCTAGAAACGTATTAACGACACATTATTTAACTTTAAGTTAGAAAACTTTGAAAACGTAAAAGCGGGTCTTCCTAAATGAAACATATGCATCATGTTACCTTTTACACAACTTTTTGGTCAGTTGTGGGACCCGGGCTGTAAATAACAGTAACATTGTGCTTGGGGAAGACAGCCTCCGCTTTGGCGCGACTCTCAGGGGTCAATTTATCATAACTTAGAAAAATCCGTTCGAGGTTCGGTGCGCCCTTGAGTAGTCTCTCCGGGTCGACAGTGGCAAACTCATTACGCTCTAGAAACAGTACCCGAAGACTCTTCAAATCGTCGAACTCCCCCCACGTTAAGTTCCCGATTTTATTGTCACTCAAATTCAACACTTTTAATTTCGGGAAACCCCTGAACGCCCCCGCCGTCACTGTCTCAATCTGGTTACTTTGGAGATCGACAACCTTGACTCCTCGAATTCCCCTAAACGCGCCATCAGAAACGGTGCGAATTTTCGAATTTTGAATCGTTAGCCACTTCACAGAGTCCAACCCCGTGAAGACACCCTCCTCCAACTCTCCGATCACGGTGCCGTTGAGGCT
Source organism: Diaperis boleti (assembly GCA_963583935.1). Taxonomy (NCBI): domain Eukaryota; kingdom Metazoa; phylum Arthropoda; class Insecta; order Coleoptera; family Tenebrionidae; genus Diaperis; species Diaperis boleti. The sequence continues at coordinate 2,819,190 of OY757245.1, read as the reverse complement.
CAAACTCTGCAGGTTCGAGAGGTCGGTGAAGGCCCCCTTATCTAGAACAAAGTCCCCGTCGAGGTACAAAGTCTTGAGATTGTGACACCCCGCGAGGCTCCTCTTGTTGACGGCGGGGAGTCTAGTCGCCACTATGATGACGGATGTGAGGCTGGGGGTGCAGCACAGGGCCCCCGACTCGATCTTCTCGATGTTGCTGTCCTTAATTCTGATCTCGGTAACGTTTTCTAAATTGGACAGGTTCTCGTGGATGATCGCCCCCGAGGCGTTCTGGATGGTGACGCGGTTGGTGGCACTGTGTAACAGCAACTCCGGGGAAAACACGAAGTTCTGACAGACTGTCTCCTCGAATTCTGGGTGGCAGGGGGTGCAGAGACAGTGGCCCAGAAAGGGGAGCACAACAATAACCATCAGCAGCATGGTTGGATACATGATGACTGAGATGCAAGGACAGCCAAACATGTTTCAGGTTCCTGGAATTTCTTGTTTTTTCCACTCGTATGAGTCATGCTCTGAAATTAGAAGGGGGCCCGATTTGAATCGAATTTTTATCTTTAAAATCAGGCCATGACCAACATCACCGCGCCAAATTCCCAAGATTTGATCTGCACCTAACCTCACTTGGTTCGTATAGAATTTTAGAACTTATGGAGGCCTTTTTGAAGCGTAAAAGTGATAACGATGGTTGTTGCCCCGCCATTTGTACTTCTGTCTGATTTGTTACTTTCCAGCTGGCCCCAGTAAGCGAATCAAGTTGGAGGAGTGCCCACACGGACTGAAGTGCTACCGCAAGAACCCACATCATTTCAAGGAGTTTGAGCACCCACATTGTAGTCCCTCCTTATCGCCGCGAATAGTACAGTAATCTTTGCGTTTTAGTACTGGAGTTGGCAAAAATGAGTGACATCAAAATCCCTGAGAGCTACCCCCAAGATAAGACAGTCTATCTGGAGCAGGTAGAGGTGTTGCGCCCCCTTCTTAAACTGAAACCTAGTAGTGTCGGCACCACTGCACTGCCTAGTAATAATAGTAGCACTAGTGAGATAGGAAAAGTCACACCTAGTAATAGTAGTTACAACAGTGGGGACCTCACTGGTAAGCCACTAACCATGTTGGCAAAGCTGGAAGCTGCGGCCCCTTACAACCTGTTCTTCACCACCATTCCAAAGTCCCCTGAGACACTCAAACAGCCCAATTCTGTCACCTTCACGGATCTGCTGTGCCCCAGCCTGGGGGATCTCCACTCCTCACTGCAGATAAACTTCATGATTGACATCATGTGGCTGATGGAGCAGTACAAAGCTAGGAACTTACAGTGAGTTTCCACGAGTACCCCCATTGTGACTCTTTCAACTGCACTTTAGGCAGAAGCCCCTGACTATACTCTATGGGGACGACTGGCCCGATATGAAGGAGTTCATGGACAAATTCCTGCCCAATGTGAGTTACCACTTTGTGAAAATGAAGGATCCCTTTGGGTGTCACCACTCGTAAGTCTCCACTTTTTGCCCCCTTTGTAGTCACTCTAATCATTGGTAGAAAAATCGGGTTGTATCGCTACGAAGACGGCTCAATCCGCGTGGTGGTCTCCACCGCCAACCTCTACTATGAAGACTGGAACCACTACAACCAGGGTTTGTGGTTAAGTCCCAGCTGTCGGCCCCTCCCTGCCGATTCCACCCAGTCAGGCGACTCCCCCACTGGTTTCAAATCGACCCTTCTGTCCTACCTCCAGCACTACAACCTCCCTCTGTTGCGCCCGTGGATCGAGGCAGTCAAAGCCGCCGATTTCAGCGACATCAAAGTCGTCTTGGTGACGTCGGTCCCGGGAAAGCACTACCCGGAAAAGCCCGGAAGTCACGTGCACCACGTGGGGCACTTACTGTCGCGCCATTGCACCCTCCCCGTAAAAACGACACCGGACTCGGAAGGCCCCCTCGACTGGGGGGTCATGGCTCAGGCCTCCAGCATCGGCTCGTTGGGGAAGTCCCCGGCTGAGTGGCTGAGGAGCACTCTACTGCGCAGTTTGGCCGGGCACCAGGGGGCGCAGTTGAGCGCCAGTTCCAATGCCACCTTGAGTGTGATTTTCCCTTCAGTGGATAACGTGATGAATGGATACTTTGGGCCGGAGAGTGGGGGGTGTCTCCCGTACTCCAAGCAGACCAATGAGAAGCAGAAGTGGCTGCAGACCTATTTACAGTATAGTAGAGCCAGTATGCATAAATGATTCAGCTATCATTTATGTGGTTATAATAAGTTTGTTTTGCGCTAACATTATCGGTTGCAGTCAGTGGAAGGCGGACGGGTTGAGTAGGAGTAGGGCTATGCCCCACATCAAGACTTACTGCAGGGTGTCGCCTTGCTTGTCGAAGTTGGCCTGGTTTCTACTCACCAGCGCCAATATGTCGAAGTCGGCGTGGGGAGGCAACTTACAGCGGGACCGGTCCGTGTACGTGAGAAGCTGCGAGGCGGGTGTGATGTTTCTACCCAAGTTTTTCAATCAGGAGTACTTTGAGATTGCCAAGACTTTGAACTCAAAAAATGGGGTGACTTTCCCCTTCATGTACGACCTGCCCCTGACTGAGTACAGGTCCAGTGATTATCCCTGGTGTAATTAATAAAAGTTGTTTTTGGCAAGGCTGTCTTTCTTATACATCTAGTACCATGCTGTCATGTCTGGTAGTCCTGACACTCTTTCCCATTACTAATTCTATCACAAAAGACTGTAAATACAAGTGTAGAAGTTACAACCTCCGGGGCGAGTTCCAATACTACGTTGACAGCACTCTTTGCAACTGCCACAAGAAGCCCACCCACCAGGAACCCCCGCAGAACCCAGTTGAGTTCCGCACCAAACTCCTAGAAATTCACAATGTCTTGCGTAACACCCTAGCAGCAGGGACCCTCCACCACCATAGTGGTAACCGCTACCCCAAAGCCTCCAACATGCGCGCCATGAGCTACAACTTGGAGCTGGAATATGGCGCCAGATGCTGGGCCCTCCAACTCTCCGACTTCAACGACGACTGCCGAGCTACATCCCAATTCGAAAGGGTGGGGCAAAACTTGCACCTTTACAAAGACGAAACGTCCCCATGGGAGAACAGCATTTATGGATGGTAACCATCAGTGATAATTATCGTAACCACAAACATCCAAAGTCTTGCTTAGGTGGAGCGAATACAACAATTACCACCCGGACATGGTCTCCGACTTTCAAGTACCTCCGGGGGTGGACGTAAACCAGGTCCGGCATTTTGTGCAATTGGCTTGGGCACAGACGTACCAGGTGGGGTGCGCCAGGTCCTACAACCCGATCAACGACTACCACGCGGTTGTTTGTAACTACGGGACACCGGATGTTGGTGCCAGTGTTATTGGCGTGTCCGTTTATAACAATATTGGGGAGCCCTGTGGTAACTGCTGGGCCGAGTATAAACTGCCATGTAATAAAAACTATAGCAACTTGTGTGGGGAGATTGAACGCGTGCCCATGGATACGCTGGTGACGATCGGGGTATCGGGGGCAAAGTTCCTTTTTGTGCCAAAATGTGCACTTGTATTGTGGGTTGCATTTGTTCACATCTTATTACCCTAAATCTAGTAGTCGCCCGTCAACGCTTAATTTTCGAACGATGTTGTCTCTTCTCATTTTCTTCTTTTTGCTGTCCGGGACATCTGGTCTTGTGGTCGAACCCGTCGACGTCCTCAAGACGGACTACTGCAAATACCGCTGCAACAGCTACGACCGAACCGGGAAGGTAACAAGTTACCTCAACAGCACCCTATGTCGCTGCCGCCGCAGTTTCACGCACAAAGAGGAGCTCCAAGACCTCGTGGAGTTCCGCAGGGACATGCTGGAGATCCACAACAAGTTGCGCAACATGCTGGCCGCGGGCAAAGTGAAGCACCACAGCGGCAAGTACTACCCTAAAGCGTCCAACATGAGAGCCGTGAGCTACAGCCTGGAACTGGAATACGGAGCCAGATGTTGGGCCGTGAATGTGTACGATTACCACGACAAATGCAGGGCCACCTCCAAGTTTGAAAACGTGGGCCAGAATCTGCACTTCCACACCAATAACAAGTTTCCGTGGGAGAAGGGCATGTATGGATGGTACGTATCGGGCCCCAGTTAGACCTACCAGTAGACATCAGTGTTGTAGGTGGCACGAATATAACAAGTACCACCCCGACATGATCCCCAAATTTGTGGTTCCCAAGGGAATGACCATAAATGATGTGGGACACTTCGTGCAGCTAGCATGGGCCACGATGTACCAAGTGGGGTGTGCCAGGTCTTTCAACCCTACCAACAACAAGAGTTACAACTATGCGGCGATGTGCAACTACGCCATCGCCGACTATGGCCCCAACATTATTACCTACCCCGTGTACAATAGCACCGGGGAGCCCTGCTCGCGTTGCCGCGCCGATTACAAAGTTTCCTGTAACGCAAAGTTTCCGAATTTGTGTGGGGAGATCGACCCGGTTCCCCTGGATGCCCCCGTCCCCATCACCATATCGGGGGAAATACCGACCAAGTCTAAAGCCTCTGCTGACACTGCCGTAAGCACGGCAATGCTACTGCCGACGTTGTGGTGTCTCCGAGGTATGTACTTACAACATCACAGCAACGTTGTAAATGATTTTATTTATTATCATTTTTTATTTGGTACAGTGTATGATACATGAAAGATAGATAACAATCAAGCCGCGAAATATATACCAACCAATGGCCATAACTTGATATGTGACCAATTCACAACCTGTCGACGCACGCGCACTCGCATAACAACGTCGGCCGCGGCGGACTTAGCACCGCCAACCCGAACCCATATGTCCCGATTCAAGATCAATAAAGCTGCAGAATTTATATACAACAGGGAACCAGACTAATCCCGGGCGGGCGGTCCGACCCGCGCGCCCAAATTACAAAATAACGCTAATACAGTCCGACGAGAAGGCGCGGGCGGGACCGCGCGACGCTCGCGGGACGAATAGGGTCTCAACATCGATATTTATATCTATTCTTTATCTTACATAGATTTATTGTACAAAAAGAAACAACGTAAGTGCCGAGACCGGGACGCGCCACCACTCGGTGGGGGCGGAGCGTCGCGGCTGTGCGTGTACAGAAGAAGGCACAACAAACTTGACGATCCGTCGGCCGAATGTGGGACGCTCGGGGGGTTTAGGAACGAAGTCGCGGTCCGACATTCGGAAACGGATCACGTACAGACATGTTCGACTTGTGGTAGTTGTGCCGATGTTCAGCTGTTTTTGAAACCCATTGGAAGAATGTGATGGATGCTCCTAGCCTCCGTTCGGTGTCGACCACGATAAAATATAATACGTCAACGATAATAGCAAGCAAATTCAACAATTTAATGATAAGTAGTAACAGCTAGTAATGATATTGGTCACTTTGTACTTAGTACTTAATATCCCCCTTACACAGGTTTGATAATACTGAATGATTATTCGCAGCTTACATAGATTTGTATATTTAGATATGAATACATAACCGTAAAATTGAAACGACATCACACATAAGCTGCCCGCAATTTGAACACTTTAGCGATATAACAGTAAACGGCGGTCTTTGCGAGGGCCACGCCCCGGTCACAGCCACGCCCACAACCCCTCCTTGATATCAGTATAGGAGGCGGCGACATAAATACTCACAAGGCTGAATCACATCGCTTCCTGTGTCATTTCTTGACTGTGGTAGTAACTGAGATCAAAGCAGTGGTAATTGTGTTTGGCACTGTGATAACACGGTCAAAGGGTTGGCTAAGATCTTAAAAAAGACACAGCATTGTGATTCAGCCTCGTTAAAGCGAGTCTTCATGTTGCCGCCCTGCGTTTCGAGAGAGAGAGACGGTTCCAAAAACAGCTACCTACTACAAAACAAAAGAGTTACTATTTCCCCCCGCCCAGCCCGAATTTCATAAAAATCAGTTCTTTGCCTTTCGACAGGATATCGCCACCGGGAGCCGTGATCTCGTTGAGTTTCTGCATCAAGTTCGGCCCCTGCTGTTGCTGCTGCTGCTGTTGTTGCTGTTGCTGCTGGTTTTGTCCCATCATCACGTTGGGCACCACCTGCGGCACGCCCTTGTGCTGCATTCGCGCCTGGTTGAACTGCTGCTGCCCCCCGCCGAACGCCTGCGGCTGTTGGCCCTGGCCCTGGCCCTGGCCGAAAATACCCCCGCTACTGCTGGTCGTCGTGTTCGATTGGCTGAACGCCTGGTTGAACGCCTGTTGGAGGAGGCCGGGCTGCTGCTGCTGCTGCTGCTGCTGCGACGGCTGCTGGTTACCACCGGGCCTCAACATGCCTCTCCCCCTCCCCTAGAAAACGCAGCGGTGAGAAGGGCGGGGCATGGCGGCAGCGGGCGTGTGCCACGGTGGTCCCTCCCCTTGATACTAAAACGCTTTTTTTTCTACAACTACTCTGCAATAGCAAATAAAGACTATCTATGATGTCGTAAGTTTGGGGGGCGGGGAGGTGGGCCTTTTAGCACCGCTGCGCCACTGTCGTCGGGACACACATGGGGTGTGCTGATTTGGTTTGACGGGGACCAATTAAAGCCTACTAATGCAAATGGGACTACTCGACAACTGGGCGGAGTCAACCGTTCCGACAGTGTATGAGTTGGGATTGGTTGTTTGTCTGTCTGTCTCACTTCTGTCGCGGTAATTAGCCTTGTCGTCGCAAATGGGTGAGAACTAGTGAGAGAAGAAACTAAACATAAAAAGCTTTGGAGGGCTACATCGAATCCAAGGTCATGCAGCGCGGTTGCCACTTCGAACGAAAAAGAACACCCAGCAGCACATACGGTACAGAACAGAGCCCTATCCTTAGATCCTACTTTAAAATATGAACAGAAAGAGATAGAGAGAGCGAGTATTGGCGTAAATACCTGATTGTGCTCGGTGAAGACTTGTGTGTTCGGTGTCGCAGTGTTGATAGCATTGTCTAACTGAGAGGGTAACACAGGGCAGGCATCTAGCAACAGACAACACACAGTACAGTCAGACGCTGCCTTACAACACAAAAAGACTCATCTTAAAATTGGTCGGACAGTTAGATTTGGGCGGATGTTCGACAGGCCGCGCCCCACGACCGGACCCGCCCCTTTCTCTCCTCTGGTTCTTGCGAACTCGGGAGCCGATTTCGTCAAACATGCGCCCCCTCCGACCAAAAACAAGAGTCATGCAGCGAGACGAGTCTTGTTGCGTCAAAAACCAGCCGAGAGAGAAAGAGATAGAGCTAGCGATTGGCATACATCTTCGATCAGTGCAAACCGAACATTGAAAACAGTTAAAGCGTCCAGTTTATTTCCTCCATCGACCAGAAAATCCAAAAAAAAGCGAAGAAATAAACCGGCTCGTACATCACACGCTTGCGGTACACCGAAAAGACATTTTCAAGGAAAAATATCAAAAAGTGTCGTTGGTCAGTGTGATCTGTTCTGTTCATGTCGGAAGAACCCCTGAAAAATGTAAAAGCAAGTGTGTGATGAGCTCGTCACCACGAGAGAGAGAGAGAGAGGTAGGTAGATCAAGTCTAATTGGCCACACTGAACGGAGGCGGTCCCAACGCGCTTGGGACCGCCCCCTCCGGTCGCAATGCTGTGGTACCTTTGTTCCGCTGCCGCATCTGGTTCTCCCGCGGCGGCGGGGGCGGGCCGCGCGCCCCCGGCCCGATGCCCCGCCCGCGCTGACCCCGCCCCATCGCCCCGGCCCCCGTCTGCGACGTCTGCCCCCCGCTGTACTGCTCGGGCGCCTCCGTGAGGAAGTTCGACGGAACCAGCCCCCTCACCCCGTCGATCTCCCCCATGTAGAACCCGTCGTCGTCCATCTCCCCGTACACGTTGATGATCTGTCCGGTGGTGAAGCTCAATTCCACCTGCAGTTAAAACGAAACGACGTCTGGTAGAGCTCGAGCCCTTATCTCTTCCAAATTTGATATTGTATTAGTTCCTCACCTCGGCGTCCACGTTAGGACTCAGCTCCTGGGGGTCGTAGTCGTACATCGCCACCATGCGCTTCACCGGCATGTTGGCGTAAATGTCTCCCCACCGGTCGCGGTTCTGATTCCCCTCCACCTCCATGACCATGTTGTGCGGCACGTAGCCCCGCCTCCCGCGGCACTCCCCCCAGTAGAAACCGTCGGCGTCTTTGTCGCCCCACACCTTGATGGTGTCTCCTTCGGAGAAGGGGAGTTCCTCGTCGCAGGCGTCGGGGTTGGGCGACATGGTGGAGGGGTCGTAGTCGAAGAGGGCGACGAACCAACGGGCGCGCTTCTGCGGGTTGGGCGGGTTGTTGGTGTTGGCGGAGTTGTTGGGCCCCGCCCGAGCGCCTTGCATCTGCTGCCCCCGCATGGTCTGGGCCCCGCCCCTCTGGTTAGATTGGCCTAAAAGGCGAAGCCCTAGTTTAGCGGAGAAAAAGAGGGCGGTCAGTGAGTGTTTATTGTGGGTGGAGTCTACGCCCTAGTCCATAGAACCTAGCAGAAATGGCATGCTCGGAGCGCTAGCACCTACCTCGGAATGTTAGGTTTAGGGTTGGAAGTACCCAAATTTGACCATTTCAAATTCGCCTTTGAAGTACGCGCAACTGGCACTCTATCGAAGGAGAAAAGAGTGGATCAACACCCCTCTTATTATTGGTGAAAACATTCTCCTAAATCACCACGTGAGCTTTTTGGTATCCCCGAATATCAGATAACCTTTTTCTATTCATATTTTTGCGGGATATATCTAAGTGCACGTACATTTTTGTAAACTAGGTATGTATTGCTTTTTCTGCTAGTATATGAAAATTTCAAGCAAATCATTCAAATTGTACGTTTTTATTTGAACAAGTTAGAAAAACAAAAACAAAACGAAACCGGAGATAAAAAGCTATCTCCAAAACAATATCTCGCAACATTTTAGATATCTGTTCATGAAATGAAGATGCCTAAGTCAATACTCCTGTCTAGAGAAAGCTGAAAAAATGAAGACACCTGGGAAACTTGAGAAACCAAAGAACTTTCAAGTTGAGATATCTGAACAAATTGAGATGGCTGGAAAACTGAGAAACTAAAGAATTTGAATTTGACGTTTCGTTGTTTGATGTTCAATTTGTTTAGTGTGAGTGTGGTGTGGTCGGTCCCTGTTTACCTTGCTGGTAATATTGTTGTTGTTGTTGTTGCTGTTGTTGCTGCTGCGGCTGCTGCTGTTGCTGTTCCCTTTGCTGTTGTCCTTGCCTAAACTGACGTTGCTGGTGGTACTGTCTTTGGTTCCTCCGATCCAGCAGTTCGTCTTCTGACAAATTAGCCTCGTACGACTCTTTCGTTATTTCTGCAATGGAGCGTTGTGCTATTTTTTAGAAATAAGCGTCTAAGCACATGGTTAGTTTTTCTGGATTTGACACCAATTTCTACAAAGCCAACTGTCTAGAAGCTGTCTATGCTACGTCATGCCAATCGCGGGGTTGACGCCTGATTTGGTGGACGCGCCTACTAAATCAGGCGACGCCCCTTAACTAACTATTAATCGAGAAAAACTATTTTTTTCTCATTAAAGTGACTGTTTACCAATGGAAGGAATACCCGACTGCTGCGGATGCGGATTGGTGTTGGGAAAGATCTCTTTGTCGCTGAGGTTCTCGTCGGGCTCGATGATCTGCTGTCCTTGCTGTTGCTGCTGCTGCCGCGGCATCTGCTGTCGGATGTGGGCGGGCATGACGGCAGTGTGCGGCTGTCGCCGCGACTTGACTCCGCCTCTCAGCACGCTGATCGGTATGGGCGTCGGCACGGAGTCGGCCGACTGGCTGTCGCGGGCCTTGGTCCGCACGGTTACATGTTTGGGGTTCAAACCCAGGAGCTTGGTGATGTCGATGAGAGCGTGGTCTCCCGTGGGACTGTCCACGTCAGTCACTTTCTTGCCGTCGGCGTAGACGGCGTACCCGGTGATTGAGGAGCCGGGGTGGTGGGGAGTGAGAATGGGGTGCCACGTCACGAGAAGGGTGCCGTCTTGGGGGCCTGCAAATAAGTCGTGGTCACGAAAAGTCGGTTGTGTTGCGAGAGAGTGTTACCTGGTTCTACGAGGATGTCGCTCGGGGGGTCCGGGAGTCCCTTCGGTAAGGTTCGGAAGTCCGTGTGCGCAGCTGCCGGCATGGGTAGGTCCTCGGCCACGTTGGCGACGTTTTGGGCAGCCCGATGGTGCTTGGCCCGCACGGTGACTCTGTACTGGGTGTTGGGGGCCAGGCCGGTGATCGTGTGTCGGTAAACCCCCGGTTTGACGGTCCTCACTTCGACGTTGTTGACGCAGACGACGTGCTGGTGGTTGGAGTTGGCGGGCAACCAGCTAATGACGGCGGAAGTCGAGGTTATATTCGAGGCGCGGACGGCGCTGGGTCCCAGCTGGTGGGTGTCGCGACCGATGATCATGGTGCACGCGGCGTCGCGGGAGGTGCGCCGGTTCGTGGTCACGGAGCGGACGCTGATCCGGTGCGGCTGTGGAAGTACCACCAACTTTACAAAACAGAAAGGTCCGAAGAGGAGTATTACCCTGTTGCTTTCCACGCCTTCTACCAGCGCCCTCGTCCTCTCCGTGGCCTTGATGGTGGTCTTGAGCACACCGTCCACATAGACGTGGTAGCTCTCTATGTGGTTGCCCGGCCCCACGTCGGGCGCCGTCCAGCTGATGAGCACGCTCTTGTTCAGCTGCCTTTCCAACGTTAGTTGCCGCGGAGCCGGAACTAACACCGAGAAGAATAGGTCAGCTGTAGATCATTCCGTGTCAGTTCTAAAGCTAGATTGTGCAGGATTTACCCAGTCCTGAAGGTAATTAGCCAGCTCGTGACGAGGGAGAAGACGAAGAGAGAAAAGACGAGAGAAAGTAGAACATCCAGGTGCGCTGACGCCTCGACGGGGGGAAGGGTGAACATGGAGGAAGGCGGTGCAAGCGATCAATAGCGCATGCAAGTGACTTAACTTAAGTGACTTAAGGTAATGGCAAACAACACTAGATCTAACACTACGAGTAAGTCATAAGAACACTTAAAGTTTAGTTCCTCTATTCAAATTAAATGCAACGAGGCCTTCTAGCCCCTAAATCTACCCCCACTACCTTGTCTAGATTGCATTTAACTTCGAGCTGACTAGGTTTACCCCTGGCTCTATGGGCCAACAGCCTAGGCTACTTTGCGGATGCGAAGCCTACCTTGCTCACCTTCGGGTCCGTCGTCTTCGTGGGCCTCGGACATTTCTGCCATCTCGTTGAGGCGCTGCACGTCGGCGGCGAAGTTCTCCTGATTGATCTCTTCCTCGCGGAGGGTGCTCAGCACCGCCTGGTGGAACTCCAAGAGGTCGTCGCCGATGAGCCGCTGCACGAAGTGCGAGGGCACCAGCCCCCGGCGACCGTCCAGCAGCTCCGCGTCCAGATAGCCTCCGGGGCCCACCGGGTCGCCCCACACCAGCAGGTAGTCTCCGGCCTGGATGTTGAGCTCTTCTTCCGCGTCGGGCTCGGGCTCGTACGAGAACCTGACGGAGAAAATAGACGTGGCCATATTTTTTCACGGTCAGTCGGGCAAAGACAAATTCAGTGAACTCTGCCATAAAACTTCAATGGGAAGTTCCAAATGAGAAATCAATTATCGGATTTTCATTTGCAAGCCCGGCGACCATGAATCCTCACCTTGCTATGTACACCGAGCACCTGCCCTTCCCCGGGATGTCCAACATGTCCACCTGTCCTTCCTGGTTGTGACCGTTGAGGTAGGTTCGGTCGGTGCCGTGCAGCCCGCTCCAGTCCGAGTCGATCCCGTCGGTGAGCATCCGGGGGCGCGCGTCGGTGATGCCCCCGAGCGTCCCCGTCCCCAGTTGCCACGCGGGCGGGTGCGGCGTCACGGGGGTGGCGACGCGTCGGGTCCCTGCGAGCCGAAACCGTTTAGATGCTAATTGTGACGTCTTGCGGAAAGATGGGAAAAAACACACGAGATAAGGAGGAAGGATAGGGGCGCCGGGGAGCGATCGATACATAGATTATAACGGTTATTTTGTCTACGTTCTTATACAATGAGCCTGTTTTAAGACACTCACCCAGCTCCACTTCGTCGAGCGGCTTCAGCTTGATGGACATGGGGCCGCTCAGCGCCAAGCTGTTGAACTGCGAACTAAGCGGGTTCGAGAACGTAACGTTATTCGTAAACGTGGTGGTAACGGGGTTGTAGGGCAGGCTGAACTGCGTCAGCGCGCTCGTGACCGCGTTGTTAAACGTGGGGTTGTTGAAGGAAGTTTGGAGGGCGCCGGGGTTGTTGGGCGCCAACGGATTTGTGAAGGTGGTGTTGTTGGTCGCGTAGGTGGATGGTACGATGGAGGTGCCCAGCGCGGTGGATACCAGCGAAGGGCCCATGGAAGATGGCAAGTTTTGGTGGGTCAGAGCGCCGCCCAGGACGGAACTAGGACCCAGAGTGGAGATGGGGTGGTGGGGGAGATTGCCCAGGATGGGCTTGTTCTGGTAGCCGTGGAGGGCGTTGTATTGGGAGGTGTGGTTGTAGCTGACGGGGTTGGAGCTCATGTAGGAAGAGATGTTGGTGGTGGCCGATTGGTTGTAGTTGTGGAGGGAGGTGGAGGTGGGGTATATGCTGGGCGTGGTGTGAGACATGGTGATGGGGGAGAGGGGCGGGCTGCATTCGCCCAAGGCGTGGCTACTGGCGCTAGTCGCCAGACCGCCCCCTGAAACAAAGCCACCTTGAAAAGACCTCCGACACTCCAGAGTCCACTCTACGCATACAGTTCGTATAAAAAGGCAAGCCAAAATAAACCAGGCGACTCGTACCTGCGCGCTTTTTATGCGACCTGTGGCCCACAAACAACAAACCACAACCATCTACTTCACTTACCCAACGTAGTGGATCGACTATGGTCTAACTCAGCTAATATTCGATTATCTTGTTCTATCTTAGCCATAATTCTTTCTATTTCAGTACCTTTATTGGCCCAACTTTGGCCGGCGGAAAGTGGGCCGGCGCCGCTCCCCACCACTCTTCCCCTCTGTGATGCTGCCAGTTCTAATTGCAGTTCTTCGCACCTGTGGGAGGAGTCAGTCAACACGTGACCCGAACCGACGCCGCCGATTCCTTACCTGACCGTTTCTAGAGCCACTTTCTTCTCTAGTTCCCTCACTCTGGATTGTCTGGCCTCTAGCGTTTCCGGTCCGCAGCCCCGCAAGGCCGTTAAGGCTTCGGAGTGTTGTCGTTCCAGCTCGCACCTTCGGGCCTCGGCAGCTCGGAGCTGCATCTCCAGGTCCATCGCGACCCTGCAACAGCCCCGATGAGGTAGCCGTCATCCGATCGATCGCGTCGCTCTTATCAAACCGACTCTATTAATAGATCGCGAAATTCACATGTTCCTTCGACCCGATGTGGCGACGGCGCGTGCACATGTTCCATCGATTGTTCCGAACATGTGCACGTTATTGACTGTTCGCACCGGCTGTATTTACATTGTATACGAGTAATTGAGGGGCGATAAATCTGGAAACGGCGCTGATGGCGATTTTTCGTTTGCTTTGAGATTGTGGGGATTAGGGGCGATTTTGATTGTCTGGTTCGATATACGACATGCAAAAAAACATAGTGTGTCACACGGGTGTTTGGCCATTATCTAAATAAAAAGAAACTTGCATGTATGTACTTGCATGGAGGTCATAAAAGATCTAAAATATGTATAGTTTTTTTTAACCAAGAATTTTGTATGAGTGCAACCCAAAATACATGACCGTGTATTTTTGGCTGCACCTAATCATTATTCATGTGTTAAAGTTCACTCCGCCCCCACACAAACTTGCACATCCACCCCTGCAAGTCGACACTTATCTCGCCGTCTTTATCCCGACGCACGAACGCCCCTGGAATATTAATAAGGCAAAAAAATCGACCCACCCCTGCTCGCACATTACGAGTTCACATACACAAAATTTCGCATAATTTCTCACCCCGCACGCAACCCTATCGATTTCGATGCAACTTGCGAGAAAAATTCCCGAACACGGTCAAGCTAAGGGTTGGACGATTTTCAATCCCGGAACGTTAACGGGGATTTCGCAGCGCCGATTTTCCGGATTCGAAACTGCCTTTTCGCTTTTTTCGTCCCGGTCGGAGGGGCCGCAGGCGGCGGGGCGGCACTGATCGCCTTTTGTTCGCCGGCCGATGCTCACTTGTTAGTCGCCTACTTACCCCGATTCGTATGATGTTTTTAGTGAAAATTTAAGGACGGAGACACTGAACTAGCTACAAATGGCGGCATCACTATATAGGTCACTATCGAATCAATCTGCGCGCGTCTTTCAATTGATTGGCGCCGTGACGTCAGGCATCTGCTGGGGACGGCGGGGCGGCGACATCTGCCGCCCCGTAGTGACACCTCGAACCAAGAATACAACAGCTTCTCTTGGAAGAAAATTTATTTATTTCAAAGTTGGCGACACTGTACAAGTCAGTGGAGTTCCAGGACGACGGCCAGGTTTCGTCCCCACTCGGGTCGGTACTCCACGTCCCACAGGTTGGTAACAACGACGGCCTCGCCTTGGCGCAATTTCACCTCGATGAGTTGGCACTCCTCGCGGCAGTTTCGACGCGGTACCAACCTGACGGAGTTCCCGCCGAGAATTTGCCACACCACCGCCACCTTTTCGACCAATCCGAGGGGCTTGAATTGGGTCACGTTGTAGTCGCGGCTCCACAGCAGCCAATTGTATTGCACCGGCGACAACTCTGGCGGGAGGAAGAGCGGGCGGGGTGAGTACTGCCGGAACTGCTTCATCGCCTCGAAGTCGCAATTTTGAAAGTGAAGGAAGAAGCTGTCGAAGAGGGTGGTCCTTTCGATCAGGTCCTTGACGGTCGGGATCGAGTCTAAGACGTTCGTTGCAAGTCTGCATGGTCTCGACGAAGAAATCACGGGGTTTTGAAGCAAGTCTTCTATGAGGAAAGTTAAGTTTGTAGTTTTGACGATGACGGGGTTGTCCACGTCCAGGTAACGGTTCTTGAGGAACTCGGGGGAGATTTCTTCGTAGACGTGGACCTGCTGGATGCTTTCACAGAGGTCGCAATTGAAGAGCAGTTCTTCGGTTGTGGAGGCAGGCTTCTGGATCAAGCAGCGCTCGTTTTTGAGAGGGGTCCAGTTCCAGAACGGCAGCATCTTGATGAGAAGAATGCGACCGATGGCCGATAGGTGCCAGGAGAGCGTCTCGTTGTGAGTACCGACATAGAGGACTAACAAAAGGAAGAAAATAAAGATCGGAAGCTTGGGGAGTCTCCACGAGGGGGATGGCAACACTGGAGCCAAAATCTTTCGGATTTCTTCATCCGTGTACTTGTTGTCTTTGAGGTACTTGTAGAAGTTGTTGATTTCGTCATTGAACTGTTGGAAGGTGTAGCAGTGGTTCTTCATTCTTCCCTAAATGAAAACGACCGTCTTAATTGAGAAAATCTCTAAAACCAATAACCGCTCATTAATATTGCATCCCTCTTAAATCTGAGATGCCACCCTCGAGTCTTACCTAGGAAAACACTGTTTATAAGTAGGCCACGACCAACAGGTTGTTTTCACCCCGCAGACGCGAATCAACTTTATTGATCTTCCCTCGCGAGGTCTGGGGTGTTTTGTGTGGGAGTGTTGGCAGTAAAATGGGGGGTGGTTTGGGCGAAATTGGGAAATCACAGTTTGAGGCAGTGGTGTAGAGAGGGTGTTTTCGAAGGTCTGAAAATTGATTCAAGATGTCCGATTCAAAATTTCAACATATAAAATCCAAATTTACGAATTAAAAAATTACGTTGTTTCCAAATTTGCAAATTCTCAAATTCAAAGTTTCAAGGACTGTGCCGAAGCATTGGCACCTACACTGGCACCTGGTCCTACCATCACCTACACCACTGCCCGGTATCGTCAAGATTGTCAAGGTCGCCTCTAGGAACTTTCACTGGGCAAAGTAGGAGGTTGATTGTGGTCGCAAAGGATACAAAATAATAACTATTGATAAAGTTTGGCATTTTGAAAAAAAAAAGAGTTATTTGTTTAAAGAATAAGTAAATGGAAAAATGATTTTGAATCAGAAGAAGAATATAGAAAGTAAAAGAAAATCTAGGTATCGAATTGGGTAAAAATAATCCCGGAAAGAGAGCTGTTGCAAAAATATGCTTAAACTCCTAGTGGGGTAAATTTGGGCAGAGACAAAATATAGGCACAGCAGAGTATGTTACAGATATTTTAGGAAATTTTATTAGATGGCAGACTTGATAATATACATTTCAAAAGTTAGTCATTTTGCTGCCAACCTCTAAGAGCAAAGAAACTAAAAGGGACACTGCCAACCTAAATTTTTATTCAGTGGGCGCTAAGAAATGAATCCAATAGTACGTATTCTAATAAATAAAATAAAGTCATAACGTTTTGTGCAAACTTAAAAACAAACCGAAATACCTTGAAATTCGACACAGCAATCTTATGAGCCGAAGGCGAATTTAAACTTTATTAATATGCTTTAAAATCAGGAAAAGTCTGAATTTGTTTGGACGAAACTGTATTCATTTTTGGGCTGAACTGGCAAAATAGAAAAACAGGACAAAAGGATTTTAACAAAAGTACCTCGAAAAACGGTAGATATGATAACGAAATGATGTGTGCTGAAAGGGCCTCATTAGTAGTGACTTCCATACGCAAGTCGCCAACCTCACCGGCGAAACTCCCCGCGCACTCCGACGACCGCCCCCGGGACGCAGGCCCCCGATTATTGATCGCCGCTTCCGAGTTTGCCGCCATAAACCGAAGCCAGAAGCAATGACCTGTGGTGGCGGCGCGCGTGCGCACTGGTTCCACGTCACTCTGACAGACAAACTCTGCAAATGCTCTGTTCCAGTTGTTTGTAATTGAAAGAATCGGTTTTATAAGCGTCCATCCGTCAGGTCATCGTCGAACTGCCGCCGAGACGCCGCCCCCGGTGCCGCCCCACGCGAATGTGAACAGGTCAGGGTGAGAATCGGCGAGGCCGTGATTACGTCACTGAGCCATTTTGTGCGCTTGTAGGTGTCTTCGGAGCTTCGTTGTCTGAGCACGGATCGCGTGTTTCGTTTTCTCTCCGCAAGTCTTCAGCCAGGACTCCAAAATTCCGGTACCGACGAGAAACAAGGACCATACCGGCCATCACGGTAACGGTGAGATGAACAACAAGAGGAAGAATCGAGGGCCCGTGAGGTTAGTAGAGAGGACCCGGGGGTGAAGTCGGGTGTCGCAGGGGTGTTTTGAGACGTCAGGCCGGCGTTTCGTCGCTCTTTGTTTCTTAATTCCCGTCGGTGCTTTGTCCTCTTTCTTCTCTCATTGTTGTGCTCCCAAATCGCACATTGGCCTAGAAGGTTCGACGTCCTCGTTGATTGCTGCCGCTTTTTTTTGACCAGTTCAAGGGTGATGTATCGACCTCATTAATTCCATTTTAAATTCATTGTGGCCTGTAGCTTTGTGTCCCCACATGGGACTTTGAGGTTATAAACTGTTTTGTCAGTAGCTGTCTCGATTGAAGGCTCCAGCTTTAGACACTTTATGTGTCAACAAAATTATCTGTTGTTTTTAGTCAAGTTTGTTAATTTTTCACACTTGAATATTTCAGCAAGTTAATTCAAAATGGGGCCCCATTTTCTTTCTACTTCAATCCACTTTAATCAAGACACCAACAATGACAGTAGCTGTAGCGCGAAATTCAAAACTGGGGTTGTGATTACTCTGTAATTGATCGATCAGGCGGTACTTTTTCACATGAGTCCCAAAAACCTCTGTAAATATTTAAACTGGAAGCCTAGTCCAAACAAATAAACACGGAATTACCACTTGATATGTCACGGTCAAGTGTGGGGATTTTGGTTCCACAGTGTTGGTATTTGTTAAAAGTGGTGATAACGTTTAGTCAGTTGGACCGGATTATCATGCATTTTAGTGATTGTGACATTTACATGTATACACTAAGTAAAGTTTAAAATTACAAACTCGGTAATTTAAAATATCGGAACGTTCTCGTGTGAAAATACTTCATTTAATATTTCAATCAATCTTTCCAATTTAGCAACATACATATCCGGTCTCTGAAACCTTTTTTCTTGTTCTCGGTAAAAGTGATCGAAAACAAAGTTATCAGTTATGTCACTGCATTTATGCAACAAGGAACGTCCTTCGTGGACGTTTTATCTTGTCGCTGAAGGTTAGTGAAAGCGTTCGATGGATCAACACATTTTCTAATTAGGGTAGGTTAGGGTCTCGTAAAACCTGGACTTTGTTACTTAACGGTGGACTAGCACTGTTGTAAGTCGTTTTCGTTCCCCAGGACCCAGAGGACAAGATCCGTTATCGCGGAAGGCGTCTACAACAATGCACACTTCATGCATTCAGCAACACTACAAATCGGAAACGTAGTCAGGATCAAAACGGCGTCGGGCGTGGTGTGGGAAGGTAAGTTCCGGTCTGGTCAAAGTCCGTGTGGTTAACGGGGTCGCCCCAGGTGTCTTCAAGACGTTCTCCAGCAACTTCGACGTCGTCCTCGAGGTGGCGGCGAAGGTCGACAATCCGAACAGCCCCAACCAGAACCTGATCGCCGAGACCCTCGTCGACAAGCTCATCTTCAAGTCCGGCGACATTTCGACGATGGAAGCGCGCGACGTGGACCTGGAGTACCCCACCAAGGACACGTTCCAGACCGACACGGCCATCTCGGGCCGGATCAACGGGAACGGCAACAAGGTCGAGGAGAAGGAGCTCGAGCCGTGGGACGCCTCCGGGGGCGTGAACGGCGGCGGCGGCGGCGAGAGCGTGCCCCTCGAGCTCGACAACGCCAACGGCTGGGACGCCAACGACATGTTCCGCAAGAACGAGCAGGACTACGGCGTCACCAGCACTTTCGACCAATCCCTGAAGGGCTACACCGTGCCCCTGCGCACCGGCGACTCGGCCGACTTCCGCGAGGCGGAAGCCAAGGCCGCTCAAATCGCCAACGAGATCGAGAACCAGCCCCAGTACAAGGCGCGACTGGAATTGGAGAACGGCGACGAGGAGGCGGTGTTCGCCGCCGTCGTACGCCCCAACCCGCAGGAACCGAGCGACAAGTACATCCCGCCCGCCAAACGGAAGAACCAGAACTCCGGCAAGCTGGTGCGCAGCACGCCCCCGCCGGCCCAGACCACGCCCTCACCCAAAGGCAACGCCCCGCCTATCCCCTATCCCACTCATCCGTCGCCGCAGATCGCGCCGCCCCCCCAGATGGGCATCCCGCCTCCGCACCATCCCAGGCCCCACTCCCACACGCCGCCTCACGGCTACAACAACCAGATGCAGCAGCGCCCGCCGCCGCCCAAGCAGATGAACGGCGAGACGAAGCCGCCCATGCAGCAGCGGCCCCCGCGCGGCGTCTATCCCAACAATCCGCCGCCGCCTCCGGAACCGGTCCTCAAGGAGTTGCACGGTTTCGCGCAGGACTTCAAGTTGCCGCCCCCGGTGCCGCCCAACGAACAACCGGGACAAGTGCCTATGGAACAAGCGAAGCAGCCACCTCCCCCGCAACCCACGCCTCCACAGCAGCCGCAGCAGTCGCTCTCTCCCCCACAGGATCCGGTGGAGAAGGTGGCCAACACGTTCAAGAAGAGCACGCTGAACCCGAACGCGAAGGAGTTCGTCCTCAATCCGGCGGCGAAACCGTTTCAGCCGAGGTTCGTACCGCGGGAGTGTCCCATTTTAAGATCAACCGACGATCGGCTTGCAGGTCCCCGAGCACGCCCTCGGCCAGTCGGCCCCACACCCCGCAGACGCCCAGCCACAGCCCCTACATCCCGGCCACCGTCAGCGGTCCCGTGGGTCAGCCTCACATGCCGGTCGTCATGCCTCTGGGCTACATGATGGCGAGCCAGCCGCAGTATCAGCCGCAGCCTCAGGGCAGCCGGATGCGTAAAAGTAACTTGTCCCCTTTATTCTGCCACCAAAGTTAAAAAGGTCCTGGTAATTAAAACATTTTAATCTCAGGACCTCTTTAACTTGTGACGGCGGTACCGCCCCCACACCGACAAACTTCTAACCCCTGTCGTTTTCAGTACCGATGGGCCAGATCCGCGCCGACGTGACGAGCCAGATGCAGGTGGCGGCCGCCACCGGCCAGCCGCTCCTCGCGCCGCCCATCCAGCAGTTCGTCTACCCGCCGGGCATCAACCCGCAGGGCTACCCTCAGATGCACGCCCTTCGCATGTACGAGACCCCGCCCCAGATTCAGTACCTCCCACCGAACCCGTCGAACACGCCCAGCCCGGCGCAGCCGCCGCAGTACACGCCCGGTCAGGGCCCCCAGGCGCCTCCGCAACAGTATCAAGCCGGCCCGCCGCCCCAGAGCCACCCCCAAATCCCGCCCATCATGTGCTCCATCTTCCAGCCGCACATGATGCAGAACATGCAGTATCTGCAGCAGCCCCCGCCCCCCCAGCACCACATCCCCGTCATGTTGCCCCACCAGCACCCCCAAGCGCAGCAGCACGGACCCGCCCCTTAGCGGTAGTCCGCGTGTTTAGGTAATTGTCATTGGTCCCCTCCCAAGTCCCCTCACTCCTTCCGCAGACGTTGAGTTTCTTTCGGATTGGTTCGAAGGAGTTGTTCTGTCCCGGTTTTAGACACGTTAGGTATAAGCGATTTACCTATGAGGAGAAGAAGGGTTGACTGTCACGGCGGCGGGCGGGCGTGTTTGGAGTCACGTGGGTCGAGGGGGGGGGGGCGTGGCTCCGACTGTGCAATCCCCTCGCCGACTTTTAGACTGAGTGTGAGCTGTGACAGTGGACCGGTTCTGACCCACCCATTTTCGGTTCTACACTCAAAATTGAGACTGTTTTTAATATACAATGCTTCCCCGTTTATAGTTTTCGTCTTTACCTTTTATTGTCGCTGAAAGAGATACGGAGAGGAGCAATCGCGGTGGCCACCAAGACCACGCCTCCTTGATCGCTCCTCCCCCAAGCTTGTATATTGATAATAGTCGTCGTGACGTCATCATTCATTAGCACGGTCGGATGAGATTTTTTGACAGAAGTGTATAGTGACTTAGTTGTTTTTTTTACATCTCGTATAACATCTAGAATCATTTAAAACTAAAGGGAAAAAACATAAAAAAAGTTAAAAAAATCAAAAATCGTATCTTCGTTCAGGAGCATCATCTGTACGTTTATTTATCGCACTTTTGTTGTTTCTCACAAAATTTTATTGTTTTTTTTTTATATTGTTATATGTTGTATTGTTGGCCGGCCGCTCGGCCGGCGTCGGCATTTTCCGCGCATTTCTCCCTCCTCCTTTTGATTTCCTCTCAGAAATAGTCACGTGGTTGTCGCGCATCTCGATTCATTCCATTTTGAAGCAGGTCATCGAACTCGTTTATGCAGCAATTTTCACTGTAACTTTGTTTAAGAAAACGATGGGGGCGGCGCCCCATTCTCATAGGTGCCTTAACGTAACTTTTTTTCATCATGTGAGCTAAACGATGCAATCTCGGCACCTGGAAGTTCTTAGTTCGGAGCTAAGTATTCTCAACGTTTTTTTTGTAAAGATCAAAATTCTACAGTTTTACGGAATTAGTACGATTAGAATATTTAAAGCTGTACAGAGTGTCTCGGCACTGTAGAGCTGTGAATATTTTTCAGTGCACCATGTTGGTGCAGGATGAGTATTGTCAAAAACAAGGAAACAAAAATATTAAGGAACAGATTATTGCAGTTACAGTTGTGTGAAATTTTTTTCGCAAATAAAGTCGTTTTGGTTTTATTTGTATACAGGGTGTTTTCATTCTAACCAAGGTCTATCGAGGTGGCAACGGGATGGGGTGCCAATTCTAGATTAAATAGTCATCTGAATGAAGTTCACCATAGCACTCTATTTTCATCACTTGATCGTGGTGACATCAAAATTTTATTTTTGACATAACAAGTTGGGTGTCGTCGTTTTATGGGTTTTCGGACCTCGGACGTTTACGACAAAGTGCTATATTTTTAATTTAATTTTTTTACTTTTGACTTTTCAGTTTTTTTTTAGAACAAGAACTGGAACTGATTCTAACGTTTTATTTCAACCAATAGTGAGGTACACGGTACATTCAGGTGAACACAAACTTAGTAGTATTTCTACGGTAATATCACAGACAAAAATAAAAAGAAAAAACAGAAGACACCGATTACATCCCACTGGCCTTCTTGTGCATCTTCAGATGCCTGGTCAAGTGAGCCTTGTTTCTGGCGTTGTAGGAACAGACCATGCACTTGTAAATGCCCCCGTTCTCCTCCTTCACGTGCCGCAGCCGATGGGTGTTGAGAGCGTCCACCCATTTGGTCTTGAAAGGGCACTCTTTGCACCGGTACTTGAAGGACTCCTCCCCGTCGTTGTGCACCGATATGTGTCTCGTCAACTTCTTCTTCTTGGTGTGTTCGTAGAGGCAGTAGGGACACTTGTAGGCTTTGTTCGCGTTCCGGTGCGACAGCATGTGACTCCGGAGACACTTCTTGCGGGTGGTCTCGAACGTGCACACCGTGCACTTCTGGCTGGTGTCGAAGTCGTCACCGTCTATCGGCTCCATGTGCTTGCTGAGGCTGGCCTTCCTGCGAGTTTCGAACGGGCAGAACCCGCATTTGAACGTCAGGATCTCGTCCTTACTCTTATGACTTAGAGAGTGTTTGAAGAGCGATCGCTTCTCCTTGGTTTTGTAGGGGCATTCGGAACACTTGTATTTGTAGAAGTCCTCGGAGGTCTTGTGCACCAGCATGTGGGAAGTCAGACTGTAACTCAGTTTGGTTTGGTAGCTGCATTCGGGGCATTTGTACATCATGGCGTCGCTGTCGTGGTTGTGGATCAGGAGGACGTGGCGTTGGAGTCCGTCCTTCCGTTTCGTGGAGAACTCGCATTCCGGACACTTGTGCATTTCCAATTGGCTACTGGTCTTGTGGATGAGACTGTGCTTACGCAGGTAGTGTTTACGCTTGGTTTCGTAGGAGCAGTCGCCGCAGCGATAGATGGGGGTCTCATCGGGGGACTTGTGGAGGAGGGTGTGCTCGGTGAGACTCTTCCGGTATTTGGACCGGAAGGTGCAGTAGTCGCAGACGTACTTCTTTTCGGAGTCGCCGTAGCTTAGCTTGCGGCGAGTGTTGAATTGGTATTCCGGTTTCGGGGGCGGCAAGAGGGTTCTAGGGAAACAATAAAAGACTCAAAGTTCCCACAAACTCACCCTACCTGTGCGACTGGTCCTCGTCCTCGTCATCGTCACTCTCGTCCTCCTCCTTTGGCAGCCCCTCTTTGGGTGTGTGCCCCTTGTCCTCGCTGATCTGGGTGCGTTTGTACGAGTAGAAGAAGTCTTCGAGATACAGTCTTCGCTTCTGGCCGTTGTTGATGCTGTTGATGAGCTCCACGGCCGTCGGGGCCCTCTTTGTCATGTCTTCTGGCGTCGACAGTGACATAGAGGAGAGGCTTTTCTACATTTGGGGCATCCTTTGGTTATGTAAATAAACACCCAACCTTAGTTTTAGTGGTTTCATTTGACATTTCGTTTGAAACATGGAAGTGTCTAAGGAGGCGGCCGGAACAGCGCCAGATTTAAAGGGTTGGGGCCCAATGGGGGTTGTTTTGGGTATAGTTGAATAGTAGTTGCTCCAATAGTGAATTGGGTCCGGGTAATTTCAGGTTGGGGGGGGGTCTAGTTTATAAATTTATTAAGGTACAAAAACATAACCTATTTTTTTTAATTAACTTTTAATCGGAGGATGTTTTTCTACTTTGAAGTAAAAGTGTGATAACCCCTTGAATAAGAAAATCTCCGAAAATGTTCTCGAGGGGGCTCTAACATAACCTCATTTGATTGCTTGATAAAAAAACACTACATAGTGTATAACTGGTTGCCTGCCATCAACTAATCCTTGTAGAATTTCTTCGAGCAAACGTGGAAACCCCCAAGCACCCCATGAGCACACAAGTATCCTTTCCCTCGGCCAGGGACTTGGCAAGCTTTGCCAGTTAGATGAGAGGTCATTCGCAAAGGATCAAATTGGTCAGGGTGATGAAAGGCCACCTGTGCTACTCGACCCCTTGTAATTTAATCCTTTACCTTTGACCTCCAGCTAAGGTCACCAAACCAGTCGATCAGATATAATTTTCCAGGGGCCACCGTTCCGGAAAAAAGCAACTCGGTATTGCGTCCACATGGTAATTTACATAAAATAACAACAACAATCTGATGTTGCCATCGAATTTCCGCGTATGAAGAACATTCGCAAGGTCTCCCGCGTTTTTACAAACACCCAAAAAACCCCGGCGATAACGGCCGCCATTTTTGCTAGCACCATCTCCGAAAAGAACGATGCACTGCATCAAGCCGAGGTAAAGACCGAACGAATCCTTCCTGTGTTAATAACGACGCCCTTAAGGTCCCCCCAGGTGGCCCTCCTCCCCTGCATGCAGCGCCACAACAAGCAGTCCCAGACGGACATAGAAGACAGCCTGAAGGTCTTCCTCTCCACGGATGTAGAGTAAGTGCGAAACCGTGAGTTAATTTTGAATAAAGGGCCGTTGTAGGAAGGACCCCAAAAAGACGAAATGGAAGGACTTGTTGAAAAGCCTGAAGATTGCCATCTTGGTCGGAGTGTGGATCGTGTGCAGTTGTGCCCTTATGACTAACAACGAGAAGGTCCAGCACATGCACCAAGTCAGCGTCTCCACCGGAGAGACAAAAAGTCAGTATTGACGAGCGTGTGATCGGTAATTAATGACGGTTTTTGTTGTCGTGACGCTCGTCGATGATTGTTTTGTTTAGCAATTATGAAATTACGCGGATCGGTCGTGGCCCTAAAACCTACGTCACAGCTCGCTTGATGTTTACTATATGTTATTCCCAGGCTTCCTGATCCCGGAGGAACCCACGCACGACAAGATCCGGGTTACTCTCGAAGGGGCCCTCCTGCCCCCCGCCTACCAAAACATGTCGGCCAACAAGCTCACCGTCTGGATGCAGCTGGTAGTCCTGAAAGAAAGCTCCCACAAGATCAACCCCTACAACATCCTCCTGGCTCAAGTAATCCCCCAAACGTGAAATACCCCAAACTTCCGGTTGATTTCAGAACGTGTCCGAAGTCTGGGAGGTGGCTCTGGTCCCGGAGAAGCTCATCGACGTCGTCCCCCAAGTCACGAGCACCAGGATCTTCCCTCTGGAGACCATCCGAATCGGGGACTTCAACAGGAGCTTTCTGGAGGTCCGACTGAGTACCAACATGAAGACGAATTTCCCCCTATCGGTGGCTTACAACCTCCAGCCGATCAACACGGACATGGGGATCATCTACGCAGGTTTGGTGTTGATAGGGTTGTACGTACTGATCATTTTCGAGCTGGTGCATCGGACGTTGGCGGCCATGTTGGCCAGCACCATGTCGGTCGCCATTTTGGCGGCACTGAACGCACGGCCCACTATGGGCGAGATCATTTCGTGGATCAACGTGGAGACTCTCCTTCTTTTGTTCTCCATGATGACGTTGGTGACGATTCTGAGCGAGACTGGGATCTTCGACTACATGTCGGTGTACGCCTACAAGGTGGGTGTTTCCCCGAGCGGTAACCATCACTGTCGTAATTAGATTACAGGGGGGAAAGTGTGGCCGCTCATCAACATCATGTGTTTCACTACGGCCGCCATCTCCTGCGTCTTGGACAACGTTACGACCACACTCCTGACTACACCGGTTACCATAAAGTATAAACGATAAAATTTAGTCGGTTCGGGTTTGGACCGTCACTGATGGTGGGAGTTTCAGGTTGTGCGAAGTGATGAAACTCAATCCGGTCCCGGTGCTGATGTACATACTCATTTTTGCTAATATAGGGGGCGCTATCACCCCCATCGGGGATCCCCCGAATGTCGTGATTGCCTCGAATCAAGAAGTTCTGCGATCGGTGGGTATATCCGTCCACCGTGACGTGGTTTGTTATTGGCTGTTTTAGGGCGTCAATTTTGGGACTTTCACCCTCCATATGGGCATCGGGGCTGTGGTTGCACTTGTGGTGGTCTACGCCCAGCTGCGTTATATGCATCGCGACCTGAAGCTGTTCAAGTTTACGGAACCCGCCGAAGTTCAAGGTGAGATTGTTTGCTGGTTATACATATTTGAAGTTTCAAAGTCTTAAATTACGAGAGTCTCAAAGTTTCAAAATGACACAATCTCAAACTAAAAGCTTTAATCTCAACGCCTCCAAATCATCAAGTCCCAAAAATACTAAAATTTCAAAAGTCGCAAAGTCTTACAATCTTATTATTTAAAATCTTCAAGTCTAGAAAGTCTCAAGATGGGGGAAAGTTTCATAGTTCCAAACCTGAGAATCAATTCCTTAGTGTCATAAACTAATCTCAACGTGTCAGAGAATGAGCTTAAAGTCTCAAGGTAGGAAAGTCGCAGTCTCAAAGGTCCAAAGTGTCCAAGTATGAATGTCTCAAATTCTTAAGGTCGCAAAGTCTCAATTTCTCAAACTCCCACAGTCGCTTCAAATTGTGTTACTGAGTCCGAAAGTTCAATATGTCAAAGTTTAAAGTCTCACTGTCTTAAAGGTTAAAACTCTAATCTTAATATGGAGGGTTAAAAATATTGAATTATAGAATCAGAAAGAGAAGGCAAAGACGGGAAGGAGAAGATGAAAAAATATAGAGAAAGGAAGAAACGGAAAGAGAGAAGAAGAAAGAGACAGAGGTGTAGGAAGAGACAGGAAAAGTGAAGGTGACAAAGAGAGAGAAAAATCTATTAATTTAACGAAGAATAGAGACAGCGGCAGAGAGAGAAGGAAATAGGATTAATAGAAATTGAGAGAGAGAGGGAGAGAGTATGGACGTATATTCTCTCATCCAGAGCCTTTTTTTTCCGATACAGATTTTTTTGTTTCTTAATTCTTATTTAACCCTACGAGTGTCAAATTGCAGAACTCCGTCGCGAAATCGCCGTCTGGAGGCGAGCAGCGGCCTCCCTCAGCAGCTACAGCAAAGACGAGGACACCGTCAAGGAGTCCCTCCTGCGACGTAGCACCACCCTTCTGGGCAGGCTCCGTCTGACCGCGAACACCACCGGCATGACCGAGGAGAACTACACCGCGAATTTGGAAGACTTGCAACGACAGGTATGGCTATAGTACCGCGTATAGCACTAGTGGTGTCAATTCTATCGTCTAGTATCCCCTGCGGAACAAACCCCTGTTGATCAAGTCCGGAGTGACGCTGTTCCTGGTCATATGCGTCTTCTTCCTGCACTCCATTCCGGCGTTGAGTAAGTGGGGGGTGGCGTCGCGTGGGGCCGTTACCGAGGTGTCGTTTCAGGCATACTGGGACTGGGGTGGACGGCGCTACTGGGCGCGCTGTTGTTGCTCCTCCTGTACGACAAGGAGGACATCGAGGGAATTTTGGGGAGGGTGGAGTGGTCGACGCTGTTGTTCTTCGCGTCGCTGTTCATTTTGATGGAGGCCCTAGCCCGCCTCGGGCTCATCGACTGGGTCGGCAAGCAAACCCAGGCCGTGATCATGTCGGTCGACCAGGAGTCCCGCCTGACGGTCGCCATAATTCTCATCCTGTGGGTCTCCGGCTTCGCCTCGGCTTTCGTCGACAACCTCCCCTTGACCACGATGATGATCCGGATCGCCACGAACTTGGCCCACGATCGCGAGCTCAACTTGCCCTTGCAACCGCTGATTTGGGCCCTCTCGTTCGGCGCTTGTCTCGGAGGAAACGGCAGTCTTTTCGGGTCTTCGTCGAACATCGTCTGCGCGGGCGTCGCCGAACAGCACGGATATCGGTTCACCTTCATGGAGTTCACGAAGTATTTCGGACGGTCCGTGACCTTGAAGTTGCAACCGCAACTTCAAGGTCATCGAGTTGCAAGGCTACAGTGTTTGTTTTACAGGATCGGTATACCGGTGATGCTGACGAGTATGGCCGTGGTCACCGTGTATCTCATCATATGTCATGTTGTGTTTTGTTGGCACTGAGTGTCGTATTATACTGTTTTATATTTACAAATAAATTTTAATCGTTTTTTCGATGCTGTCGCATTGTTATTGAAGCAGTGACGCCGGTGGAAAAATAATAATTTCAGTGCTGTTGGGACCTTGATCTGAGCGGATATTTACGAAGTCGTAAAATATGGATTGTACAATTTACTTCGTCGGTTTAGTGCCGAACAAATAGACATTATCGCTACACTTTAAAAAAGTCAAATTATGTAATGTAATACCTGTAAAAGATTTGATTTCTGGCATTTGTTTCGTTGATTCTTGACATTTGCTATAAATCAATTGATCGCACTCTCTAGATCGACGAATCGAGAGAGAATGGAAAATGCAATAACCAAATCTCATTACGGCTTAACATCTTAAGTTTTAACAGCGTTGGCAATTTTAAACTGTTATTGTATTTACGTATACGATAATTATTTATTGTAATCCGTGGCCTGTACTGTGCACTGTGTCATTTGTACCTCCTATTTCATCACAAACACAAAGGTGTGACAAGCCATTATGGATGTAGCAAAATACAAAATGAATAATAACTCATTTAAAGTTCTCCCATTTCCCATACGCGGTCGTTTGTCTATTTCAAATAATATCTAATTACGCATAAAAAATGCGAATCGTCGCTTTTTTAAATCTACGCAATTCGACAAAAAATTTCCACCGAATTCACAACTAATTTCCAGCCGTGATCACATTCAAACCACTCGCTCCTCCCATCCTTGATCGCCGACTTCTGAGGTCGGTGAAAACAAATTCCGGCAAAAATTGATAAATAACTACGGCGGAGACGCGCGGACATGACCGGGAGCCTCCATTTTGTTTATTCTTGCCCGATTGTTTATAACGCAGCCATGATATTTCCAAACAATTATCGTATTAATTTCAATGTAAAATAAAGTGTGACCTCCGACGGAGTTGTGTCATTATCAATAAACTAGGAATGTCGTCGTTATTTTTATTTCGGATCTGGAAATGTATAAAGATTTTTTTTATTTTGGGCCATTGTCCCCGCACTTGCTCCGTTTGTTCCATGTCATTGCCATCCAAAACAACGGAAATAAACCAAAAGCGGCCACTTCGTCCGATCCACCCAAATAATAACCCCACTGACGTCAACGACATAAATGAGAATACAAATAAATAGTGGTACCATAATTGAAGCTGGTACCACACGGAGGTGTTTTGTTTTTCTTTTTGCTTTCCCTTTGTGTCAGTTTTTTTATCACTTTTTTTTTATCGGGAAAACAGCTTTATTGACGTCACAAGGGTGAGGCAGTTTTAAATGAACGAAATTAATGTTGGCTTTTTTAATGAATGGGTAATTAAGTTGGTAATGGGCAAAAACAGCAGATGGTTCGTTATTAAGGTACTACAATGTAATAGTACTGGTGGAAAACAAGTAGACGTAGTAGAAAACTATCAAAACTTAGATATTTTTGACAGTTGGTGTCTTACGAGCAGGAGAGTACGTTAATCGTTATTAAAGGACCCAAAACTGTCTCGGCATGTCTAACTGTTATTTTTTCTAACCCAAAATTTTGAGTTTTTCAAAAAAAATTTAGTAAATTTTTATGTGCCGAACAGTTGAGTGTAATAACATGTCAAACATTTTTTTGCCAATATCTACATAATTTTGACTGCTTGTATATAAGGAACAACATAAGGTACCATAAAACAAACATCAGAATCGTTCTTTTGAGACCCGAAACTGTATATAAAGAGTCCAAAGTCGACATGTCTATCTGTTATTTTTTTCAAACCAAAAATTTTGACTTTTTCAAAAAACCATCATAACTTCAAAATTATCAATGGCGTCTTTATGAAATATAGCAACTTTGTATGTCTCAAACAGCCGAGTGTAATACGATGTCAAATTTTTTTCTGTCAATATCTACATAGAATGTTGACAGTTTATATTTAAGGAACAATATGAGGGACCATAAAACAAACGTCAGAATCGTTCTTTTCGGACCAGAAACTGTCTATAACGAGTTCAAACTCGACATGTCTGGTGTTATTTTTTCAAACCCAAAAATTTTGAGTTTTTCAAAAAACCATCACAACTTCAAAATTATCAATGGTGTCTTTATGAAATATGGCAACTTTGTATGTCTCAAACAGCTGAATGTAATACGATGTCAAATTTTTTTCTGTCAATATCTACATAAAATGCTGACAGTTTATTTTTAAGGAACAAAATGTTATCGTAGAACCAAAGTGTGACACATCAAATCAGGCTGAAATGAGCCAACTAAGGCCGCTATGCGAATTTCATTACATTTACGGAGTAATTGCAAGAGATATAGACACAAGTATTGCGTATAGCAACAACGATATTAAATTGTAAAGATAGTAAATACATTTATTTGAGTGTAATTGCTGTAGATACGATCCGAAGAAAAACCTGTCGACAATAAATAAATGTTGCGTGAATAGTTTTTAGTTTGACGGGAATAATCATGCAAATTATAGTTGTAAATAAATTGAATTATATTGGAATGAAAACAAATTAACCAAAAAAAAAAAAAGAAAAAGAAATTGAAATAATAATTTTTTTGTCACCATTGGTAATTTCATGGCAATTTCCATTTGAGATAATTTAACAAAACAAGAAATGCCACTAAGCGTTTGTACTATCGCTAGTGCTATGACGCTTATTTTTTCAAAAGTCGCACTAAATAAAACTCCACGTGGTAACAACGATACTAAATTGTAAACATACTAAATAGATTATAACACTCAACATCGTCTCATACTGTTAATGGTGAATGATATTAAACAAGACATGCATGCTATATAAAGAAAGAGACAGCGAATGAGGAAAGGCCAAGAAAAAGATTCATGAAGGTGAAGAGGAATAATGAAGGAGAAAGTATGAATGAGGAAACATGAAGAACCAAAAACGAAAGAGGGGTGTTAAAATGTTAAGAATGAAGGTTAAAGAACGAATGAAAATGGAAACGGAGAGAACAACAGATGAACAAATAAAACTAAAGCACAAGGAATAAATAAGAAGAGCAGAAGACGAAGAATAAAAGAGAAATTAATGGAGAATGGAGAAAAATAACGAAAGAAAAAAAGAAATGATAGTAAATAAGGAATAATGGTTACAAGGAAAGTCGAAAAAAAAAGAAGAATCAAGAATATGTGATAGAGAAACATAAAGACAACGGAGAAAAAGAACAAACAAAAAAGTGGATAAACAGAGAGACAGTAAAAAATGAAGAACATAAACGATAAAAGTCAAGAAAAAAACAAATAAAAAACAAACGTCAGAATCGTTTTTTTTAGTACACTTTACTGAATTTTTAAAATTGTGACTATGTATTCCAAAAAACTGCCAAAAATGATCAAAGTTACCTTAATTAATCTCAGTAAGATGTCACAGACAGCTTTTAATATCTATGAGTAATTTTCAATTTTTTCTGAGAGAAAAGAAATGGACGTACAAAAACAAAACTTGGCACTACACTTTTTTTCTTTGGATATTCCATTATCTGATTAAGCTTAATTACACACATCACTTACAGCCATTATCGCACAATTATAAAAACGAATTACTTTTATCCGTGTGAAGGATATTATTAAAGTAGTTATTTTTGCTATTCGCCTACTTGCTCCTTAAAGAATCAAGGTCACCGCTCGCTGATGTCAAACCGTCATCAAAGTACAAATTAGCTTCGATGAACTTAATTTTATCAATATGTTTGTGCGCTCGAAGGACAAATTTCAGATAAGCAACATCGCCGATAAGACGGTAGAATTCGCGGCGAGGAAAACTGGGATCTGGGACTTTGTCCCGGCAAGGACACCCGTATCTACTTTGACACGTATTAAATGTAATGAAATTAATTAATCCAGGTTCGGGAGCCATTAGCGTCCGACCTCGGCGCGACAAAAATGATAAAACCGGACCGAAGCGACCGGTCGCAGGAAATTCGTCTCGCGGTTTCGCAACGCAAATATTTGCAGAAAGCTCGACATCCTTTCGGGAAAATCGGGTCGTAAAGTTTTACCGAGGTGCGAGAGCGATGATGGGTTTTCTACTAGTTGCTAACTCATTCCATTCGGGATTTTATTCTGGGAACGACGTTTTTTTTGTTTGTTCCGCAAAAAAAAAATACGGTTGTTATTAACAAAAAACTAAAATAAAATAAGGGGTTTAGTATTTTGGCAATAACTAAAAACTATAAGTGATGGCGAAAATCGAAAGAAAGATTCGAAAAGAGGAGGAAATTCGACCCCCCTCCCCCTTGGTGACATGTCCTGAGATTTGGATCGACCGTCGCCTCAAGTCCCTTCCAAATATTTTCAATTCGCTTCAAGTCTTTCAAGTCGTTTCAATTCGCTTCAAGTTCTTTCCAGTCGTTTCAAGTTTTTTCAAGCCACTTTATCTCTCTTCAAGTCGATAAAGAACATTTTAAGTCTTTTCAAGTAGTTTCCCGTCCCTTA
Source organism: Diaperis boleti (assembly GCA_963583935.1). Classification (NCBI taxonomy): domain Eukaryota; kingdom Metazoa; phylum Arthropoda; class Insecta; order Coleoptera; family Tenebrionidae; genus Diaperis; species Diaperis boleti. The sequence goes on along the minus strand of OY757245.1, from coordinate 2,786,666 downwards.
AAAATATTTGAAGTCTTCCCAGGTCGCTTCAAGACTCTTCAAGTCTTTTCAAGTCGCTTCCAGTCCCTTCAAAATATTTGAAGTCTTCCCAGGTCGCTTTAAGATTCTTCAAGACATTTCAAATCTTTTAAGTCTCTTCAATTCCTTTCAAAACATTTCATCTCGTTTCAATTCGCTCTAAATCTTTTCAAGTGGCTTCAAGTCCTTTTAACATATTTCACGTCGCTTCCAGACACTTCAAGTCCTTTTTAAATCGCTTCCAGTTTATTCAAGTCGTTTCAGGACCTTTCAAAATATTTCATATCGCCTCAAGTCCCTTCAAAATACTTCAAGTCTTTTCAATTCGCTTCAAGTCTTTTAAAACATTTCAAGTTCTTTCCAGTCGTTTCAAGTTTTTTCAAGCCACTTCATCTCTCTTCAAGTCGCCAAAGAACATTTTAAGTCTTTTGAAGTAGTTTCCCGTCCCTTCAAAATATTTGAAGTCTTCCCAGGTCGCTTCAAGACTCTTCAAGTCTTTTCAAGTCGCTTCCAGTCCCTTCAAAATATTTGAAGTCTTCCCAGGTTGCTTTAAGATTCTTCAAGACATTTCAAATCTTTTCAAGTTTCTTCAATTCCTTTCAAAACTTTTCAAGTCGCCCCAAGTCTCTTCAAAACATTTCCTGTCGTTTCAATTCGCTCGAAATATTTTCAAGTGGCTTCAAGTCCTTTTTAAATCGCTTCAAGTTTCTTCAACTCGCTTCAAGACCTTTCAAAATATTTCATATCGCCTCAAGTCCCTTCCAAATATTTCAAGTCTTTTCAATTCGCTTCAAGTCTTTCAAGTCGTTTCAAAACATTTCAAGTCCTTTCTACTCGTTTCAAGTTTCTCAAAGTCGCTTCATCTCTCTTCAAGTCGTTTCAAGACTCTTGAAGACATTTCAAGACTTTTCAGGTCGCTTCAATTTCCTTCAAAACATTTCAAGTCACCTTAAGTTCTTTTAAAACATCTCAAGTCTTTTCAAGTGGCTTCCAGTCCCTTCAAGATATTATTTGAAATCTTCCCAGATCGCTCCAAGACTCTTAAGTATTTTCCAGACATTTCAAGTCTTTTCAAGTCGTTTCCAATCCCTTCAAGATATATTAAATCTTCCCAGGTTGCTTCAAGATTCTTCAAGACATTTCAAGTCTTTTCAAGTCTCTTCAATTTCTTTGAAAACTTTTCAAGTCGCCCCAAGTCTCTTCAAAGATTTCATGTCGTTTCAATTCGCTCTAAATCTTTTCAAGTGGCTTCAAGTCCTTTTAACATTTTTCACGTCGCTTCAAGACATTTCAAGTCCTTATAAATCGCTTCAAGTTTCTTCAAGTCGCTTCGAGACCTTTCAAAATATTTCATATCGCATCAAGTCCCTTCAAAATATTTCAAGTCTTTTCAATTCGCTTCAAGTATTTCAAGTCGTTTCAAAACATTTTAAGTCCTTTCCAGTCCTTTCAATTTTCTCAAAGTCGCTTCATCTCTCTTCAAGTCGTTTCAAGACTCTTCAAGACATTTCAAGACTTTTCAGGTCGCTTCAATTTCCTTCAAAACATTGCAAGTCACCTTAAGTCCTTTTAAAACTCAAGTCTTTTCAAGTGGTTTCCAGTGCCTTCAAGATATTATTTGAAATCTTCCAAAATCGCTCCAAGACTCTTCCAGTATTTTCCAAACATTTCAAGTCTTTTCAAGTCGCTTCCAAACCCTTCAAGATATATCAAATTTTCACTATTATGTTTAAAACAAATTTTTTAACATTTTTTTTTTCAACTTTAGCTATAGTTTTAGGTTAGCAATCTTTTGTTTTTTAAAAATCATTATCTGCATTTCTTAATAAAATACAAAATGTTTTTTTTATGAAAAACTTAATTGTTTATTAACAATGCGAGTTGTTATAAACAAATTCCAAAATTTGTTATGTTTTTTTCTAAAACTTTTAAAAAATCCAAAAACAACCATATTTATAGATGTTTATGACGCTGAGTGTATCTCTAGGAGGTTCATCACGCGCAGTAACACTGCACTGTACATATTCATTACTCATCGATCACTGTTTGTTATCCTCTATACTAAACGAACTGATTATGGCTGACATCCGACCGTCCTTCAGTTATCAATAGTTCTTCCATCATGCCTTTCTAAATCTCTTCTCTTTCTCTTTTACATTTCTCTTATCCTTTTTTCTTTGCTTAGTCTTTGTTGCTTGGCTCATTTCAGCCTGATTTGATGTGTCACACTTTGGTTCTACGATAACATTTAATTAGGTACCATGGGTGGTACCACCGGTAAAAAGTGTCTTAACCACAAAGTGTGACCCATCTTTTCAGGCTAAAATCTTCCAAGAAAGACGCTGGTACCATTTATTTTATAAATCCATACACTATTATTCCGGTACCCTCATTACTGTAACTGTTGCTTCAGCAGTTCATTGGATGTGGTTTTATAAAAAAAGGTATTTTATGGTTTTCAAATACACTGGAAGTTTCATTACAAAAAGGTACTACAAGATTCACCAAGTTTTCAATTCTGGTGTCTATAACTAGTGCAGTTACTCTTTGAAAGTGATGAAATTGGCACAGTGGCCTCAGTTGGCTCATTTCAGCCTGATTTGATGTGTCGCACTTTGGTTCTATAATAACATTTAATTCGGTACCATGGGTGGTACCGCCGATAAAAAGTGTCTTAATTACAAAGTGTGACCCATCTTTTCAGGCTGAAATCTTCCAAGAAAGACGCTGGTACCTTTTATTTTCAGATTTTCTGCACTAGTATTCATTATTGTATTGTCTGAGTGATTCATTACGTGTGTGGTTGATGACAGGTTTCGGATGGCGTGCTCCTACTCTAAGAAATTAATTGTGGAAAAACTTTTTTTTTCGGTACGACTAGAGTTACTAAATCTTCAACTTTGGTGTCTATAATTCCTGCAAATATTCTCTAAATGAAATCCAATTGGCAAAGTTACGCTGGTTGGCTCATTTCAGTCTGATTTGATGTGTCACACTTTGGTTCTACGATAACATTTAATTAGGTACCATGGGTGGTACCACCGGTAAAAAGTGTCTTAACCACAAAGTGTGACCCATCTTTTCAGGCTAAAATCTTCCAAAAAAGACGCTGGTACCATTTACTTTATAAATACATTCACTATTGATTCGGTACCCTCATTATTGTAACTCCTACTTCAGCGGTTGATTGAATGTGGTTTTATAAAAAAACATATTCTATGGTTTTCAAATACACTGGAAGTTTCATTACAAAAAGGTACTACAAGATTCACCAAGTTTTCAATTCTGGTGTCTATAACTAGTGCAGTTTCTCTTTGAAAGTTATGAAATTGGCACAGTGGCCTCAGTTGGCTCATTTCAGCCTGATTTGATGTGTCGCACTTTGGTTCTATGATAACATTTAATTAGGTACCATGGGTGGTACCACCGGTAAAAAGTGTCGTAATTACAAAGTGTGACCCATGTTTTCAGGCTGAAATCTTCCAAGAAAGACGCCGGTACCATTTATTTTCCAATTTTGTGCACTAGTGTATCGTTAAATGCATTATTCTGTTTCAATGGACGATTACGTGTGTCGTATGGCGTTCTACAACTCTGGCAAATTCATTGTCAAAAAACTTTTTCTTTCGGTACCACTACTCACTTTGGAGTCTATAATTGCTGCAATTATTTTCTAAATGAATTCGAATTGGCAAAGTTACGTTGATTGGCTCATTTTAGTGTCACACTTCGGTTCCACGATAACACTTAATTTCGGTACCATCGGTGGTGGTACCCATCTTTTCAGGGAAAATTTTCCAACAAACGCTCCGGTACTACTTATTTCCCAATTCTATAAAGTATTAATTCTCAAGTTCATATTGTAACTATTCGTAAATTTGGTTGTTGGATTTTTACAAGGTATCATTTCCTATAAACATAAATTTACATGTATAATTTATTTACTACACAATTTCTTATAGTGGTACCATTGCGAACCACTTCTTCCATTAAAGGTAATTGATAAAATCAAGAAATGTAGTGACGGTCATTATTCAAAAATGTCGCGGGTACTTACTCGTACTTTTTCGATGACGGGATGTTATTAATGAAACGGAAAAAATATAATAGATAATTGGATCGATTTTTTTGGTACCACTCTAATTGATATAACCGGTACCATCGACAATTAATTATGAAATTCTAATAAATACAGGAATAATTATTATTGTGAGCTAATACGAGTAACCGATAGTACTTACACTGTATCGATAACGCGATAATGATAATAATTAAAATCGCTGATGACCTTCTATTAAATTAGTTAATAGAGTAATTTAATATTATATAATTTTTGACTTCGAGGCGCAGTCGTACCACTAACAAACTTTTTTGGCTTTCTAGTGTTGGAGTACCTTATGCAAGTGCAGCTGCACCAGAACCATAAATATTGTCACTATTTAACAAGCCAATTAGAGCATTTTCACCACCGAGTGGTACTAAGGAAGTAGGCAGTACCAGCTGGTCGATACGTACTTTCCGCGGTAACATTGTATAAGCAGATATAATAAAATTGTGTCAGCGGTACCATTAAAAAATCAGTTCAATGGCACGGCATCTAGTAGGTAAACTTTAACCTTATCATTTATTGTTTTCTTTAATGGATGTAGTACCGATAGTACTAGTAACCCCTGACGGTGCATCCATGCCCATCCACCAAACAACCGTACCAAAACAATTGCGTAACACGTTCCCGATCGCAAAAGGTTATGGTCAAGGCCCGATCGAATCGAAAAGGTGAAGAAGTGTCTCTTATCGCCGCCGTCCGATAAAAAACTTTTCGCCCGAACGCGCGATGGTACTGACGCAGGTACCACCACCAGCCCGATGGGCGAAATACCCACCCCCACCTTCCACTGATAACTATTTCTCTTGTAATGGGCATCGGCAGTGCGGCCGCGATGTCCTCACGAGAGTGTAATTAAGTCGAGCCGAGCTGTGACGATTTTCCTGTGATTCTTGTGGTTTCGTGAGGATGCCAGTGAGTTTTAGGAGTTTGTGATTTCCCGGTGAGTTGGCGACTTTGCACTTTCGACTTTGGACGGCGTTGCGGCTTTTTCGGTCGTCGGAGCGGTACTAAAAAAGACGCCACGGAAATGCGGTACCACCAATCAATAAATTAGTGTCGGGTTGATAATTTAATTTTCACGTTGTTAGTACCCACCGAATTGCCATTGTATGCATTGTTGTTAGTGGTACCAGCTAATTTACGACAGTTTTGGGTGTCAAAATATAGTCCAATATAGTCGCGTTTATTTGAGCAGTAGTAGTACTACCAAAACCAAATATGCCAATTATTATTTTTGTTAAAAATTATAGATCCTAGTACGGTAAGATAATGCCCAAAGAAGAACTAGAACTGATTTACAAAATGCATTAGCCTGAGTTTTATACATATCATGTAACTAAAATAACCGAAAAGTACTAGTACTATCCTATACTATAGTTTGTGTTCAATTCTATTTTAACATACTAGATTCCTTAATATTTAGTAAGTAGTACCAAGACTAATAAGCTCAAAATTTGGCACATTATTACCTTTCATAGCCTCAGTACTAGTACAGAAACACCTGTTACTAGTATGTATCAGGCTTATCCTACTAAGGTTCAGGTTTGCTTAATGTAATTTTTTTAAATTATGCGCATAATATGTGTCTATAAAAATATAGAAATACTACTGCGCCAACCCAAAATTTGGGCTCTAGTTACTAAATTGTTGCATATTTTGTCAAATACAAATTTTTAAGTTTTACAAGTTACTGTTGTCCCAGTACTAGTACTATAAACTTGACAAGTTATACTCGATAGTTGCAGAATTCAATGGACATTACAATCAGATGCAGTTTATAGAAAATCGTGGCAAATTATTACCTTATTTTTTTTTATAGTCCTACTACTAGTGTAATAAAAACTTTTAATACAATAGAATTTTTAGCAGTTTCCTTGCCCTAGTGCAAATAATTTCCTTTTTGCTTGCATTCATAATCCTAGTACTAGTGTCAGAAACAACCCGTTTGAGACAATGTGCATTAATATAGTAGTTCGGTACTAAAGGATATCTGATTTGTATCTTTACCCGGTCATAGTACTGGAAATTTACTAAATTTGCGCACGTTTGTAAGTTTCAAAATCTATTTACTCTTAAAACTATACCCTAGCATCAATAGTATTTCATCGTATTTGAACTTATACTGGAACTAACCAGTACTATATTCTAGCAGTTTCTAGCACTATTTATTAAAAAAAAGTATTCTACAGTGAACGAATATCTAATTCTATATATAAATGATCCATACATCAAGAAGGCTGTGAACGTAAAAATTCTTCTTCCACGTACATAGAAATTTTGTAATCCACAGTCAACTTGATGTATAAATCGTTTATAAATACCCCATATATAAGTCTAGTACTAGTAATATCAATTGAACAAACGACGAAATCGAAAACAATATATAAGTTCGGATATCACATGATTAATGCGTTTTAATACATTTTTTGAAACTAGCAAGTACTAGGGCAAGATCTCTAGTGTCAAGCTCTCGTCAATCAAACATCAAGAAGTGGTTGGAACAAAGCAAATACATATACCCCACCTCAAAAATATAGTTAAAATTTAGTTTGTTTCATCGTTCAAATGCTGTCAAAATTAATACTATCCTTAGTACTATCTTCCGAAACATTCGAATCAATGGGGGATTTTAAATCCTAGTAAGCCGACCAAGTATTTTTGAACCGAGAACTGACAGGGAGAGTACTAGGACAAACTTTAACCCAGTTATTTGTAACACTAGCCCTAGTACTAGTATGAGCATCAGAGTGTATGTATCGATTTTAAATCTGCGTGTAGCTTGAAGATCACAAAATGTGCAGTACTATTTCTAGCACTAGTACGTTTAATAATCGAAGGCGTTGTCCCAATTCCGTTCGTAATTACGCAGTTACGTCAATTAATTTATCATCTGGAGAAAATGCTTCCGATTGCGAAACCCCATTCCGGATGACTGAAGTAAGTTCAGTAGAGCACATAGATTTATGTAACGGACAAAACTGAGTAGTAAAAGCGAGAAAGTAAAAGTCCAACAAAAAAACTCCAAACAGCTAAACGGCGATCTTGACCCAAGAAATCTTCGGTTCGTACGCGTCGGAAAAAATAATTACAAAACGCGTGCGTCAATAAACACGCAGAAAAAACCCAATGGTAATTAGTCAACAAAGTGCTCTAATACACCGTTGCGTGCAGCTTACACATGTAGGTACTGTTTTTCATTGTAATTAATCACAATTTTTTTTTAATTGCAATTGCGGTTGTACTTGCGTCTTTTAATTGATCGCGCATTGACATGTGGGTTCAGCAAAACAACGCTATTACGCAGACAAGGGACCCGGAGGGGTGAGCCACTTCGACCTTAACCATAATAATTAATCACGGTAATAAGTGATTTTGGTGTAGACAGATATAGTAGAATCGGCCGAAGCCCGAAACCCGGATTTCCAACCCCCATATCGCGCCGACACAATTAGTAAATCTTCGAAGTGAAAACGAAACATCCTTGATATTGTTGTTCCAGCGTTTCAAAATGTCCACAGACGTTTAGTGTCGGAGTCACGGTTAAGTGAGCAGAAAAGTGAATTTTGAAATGGAAATGGCGTGACGAGAGCGCCGAGGTTTCGATATTTTTTCGAGCTTTCACCCATTACGAGTACTCTATTTTTAGCAAGTACGGGAAAATGCATGGATTATAATATTTCTATCTGCGTATTCGCGATGTCATCCTGACTGTGTTTGTTTTGGTAATTAATCCTTCTTTCATGATTAGCACTTAATAAAGTTGCAATAAGAATTTCATAATGTGGGAATGTTGTAAGTGGTAAATAGTTATTAATTGGTTCGAACCTTTGTGGGCTACATACTTCGGGATTTGAAATTGGATCTTGATTTCAACACAGTTGCTCTAGTTGGTTCATTTCAGCCTGAAATGATGTGTCACACTTGCCACTTGAACCCTATATACACCGTGGTACCACTTAGTACCCACTGTCAAAGTGACTTTAGATACCAAGTGTGGCACACCAAACCACGTTAAAATTTACTGACTGAGCTGTTTTTAATAGTTTTACACACTTCCCATTTCAGAAACTTTTCAAATTGTGGTACCACTTGGTACCTACTGCCACGATCAATTTTGGAATCAAGTGTGGCACATGAAACAACACTGAAATTTACTCACTGAGATGTATTTTACAGTTGTGACAAGATTTGACTAGTTCTGTGGTTAATACAGAAAGAAATAATGAGAATTTGAAGTACTGTTGTATTTTTAATTAGATATTCGTTTTAGTCGGTTCACTTCAGCTTGAAATGATGGGTCACACTTCTCATTTCTGACAATTTTCAAATTGTGGTACCACTTGGTATCTACTGTCACGATCAATTTTGGAACCAAGTGTGGCACATGAAACAACACTGAAATTTACTCACGGAGATGTATTTAACAGTTGTGACCAGATTTGACTAGTTCTGTGGTTAATACAGAAAGAAAGAATGCGAATTTGAAGTACTGTTGTATTTTTAATTAGATATTCGTTTTAGTCGGTTCACTTCAGCTTGAAATGATGGGTCACACTTCCCATTTCAGAAACTTTTCAAATTGTGGTACCACTTGGTACCTACTGCCACGATCAATTTTGGAATCAAGTGTGGCACATGAAACAACACTGAAATTTACTCACTGAGATGTATTTTACAGTTGTGACAAGATTTGACTAGTTCTGTGGTTAATACAGAAAGAAATAATGAGAATTTGAAATACTGTTGTATTTTTAATTAGATATTCGTTTTAGTCGGTTCACTTCAGCTTGAAATGATGGGTCACACTTCCCATTTCAGAGACTTTTCAAATTGTGGTACCACTTGGTACCTACTGGCACGATCAATTGTGGAATCAAGTGTGGCACATGAAACAACACTGAAGTTTACTCACTGAGATGTATTTAACGGTTGTGACAAGATTGGACTAGTTCTGTGGTTAACACAGAAAGAAATAATGAGAATTTGAAGTACTGTGGTATTTTTAATTAGATATCCGTTTTAGTCGCTTCACTTCAGCTTGAAATGATGCGTCACACTTCCCATTTCAGACAATTTTCAAATTGTGGTACCACTTGGTATCTACTGTCACGATCAATTTTGGAACCAAGTGTGGCACATGAAACAACACTGAAATTTACTCACGGAGATGTATTTAACAGTTGTGACCAGATTTGACTAGTTCTGTGGTTAATACAGAAAGAAAGAATGCGAGTTTGAAGTACTGTTGTATTTTTAATTAGATATTCGTTTTAGTCGGTTCACTTCAGCTTGAAATGATGGGTCACACTTCCCATTTCAGAGACTTTTCAAACTGTGGTACCACTTGGTACCTACTGCCACGATCAATTTTGGAATCAAGTGTGGCACATGAAACAACACTGAAATTTACTCACTGAGATGTATTTTACAGTTGTGACCAGATTTGACTAGTTCTGTGGTTAACACAGAAAGAAATAATGAGAATTTGAAGTACTGTTGTATTTTTAATTAGATATTCGTTTTAGTCGGTTCACTTCAGCTTGAAATGATGGGTCACACTTCTCATTTCTGACAATTTTCAAATTGTGGTACCACTTGGTATCTACTGTCACGATCAATTTTGGAACCAAGTGTGGCACATGAAACAACACTGAAATTTACTCACGGAGATGTATTTAACAGTTGTGACCAGATTTGACTAGTTCTGTGGTTAATACAGAAAGAAAGAATGCGAGTTTGAAGTACTGTTGTATTTTTAATTAGATATTCGTTTTAGTCGGTTCACTTCAGCTTGAAATGATGGGTCACACTTCCCATTTCAGAGACTTTTCAAACTGTGGTACCACTTGGTACCTACTGCCACGATCAATTTTGGAATCAAGTGTGGCACATGAAACAACACTGAAATTTACTCACTGAGATGTATTTTACAGTTGTGACCAGATTTGACTAGTTCTGTGGTTAACACAGAAAGAAATAATGAGAATTTGAAGTACTGTTGTATTTTTAATTAGATATTCGTTTTAGTCGGTTCACTTCAGCTTGAAATGATGGGTCACACTTCCCATTTCAGACAGTTTTCCAATTGTGGTAGCACTTGGTACTTACTGCCACGATCAATTTTAGAATCAAGTGTGGCACATGAAACAACACTGAAATTTACTCACTGAGATGTATTTAACAGTTGTGACAAGATTCGACTAGGTCTGTGGTCAATACAAAAAGAAAGAATGCGAATTTGAAGTACTGTTGTATTTTTAATTAGATATTCGTCTTAGTCGGTTCACTTCAGCTTGAAATGATGGGTCACACTTCCCATTTCTGACACTTTTCAAATTGTGGTACCACGGGGTTCCTACTGTCACGATCAATTTTGGAATCAAGTGTGGCACATGAAACAACACTGAAATTTACTCACTGAGATGTATTTAACAGTTGTGACAAGATTTGACTAGTTCTGTGGTTAATACACAACGAAAGAATGGGAATTTGAAGTACTGTTGTATTTTTAATTAGATATTCGTTTTAGTCGGTTCACTTCAGCTTGAAATGATGGGTCACACTTCCTTTTCAGACAGTTTTCCAATTGTGGTACCACTTGGTACCTACTGCCACGATCAATTTTAGAATCAAGTGTGGCACATGAAACAACACTGAAATTTACTCACTGAGATGTATTTAACGGTTGTGATAAGATTCGACTAGGTCTGTGGTTAATACAGAGATAGAAAATGCGAATTTGAAGTACTGGTGTATTTTTAATTAGATATCCGTTTCAGTCGGTTCACTTCAGCTTGAAGTGATGGGTCACACTTCCCATTTCAGACATTTTTCAAATTGTGGTACCACTTGGTACCTACTGTCACGATCAATTTTGGAATCAAGTGTGGCACATGAAACAACACTGAAATTTACTCACTGAGATGTATTCAACGGTTGTGATAAGATTCGACTAGGTCTGTGGTTAATACAGAGATAGAAAATGCGAATTTGAAGTACTGGTGTATTTTTAATTAGATGTCCGTTTCAGTCGGTTCACTTTAGCTTGAAATGATGGGTCACACTTCCCATTTCAGAGACTTTGCAAATTGTGGTACCACTTGGTACCTGCTGTCACGATCAACTTTGGAATCAAGTGTGGCACATGAAACAACACTGAAATTTACTCACTGAGATGTATTCAACGGTTGTGATAAGATTTGACCAGTTCTGTGGTTAATACAGAGATAGAAAATGCGAATTTGAAGTACTGTTGTATTTTTAATTAGATATTCGTTTCAGTCGGTTCACTTCAGCTTGAAATGATGGGTCACACTTCTCATTTCTGACAATTTTCAAATTGTGGTACCACTTGGTATCTACTGTCACGATCAATTTTGGAACCAAGTGTGGCACATGAAACAACACTGAAATTTACTCACGGAGATGTATTTAACAGTTGTGACCAGATTTGACTAGTTCTGTGGTTAATACAGAAAGAAAGAATGCGAGTTTGAAGTACTGTTGTATTTTTAATTAGATATTCGTCTTAGTCGGTTCACTTCAGCTTGAAATGATGGGTCACACTTCCCATTTCAGACAGTTTTCCAATTGTGGTACCACTTGGTACTTACTGCCACGATCAATTTTAGAATCAAGTGTGGCACATGAAACAACACTGAAATTTACTCACTGAGATGTATTTAACAGTTGTGACAAGATTCGACTAGGTCTGTGGTCAATACAAAAAGAAAGAATGCGAATTTGAAGTACTGTTGTATTTTTAATTAGATATTCGTCTTAGTCGGTTCACTTCAGCTTGAAATGATGGGTCACACTTCCCATTTCTGACACTTTTCAAATTGTGGTACCACGGGGTTCCTACTGTCACGATCAATTTTAGAATCAAGTGTGGCACATGAAACAACACTGAAATTTACTCACTGAGATGTATTTAACAGTTGTGACAAGATTCGACTAGGTCTGTGGTCAATACAAAAAGAAAGAATGCGAATTTGAAGTACTGTTGTATTTTTAATTAGATATTCGTCTTAGTCGGTTCACTTCAGCTTGAAATGATGGGTCACACTTCCCATTTCTGACACTTTTCAAATTGTGGTACCACGGGGTTCCTACTGTCACGATCAATTTTGGAATCAAGTGTGGCACATGAAACAACACTGAAATTTACTCACTGAGATGTATTTAACAGTTGTGACAAGATTTGACTAGTTCTGTGGTTAATACACAACGAAAGAATGGGAATTTGAAGTACTGTTGTATTTTTAATTAGATATTCGTTTTAGTCGGTTCACTTCAGCTTGAAATGATGGGTCACACTTCCTTTTCAGACAGTTTTCCAATTGTGGTACCACTTGGTACCTACTGTCACGATCAATTTTAGAATCAAGTGTGGCACATGAAACAACACTGAAATTTACTCACTGAGATGCATTCAACGGTTGTGATAAGATTCGACTAGGTCTGTGGTTAATACAGAGATAGAAAATGCGAATTTGAAGTACTGGTGTATTTTTAATTAGATATCCGTTTCAGTCGGTTCACTTCAGCTTGAAATGATGGGTCACACTTCCCATTTCAGACATTTTTCAAATTGTGGTACCACTTGGTACCTGCTGTCACGATCAACTTTGGAATCAAGTGTGGCACATGAAACAACACTGAAATTTACTCACTGAGATGTATTCAACGGTTGTGATAAGATTCGACTAGGTCTGTGGTTAATACAGAGATAGAAAATGCGAATTTGAAGTACTGTTGTATTTTTAATTAGATATTCGTTTTAGTCGGTTCACTTCAGCTTGAAATGATGGGTCACACTTCGCATTTCAGAGACTTTTCAAACTGTGGTACCACTTGGTACCTACTGTCACGATCAATTTTGGAATCAAGTGTGGCACATGAAACAACGCTGAAATTTACTCACTGAGATGTATTTAAAAGTTGTGACAAGATTTGACCAGTTCTGTGGTTAATACAGAGATAGAAAATGCGAATTTGAAGTACTGTTGTATTTTTAATTAGATATTCGTTTTAGTCGGTTCACTTCAGCTTGAAATGATGGGTCACACTTCGCATTTCAGAGACTTTTCAAACTGTGGTACCACTTGGTACCTACTGTCACGATCAATTTTGGAATCAAGTGTGGCACATGAAACAACGCTGAAATTTACTCACTGAGATGTATTTAAAAGTTGTGACAAGATTTGACCAGTTCTGTGGTTAATACAGAGATAGAAAATGCGAATTTGAAGTACTGTTGTATTTTTAATTAGATATTCGTTTTAGTCGGTTCACTTCAGCTTGAAATGATGGGTCACACTTCCCATTTCAGAGACTTTTTAAATTGTGGTACCACTTGGTACCTACTGTCACGATCAATTTTGGAATCAAGTGTGGCACATGAAACAACACTGAAATTTACTCACGGATATGTATTTAACAGTTGTGACCAGATTTGACTAGTTCTGTGGTTAATACAGAAAGAAAGAATGCGAATTTGAAGTACTGTTGTATTTTTAATTAGATATTCGTCTTAGGCGGTTCACTTCAGCTTGAAATGATGGGTCACACTTCCCATTTCAGAGACTTTTCAAATTGTGGTACCACTTGGCACCTACTGTCCCGATCAATTTCGGAATCAAGTGTGGCACATGAAACAACACTAAAATTTACTCACTGAGATGTATTCAACGGTTGTGATAAGATTCGACTAGGTCTGTGGTTAATAGAGAGATAGAAAATGCGAATTTGAAGTACTGGTGTATTTTTAATTAGATATCCGTTTCAGTCGGTTCACTTCAGCTTGAAATGATGGGTCACACTTCCCATTTCTGACACTTTTCAAATTGTGGTACCACTTGGTACCTACTGTCATGATCAATTTAGCCATCAAGTGCGGCACGCTGAAATCACGCTGAAATTTATTCACAAAGCTGCTTTAGATAGGTTTTGACTTGGTATGGTCAGTTCTGTGGTGAGAGCTGAGACGATATACGAGCGCGAGATGCGGATAAGAAGCGTAAATACAAAATCAAAAAGAACAAATTAAGTTCCTGGAAAGCGAGAATTCCACTTTTTGCTGACTAACCGGAGCAACGACCGCAACCACAGAACTAGAAAAAAAACATCAGCAGCATTTTTTTACCAATGGCGCAAAAGGGATCAATGTTTCAAAGTCAATGTTCTAACATTCCTGTGGGTCATTACGTTCGGTTTTCAATTTTCTTCCAACTTTCTCGTTAATCAAACTGTGATTAACGACGGGCGTGATCTCGATTTCGCGCTGATTGCTATGGGTACTGACCATGTCAGCGATATTATTATTGCCATTAATGGGTGCATGATGCAGGGAAAAACCAGTACGCGTTTTGGTGAACAAATGTGTTATTTTTAAAAACGGTTGGATTGATTATGCAAATTTTCTATTATGCGATAATGGGTGGTCGAGGTCGGCTTTGCCCCAGGGGCCGGTACTCTAAGGTTCAGGTTGAGATCGTAATTAGTTTACTTTACAAAATTTTTGGGAAGATTGGACAGGAATTAAGTAATGAGACTGAAATCCGGCCATAAATGCGACAAATCATCACAAAAATCATAAAGAGCCTGACAAAGCAAAATGTCAAGACTTTTAATTATACGAAAATCATTTTGGAAAGTACGACATAATCGATTCGAAGCAACCGAAAAAACCACCATTAGGGTAAGATTACACCGGTGTTATCGGCAATTGACAAAACTATTCCAAATGACTCTTCATTCAAGCAGGAAACTACTTAACTTGTTTTTAAATATTTTCGTTTCATTTATATTTTCCTCATGCGTCACAAATTTTTCCTCGTTTTGATTCAAAGGGTAACGAGTTTTCCTCCGACACACGCATATTCTTTAGGTCGACATCTATTTCGGCAACATTGCGTTTTAGCACATCGATTATGTTAAAATATTCTGCGCCGAGGACAAATATTTTGTTATTAATAAAAATGTTATTTATATCCCATGCCCACTATTCACAAAGTTGTTCATCAAGGGCAGGTATGGAAATTGCTTTTCTCAATTTTGTTTTCATGGTATCTCCTAAACCGAGAGTGCCATGGAAAAAATAATAGCAAAAATGCATTCCTGAGGTCCGAAAACCAATAAAACGACTCCCAACTAGATATGTCAAAAACAAACTTTGTCCTCAAAATTTTGAGAACGTCAAAAATATACCGTTTTAAAAAAAAACTGTGTGAACGCAGGAGCCTCGTTATATTAGTTCAATATAAAGTGTTACATTAACTGACAAAATTGTGGTCATGAATTAATATTGTTTTGATGGTGTCTTCTAAACCGAGAGTGCCATGGAAAAAATAATAGCAAAAATGCATTCCTGAGGTCCGAAAACCTATAAAACGACTCCCAACTAGATATGTCAAAAACAAACTTTGTCTTCCTCAAAATTTTGAAAACGTCAAAAATATCCCGTTTAAAAAAAACTGTGTGAACGCAGAAACCTCGTTATATTAGTTCAATATAAAGTGTTACATTAACTGACAAAATTTTGCTCATGATTTAATATTGTTTTGATGCTGTCTCCTAAACCTAGAGTGCCATGGAAAAAATAATAGCAAAAATGCATTCCTGAGGTCCGAAAACCTATAAAACGACTCCCAACTAGATATGTTAAAAACAAACTTTGTCCTCCTCAAAATTTTGAGAACGTCAAAAATATCCCGTTTAAAAAAAAATCTGTGTGAACGCAGAAACCTCGTTATGTTAGTTCAATATAAAGTGTTACATTAACTGACAAAATTTTGCTCATGATTTAATATTGTTTTGATGGTGTCTCCTAAACCGAGAGTGCCATGGAAAAAATAATAGCAAAAATGCATTCCTGAGGTCCGAAAACCTATAAAACGACTCCCAACTAGATATGTCAAAAACAAACTTTGTCTTCCTCAAAATTTTGAGAACGTCAAAAATATCCCGTTTTAAAAAAAACTGTGTGAACGCAGAAGCCTCGTTATATTAGTTCAATATAAAGTGTTACATTAACTGACAAAATTTTGCTCATGAATTAATATTGTTTTGATGGTATCTCCTAAACCGAGAGTGCCATGGAAAAAGTAATAGCAAAAATGTATTCCTGAGGTCCGAAAACCTATAAAACGACTCCCAACTAGATATGTCAAAAACAAACTTTGTTCTCCTCAAAATTTTGTAAACGTCAAAAATATTCCGTTTAAAAAAATCTGTGTGAACGCAGAAACCTCGTTATATTAGTTCAATATAAAGTGTTACATTAACTGACAAAATTTTGCTCATGATTTAATATTGTTTTGATGCTGTCTCCTAAACCTAGAGTGCCATGGAAAAAATAATAGCAAAAATGCATTCCTGAGGTCCGAAAACCTATAAAACGACTCCCAACTAGATATGTTAAAAACAAACTTTGTCCTCCTCAAAATTTTGAGAACGTCAAAAATATCCCGTTTAAAAAAAAATCTGTGTGAACGCAGAAACCTCGTTATGTTAGTTCAATATAAAGTGTTACATTAACTGACAAAATTTTGCTCATGATTTAATATTGTTTTGATGCTGTCTCCTAAACCTAGAGTGCCATGGAAAAAATAATAGCAAAAATGCATTCCTGAGGTCCGAAAACCTATAAAACGACTCCCAACTAGATATGTTAAAAACAAACTTTGTCCTCAAAATTTTGAGAACGTCAAAAATATCCCGTTTAAAAAAAAATCTGTGTGAACGCAGAAACCTCGTTATGTTAGTTCAATATAAAGTGTTACATTAACTGACAAAATTTTGCTCATGATTTAATATTGTTTTGATGGTGTCTCCTAAACCGAGAGTGCCATGGAAAAAATAATAGCAAAAATGCATTCCTGAGGTCCGAAAACCTATAAAACGACTCCCAACTAGATATGTCAAAAACAAACTTTGTCTTCCTCAAAATTTTGAGAACGTCAAAAATATACCGTTTAAAAAAAAACTGTGTGAACGCAGAAACCTCGTTATATTAGTTCAATATAAAGTGTTACATTAACTGACAAAATTGTGGTCATGAATTAATATTGTTTTGATGGTGTCTTCTAAACCGAGAGTGCCATGGAAAAAATAATAGCAAAAATGCATTCCTGAGGTCCGAAAACCTATAAAACGACTCCCAACTAGATATGTCAAAAACAAACTTTGTCTTCCTCAAAATTTTGAAAACGTCAAAAATATCCCGTTTAAAAAAAACTGTGTGAACGCAGAAACCTCGTTATATTAGTTCAATATAAAGTGTTACATTAACTGACAAAATTTTGCTCATGATTTAATATTGTTTTGATGCTGTCTCCTAAACCTAGAGTGCCATGGAAAAAATAATAGCAAAAATGCATTCCTGTGGTCCGAAAACCTATAAAACGACTCCCAACTAGATATGTTAAAAACAAACTTTGTCCTCCTCAAAATTTTGAGAACGTCAAAAATATCCCGTTTAAAAAAAAAATCTGTGTGAACGCAGAAACCTCGTTATGTTAGTTCAATATAAAGTGTTACATTAACTGACAAAATTTTGCTCATGATTTAATATTGTTTTGATGGTGTCTCCTAAACCGAGAGTGCCATGGAAAAAATAATAGCAAAAATGCATTCCTGAGGTCCGAAAACCTATAAAACGACTCCCAACTAGATATGTCAAAAACAAACTTTGTTTTCCTCAAAATTTTGAGAACGTCAAAAATATCCCGTTTTAAAAAAAACTGTGTGAACGCAGAAGCCTCGTTATATTAGTTCAATATAAAGTGTTACATTAACTGACAAAATTTTGCTCATGAATTAATATTGTTTTGATGGTATCTCCTAAACCGAGAGTGCCATGGAAAAAGTAATAGCAAAAATGCATTCCTGAGGTCCGAAAACCTATAAAACGACTCCCAACTAGATATGTCAAAAACAAACTTTGTTCTCCTCAAAATTTTGTAAACGTCAAAAATATCCCGTTTAAAAAAAAATCTGTGTGAACGCAGAAACCTCGTTATGTTAGTTCAATATAAAGTGTTACATTAACTGACAAAATTTTGCTCATGAATTAATATTGTTTTGATGGTGTCTCCTAAACCGAGAGTGCCATGGAAAAAGTAATAGCAAAAATGCATTCCTGAGGTCCGAAAACCTATAAAACGACTCCCAACTAGATATGTCAAAAACAAACTTTGTTCTCCTCAAAATTTTGAGAACGTCAAAAATATCCCGTTTAAAAAAAAATCTGTGTGAACGCAGAAACCTCGTTATATTAGTTCAATATAAAGTGTTACATTAACTGACAAAATTTTGCTCATGACAATATTGTTTTTATGGTATCTCCTGAACCCAGAGTGCCATGGTAAAAATAATAGTAAAAATGGATTCCTGAGGTCCGAAAACCTATAAAACGACTCCCAACTAGATATGTCAAAAACAAACTTTATCCTCCTCAAAATTTTGAAAATATCCCTTTTAAAAAAAAAAATTGTGTGAACCTCATTTCTGGATTTATGAGTAATTTATGAAGATCCTATATATTTACTTCTCAATGTTCTGTAGCTTTGCTCTCTTCATATAGTAGTGGTTTCAAAATAATTTCATAGTAGAATTTTTTTAGTCGCTTCTAGAAGGCGAGATGCTCTCAAGCTGCTGTTATCTCAGACCTGACGCGGAACACGAAACTTTCACCGCAGCCTCGATTAGAATTTTTATCTCCGCTGCACAATTGGTCACATTGCAACCACTCGCTAACGAATTACATATCCAGTAATTGTTATCACAAACGAACTTTAGTATTTTTACGCGTGACAAGCATGCAAAAAGTGAAATTTGCGTTATATAATGTTGTACTGTCTGTAAGTACGATGATTATCATTAATAACGACTAGAAAAAAAAAACGTAAAGCGGCGTAAAACTCTCAAGGATGACACAAACTGTAACGATGTAATGGTCGGCATAATTCCCATAAAAAACCTCCGCAATCCATCACGATTTTCTAAACGTGCGTCCGAGCTTCCGCGAACATTGGCGAGAAGAACAGGAAGGAACAACCTGGACAAATTAATTGTTGCAATTACGTAAATGCGATAAGTCTAGTTGCGTAATTGTTATTATTAGCATTATCGTGGAATTTTTGCGGGCAGTTTCACTCGGCGATGTGTGAGTTGGGAAACGCTTGTGTCATCGGAGAGGAAAAAAAATAAGTGGAAAAGCGACCTCTGGTTGGGAAACTGCCGATAATTGGGGAAGTCGGCTGTCGAGAGTTGGCCAATCGTGCCGTTTCATGGTTAATGGAGACATGGAAAGAAAATGGGATCCGCTCGACGATTGGATAATTAAAGAGAGAAAGATAGAGCCACGGTAAAGAATACTGGTGAAAAAATCTTGAACCGATCATTAAGAATAAATTACTATTATCGGAAATGGGGCAAAAGTCGTTCCAACGTGAGAGTTTCCACGTGTATTGACGTCACTACCCCATTAGCTTTGTGTAAAAATTTTGGGCAAATTACAACCACGGGTCAAAAGACGACAACCCATTAATCAGTGTTGGAAAGATGCTTGGACAGAAAATTTTCCATACATGGGATATTGTGACTTAGGAATGAATTGTATGAAACTCGAAATTCTATCAACCTGCCAATTATAGGGAACTGAATTCTATGAAACATTAGGTTCTAATTTTACGAAAATGTATGATTTTTAGGAAACTGGATCCTCTTCTGAATGAATTCTATTAAACAGGTTCTAATTCATAGTTTCATAGAATCCAGAGTTTCATCGAATTCGTCCAGAAGAAGTTACGATTTCATAGAATTCATTCAGAGAGTATGCACAGTTTCGTCGAATTCACAATTTTATTGACGCTACAGTGTCATAGAATTCATAGTTTCGCAGAATTCAGATTGTCACCTAGTTAACTTTCGTACGTTGGTAGAATTCACAGCTTCATAGAATCCATTGGTTGATAGAATGTACGGATTCATGGAATTAAACAGTTTTACAAAAGTTACAGTTCAATAGAATTCATAGTTTCGTAGAATCCAGAGTTTCATCGAATTCGTCCAGAAGAAGTTACGATTTCATAGAATTCATTCAGACAGTATGCACAGTTTCGTCGAGTTCACAATTTTATTGACGCTACAGTTTCATAGAATTCATAGTTTCGCAGAATTCAGATTGTCACCTATTTAAGTTTCGTACGTTGATAGAATTCACAGCTTCATAGAATCCATTGGTTGATAGAATGTACGGATTCATGGAATTAAACAGTTTTACAAAAGTTACACTTCAATAGAATTCATAGTTTCGTAGAATCCAGAGTTTCATCGAATTCGTCCAGAAGAAGTTACGATTTCATAGAATTCATTCAGAGAATATGCACAGTTTCGTCGAATTCACAATTTTATTGACGCTACAGTTTCATAGAATTCATAGTTTCGCAGAATTCAGATTGTCACCTAGTTAACTTTCGTACGTTGGTAGAATTCACAGCTTCATAGAATTCTGCTTCGCAGAATCCATTGGTTGACAGAATTTACGGATTCATGGAATTAAACAGTTTTACAAAAGTTACAGTTCTATAAAATTCATAGTTTCATAGAATCCAGAGTTTCATCGAATTCGTCCAGAAGAAGTTACGATTTCATAGAATTCATTCAGACAGTATGCACAGTTTCGTCGAGTTCACAATTTTATTGACGCTACAGTTTCATAGAATTCATAGTTTCGCAGAATTCAGATTGTCACCTATTTAAGTTTCGTACGTTGATAGAATTCACAGCTTCATAGAATCCATTGGTTGATAGAATGTACGGATTCATGGAATTAAACAGTTTTACAAAAGTTACACTTCAATAGAATTCATAGTTTCGTAGAATCCAGAGTTTCATCGAATTCGTCCAGAAGAAGTTACGATTTCATAGAATTCATTCAGAGAATATGCACAGTTTCGTCGAATTCACAATTTTATTGACGCTACAGTTTCATAGAATTCATAGTTTCGCAAAATTCAGATTGTCACCTAGTTAAGTTTCGTACGTTGATAGAATTCACAACTTCATAGAATTCAGCTTCGCACAATACGTTGTTTCACAGAATTTACAGATTCATGGAATTAAATAGTTTTACAAAAGTTAAAGTTCTATAAAATTCATAGTTTCGTAGAATCCAGAGTTTCATCGAATTCGTCCAGAAGAAGTTACGACTTCCTAGAATTCCTTCAGGGAGTATGCACCGTTTCGTCGAATTCACAATTTTATTGACGCTACAGTTTCATAGAATTCATAGTTTCGCCGAATTCAGATTGTCACCTAATTAAGTTTCGTACGTTGATAGAATTCACAACTTCATAGAATTCAGCTTCGCACAATCCGTTGTTTCACAGAATTTACAGATTCATGGAATTAAACAGTTTTACAAAAGTTACAGTTCTATAAAATTCATAGTTTCGTAGAATCCAGAGTTTCATCGAATTCGTCCAGAAGAAGTTACGATTTCATAGAATTCATTCAGAGAATATGCACAGTTTCGTCGAATTCACAATTTTATGGACGCTACAGTTTCATAGAATTCATAGTTTCGCAAAATTCAGATTGTCACCTAGTTAAGTTTCGTACGTTGATAGAATTCACAGCTTCATAGAATTCAGCTTCGCAGAATCCATTGGTTGACAGAATTTACGGATTCATGGAATTAAACAGTTTTACAAAAGTTACAGTTCTATAAAACTCATAGTTTCGTAGAATCCAGAGTTTCATCGAATTCGTCCAGAAGAAGTTACGATTTCATAGAATTCATTCAGAGAGTATGCACAGTGTCGTCGAATTCACAATTTTATTGACGCTACAGTTTCATAGAATTCATAGTCTCGCAGAATTCAGATTGTCACCTAATTAAGTTTCGTACGTTGATAGAATTCACAACTTCATAGAATTCAGCTTCGCACAATCCGTTGTTTCACAGAATTTACAGATTCATGGAATTAAACAGTTTTACAAAAGTTAAAGTTCTATAAAATTCATAGTTTCGTAGAATCCAGAGTTTCATCGAATTCGTCCAGAAGAAGTTACGACTTCTTAGAATTCCTTCAGGGAGTATGCACCGTTTCGTCGAATTCACAATTTTATTGACGCTACAGTTTCATAGAATTCATAGTTTCGCAGAATTCAGATTGTCACCTAATTAAGTTTCGTACGTTGATAGAATTCACAGCTTCATAGAATTCAGCTTCGCAGAATCCATTGGTTGACAGAATTTACGGATTCATGGAATTAAACAGTTTTACAAAAGTTACAGTTCTATAAAACTCATAGTTTCGTAGAATCCAGAGTTTCATCGAATTCGTCCAGAAGAAGTTACGATTTCATAGAATTCATTCAGAGAGTATGCACAGTGTCGTCGAATTCACAATTTTATTGACGCTACAGTTTCATAGAATTCATAGTCTCGCAGAATTCAGATTGTCACCTAATTAAGTTTCGTACGTTGATAGAATTCACAACTTCATAGAATTCAGCTTGGCACAATCCGTTGTTTCACAGAATTTACAGATTCATGGAATTAAACAGTTTTACAAAAGTTACAGTTCTATAAAATTCATAGTTTCGTAGAATCTAGAGTTTCATCGAATTCGTCCAGAAGAAGTTACGATTTCATAGAATTCATTCAGAGAGTATGCACAGTTTCGTCGAATTCACAATTTTATTGACGCTACAGTTTCATAGAATTCATAGTTTCGCAGAATTCAGATTGTCACCTAATTAAGTTTCGTACGTTGATAGAATTCACAGCTTCATAGAATTCAGCTTCGCAGAATCCATTGGTTGACAGAATTTACGAATTCATGGAATTAAACAGTTTTACAAAAGTTACAGTTCAATAGAATTCATAGTTTCATAGAATCCAGAGTTTCATCGAATTCGTCCAGAAGAAGTTACGATTTCCTAGAATTCATTCAGAGAGTATGCACAGTTTCGTCGAATTCACAACTTTATTGACGCTACAGTTTCATAGAATTCATAGTTTCGCAGAATTCCGATTGTCACCTAATTAAGTTTCGTACGTTGATAGAATTCACAACTTCATAGAATTCAGCTTCGCACAATCCGTTGTTTCACAGAATTTACAGATTCATGGAATTAAACAGTTTTACAAAAGTTACAGTTCTATAAAATTCATAGTTTCGTAGAATCCAGAGTTTCATCGAATTCGTCCAGAAGAAGTTACGATTTCATAGAATTCATTCAGAGAATATGCACAGTTTCGTCGAATTCACAATTTTATGGACGCTACAGTTTCATAGAATTCATAGTTTCGCAAAATTCAGATTGTCACCTAGTTAAGTTTCGTACGTTGATAGAATTCACAACTTCATAGAATTCAGCTTCGCACAATACGTTGTTTCACAGAATTTACAGATTCATGGAATTAAACAGTTTTACAAAAGTTAAAGTTCTATAAAATTCATAGTTTCGTAGAATCCAGAGTTTCATCGAATTCGTCCAGAAGAAGTTACGATTTCATAGAATTCATTCAGAGAGTATGCACAGTGTCGTCGAATTCACAATTTTATTGACGCTACAGTTTCATAGAATTCATAGTTTCGCAGAATTCAGATTGTCACCTAATTAAGTTTCGTACGTTGATAGAATTCACAGCTTCATAGAATTCAGCTTCGCAGAATCCATTGGTTGACAGAATTTACGGATTCATGGAATTAAACAGTTTTACAAAAGTTACAGTTCAATAGAATTCATAGTTTCATAGAATCCAGAGTTTCATCGAATTCGTCCAGAAGAAGTTACGATTTCCTAGAATTCATTCAGAGAGTATGCACACTTTCGTCGAATTCACAATTTTATTGACGCTACAGTGTCATAGAATTCATAGCTTCGCAGAATTCAGATTGTTACCTAATTAAGTTTCGTACGTTGATAGAATTCACAACTTCATAGAATTCAGCTTCGCACAATCCGTTGTTTTACAGAATTTACAGATTCATGGAATTAAACAGTTTTACAAAAGTTACAGTTCTATAAAATTCGTAGTTTCGTAGAATCCAGAGTTTCATCGAATTCGTCCAGAAGAAGTTACGATTTCATAGAATTCATTCAGACAGTATGCACAGTTTCGTCGAGTTCACAATTTTATTGACGCTACAGTTTCATAGAATTCATAGTTTCGCAGAATTCAGATTGTCACCTATTTAAGTTTCGTACGTTGATAGAATTCACAGCTTCATAGAATCCATTGGTTGCTAGAATGTACGGATTCATGGAATTAAACAGTTTTACAAAAGTTATAGTTCAATAGAATTCATAG
The DNA here is from genome assembly GCA_963583935.1 of Diaperis boleti. NCBI lineage: Eukaryota > Metazoa > Arthropoda > Insecta > Coleoptera > Tenebrionidae > Diaperis > Diaperis boleti. The sequence goes on along the minus strand of OY757245.1, from coordinate 2,762,208 downwards.
TTTCGTAGAATCCAGAGTTTCATCGAATTCGTCCAGAAGAAGTTACGATTTCCTAGAATTCATTCAGAGAGTATGCACAGTTTCGTCGAATTCACAATTTTATTGACGCTACAGTTTCATAGAATTCATAGTTTCGCAGAATTCAGATTGTCACCTAATTAAGTTTCGTACGTTGATAGAATTCACAGCTTCATAGAATTCAGCTTCGCAGAATCCATTGGTTGACAGAATTTACGAATTCATGGAATTAAACAGTTTTACAAAAGTTACAGTTCAATAGAATTCATAGTTTCATAGAATCCAGAGTTTCATCGAATTCGTCCAGAAGAAGTTACGATTTCCTAGAATTCATTCAGAGAGTATGCACAGTTTCGTCGAATTCACAATTTTATTGACGCTACAGTTTCATAGAATTCATAGTCTCGCAGAATTCAGATTGTCACCTAATTAAGTTTCGTACGTTGATAGAATTCACAACTTCATAGAATTCAGCTTCGCACAATACGTTGTTTCACAGAATTTACAGATTCATGGAATTAAACAGTTTTACAAAAGTTACAGTTCTATAAAATTCATAGTTTCGTAGAATCCAGAGTTTCATCGAATTTGTCCAGAAGAAGTTACGATTTGATAGAATTCATTCAGAGAATATGCACAGTTTCGTCGAATTCAGATTGTCAACTAATTAAGTTTCGTACGTTGACAGAATTCACAGCTTCGTAGAATTCAGCTTCGCAGAATCCATTGGTTGACAGAATTTACAGATTCATGGAATTAAACAGTTTTAGAAAAGTTACAGTTCTATAGAATTCGCAGCTTCAGGAAAAGACGAATGGGTACAGGAAACAAAAATCAACACAACTGTGAATGAATGAAACTGTCAATTTTATAATAAGGCAGCTTATGAAATTCTAAATTCTGTATATTCTCTGAACGAAGTGCAATCTATGAAGCCCATGACCCAATGAATCACTCGAAGTCTCCGTAATCTTCCATAATAAAAATCTCTTTGTTTTCCAGCAGACCCACCATGGGGTTCAACCAGTACTTCCGCATCAGCCAGTACGCCAGGAACCAGCTTCTGGGAAGCACCAACCGAAAGAATGACTGGACACCCGTACAGATGCTCATTTCCCAGCAGGGAAAAATCAACAGCAGTGAGTATAACAACAAAGCAATTAACATTTGATTGTTATTGTTCGCGAAGAAAATGTAGCGGAAAATCTATCGACGGTATATTTCCATGTCGGAGCGATAATTGCGGCGATGTTATCACCCATAATTATACACGTTATAAATTAATCAGGAAAAGTGAGTAGAACTGAGACGACTGTTTACTTTACTTTTAGCATTTGAGTGGTTTCACTTTTAGTTGTTGGGACAACATGTGCGGACTTACACAATGCTGTTACAGTTACGAGAGAAACTACAAAATTTGGTTCCTGATTGTAGTTTGAATTCGAACCGTTTGGCGCCACGTGTGGCAACGCCCAATCGCGATCTTCGTCGCGGTCCGGTGACCAACAGGGTCGTCGCTATTGGTCTGTATAAATAATTCGTTGATATCGTGTCCCAACTTCTTAAAATACTTTCGTGTCAAAACTTCAAATTTGTTTGTTTTTATATTTTTCTGTTGTTCGTGTTTTTCAATTAGTTTTCTTCTTCTTAATATATTTTTTTTATAACTTTGACCTCTTTATTTTCTTCTCTATGTCTACTTTACTTCTCTTTATCTTCTCGTTCTTTTACTAATTTCAATACTAATTCCGCTTATATTGTGTATATTTTATGGTAATTTGCAGGCCTAGTTTTGAACTAATTTTATAACTAGAACTCTACTGTAATATTTGAATCAACTTCAATAGATACATCAAACTGGATAATTACTAACTCCAACTATGTTAAGTAGTAATTAGTTATAATTAGTACAAATTAGTAAAACTTCCTTGAATTAGTAAAATTTTACTAAATATACTGTATACGTGGAACTGCTCAAAAAATTAATATTAAGAAATTAGTAAAATTAGCACATGAGTGAAAAAAGCGATTTTTAGTAAAATAAATTAGTAAAATTAAAGCTGTTTTCAGCCAAACGTGCGCATGCAGGTCAGAAATTCGACGATAATTCCACGGAATCCTAGGGAGAGATTGCCGAGCAAGTGGGGATTTTCGTCGCACCAGTGGCGTATCTCGGTGCCCCGAAAGGTCACGAATCCGGCCTTCCACCTTGCACAACCCGAATTAAAAATTACAGTCTTTAATGGCTTTTTTCGGACATACCAACAGCTGTCGGCGGTTGCGAAAGGAACGCAGGAAAGAGTAGATATATTTATGTACGTTCAAGGACATTTTCTGACCGACTTTGAGAGTGAAAGTGCATCGCGTGCCGCGCGAGATGAAAAAAAAACTGTTTTGGTCCTGTCAAGTGTTTCGATCACGTTCGGGCGAGAAGGTACAAAACTGTTTGGGTCCGAGCGGAATTTACGGTCGCACTCGAACCGCTCGCCGTTCGGTAAAGGCCAAAACGTGACGGCGTTAAGTGTTTAAAGGAGTAATTAATTGTGTAATTAAATTTGAGAAATGATCGTAATGAAACCACTGAATATGGCAGGTTACGGCAATGATGCTGTGGATGTTAATGCGCGTTTTTCTTGTAGATAAATCCTTGGTTTCAATAAAATTTGTAGTAATTTTTACTAATTGGAGCTAATTGGGCAAATCGCAAATATGGCTGCAAACTTTAATTTGCTAATTTTTCTAATCAGAGCAATTAATTACTAGCTGGTTTCTGAAATAAAATTTGGCTCTAGTTTTTACTAATTATACTGTACTAGCCTAATTAGACAGTTGATCAAAAACACATATGCACTGACTATCTTCAACGCGGTTTTTAATTAAAATGGCTTCTCCACCCATCTGTCAATTTTACTAATTTCTTTATATGAATTTTTCAGCAGTTTCACTACTTTTTTAAAACGTATTATGCATATTTAGTAAAATTTTACTAGTTCAAACAAATTTTACCAATTATTGTATGAGTCAAATTTGAATGTGTACGTAATTAATTTAATTGCCTGAATGGAATTTTGCTCTAATTTTTACTAATTATACTGTACTGGCCTAATTAGACAGTTGATCAAAAACACACATGCACTGACTATCTTCAACGCGGTTTTAAATTAAAATGGCTTTGTCACCCAACTGTCAATTTTACTAATTTCTTTATATTAATTTTTGAGCAGTTTCACTACTTTTTTAAAACGTATTATGCATATTTAGTAAAATTTTACTAGTTCAAACAAATTCTACCAATTGTACGAGTCAAATTTGAATGTGTGCGTAATTAATTTAATTGCTTGAATGGAATTTTACTTTAATTTTTACTAATTATACTGTACTAGCCTAATTAGACAGTTGATGAAAAACACATATGCATTGACTATCTTCAACGAGGTTTTAAATTAAAATAGCTTTTTCCACGCATCTGTCAATTTTACAAATTTCTTAAGCAGTTTAACTACTTTTTAAAACGTATTATGCATTTTTAGTAAAATTTTACTAGTTCAAACAAATTTTACCAATTATTGTATGAGTCAAATTTGAATGTGTGCGTAATTAATTTAATTGCTTGAATGGAATTTTGCTTTAATTTTTACTAATTATACTGTACTAGTCTAATTAGACAGTTGATCAAAAACACATATGCACTAACTATCTTCCAAGCGGTTTTAAATTAAAATGGCTTTTCCACCCATCTGTCAATTTTACTAATTTCTTAATATTAATTTTTGAGCAGTTTCACAACGTTTTTAAAACGTGTTATGCATATTTAGTAAAATTTTACTAGTTCAAACAAATTCTACCAATTGTATGAGTCAAATTTGAATGTGTGCGTAATTAAGTTAATTGCTTGAATGGAATTTTGCTCTAATTTTTACTAATTATACTGTACTAGCCTAATTAGACAGTTGATCAAAAACACATATGCACTGACTATCTTCTACGCCGTTTTAAATTAAAATGGCTTTGTCACCCATCTGTCAATTTTACTAATTTCTTTATATTAATTTTTGAGCAGTTTCACTACTTTTTAAAACGCATTATACATTTTTAGTAAAATTTTACTAGTTCAAACAAATTTTACCAATTATTGTATGAGTCAAATTTGAATGTGTGCGTAATTAATTTAATTGCTTGAATGGAATTTTGCTCTAATTTTTACTAATTATACTGTACTAGCCTAATTAGACAGTTGATGAAAAACACATATGCATTGACTATCTTCAACGAGGTTTTAAATTAAAATAGCTTTTTCCACGCATCTGTCAATTTTACAAATTTCTTAAGCAGTTTAACTACTTTTTAAAACGTATTATGCATTTTTAGTAAAATTTTACTAGTTCAAACAAATTTTACCAATTATTGTATGAGTCAAATTTGAATGTGTGCGTAATTAATTTAATTGCTTGAATGGAATTTTGCTTTAATTTTTACTAATTATACTGTACTAGTCTAATTAGACAGTTGATCAAAAACACATATGCACTAACTATCTTCCAAGCGGTTTTAAATTAAAATGGCTTTTCCACCCATCTGTCAATTTTACTAATTTCTTAATATTAATTTTTGAGCAGTTTCACAACGTTTTTAAAACGTGTTATGCATATTTAGTAAAATTTTACTAGTTCAAACAAATTCTACCAATTGTATGAGTCAAATTTGAATGTGTGCGTAATTAAGTTAATTGCTTGAATGGAATTTTGCTCTAATTTTTACTAATTATACTGTACTAGCCTAATTAGACAGTTGATCAAAAACACATATGCACTGACTATCTTCAACGCGGTTTTAAATTAAAATGGCTTTTTCCACCCATCTGTCAATTTTACTAATTTGTTAATATTAATTTTTGAGCAGTCACTACTCTTTTGAAAAGTATTATTATTACTGTTACTAATTTGTCCTAATTATAACTAATTACTACTTAACATAGTTGAAGTCAGTAATTATCCAGTTTGATGAATCTATTGAAGTGGTTTCAAATATTAGTGTTCTAATTATAAAATTAGTTCATTACTAGGTCTGCACGTTAGCATAGAATATGCACAACATAAGCGGAATTAATATTGAAATTATTTATAATATATATAAATAATTAAACAAAAGATATAAAAAGTAGGAAAGGTATAAGAATTATGTAAAAAAGAGAATACTAAATTTATCAATATTCTACTAATTAAGCAAAATCGGTATGATTGATCCACAGAGGACCCCCGACGTAATTATTAACCGACAAATGGAAGTGAGACAAATATTTTGACTAATTTTACTAATTCGAACATCCGAAAATTCCTTGCTTAACATTTAGACGAGCCTGAGTGGGTCACATTTACATTCATAGAAATTAGTTCGTCATTAATTTGAGCTTTTACTAATTACCAATTTTCTGTAACACGGTATTTTGACCCGGTAGCAAAAATTTAATTTTCGTGAAAGCTGTAATGTCCGAAAGGACTATTTTCTCTATCAGGATGTATGTTATTCGGTTGGTCTTTTTTTTCAAAACGAAGTGAAAGGAAACGTGTTTATCTACAATAATTATCGCTAATTTTGCCACTTTATTTACTTGTCTAAACACGCGAAAATTTCGCGTGAACTCTCGGTCGCACCGCCTCACCAAACCCGTTCGAATTTACCGGTTTTCTTGGATTTCCCATTCCGCGAACCTTGGGACACGTTAACGGAGATGATTGATGATCGCGTTGCAGCCACTGATTTTCTTTTTTCTCAGGTCGCGTCGCCGTCCTCCTCATCGGCGTGTTCACGCTAGCGATGGGCATAATCTTGTCGTCGATTCCGTGGGTCGACTACCTCATACTTAAGGTCAGTTCGCGCGCGATAACTAATGCGAATTTTATGCTAAGTTTCGGTGACATTTCAGCATTTGAGACTTTGGAACGGATCCATAAGCTTCCAGTACTGGCAGAAGCCGGGGGTCACGCGACTCACCAGAGTCTACATCTTCAACGTGACGAATCCGGACAACTTTTTGAATTTGGGGGAGAAGCCGCGGCTGCAGGAGGTGGGACCCTTCGTCTACAGGTGAGTGCCGAAACGACGTGGGCGGTGATGTCATTAGCAATGCTAAATATCGCACCTTATGGTCTCGGACGGTTTACAGATTTCATTACCCGAATGATAATCGAATTGGGTAACTGATTCGAAGGTTAATGTGTTAACTAGTTCTTCCGCGATATCGAAATGTGCCAAATATTCGCTAATCTAAATGGAATCGTGGGTCAATCTTCTGTGTTTGTAAAAGATCAAAACAATTTTACTGTTATCTCAAGAACTATAATTACATACGAGGAGTCGATAGCACTTTATCTTCCATAGTTTTAATAATAGATGAGCTGTTTGTTACTTCCGTTGCAGATACTTTTTATATGAAAGAAAATATAACGCAAATGCGTAACTGTTTGGTGCCTATTACAGAGTGTGTTACATTGGTACTAATTTTACTAATTGCGTACATAATTAGGAAATTTACTAATTTCAGTACTAATTTGACTAATTTAGGAAAGTTTGAGCACTAACTTCAGGACAGCTTTGAAGGCCGAAAAAACCTATAAAATGACACCCGTTTTATTGTTTTGATGGTATCTCCGAAACCGAGAGTGCTATGGTAAAAATAATAGCAAAAACGCATCTCTGAGGTCCGAAAACCCATAAAACGACACCCAACTCGATATGTCAATATTTTTTTCGATCCTCAAAATTTTGAAAATGTCAAAAATATTCCACGTTGTCCATACAAAAATCTGTTTGAACACAGAAACGTCGTCATATTAGTATGTACAACATAAAGTGTTCCATTAAGTGACAAAAATTTTGCTCACGAATTATTCTTTTTACTTCTCAAAATTTTGAAAATTTCAAAAAAGTCACCAAATTCAGCATAGTCTTCAAGTTTACCATTGTTTTAATTAAATTTAGTACTAATTATACTTAATTGGCAAAGTTGATCATTTGGGGAAAACACATATTCGCACTAACTTCAGCACAGTTTTAATTTTCTACTCATTTGCTAATTTTACAAATTATTACACAGAATTGGTATAATTTTACTCGTTTTAATACTAATCATGCTGAGCCAACTAGTTTCTATTTAGTTCTATTTATTACTTTAGCAATTTCTTAAAACTTTCACTAAATTATTTGATTTTATTAGTACTAATTTTACTAATTATCGCACTTGATCGGTACAAATGTACCAATTCTAATACTGGTCATGTTGAATTAAGCAAGTTGATGTTAGATGTTAGATGGTACTAATTTTACTAATAACCATGCGTAATTAAGCAGTTTCCGGCCTTCTCTATTTTTTAATTATGTTTAGGTATCACTGCCAATTTTTTAAATTCTTTACGAATTTTTTTTTTTTAGTAGTACTAATTATACTTAATTAGGCAAGTTAGACAGTTGGACAAAAACACATGCTCGTACTAACTTCAGCACAGTTTTAAAGTTGGACCTGTTTTCTCTTTATTTGCTAATTTTACTAATTATCGCACTTGATCGGTACAAATGTACCAATTCCAATACTAGTCATGCTGAGTTAAGCAAGTTGATGCAACACCTTTTCTGTTAGTTGGTACTAATTTTACTAATCACCGTGCGTAATTAAGTAATTTCCGGCCTTCACTATTTTTTAATTCTGTTTAGCTATCCCTGCCAATTTTTTAAATTCTTCACTAAATTAGTTAATTTTATTAGTACTAATTATACTTAATTAGGCAAGTTAGACAGTAGGACAAAAACACATGCTCGTACTAACTTCAGCACAGTTTTAAAGTTGGATCTGTTTTCTCTTCATTTGCTAATTTTACTAATCATCGCACTTGATCGGTACAAATGTACCAATTCTAATACTGGTCATGTTGAATTAAGCAAGTTGATGCAACACCTTTGCTGTCAGATGGTACTAATTTTACTAATCACCATGCGTAATCAAGCAATTTCCGGCCTTCTCTATTTTTTAATTCTGTTTAGCTATCCCTGCCAATTTTTTAAATTCTTCACTAAACTATTTGATTTTACTAGTACTAATTATACTTAATTAGGCAAGTTAGACAGTTGGACAAAAACACATGCTCGTACTAACTTCAGCACAGTCTTAAAGTTGGACCTGTTTTCTCTTCATTTGCTAATTTTACTAATCATCGCACTTGATCGGTACAAATGTACCAATTCTAATACTGGTCATGTTGAATTAAGCAAGTTGATGCAACACCTTTGCTGTTAGATGGTACTAATTTTACTAATCACCATGCGTAATTAAGCAATTTCCGGCCTTCTCTATTTTTTAATTCTGTTTAGCTATCCCTGCCAATTTTTAAATTCTTCACTAAATTATTTGATTTTACTAGTACTAATTATACTTAATTAGGCAAGTTAGACAGTTGGACAAAAACACATGCTCGTACTAACTTCAGCACAGTCTTAAAGTTGGACCTGTTTTCTCTTCATTTGCTAATTTTACTAATCATCGCACTTGATCGGTACAAATGTACCAATTCTAATACTGGTCATGTCGAATTAAGCAAGTTGATGCAACACCTTTTCTGTTAGATGGTACTAATTTTACTAATCACCGTGCGTAATTAAGTAATTTCCGGCCTTCACTATTTTTTAATTCTGTTTAGGTATCACTGCCAATTTTTTAAATTCTTCACTAAATTATTTGATTTTACTGGTACTAATTATACTTAATTAGGCAAGTTAGACAGTTGGACAAAAACACATGCTCGTACTAACTTCAGCACAGTTTTAAAGTTGGATCTGTTTTCTCTTCATTTGCTAATTTTACTAATTATCGCACTTGATCGGTAAAAATGTACCAATTCTAATACTGGTCACGTTGAATTAAGCAAGTTGATGCAACACCTTCGCTGTTAGATGGTACTAATTTTACTAATCACCGTGGGTAATTAATCAATTTCCGGCCTTCACTATTTTTTAATTCTGTTTAGCTATCCCTTCCAATTTTTTAAATTCTTCACTAAATTAGTTAATTTTATTAGTACTAATTATACTTAATTAGGCAAGTCAGACAGTAGGACAAAAACACATGCTCGTACTAACTTCAGCACAGTTTTAAAGTTGGACCTGTTTTCTCTTCATTTGCTAATTTTACTAATTATCGCACTTGATCGGTAAAAATGTACCAATTCTAATACTGGTCATGTTGAATTAAGCAAGTTGATGCAACACCTTCGCTGTTAGATGGTACTAATTTTACTAATCACCGTGGGTAATTAATCAATTTCCGGCCTTCACTATTTTTTAATTCTGTTTAGCTATCCCTTCCAATTTTTTAAATTCTTCACTAAATTAGTTAATTTTATTAGTACTAATTATACTTAATTAGGCAAGTCAGACAGTAGGACAAAAACACATGCTCGTACTAACTTCAGCACAGTTTTAAAGTTGGACCTGTTTTCTCTTCATTTGCTAATTTTACTAATTATCGCACTTGATCGGTAAAAATGTACCAATTCTAATACTGGTCATGTTGAATTAAGCAAGTTGATGCAACACCTTCGCTGTTAGATGGTACTAATTTTACTAATCACCGTGGGTAATTAATCAATTTCCGGCCTTCACTATTTTTTAATTCTGTTTAGCTATCCCTGCCAATTTTTTAAATTCTTCACTAAATTAGTTAATTTTATTAGTACTAATTATACTTAATTAGGCAAGTTAGACAGTAGGACAAAAACACATGCTCGTACTAACTTCAGCACAGTTTTAAAGTTGGATCTGTTTTCTCTTCATTTGCTAATTTTACTAATTATCGCACTTGATCGGTAAAAATGTACCAATTCTAATACTGGTCATGTTGAATTAAGCAAGTTGATGCAACACCTTTGCTGATAGATGGTACTAATTTTGCTAATCACCATGCGTAATTAAGCAATTTCGGGCCTTCACTATTTTTTAATTCTGTTTAGCTATCCCTGCCAATTTTTTAAATTCTTCACTAAATTATTTGATTATACTAGTACTAATTATACTTAATTAGGCAAGTTAGACAGTTGGACAAAAACACATGCTCGGAGTAACTTCAGCACAGTTTTAAAGTTGGACCTGTTTTCTCTTCATTTACTTACTAATTTTACTAATTATCGCACTTAATAGGTATAATTGTACCAATTCTAATACTGGTCATGCTGAATTACGCAAGTAGATGCAACAACTTTGCCGCTATGTGGAACTAATTTTACTAATTGCGTGCATAATTAGGAAATTTACTAATTTCAATACTAATTTAGGAAAGTTTGAGCACTAACTTGAGGACAGTTTTGAAGGACGAAAAACCTATAAAGTTACATCTGTTTTATTGTTTTGATGGTATCTCCGAAACCGAGAGTGCTATGGAAAAAATAATTGCAACAACGCATTTCTAAGGTCCGAAAACCCATAAAACGACATCCAACTAGATATATAGAAAAGAATCCCTCAATACATAATTTGAAAATTTCAAAAATATCCCGTTTTCCAAAAAAAATCTGTGTGAACGCAGAAACCTCGTTCTATTAGATCAAAATAAAGCGTTCCATTAACTGACAAAAAAATTTACTCATGAATTATCGTTTTGATGGTATCTCTTAAACCGAGAGTGCTATGGTAAAAATATGGTATCGCCGAAACGGAGAGTGCTGTGGTAAAAATAATAGCAAAAACGCATCTCTGAGGTCCGAAAACCCATAAAACGACACCCAACTAGATATGTCAAAAACGTTTTTTCTTCCTCAAAATTTTGACAATGTCAAAAATATTCCACGTTGTCCAAAAACATAATTTGTGTGAACGCAGAAACGTCATATTAGTTCAATATAATGGGTACCATTAAGTGACAAAAAAAAATGTGAAAATTCCAAAAATTAAATTTAGTACTAATTATACTTAATTAGTAAAGTTGATTATTTGGCACTTATACTTAATTAGGCAAGTTAAACAGTTGAACAAAAACACATGCTAGCACTAACTTCAGCACAGTTTAAAAGTTGGACCTGTCTTCTCTTCATTTGCTAATTTTACTAATTGTCGCACTTTATCGTAATTTTGCCGTTATGTGGAACTAATTTTACTAATTACAGTGCATAATTAAGAAATTTCCAGCCTTAACTAGTTTTTAATTCTATTTATGTATAATATTCTATTTAGATATAATAGACCACTGTTTTCTTTTCATTGCCTAATTTTACTAATTATTGCATTTAATCTGTTTTCATCTTTTTATATTTCTTTTTGTTTTTTTTTTGTCATTTTCCTTCCATGTGTTACTTTGCTTCTCTCTATTTTTTCCCGTCCCTTGTAATTCTTCTCTTTTTGTTTCTATTTTGATTCAGGACGTCCTATTTTTAATAATCCTATTCTTTCTTTTTCTCTCTCTTTCGGCCTCTGTCATTCCATTTGAGCCTAAAGAGACTAAAGGGACTAAAGAAACTTAAGAGACTAAGGGACTAAAGAGACTAAAGAGACCAAAGAGACCAAAGAGACCAAAGAGACCAAAGAGACCAAAGAGACCAAAGAGACCAAAGAGACCAAAGAGACCAAAGAGACCAAAGAGACCAAGGAGACCAAGGAGACCAAGGAGACCAAGGAGACCAAGGAGACCAAGGAGACCAAGGAGACCAAGGAGACGAAGGAGACGAAGGAGAGCAAAGAGACCAAAGAGAATAAAGATATTAAAGATAATAAAGAGACTAAAGAGACTAAAGAGACTAAGGGGACTAAGGGGACTAAGGGCACTAAGGAGTTTAAATGGATTAAGGGGACTAAGGGGACTAAGGAGACTAAGGGGACTAAGAGGACTAAGGAGACTAAAGAGATGGTGGATGCGCCACTATTAAAACCCCTTTCGTAACCACCGAAACATCCACGTACGTGTTCAAACCCCAAACACCTCCATTTCATGGAAAAAACGTGCGTAACCATTACACATAGATTACCTCAAGACAGGCGGCCTTTACACATTTATCAAACAATCTTCCAAGGCTGCGTTTTTGCTACATCTCGCCATCACGCCGCAACCTTACGACACTCCAATTAAATCACGCACCCGGCTTAAAATATGGGTCACGATTTAAGCACGACTAATTAATTTTAGTTTTTTTCCAAATTAATTTCGGGAAGTCCACGAGTGGTTTCATGAATGGAATCGCGTTTCTTTGTCAAGGCTCTCGTTGTGTGTCCACAAAGGTCAACGGTTCTTTGTCAAGCACTGATATTGCAAGACCGGAGGCAATGGCACTTGCTGTGCGGTACCGCCATTCACTTGTTTCTGTCTGCGAGATGAAACGATCGAGTGAGTCATGGACTGCGACTCCGAAGGTTTTTCGGGCCGTTTTTTTTAATCTTCGCGATGGGATAATTATTCAGAATGAACTTTTTCGGCGACATTGAAGACGCGCAGCGGTCACGTTCAGACCACTGAATTACCGACTACTTATTTTTGTTGCCGTTTTTTAATTATAATTTGTGATTATGACACTGAAGTGAAAGGTGTCACATTCAAACCACTAACACATTCTGGAATTACTTAGTTCGAACACTACCTTACAATTAGTAAAATTAGTCCAAAACTTAGCAAAATTGGTAAAATTTGAAATTAGTCCAACTTATTGGAGTCATATCCGAAAAATTAGTCCAAGAGTTAACACATACAAAATTAGTAAAAAAAATCGTTGGAATTAGTATAAAAATTATTTACAACTACAAGTCGCCGGCTGTCACATCATCGCCGTTAGACCAAAAGTTTCAGGGAAGAATCCGACATGCTACGAACTCCCGTTTTTCCACCGTTATGTAATAAACGCGCTTGCAAAACTCGTTCGTTTTCGTCCGCACGCGGTCAGTCAACCCGCGAAGAGGGAAGTTATATCATTGACTTTTAATGGCAGTGAATACCAGGAGAGATTTCTGAGTCAAGGCCGTCCACTTGTTACACGGCACGACCTGCGCCAATAACGGAACGATCCGCCGCTGCTTTCACTAGAGAGTGAAAAGCGCGCTAATGAAATGTCAGGAATCTGCTTGTCCATGGCGCGGATAGGCTGAAGAAAAAATTGTATTACTTATTAATCATTCATTAATTGATTAATTAAATTAATTAAAATTAAGAAGTATAATAATAGTTTGTAGGATTTTACTAATTTTACTTGAAAAATATCACAACCATAAAAATTGACATCCACATGCGATTTGCTAATTAAGTATAATTAGCAATAAAAATAATTTGACTAATTTATAAAGCTGTCTAGATGAGAAAAATGACATGGATCTAATTGTGAAATAAATACGGAAGTAGCAACAATTTTGTGCTGAAGTACTTGTCGGGTCATGATTGTAATTTGTAAGGGCGAAAATTAGTAAAATTAGCAAATTCGTTGTGAACACTAAACAAACTACATAGTACATAAATTAAACTGCGTTGAAGATAGTACAAGCATGTGTTTATGACCACTATCCATTTGCGCTAGTAGAAATTAGTCCATAATTCAATCATGAAAATTAGCAAATAAATATATCGAAGAAATCAATAAATTAGTCAAACAGGATAATTTGGAAGAAATTGCAGACAAATAAATTAAAGAATGAATTATGAAGATAAATCAGTGACAAGGCTGAAAGTTCAATTCAGCTTAATTTCAATTAGTCATGACAAGACTAACTAAATTAGCAAAATGTGTTTAGGGGGTGTTTTTAACTATTTTGTTTCCTTTTTTGTTCTCAGGTTTAGGAAGTGTCTTTAAATATTTCGATTCCCCTGTTGCTCTCGTTTCTAGTGCTGTCTTTAACTGTTTCGTTTCCTCCTTTGTTTTGGGGTTTAGAGAGTGTGTTTAATTATTTCGTATCCTTCTTTGTTTCCGGGTTTAGGGACTGTGTTTAACTATTTCTTTTCGTCCGCCTTTCTCGGGGTTAAATACTGTTTATAACTATTTAGTTTCATCTGTTGTCTTGGGGCTTAGGGACAGTCTTTAACTATTTTCGTTTCCTCCATTGTGTTCGGGTTTAGGGCTGTCTTTAACTATTTCGTTTCCTCTGTTGCTCTAGGGTTTAGGGCTGTTTTTAACTATTTCGTTTTCGAAAGTGAAACTTTCTTTTGTGAGGTAGTGAGTCCGAAAAACTGAAACGGAAATCAAAGTGAAACACTCTGTTGGTGGGGATGAATGAGAGTGGGAACGCGTGTGAATGAAACTACTAGCGTTGTAGGTCCCTGGCTCAAGAAGGCCCACTTTCTCATGGGGACCCCTATTGACCAAGAGACCCCCTTGAGCCTCCCTGTCCCAAGGGGGCTTTCTTGTTTTAGTTACCGTAACATGTATCAGAAAATAATGAAATAAACTCGATTCTTACTAACGAATGTTTGCTTATAAAAGTGAGCAACACAACAATTTTTTTTCCGTTTTTCGGGTTTGGGGACTGTGTTTAACTATTTCGCTTCCTCCATTGTTCTCGGGGTCAAGGAGTGTTTTTAATTATTTCGTTTCTACCGTTATTCTCGGGTTTAGGGGGGTTTAGGTTACTAAATATTATTTTGGTGTCATCTGGACCCAAAAATTATCGTTGGTTCATAACTTAAGTGTGGCCCATTGAATCAGGCTAAATATAATTATTGTCAGAATTTTACATCATAGTTTTGAATAAATTACTGTGATATGTTGGAATCTAGGGAGTAATTAAAAAAATTCGAAAACTAGAAATTAGGACACTAGAAACTAAAAAACTAGAAAGTAGGAAACTGGAAACTAAGAAACCAGAAATTGGGAAACCAAAAACTAGAAAAGTAGAATTTAGGAAACTAGAAACTGGGAAACTGGGAAACTAAAAACTGGTTAACTAGAAAACGGTAAATAGAAACTAAAAAATTTTAACGAGAAAGCTAGAAATTGGGACACCAGAAACTAGAAAACTAGAAAGTAGGAAACTGGAAACTAAGAAACCCGAAATTGCGAAACCGAAACCTGGGAAACCAGAAACTAGAAAAGTAGAATCTAGGAAACTAGAAACTGGGATACTGGGAAACTAGAAACTAAAAACTGGTAAACTAGGAAACGGTAAATAGAAACTACAAAATTTTAAGGAGAAAACTAGAAATTAGGACACCAGAAACTAGAAAACTAGAAAGTAGGAAACTAAGAAACCCGAAATTGGGAAACCAAAAACTAGGAAACCAGAATATAGGAAACTAGAAACTGGGATACTGGGAAACGGTAACTAGAAACTAGAAAATTTTAACGAGAAAACTAGAAATTGGGAAACCAAAAACTAGGAAACCAAAAAAGTAGAATCTAGAAAACTAGAAACTGGGATACTGGGAAACTAGAAACTAAAAACTGGTAAACTAGGAAACGGTAACTAGAAACTAGAAAATTTTAACGAGAAAACTAGAAATTGGGACACCAGAAACTAGAAAGTAGGAAACTGGAAACTAAGAAACACGAAATTGGGAAACCGAAAACTAGGAAACTGGGATACTCTGAAACTAGAAACTAAAAACTGGTAAACTAGGAAACGGTAAATAGAAACTAGAAAATTTTAACGAGAAAACTAGAAATTAGGACACCAGAAACTAGAAGTGTGGAAAGTAGGAAACTGGAAACTAAGAAACCCGAAATTGGGAAACCATAAACTAGGAAACCAAAAACTAGAAAAGTAGAATCTAGGAAACTAGAAACTGGGATACTGGGAAACTAGAAACTGAAAACTGGTAAACTAGGCAACTTTGTAACTAGAAACTAGAACATTTTAACGAGAAAACTAGGAAACTTTGAGGAAATAGATTCTAATAGTAAAGTAGAAATTACGAAAACGCCATGAAATAAGGAATTTAGAAATTTAGATAGTAGCAAAGTGGAAACGATACTAGAAAATCTGGAAATATAGAAACTAGGAAACTAGAAACTCTAAAACCATTAACTAGAAAACTAGGAAGTTTTGGGAAGCTAGTTTCTAGAAAACGTAAAACGTCCTCCATTGTTCTCGGGTTTAGGGACTGTTCTTAACTATTTAGTTTCATCTGTTCTCCTTGGGCTTAGGGACAGTCTTTAACTATTTTCGTATCCTTCATTGTGTTCGGGTTTAGGGCTGTCTTTAACTATTTCGTCTCGTTCGTTATTCTCAGGTTTAGGGAGGGTCTTTAACTATTTCGTTTCCTCTGTTGCTCTCGGCTTTAGGGCTGTTAACTATTTCGTTTTTGAAAGTGAAACTTTCTTTTGCGAGGTACCGAAACTGAAACGGAAATCAAAGTGAAACACTTTGTTGGTGGGGATGAATGAGAGTGGGGACGCGTGTGAATGAAACTACTAGCGTTGTGGGTCCCTGTCTCAAGGGGGGCCCACGGGCTCCGCTGTCTCAAGAGGGCCTCGTTTCTCAAGGGGATTCCTCGGGCCCAAGAGACCTCATGTCCCAAGGGGGCCTCCATATTTTAGTTACCGTAACATTTGTATAAGAAAATAATGAAATAAACTCGATCCCTACTAACGAACGTTTTGGCAAGTTTCCCTTTCAGTCGTGTGCTTATAAGAGTGAGGAACACTACAACTTTTTTTCTGTTCGGGTTTGGGGACTGTGTTTAACTATTTCGGTTTCTTCGTTGTTCGCAGGCTTAGAAAGTGTGTTTAACAATTTTTTTCTTTCTTTGTTTTCAAGTTTATGGAGTGTCTTTAACTATTTCGTTTCCTCTATTGTTCTCGGGTTCAGGGAGTGTTTTTAACTATTTCGTTTCTACCGTTGTTCTCGGGTTTAGGGAGTGTGTTAGGGTACTAAGTATTATTTTGGTGCCATCTGGAACCCGAAAATATCGTTGGTTCATAACTTAAAAATCAGGCTAAAATTTAATTATTACCAGCATATATCATAGTTTTGAATAAGTTACTGTGATATGTTGGAATCTAGGGAGGAATAATTAAGAAAAATCGAAAACTAGAAAGTAGGACACCAGAAACTAGAAAACTAGAAACTAGAAACTAGGAAACTGGAAACTAGGAAACTGGAAACTATGAAACTGGAAACTAGGGGAAACTAGGAAGCTAGAAACTAGGAAACTGAAAACTAGGAAACTGTAAACTAGGAAACTGGAAACTGGAAACTAGAAAACTAGGAAACTGGAAACTAGGAAACTGGAAACTAGGAAACTGGAAACTAGGAAACTGGAAACTAGAAACTAGAAACCAAGAAACTAGAAACTAGGAAACCAGGAAACTAGGAAACCAGGAAACTAGGAAACCAGGAAACTAGGAAACCAGGAAACTAGAAACCGGGAAACTAGAAACCAGGAAACTAAAAACTAGGAACCAGACATTAGAAAACCAAAAACTAGGAAACAAGAAACTAGGAAACCAGAAACTAGAAAGCTAGAAAACTAGGAACTGGGATACTGGGAAACAAGAAACTGAAAACTGGTAAACTAGGGAACTTTGTAACTAGAAACTAGAAAATTTTAACGAGAAGACTAGGAAACTTTGAGGAAATAGATTCTAATAGTAAAGTAGAAATTACGAAAACGCTATGAAATAAGGAATTTAGAAATTTAGATAGTAGCAAAGTGGAAACGAAACTAGAAAAGCGGGAAATGTAGAAACTAGGAAACCATTAACTAGAAAACTAGAAAGTTTTGGGAAACTAGTTTCTAGAAAACGTAAAACGTCCTCCATTGCTCTCGGGTTTAGGGACTGTTTTTAACTATTTCGTCTCGTTCGTTGTTCTCAGATTTAGGCAAGGTTTTTAACTATTTCGTTTCCTCTGTTGCTCTCGGGTGGGGATGAATGAGACAGGGGTTGCGTGTGAATGAAACTACTAGGTTGTAGGTCCCTGTCTGAAGGGGGGCCCTCGGGCTCCGCTGTCTCAAGAGGGCCCACTTCATCATGGGGACCTCTCTTGCCCAAGAGACCCCCTTGAGCCTCCCTGTCCCAAGGGGCCTTCTTGTTTTAGTTGCCGTAACATTTGTATCAGAAAATAATGAAATAGACTCGAGTTCTACTAACGAACGTTTTGACAAGTTTCACTTTCAGTCGTGTGCTTATAAAAGTGAGGAATACTACAATTTTTTCTGTTGTTGGGGTTTGGGGACTGTGTTTAACTATTTCGTTTCTTTGTTTGTTCTGAAGTTTAGGGAGTGTCTTTAACAATTTCGTTTCTTCTGTTGTTCTCGGGTTTAGGGCTGTCTTTAACTACTTTGGTTCTAGCATTGTTCTCGGGTTTAGGGAGTGTGTTAGGCCACTAAATATTATTTTGTTGCCATCTGGAACCAAAAATATTTGGTTCATAACTTAAGTGTGGCCCATTAAATCAGGCTAAATTTAATTATTGCCAGCATGTATCATAGTTTTGAATAAATTACTGTAATATGTTGGAATCTAGGGAGTAATAATTAAAAAAAAATCGAAAACTAGAAATTAGGACAATAGAAACTAGAAAACTAGAAACTGGGAAACTAGAAACTAAGAAACTAGAAACTAGGAATCTAGAAACTGGGAAACTTGAAACTGGGAAACTCGAAACTGGGAAACTAGAAACTGGGAAAGTAGAAACTGGGAAACTGGAAACTGGGAAACTAGAAACTGGGAAAGTAGAAAATGGGAAAGTAGAAACTGGGAAAGTAGAAACTGGGAAACTAGAAACTGGGAAACTAGAGACTGGGAAACTAGAAACTGGGAAACTAGGAAAATGGGAATCTAGAAACTGGGAAACTATAAACTGGGAAACTATAAACTGGGAAACTATAAACTGGGAAACTAGAAACTGGGAAACTATAAACTGGGAAACTCGAAACTGGGAAAGGAGAAACTGGGAAACTCGAAACTGGGAAAGTAGAAACTGGGAAACTAGAAACTGGGAAAGTAGAAACTGGGAAAGTAGAAACTGGGAAAGTAGAAACTGGGAAACTAGAAACTGGGAAACTAGAAACTGGGAAACTAGAAACTGGGAAACTAGAAACTGGGAAACTAGAAACTGGGAAACTAGAAACTGGGAAACTAGAAACTGGGAAACTAGAAACTAGGAAACTAGAAACTAGGAAACTAGGAAACTAGAAAACTAGAAACTAGGAAACTGGGAAACTCGAAACTAAAAACTAGGAAACCAGAAATTAGGAAATCAAAAACTAGGAAACCATTAAATAGAAAACTAGGAAGTTTTGGGAAACTAGTTTCTAGAAAACGTAAAACGTCCTCAATTGCTGTCGGGTTTAGGGACTGTCTCTAACTATTTAGATTCCCCCATTGTTCTCGGATTTAGAGTTTGTCTTTAACTATTTCGTATCCTGCTTTGTTCCCGGGAGTGTTTAGCTATTTCGTTTTCTTTTAAGGACTGCATTTAACCATTTCATGTCCCATAGGGAATGGTTTTAACTATTTTGTTCCTTCCCTACATTTTTCCGTTAATTCCACGTGTGTTCGTTTTTTGCTTTGGATTTTTTGTAACCTTTCATGCTTTAATTTTTTCAACCATTTGTTCTTATTTTCTTTTGTCATTCTTCCAGTTTTGTTTTTTCTTTATTCTCTTATTAGGACCTCCTGCTTTTTATTTTTTAAAATTATTTGTCTGTTTTTTTTCTTGGTTTTTGTTTTGTTTATATCCTATTTATTATGCTTCAGTTTGCGTTTCTTTTTTACGCGCGCACACCCATTAACACATTTCTAGTTTCACAGGGAAATATAACCTTTTTGGAGTATTTTTCTTTAAGAGGGTCGAGCGCGTAGCGCGAGGAACCAATTTCAATGATCCACGGAAAAGCAAATTGTCACAAACGGCAACTTCACGACAGGCTATCCTGCATAATGAACATTTAAATAAATTTGTTCTCTCATTTCTTCTTCATCCGCTTTCCTATTTCATTTTAACTCATAAAAAGCCTCTCT
Source organism: Diaperis boleti (assembly GCA_963583935.1). Taxonomy (NCBI): domain Eukaryota; kingdom Metazoa; phylum Arthropoda; class Insecta; order Coleoptera; family Tenebrionidae; genus Diaperis; species Diaperis boleti. Next base: position 2,742,280 of record OY757245.1, on the reverse strand, counting down.
GAGTAGGAATTACATATTATCAAAAATTTGTCGTTTCGATGGGGTAGTTATCGTAACCGTCGCCTAACATTTGTATCAGAAAATAATAATAATAAACTCGATTCCTACCATCGTCCTACCCCTGTCCCAAGGGGGCTCCCTTAACTATAGGCCACTTGAAGTCGAAACTATGCGCTCGCACACCCATTAACAACGGCAACGAATTAAATCATTTATTTCATGTCACTCAATCTGACAAATGAAAAGTATTCAAATAAAATCGCGTTTATTTTCATTATTTTCTGATACAAATGTTCACTTCAAGTGGCGTATGGTAACTAAAACAAGGGGGCCCCCGTGGGACAGGGGTAGGACGATGGTAGGATTCGAGCTAATTTCATTATTTTCTTATACAAATGTTAACTTCAAGTGGCTTATGGTCAAGGGGGCCCCCTTGGAGCTTGTTGTGAAATTTTCAACTTTCTATAGACCTTAATGAATTGGGAACCAATACCACAGAACTAAGAACTAGAAAATGAACTCGTATCGAATCAACTAACTAAAAAGTAATAAACTGGAATTGTTTTTTTCTAAACGAGTAATTTTCCATCTACTGCCATGACATCCGAGTGTTACATAATTTAAAGAAAGTTGCAAAAATGGTGGATGCGCTCGTGTGAGTTAACTTTCCGTAAAAGGCAAGCGATCGCGAGCGCTCCACATTTTTTACCATTATTATTAACACCATTTTACCATTACGTAACTCGAAGAAATCCTTAACATCTAACCATTAGCTCTACATCAGTTCAAATTCTCGTGGTACCACTTTAAATTAACTATTTTCGTGTCGCAGTAACAGCGGTTTATGGGTCTCGTGTGAAAGCCGTTACGTAATTGAAACAATTTGGTACCATAAAAGGTCAGATGAGGGTTATGTTATGTTTCTTTGCGGTGTGAAAAAGCGGTGAAATTAACGGAATTACGAGGGAAAGTGCTAAATGGTACAAATTCGATTCTAAAATGCTCTTTCAAGATCAGGAACTGTACAATTTCGTCAAGCCTCTAAACCACAACAATCGAGAAATTCGGTAATTGGAAGTGGACCAAAACCAAGAATTGCCAAAACTGCAATCGTTTCACCACAAAAGTTGCAATCGTTTCACCGGAGAGGAACTCGGGAAGACAAAACCGACCTACATCCGCGGCAAATTTATTGATAGCCATTGTCATCTCCGCGAAAAAAGCGCTTTTCTGCTGCATTCCAAAGAAAGTGCGAGTTTCTCTGATTATGCAACGGTGCCAACTAGTTTTTACCCACCGCGACAGCGTTCGCTCGATTGGATTTTTGTTGTTTCTATCATTTTAGATTAATATTCAATTTGTTAAGTATCGGCAAAACTGTGGTCTGGTTTAGCGGTTGCGCAACGAGGCAGCGCAAATAGAATTTACGTTTCGCGGGCGCATCCACCATTTTCCCACCGGAACTCGCGACGATTTTTGTGAAATTTACCTGCCCTCGATCGATCCAAACAAACAATTAATGCAATCGCTTATCTAACCCCGTCCTTCAGAAGGCTGCTTTCATCTCGACGGCGGGTTTACCGAACTGTGACGCAATAAATTATCCAGTGTTTACACAACATCCACCCAACATTGACAGTGAAATTATGCAACCAACCGTGCGCCGAAGCTGAAAAATCCCAAACGGAGTGAAAGCGCACCGAGTGTTATTTAATAACGTCTCGGTGCCGTTTTTATCGACGCACCTTAGACACAGAATAAGGCGAGATTAATATCATCCGTTGCGTAATGGTGTTTTTGTAACAGGTCTGTGGGATTTACCGGTTGGAAAGGTGAACGGAAATTCGGTCGAGAGTGCTGTGACACATAAGTGACAGAACGTGATTTTACATTTTTGACACAATGTAGTCTGTAACCTAATTCTCCCGTGCTTTACAAAATATAATATATAATAATATTATAATAATAACAAAGAACGCCGTCAACCAACAATACACAGAATAGTGTCGAGGGTTACGAACAGGAATGAGATAAGGCGAAGAAAAAGAATAAATTCAAGAAGAAGATAAAGAGGAAACTAAAAGAAAAAGAGTTGTTAAAATCTGGAATTTTTCTATTTGAAGATTCTGAAACCCCGTATTTGGAAATCTTAAATTTATGAATTTGCAAATTTTGAACCGCGGAAATTCCGAATTGGAAATTTTGAATCATTGAATTCCCTAATTCTAATTCTGAAAATTTGAGCCGCTGAAACAAAATTCCAAATTTAAATGGTGCGAATCCTGAATTTGTGAATTTTTAAATTTTGAAATCCTGAATTCAAATTTTTCAAATTTTGAAAATTCAAATCATAAATTTCTTAATTTGAAAATTTTCAATAAATTTCAAAATTTGTAAAATGTGAATTGCGAATTGTGAATTGAAAATTTTGAATCGATAAAATTTTAAATTTGAAAACTCATTGAATTCCCTAATTCGAATTCTGAAAATTTGAGTCGCTGAAATCTAAAACTCCTGAATTTGCAAATTTGGAAATTTTGACCCGCCCAAATGTGGAAGTCCTGAATTTGCAAATCATAAAAAATGAACATCTGTAAACCCAAATTTTAAATGATGCGAATCCTGAATTTGTGAATTGTTACTCTTAAAACTCCAGAATTAGAAAATTTAGAATTTTTGAATCAATTTCCAGTTTGGCAATTTGATAATTTTTAAATCTTGAATTCTTGAATTTTCAAATTTTAAAAGTTCAAATCAAACTCCTGAATTTTAAAATTTTGAATCGTTAGAACTGAATTGTGAATCGATACAGTTTTAAATTCCTGAACAATGAAATTTTTAATTCCTGAATTCGGAAATTTTGAATCGTTGAAGTTCCCAATTTGGAAACGTTGAGTCACTGAATTCCCTAATTCGAATTCTGAAAATTTAAGTCGCTGCAATAAAACTCCTGAATTTGCAAATTTTGAATTCTGAATTTGGAAATTTTGAACCGCCCAAATGTGGAAGTCCTGAATTTGCAAATTATGAAAAATCAACATCTGTGATCCCAAATTTTAAATGCTGAATTTGTGAATTGTTACTCTTCAAACTCCAGAATTTGACAATTTAGAATTGTTGAAATTTTGAATCCTTTCAAATTTTGAATCAAATTCCAGTTTGGTAATTTGATCATTTTGAAAGTTCAAATCCTAATTTCTTAATTTGAGAATTTTAAAATTTTGAATCGTTAGAACTGAATTGTGAATTGCAAATTTTGATTGAATTGCAAACAATAGAATTTGTATTTAGAAATTTTGTATCGTAAAAATATTGATTTTGGAAAATTTCAATAATCGATGTTTTGAATTCCTGAATTCACAAATTTTGAATCGATACAATTTTAAATTCCTGAACAATGAAATTTTTAATTCCTGAATTCGGAAATTTTGAATCGTTGAAGTTTCCAATTTGGAAACGTTGAGTCACTGAATTCCCTAATTCGAATTCTGAAAATTTGAGTCGCTGCAATAAAACTCCTGAATTTGCAAATTTTGAATTCTGAATTTGGAAATTTTGAACCGCCCAAATGTGGAAGTCCTGAATTTGCAAATTATGAAAAATCAACATCTGTGATCCCAAATTTTAAATGCTGAATTTGTGAATTGTTACTCTTCAAACTCCAGAATTTGACAATTTAGAATTGTTGAAATTTTGAATCCTTTCAAATTTTGAATCAAATTCTAGTTTGGTAATTTGATCATTTTGAAAGTTCAAATCCTAAATTTCTTAATTTGAGAATTTTAAAATTTTGAATCGTTAGAACTGAATTGTGAATTGCAGAGTTTGATTGAATTGCAAATAATAGAATTTGTATTTAGAAATTTTGTATCGTAAAAATATTGATTTTTGAAAATTTCAGTAATCGATGATTTGAATTCCTGAATTCACAAATTTTGAATTGATAAAATTTTCAATTCCTGAACAATGAAATTTTTAATTCCTGAATTCGGAAGTTTTGAATCGTGAAAGTTCCCAATTTGGAAACTTTGAGTCATTGAATTCCCTAATTCGAATTCTAAGAATTTGAGTCGCTGAAATATAAAACTCCTGAATTTACAAATTTTGAATTCTGAATTTGGAAATTTTGAATTCTGAATTTGGAAATTTTGAACCGTCTAAATGTGGAAGTCCTCAACTTGCAAATTATGAAAAATGAACATCTGTAAACCCAAATTTTAAATGATGCGAATCCTGAATTTGTGAATTGTTACTCTTTAAAGTGCCGAATTTGAAAATTTAAAATTGTAGAAATTTTGAAACCGTTTAAATTTTGAATCAAATTCCAGTTTGCTAATTTGATAATTTCGAAAGTTCAAATCCTAAATTTCTTAATTTGAGAATTTTAAAATTTCGAATCGTTAGAACTGAATTGTGAATTATTGCAAAGTTTGATTGAATTGCAAATAATAGAATTTGTATTTAGAAATTTTGTATCGTAAAAATATTGATTTTTGAAAATTTCAGTAATCGATGATTTGAATTCCTGAATTCACAAATTTTGAATCGATAAAATTTTCAATTCCTGAACAATGAAATTTTTAATTCCTGAATTCGGAAATTTTGAATCGTGAAAGTTCTCAATTTGGAAACTGAGTAACTGAATTCCCTAATTCGAATTCTGAAAATTTGAGTCGCTGAAATATGAAACTCCTGAATTTGCAAATTTTTAATTCTGAATTTGGAAATTTTGAACCGTTGAAATGTGGAATTCCTGAATATGCAAATTATGAAAGATGAACATTTGTAATTCCAAATTTTAAATGGTATGAATCTTGAATTTGTGAATTGTTAATTTGATAATATTGAAATCCTGAATTTCAAATTTTGAAAATTCGGATCATAAATTTTTTATTTTGTGAATTTGAAAATTTTGAATTGTTAGAAGCTTGACTTAATACAATCTTGAATTATTAAAATGTGAATTGTGAATTGCAAATTTTGAATAATCGAAAACTTGAATTTCCGAATTTTTATTTAGAAATTTTGAATTGTAGAAATCTTTAATTTTGAAAATTTCAATAATTGATTCTGAATTCGGAAATTTTGAATCGTGGAAATTCCGAATTTGGAAATTATCACAGGAGCAAGGAAAGAAATTGAAGAAGAAAGAAAGAAAAAACTAGGGACAAACAAAAAGTTAAATAGAAGCTGCAAAACTTGAAACATTAAACATAATGAAAAACTAGTGGTGCGAATAAAATCAGATTTAACAAATTTGAAGAAAATGATACGAGCTTGCTGCCGGAAACTTGTGGATCGTTTTACGGTCGGTCCCTTCCTTCCTCCTTTGGATTAGCGTGGTCGGTTAGGCACTCCGCATTTCTCCTTTGTAAATTTCTGAAATTGCAAATCTTGAATCTCAGCATTACTCATCGTATTCTGCTTTTCCAGAGAAGACATGGAGAAAGTCAACATTAAGTTCCACGACAACGGCACCCTGACCTATCAACACAAGAAGATCCTCCAGTTCGTCCCCGAGCTCTCCGTGGACAAAGACCAAAAGATCACTGTACCCAACATTCCTCTTCTGACCCTCTCCGCCCAGTCCAACACCCTCGGGTACTTCGTCCAAAGGGGGATCTCCCTCATTGCCAGCATGGCAAAATTCACACCTTTCGTCACGGTGACGGCGGACGAACTGGTGTTCGGATACAACGACAGCCTCGTCAGACTGGCCCACAACTTCTTCCCGAAGCGAAAGAGGCCCATGGAGAAGATGGGACTCCTCATTAATGTAAGTTCGTCTTCCCGATTTCAAATTTAGTATGTTGTTTTTTTCTATCAGAGAAACGGTACTCTCAACGAGGTCCACAACATCTACACGGGCTTCACGGGGATGCAAGACTTCGGCATCTTGGAGAAGCTCAACGGAGTCGAACGCCTGCCATACTGGAAAGACTCCCCCTGCAACAAGCTCAGAGCCAGCGAAGGGTCGTTTTTCCCTCCGAGGTACTTCACCAACGCCGACATCGTGACCGTGTACGACAAGGACCTGTGTCGCACTATGCCCTTACAGTACAGGGGGCCCGTAGTGAAACACGGGATCAGCGCCGACCTGTACACCCCCGTCGACACCATCTTCGAATCCGTCACCGAGGATCCGGAAAACAAGTGCTACTGCCCGGGGAACGACTTCTGCCCCCCTAAAGGCCTCCAGAATATCAGTCCTTGTCAGTTCGGTAAGAAAGCGGCGGTGGCTTTGGGACGCCAAGAAATTATTTCGGTTTCGTAGATGCCCCCGTGTACCTGTCATTTCCCCACTTCTTGGAGGCCGACCCCACGCTCATTGCCCCCTTCGAGGGGCTCAAGCCGGTCAAGGAGAAGCACCAGTCGTACTTCAAGATCCAGCCGGTAAGTTATACACTATCTAGAGCGATATTTGTAAAACTAAAAAAGTACCCAAATTGGTACCTTTATTAAAATTTTTTAAGAAGCCCTGTGTTTGACACTTTAAATTAGGCAAAAATCATCCGGAGAAACAATCTATGACGTTAGATATCCCATTTTGATATTACAGATCAAAATAAATGTGAATTAGTGTTTTAGTCGAAGGCAGAAGGTCAAGAACGTAAGTGATCCTAATTAATCGTTTATTTGGACAATTCTAGTGTGATTTCATGTGTCACACTCGACACCTACAGCAATATTTATAAAATCAAAAAAGTACCCAAATTGGTACCTTTATTCAAAATTTGAAGAAGCCTTGTGTCTGACAGCTCAAATTAGGCTGAAATCGTTCGGAGATACAATTTATGACGTTAGATGTCTCATTTTAATATTATACCTTAAAATAAATGTGAATTAGTGTTTTAGTCGATGTCAGTAGGTCAAAAACATAAGTGATCATAATGAATAGTTTATTTTGACAATTCTAGTGTGATTTCATGTGTCACACTTTATATCTAAAGCGATATTTATAAAACCAAAAAAGTACCTAAATTGGTACCTTTATTCAAAATTTGAAGAAGCCTTGTGTGTGACACCTTAAATTAGGCTAAAATCGTTCGGAGAAACAATCTATGAGGTTAGATATCTCATTTTAATATCACACATCTAAAGAAATGTTAATTAGAGTTTTAGTCGATGTCAGTAGGTCAAGAACGTAAGTGATGCTAATTAATCGTTTATTTGGACAATTCTAGTGTGATTTCATGTGTCACACTCGACACATACAGCAATATTTATAAAATCAAAAAAGTACCCAAATTGGGACCTTTCTTTAAAATTTGAAAAAGCTTATCCCCCAAAAGTGTTTCCTTTTGACGTTTGGTTTGGCAACATCCCTATAGAAAGTGTATTTCTTTGACTTTTGTTTTGACAACATTCCCTTAGAAAGGGTCTTTCTTTGAAGATTATTTTGGTAACATTCCCTCATTATCTTTCTTTGAAGCTTGATTTGACAACATCCCTTTAGAAAGTGTCTTTTATTCTTTTGAAACATTCCCTTAGAAAGTACCTTTCTTTGAAGTTTGGTTTGGCAACATTCCCCTAGAAAGTGTCTCCATTTGACGTTTGGTTTGGCAACATTCCCTTAGAAGGACTCTTTCTTTGAATATTAGTCTGGCAACATTCCCTCAGTATCTTACTTTGAAGTTTGATTTCGCAACATCCCTTTAGAAAGTGTTTTTCTTTGACTTTTGTTTTGGCAACATTTCATTAGAAAGTGTCTTTCTTTGAAGATTAGTTTGGCAACATTTCCTCAGTATCTTTCTTTGAAGTTTGATTTGGCAACATCCCTTTAGAAAGTGTCTCTCTTTGATGTTTGTTTTGGTAACATCGCCTTAGAAAGTGTCTTTCTTTGACTTTTGTTTTGACAACATTTCCTTAGAAAGGGTCCTTCTTTGAAGATTAGTTTGGCAACATTCTCTAAGAAAGTGTCTTTCTTTGAAGATTATTTTGGCAACATTCGCTCATTCTCTTTCTTTGAAGCTTGATTTGACAACATCCCTTTAGAAAGTGTCTTTTATTGTTTTGAAACATTCCCTTAGAAAGTACCTTTCTTTGAAGTTTGGTTTGGCAACATTCCCTTAGAAAGTATCTTTCTTTGAAGATTAGTTTGGCAACATTCCCTCAGTATCTTTTTTTGAAGTTTGATTTGGCAACATCCCTTTAGAAAGTGTCTTTCTTTGACTTTTGTTTTGGCAACATTCCCTTAGAAAGTGTCTTTCTTTGAAGATTAGTTTGGCAACATTCATTCCCTCAGTGTCTTTCTTTGATGTTTGTTTTGGTAACATCGCCTTAGAAAGTGTCTTTCTTTGACTTTTGTTTTGACAACATTCCCTTAGAAAGGATCTTTTTTTGAAGATTAGTTTGGCAACATTCTCTAAGAAAGTGTCTTTCTTTGAAGATTATTTTAGCAACATTCCCTCATTATCTTTCTTTGAAGCTTGATTTGACAACATCCCTTTAGAAACTGTCTTTTTTGTTTTGAAACATTCCCTTAGAAAGTACCTTTCTTTGAAGTTTGGTTTGCAAACATTCCCATAGAAAGTGTTTCCATTTGACGTTTGGTTTAGCAGCATTCCCTTAGAAAGTCTCTTTCTTTGAAGATTAGTTTGGCAACACTTTGTTTTGGCAACATTCCCTTAGAAAGTGTCTTTCTTTGCCAACATCTTCATAAAAAGTGCCTTTTTTCAGATTTATTTTTGAAAATCCTTTTTCTTTACTGTTTTTTTTTGACAATATCCCCGTAGAAACTGTATTTCTTTGACTTCTTTTTGCCAACATCCTCTTAAAAAATATTCTTTCTTTGCCGAGTGGTTTGACAACAACATTTTAGAAACCTGCTTTCTTTGACTTTTGTTTTGACAACGTATCCATAGAAAGTGCCTTTTTCACGTTTTTTTTTGGCAACATCCCTTTGGAAACCTCTTTTCTTTACTTTTTGTTTTGACAATATCTCCGTAGAAACTGTCTTTCTTTGACTTTTGTTTTGACAACAACCTCTTAGAAACCTCCTTTCTTTACCGTTTGTTTTGACAACATCTCCATCGAAAGTGCCTTTTTTGACTTTTCTTTTTGACAATATCTCTGGAGAACGTGTCTTTTTTTGACGTTTGAATCATTGAATTCCCTAATTCTAATTCTGAAAATTTGAGCCGGACAACATTTCCATCGAAAGTGCCTTTTTTGACGTTTCTTTTTGACCATATCTCTGTAGAAAGTGTCTTTTTTTGACTTGTGTTTTGACAACAACCTCTTATAGAAACCTTCTGTCTTTTGACAACATCTCCAGAGAAGGTGCCTTTTTTCACATTTCTTTTTGGCAACATCCCTTTCGAAAGTGTGTTTCTTTGACTTTTCTTTTGACAACATCCTCTTAGAAACCCCCTTTCATTGCTGTGTTTCGGGAACATCTCCATGGAAAATGCCTTTTTTTAGATTTCTTTTTGAAAATCCTTTCTCTTTACTGTTTGTTTTGACAATATCTCCGTAGAAACTGTCGTTCTTTGACTTTTGTTTTGACAACATCTCCATCGAAAGTGCCTTTTTGGACTTTTCTTTTTGACAATATCTCTGGAGAAAGTGTCTTTTTTTGACGTTTGAATCATTGAATTCCCTAATTCTAATTCTGAAAATTTGAGCCGGACAACATTTCCATCGAAAGTGCCTTTTTTGACGTTTCTTTTTGACCATATCTCTGTAGAAGGTGTCTTTTTTTGACTTGTGTTTTGACAACAACCTCTTATAGAAACCTTCTGTCTTTTGACAACATCTCCAGAGAAGGTGCCTTTTTTCACATTTCTTTTTGGCAACATCCCTTTCGAAAGTGTGTTTCTTTGACTTTTCTTTTGACAACATCCTCTTAGAAACCCCCTTTCATTGCTGTGTTTCGGGAACATCTCCATGGAAAATGCCTTTTTTAGATTTCTTCTTGAAAATCCTTTTTGTTTACTGTTTGTTTTGACAATATCTCCGTAGAAACTGTCGTTCTTTGACTTGTGTTTTAACAACAACCTCTTAGAAACCTTCTTTCTTTGCCGTTTGTTTTGGCAACATCTCCATCGAAAGTGCCTTTTTTGACTTTTCTTTTTGACAATATCTCTGGAGAAAGTGTCTTTTTTGACGTTTGAATCATTGAATTCCCTAATTCTAATTCTGAAAATTTGAGCCGGACAACATCTCCATCGAAAGTGTCTTTTTTGACGTTTCTTTTTGACCATATCCCTGTAGAAAGTGTCTTTTTTTGACTTTTGTTTTGACAACAACCTCTTATAGAAACCTTCTGTCTTTTGACAACATCTCCAGAGAAGGTGCCTTTTTTCACATTTCTTTTTGGCAACATCCCTTTCGAAAGTGTGTTTCTTTGACTTTTCTTTTGACAACATCCTCTTAGAAACCCCCTCTCATTGCTGTGTTTCGGGAACATCTCCATGGAAAATGCCTTTTTTTAGATTTCTTTTTGAAAATCCTTTCTCTTTACTGTTTGTTTTGACAATATCTCCGTAGAAACTGTCGTTCTTTGACTTTTGTTTTGACAACATCTCCATCGAAAGTGCCTTTTTTGACTTTTCTTTTTGACAATATCTCTGGAGAAAGTGTCTTTTTTTGACGTTTGAATCATTGAATTCCCTAATTCTAATTCTGAAAATTTGAGCCGGACAACATTTCCATCGAAAGTGCCTTTTTTGACGTTTCTTTTTGACCATATCTCTGTAGAAAGTGTCTTTTTTTGACTTGTGTTTTGACAACAACCTCTTATAGAAACCTTCTGTCTTTTGACAACATCTCCAGAGAAGGTGCCTTTTTTCACATTTCTTTTTGGCAACATCCCGTTCGAAAGTGTGTTTCTTTGACTTTTCTTTTGACAACATCCTCTTAGAAGCCCCCTTTCATTGCTGTGTTTCGGGAACATCTCCATGGAAAATGCCTTTTTTTAGATTTCTTTTTGAAAATCCTTTCTCTTTACTGTTTGTTTTGACAATATCTCCGTAGAAACTGTCGTTCTTTGACTTTTGTTTTGACAACATCTCCATCGAAAGTGCCTTTTTGGACTTTTCTTTTTGACAATATCTCTGGAGAAAGTGTCTTTTTTTGACGTTTGAATCATTGAATTCCCTAATTCTAATTCTGAAAATTTGAGCCGGACAACATTTCCATCGAAAGTGCCTTTTTTGACGTTTCTTTTTGACCATATCTCTGTAGAAAGTGTCTTTTTTTGACTTGTGTTTTGGCAACAACCTCTTATAGAAACCTTCTGTCTTTTGACAACATCTCCAGAGAAGGTGCCTTTTTTCACATTTCTTTTTGGCAACATCCCTTTCGAAAGTGTCTTTCTTTGACTTTTCTTTTGACAACATCCTCTTAGAAACCCTCTTTCATTGCTGTGTTTCGGGAACATCTCCATGGAAAATGCCTTTTTTTAGATTTCTTTTTGAAAATCCTTTTTGTTTACTGTTTGTTTTGACAATATCTTCGTAGAAACTGTCGTTCTTTGACTTGTGTTTTAACAACAACCTCTTAGAAACCTTCTTTCTTTGCCGAGTGGTTTGACAACGTATCCATAGAAAGTGCCTTTTTCGCGTTTTTTTTTGGCAACATCCCTTTGGAAACCTTTTTTCTTTATTTTTTGTTTTGACAATATCTCCGTAGAAACTGTCTTTCTTTGACTTTTGTTTTAACAACAACCTCTTAGAAACCTTCTTTCTTTGACAATATCTCCAGAAAAAGTGCCTTTCTTTGACTTGTGTTTTAACAACAACCTCTTGGAAACCTTCTTTCTTTGCCGTTTGTTTTGACAACATCTCCTTCGAAAGGGCCTTTTTGACTTTTCTTTTTGACAATAGCGCTGGAGAAAGTGTCTTTTTTTGACGTTTGAATCATTGAATTCCCTAATTCTAATTCTGAAAATTTGAGCCGGACAACATTTCCATCGAAAGTGCCTTTTTTGACGTTTCTTTTTGACCATATCTCTGTAGAAGGTGTCTTTTTTTGACTTGTGTTTTGACAACAACCTCTTATAGAAACCTTCTGTCTTTTGACAACATCTCCAGAGAAGGTGCCTTTTTTCACATTTCTTTTTGGCAACATCCCTTTCGAAAGTGTGTTTCTTTGACTTTTCTTTTGACAACATCCTCTTAGAAACCCCCTTTCATTGCTGTGTTTCGGGAACATCTCCATGGAAAATGCCTTTTTTAGATTTCTTCTTGAAAATCCTTTTTGTTTACTGTTTGTTTTGACAATATCTCCGTAGAAACTGTCGTTCTTTGACTTTTGTTTTGACAACATCCTCTTAGAAATCTTCTTTCTTTGCCGTTTGTTTTGACAATATTTGTTCTTTTTGACTACATCCCTTTGGAAATCCTTTTTCTTTAGTGTTTGTCTTGACAATATATCCGTAGAAAGTGTCTTTCTTTGACTTGTGTTTTGACATCTCCATCGAAATTGCCTTTTTTGACGTTTCTTTTTGACAATATCTCTGGAGAAAGTGTCTTTCTTTGACTGGTGTTTTGACAATATCTTCTTAGAAACCTTCTTTCTTTGTCGTTTGTTTTGGCAATATCTCCAGAGAAAGTGCCTTTTTGACGTTTCTTTTTGGCAACATGCCCTTAGAAATTATTTTTGTTTTGACAGTATCTCCGTAGAAGGTGTCTTTCTTTGATGTTTCCTTTGACAACATCCACTTGGAAACCCTTTTTCTTGCCATTTGTTTTGAACAACAAGAATTATAAAATTAAGAAATTGCGAAAACAACGAAACTGCAAAAGTGGTAAAAGCAAAAATTATGATCACTATTACCATTCCAGAAACTGGGCGTCCCCCTCGAGGGCAAAGTCCGCGTGCAGCTGAACTTCAAGGTCGACCAGGCACCGCACGTGGCCGCCGTCGCCAACTTCCCCAGCATCATCTACCCCATAATGTGGCTCGAAGAAGGCATCGACGACGTCACGCCCCCGATCCGCCGGTGGATCTACCTCGCCACCACCTTCGCCGACGTCGCCGCCCCTCTGATGACCTACGGCTTCATCTTCCTCGGCACCTGCATCCTCATCGGGGTCTTCATCAACGGCTACAAGTCGTTGGTGTTCACCAAGGAGACCATCGAGATCAGCATGAAGACGTTGAGGAGGAAGAGCGGCAGCTACATGGCGGCGGCGCAGACCAAGATGGCCAGGCGGAACACCTACATGCTGCTGGACCTGGACGGCGCCGAAGAGGTCGACGTCTAGGCTTGGCGAAATTCGAATTTTGTGATACAACGGACGTTGCTCAAGATTTTGTGATATTCGGTGCGATAAGTTTTCGCTGAAATTGCCAGACTCTTGCAGAGTGTAGCCGTACTTGGTGTTGCGTAGAGATTTTATAGTTTTTTAGAAGTTTTATCGAGTGAGATGAGTCATCACAGTGCTGCTCAAGAGTCCGATATTTGCTCATTTTAGGTAGGAGATGCAGTTTTATAAAGAGTGTACTTTTGTAAAATAAAAGAACGCAATGTTTAGATTTGTCTGGTCATTTCTAACCCTGTGCCTTTAGTCCGAATAAGTCCAAGAAGATTCTCAGTCATGCCGTAACGACCTTGAGTGTTCAGTCGTTACAACACACCAAGAACTAATTATATCCCACAAACAGTTCCAAAACAGAAATGCAACCTACGCGACCAAATTCATCGAAAAAAATCCACCATAATTGACCAGCAATCTTTGTCTTGAGGAAACAGGATCAATTCGTCAACATTACAATCACACATACGCTCACCTTCAGGAGAAGGTCGCCACGATCAACTCTATATATGGTGTGGTGGCGTCGTCGGATCCTCATCCAACAGCCAATTCGTCCCTAGCAACAACAACATCATAAATTATAAAACCCACCAAAAAAATCCACGAAGATGTCCACTGGTCCCTCCCAAAAAAGCAAATTTATTTGCCTATCGACATCATGATGTAACAACCGAACACCCACACCGAAGAACAAAGGAGGGAGAAGAATCTTTGAAAACACAGCCACCAGTGGCCTCAGAACCGTGTCAGTGCTGGTCCGTGATGGTGGTGATAATGGGACCGTCGTGCGCTGTTTTGGTGTTGCTACTGGTTGGCCAGACCCTAGGTGAGCCCTCCAACTATTACGACTACAGGGATCCGTACTACACCAACAGTTACTCTTATTACACCAATCCGTTCCGACGGGTTTACAATTATTACAGAGGTGCGAAAAGCTACGAAAATTACGATGGTGACACAGTCTATGTCACCGATATGTACGGGAACACCAGGGCGTCCTCTGCAAGAAGTCTTCGAGGTTGAGTACTGTACTAAACTGCCATTTCGCGCATTGTTAACGACTAATCTCATTGAAAAAAAAAATTACCTGGGCCGGATTCGAATATGGCGTTATGTAAATCTGTTCATTGTTGTGTAACCTTGTTGATTTTCTTTGAATGGAACACGCCGGTGGGAGTAAAACATGACGACGAAGTAATCACTCGTAAATGTTAATGTATGCGGTTTCGGCCGAAATTTTTCACTTTCATCCAACACCCACACGAACAGTAGACACTGCCACCCTCGTTCCCAGGAAACGACCTCTAATCGGTTTCTGGTTTAGCGATGAGCTACGTGTCTTCCTGCTCGGGCAACACTTGCGGTCAGAACGCCCAGTGCTCCATCATAGGCGGCCGACCCGTCTGCTCCTGCTTCCGAGGGTACCTGGGCGATCCGCTGGTCCGATGCACGAGGGCCGAGTGTCTGGACAACTCCGAGTGTCGCGGACACCTCACCTGTCGCAGTGGGCGCTGCATCAATCCCTGCGACGGCACGTGCGGCGCCAACGCCCTCTGCAACGCCAAGAACCACCTACCGGTGTGCACGTGTCCGCCCGGATACACGGGCGACCCCTTCAGCCACTGCAGACGCTTCGATCCTTGTGAGTACCGGACTTGGCGTAAAAAATATCTGTATTACAGCAGCCCCCCCCCCCCATTTTTGTTTGTCGGAAAATAAACCCCATAACATTTACTCTAAATTAATTTTTGATCATGCTATAATCGATACTTATTTTGGCAACACCACCTTAGAAAGTGTATTTCTGGCCGTCTGTTTTAGCAACATCCCTATAAAAAGCTTCTTTATCGACGTTTGTTTTGGCAACATTCCCTTAGAAAGTATCTTTCTTTGAAGTTTGAAGTTTTGTTTTAGCAACATTCCCTTAGAAAGTACCTTTCTTTGAAGTCTGGTTTGGCAACATTCCCTTAGAAAGTGTCTTTCTTTGAAGATTATTATGGCAACATTCCCTCAGTATCTTTCTTTGAAGTTTCATTTGGCAACATTCTCTTAGAAAGTGTCTTTCTTTGAAGTTTGATTTGGCAACATGCCTTTAAAAAGTTTCTTTATCGACGTTTGTTTTGGCAACATTCCCGAAAGTGTCTTTCTTTGACCTTTGTTTTGGCAACATTCCCTTAGAAAGTACCTCTCTTTGAAGTCTGGTTTGGCAACATTCCCTTAGAAAGTGTCTCCTTTTGACGTTTAGTTTGGCAACATTCCCTTAGAACGTGTCTTTCTTTAACTTTGTTTTGGCAACATTCCCTTAGAAAGTGTCTTTCTTTGAAGTTTGAAATTTTGTTTTAGCAACATTCCCTTAGAAAGTACCTTTCTTTGAAGCCTGGTTTGGCAACATTCCCTTAGAAAGTGTCTTTCTTTGAAGATTATTATGGCAACATTCCCTCAGTATCTTTCTTTGAAGTTTCATTTGGCAACATTCCCTCAGTATCTTTCTTTGAAGTTTCATTTGGCAACATTCCCTTAGAAAGTGTCTTTCTTTGAAGTTTGATTTGGCAACATGCCTTTAAAAAGTTTCTTTATCGACGTTTGTTTTGGCAACATTCCCGAAAGTGTCTTTCTTTGACCTTTGTTTTGGCAACATTCCCTTAGAAAGTACCTCTCTTTGAAGTCTGGTTTGGCAACATTCCCTTAGAAAGTGTCTTTCTTTGAAGATTATTATGGAAACATTCCCTCAGTATCTTTCTTTGAAGTTTCATTTGGCAACATTCCCTTAGAAAGTGTCTTTCTTTGAAGTTTGAAGTTTTGTTTTGGCAACATTCCCCTAGAAAGTGTCTCCTTTTGAAGTTTAGTTTGGCAACATTCCCTTAGAAAGTACCTTTCTTTGAAGTCTGGTTTGGCAACATTCCCTTAGAAAGTGTCTCCTTTTGACATTTAGTTTGGCAACATTCCCTTAGAACGTGTCTTTCTTTAACTTTGTTTTGGCAACATTCCCTTAGAAAGTGTCTTTCTTTGAAGTTTGAAGTTTTGTTTTGGCAACATTCCCCTAGAAAGTGTCTCCTTTTGCGTTTAGTTTGGCAACATTTCCTTAGAACGTGTCTTTCTTTGACTTTGTTTTGGCAACATTCCCTTAGAAAGTGTCTTTCTTTGAAGATTATTATGGCAACATTCCCTCAGTATCTTTCTTTGAAGTTTCATTTGGCAACATTCCCTTAGAAAGTGTCTTTCTTTGAAGTTTGATTTGGCAACATGCCTTTAAAAAGTTTCTTTATCGACGTTTGTTTTGGCAACATTCCCGAAAGTGTCTTTCTTTGACCTTTGTTTTGGCAACATTCCCTTAGAAAGTACCTCTCTTTGAAGTCTGGTTTGGCAACATTCCCTTAGAAAGTGTCTTTCTTTGAAGATTATTATGGAAACATTCCCTCAGTATCTTTCTTTGAAGTTTCATTTGGCAACATTCCCTTAGAAAGTGTCTTTCTTTGAAGTTTGAAGTTTTGTTTTGGCAACATTCCCCTAGAAAGTGTCTCCTTTTGAAGTTTAGTTTGGCAACATTCCCTTAGAAAGTACCTTTCTTTGAAGTCTGGTTTGGCAACATTCCCTTAGAAAGTGTCTCCTTTTGACATTTAGTTTGGCAACATTCCCTTAGAACGTGTCTTTCTTTAACTTTGTTTTGGCAACATTCCCTTAGAAAGTGTCTTTCTTTGAAGTTTGAAGTTTTGTTTTGGCAACATTCCCCTAGAAAGTGTCTCCTTTTGCGTTTAGTTTGGCAACATTTCCTTAGAACGTGTCTTTCTTTGACTTTGTTTTGGCAACATTCCCTTAGAAAGTGTCTTTCTTTGAAGATTATTATGGCAACATTCCCTCAGTATCTTTCTTTGAAGTTTCATTTGGCAACATTCCCTTAGAAAGTGTCTTTCTTTGAAGTTTGATTTGGCAACATGCCTTTAAAAAGTTTCTTTATCGACGTTTGTTTTGGCAACATTCCCGAAAGTGTCTTTCTTTGACCTTTGTTTTGGCAACATTCCCTTAGAAAGTACCTCTCTTTGAAGTCTGGTTTGGCAACATTCCCTTAGAAAGTGTCTTTCTTTGAAGATTATTATGGAAACATTCCCTCAGTATCATTCTTTGAAGTTTCATTTGGCAACATTCCCTTAGAAAGTGTCTTTCTTTGAAGTTTGAAGTTTTGTTTTGGCAACATTCCCCTAGAAAGTGTCTCCTTTTGACGTTTAGTTTGGCAACATTCCCTTAGAAAGTACCTTTCTTTGAAGTCTGGTTTGGCAACATTCCCTTAGAAAGTACCTTTCTTTGAAGTCTGGTTTGGCAACATTCCCTTAGAAAGTGTCTCCTTTTGACGTTTGGTTTGGCAACATTCCCTTAGAACGTGTCTTTCTTTAACTTTGTTTTGGCAACATTCCCTTAGAAAGTGTCTTTCTTTGAAGTTTGAAGTTTTGTTTTGGCAACATTCCCCTAGAAAGTGTCTCCTTTTGCGTTTAGTTTGGCAACATTTCCTTAGAACGTGTCTTTCTTTGACTTTGTTTTGGCAACATTCCCTTAGAAAGTGTCTTTCTTTGAAGTTTGAAATTTTGTTTTAGCAACATTCCCTTAGAAAGTACCTTTCTTTGAAGCCTGGTTTGGCAACATTCCCTTAGAAAGTGTCTTTCTTTGAAGATTATTATGGCAACATTCCCTCAGTATCTTTCTTTGAAGTTTCATTTGGCAACATTCCCTCAGTATCTTTCTTTGAAGTTTCATTTGGCAACATTCCCTTAGAAAGTGTCTTTCTTTGAAGTTTGATTTGGCAACATGCCTTTAAAAAGTTTCTTTATCGACGTTTGTTTTGGCAACATTCCCGAAAGTGTCTTTCTTTGACCTTTGTTTTGGCAACATTCCCTTAGAAAGTACCTCTCTTTGAAGTCTGGTTTGGCAACATTCCCTTAGAAAGTGTCTTTCTTTGAAGATTATTATGGAAACATTCCCTCAGTATCTTTCTTTGAAGTTTCATTTGGCAACATTCCCTTAGAAAGTGTCTTTCTTTGAAGTTTGAAGTTTTGTTTTGGCAACATTCCCCTAGAAAGTGTCTCCTTTTGAAGTTTAGTTTGGCAACATTCCTTTAGAAAGTACCTTTCTTTGAAGTCTGGTTTGGCAACATTCCCTTAGAAAGTGTCTCCTTTTGACATTTAGTTTGGCAACATTCCCTTAGAACGTGTCTTTCTTTAACTTTGTTTTGGCAACATTCCCTTAGAAAGTGTCTTTCTTTGAAGTTTGAAGTTTTGTTTTGGCAACATTCCCCTAGAAAGTGTCTCCTTTTGCGTTTAGTTTGGCAACATTTCCTTAGAACGTGTCTTTCTTTGACTTTGTTTTGGCAACATTCCCTTAGAAAGTGTCTTTCTTTGAAGATTATTATGGCAACATTCCCTCAGTATCTTTCTTTGAAGTTTCATTTGGCAACATTCCCTTAGAAAGTGTCTTTCTTTGAAGTTTGATTTGGCAACATGCCTTTAAAAAGTTTCTTTATCGACGTTTGTTTTGGCAACATTCCCGAAAGTGTCTTTCTTTGACCTTTGTTTTGGCAACATTCCCTTAGAAAGTACCTCTCTTTGAAGTCTGGTTTGGCAACGTTCCCTTAGAAAGTGTCTTTCTTTGAAGATTATTATGGAAACATTCCCTCAGTATCATTCTTTGAAGTTTCATTTGGCAACATTCCCTTAGAAAGTGTCTTTCTTTGAAGTTTGAAGTTTTGTTTTGGCAACATTCCCCTAGAAAGTGTCTCCTTTTGACGTTTAGTTTGGCAACATTCCCTTAGAAAGTACCTTTCTTTGAAGTCTGGTTTGGCAACATTCCCTTAGAAAGTACCTTTCTTTGAAGTCTGGTTTGGCAACATTCCCTTAGAAAGTGTCTCCTTTTGACGTTTGGTTTGGCAACATTCCCTTAGAACGTGTCTTTCTTTAACTTTGTTTTGGCAACATTCCCTTAGAAAGTGTCTTTCTTTGAAGTTTGAAGTTTTGTTTTGGCAACATTCCCCTAGAAAGTGTCTCCTTTTGCGTTTAGTTTGGCAACATTTCCTTAGAACGTGTCTTTCTTTGACTTTGTTTTGGCAACATTCCCTTAGAAAGTGTCTTTCTTTGAAGTTTGAAATTTTGTTTTAGCAACATTCCCTTAGAAAGTACCTTTCTTTGAAGCCTGGTTTGGCAACATTCCCTTAGAAAGTGTCTTTCTTTGAAGATTATTATGGCAACATTCCCTCAGTATCTTTCTTTGAAGTTTCATTTGGCAACATTCCCTCAGTATCTTTCTTTGAAGTTTCATTTGGCAACATTCCCTTAGAAAGTGTCTTTCTTTGAAGTTTGATTTGGCAACATGCCTTTAAAAAGTTTCTTTATCGACGTTTGTTTTGGCAACATTCCCGAAAGTGTCTTTCTTTGACCTTTGTTTTGGCAACATTCCCTTAGAAAGTACCTCTCTTTGAAGTCTGGTTTGGCAACATTCCCTTAGAAAGTGTCTTTCTTTGAAGATTATTATGGAAACATTCCCTCAGTATCATTCTTTGAAGTTTCATTTGGCAACATTCCCTTAGAAAGTGTCTTTCTTTGAAGTTTGAAGTTTTGTTTTGGCAACATTCCCCTAGAAAGTGTCTCCTTTTGACGTTTAGTTTGGCAACATTCCCTTAGAAAGTACCTTTCTTTGAAGTCTGGTTTGGCAACATTCCCTTAGAAAGTACCTTTCTTTGAAGTCTGGTTTGGCAACATTCCCTTAGAAAGTGTCTCCTTTTGACGTTTGGTTTGGCAACATTCCCTTAGAACGTGTCTTTCTTTAACTTTGTTTTGGCAACATTCCCTTAGAAAGTGTCTTTCTTTGAAGTTTGAAGTTTTGTTTTGGCAACATTCCCCTAGAAAGTGTCTCCTTTTGCGTTTAGTTTGGCAACATTTCCTTAGAACGTGTCTTTCTTTGACTTTGTTTTGGCAACATTCCCTTAGAAAGTGTCTTTCTTTGAAGTTTGAAATTTTGTTTTAGCAACATTCCCTTAGAAAGTACCTTTCTTTGAAGCCTGGTTTGGCAACATTCCCTTAGAAAGTGTCTTTCTTTGAAGATTATTATGGCAACATTCCCTCAGTATCTTTCTTTGAAGTTTCATTTGGCAACATTCCCTCAGTATCTTTCTTTGAAGTTTCATTTGGCAACATTCCCTTAGAAAGTGTCTTTCTTTGAAGTTTGATTTGGCAACATGCCTTTAAAAAGTTTCTTTATCGACGTTTGTTTTGGCAACATTCCCGAAAGTGTCTTTCTTTGACCTTTGTTTTGGCAACATTCCCTTAGAAAGTACCTCTCTTTGAAGTCTGGTTTGGCAACATTCCCTTAGAAAGTGTCTTTCTTTGAAGATTATTATGGAAACATTCCCTCAGTATCATTCTTTGAAGTTTCATTTGGCAACATTCCCTTAGAAAGTGTCTTTCTTTGAAGTTTGAAGTTTTGTTTTGGCAACATTCCCCTAGAAAGTGTCTCCTTTTGACGTTTAGTTTGGCAACATTCCCTTAGAAAGTACCTTTCTTTGAAGTCTGGTTTGGCAACATTCCCTTAGAAAGTACCTTTCTTTGAAGTCTGGTTTGGCAACATTCCCTTAGAAAGTGTCTCCTTTTGACGTTTGGTTTGGCAACATTCCCTTAGAACGTGTCTTTCTTTAACTTTGTTTTGGCAACATTCCCTTAGAAAGTGTCTTTCTTTGAAGTTTGAAGTTTTGTTTTGGCAACATTCCCCTAGAAAGTGTCTCCTTTTGCGTTTAGTTTGGCAACATTTCCTTAGAACGTGTCTTTCTTTGACTTTGTTTTGGCAACATTCCCTTAGAAAGTGTATTTCTTTGAAGATTATTATGGCAACATTCCCTCAGTTTCATTTGGCAACATCCCTTTAGAAAGTGTCTTTCTTTGAAGTTTGATTTGGCAACATCCTTATAATATTTACGCTCAGCCCTATCCCTCAAAATTTGTTTTGACAAATCCCCCCTACTAGTTAGTAATAGTTTGATTTGGCAACATGTCTTTAAAAAGTTTCTTTATCGACGTTTGTTTTGGCAACATTCCCTTAGAAAGTCTTTCTTTGAAGTTTGTAGTTTTGTTTTGGCAACATTCCCTTAGAAAGTACCTTTCTTTGAAGTTTGAAGTTTTCTTTTAGCAACATTCCCTTAGAAAGTGACTTTCCTTGAAGTTTGAAGTTTTGTTTTGGCAACATTCCCCTAGAAAGTGTCTCCTTTTGCGTTTAGTTTGGCGACATTTCCTTAGAACGTGTCTTTCTTTGACTTTGTTTTGGCAACATTCCCTTAGAAAGTACCTTTCTTTGAAGTCTGGTTTGGCAACATTCCCTTAGAAAGTGTCTTTCTTTGAAGTTTGATTTGGCAACATCCTTTTAACAAATGGTAAATACTCTCAGGCCTATCCCTTAACATTTGTTTTGACAAAATCCTCCCCACCCCCAGTTAAAATTAATTTTTGTTTATGTCAATCGATACCAAACGTTTTTATATGACGTATAACCCTAATTTGAGCCATCAAAAGTTTTCTTTAATATTACTGTCAGCCCCCCATTAATCAAATTAGTTTTTGATGCCTTCAGAAAGTATATTTTGTTGACTTTGTTATGTTGTATGTTCATCGATTCTACTGGTTAGTACTTACTTATATGCGCCACAGAAAGTTCCCCCCCCCTAGTAAAATTCACTTCAGCTTTGCGAAAACATTTACTCTTCCCCCCCCCCCCCCAGTTAAGAAAATTTATTTTTTATCTATCTAATGGAATTTATTGGTTATGTTTATCTTTCACGTTTGTTTTGGCAACGTTCTCTTTTTTTGACGTTTGTTTTCACAGGCTCTTTGAAAACTTTTTCTTTGCCGCTTGTTTTGGCAACACCCCTTTAGAAAGTGTCTTTCCTTAACGTTACTCTCACTCTCCCCCCCACGTTACAAAAATATTTTTGAAGGTTAATCGATTTTACTCATTGATTCTGTCTTTTTTTTTCACGCAACATTTCCTTGGGAAGTGTCTTTTCTTTGACGTCTGTTTTGGCAACATGCCCTTAGAAAACATACTGTGGTTCCAGCTGAACTGTGTCGCCCAAGCCCATGCGGATCCAACACCCAATGCGAGGTGGTCAACCAGACCCCCACCTGCAAGTGTCTCCCCGGGTACCATGGCTCCCCCATCTCCGGGTGCCGCCACGAGTGCGACAGCGACACCGAGTGCGGTCCGTCCTTGGCATGTCTGGATTTCAAGTGCCAGAACCCGTGCTCCCAGTGCGGCAAAAACGCCGAATGCGACGTGAGGAACCACCGACCCATCTGCACGTGTCCCAAGAACTACTTCGGGAACCCCCTGGTGTCGTGCCAGCCCGAATGTTACGGCGACAGAGACTGTCCTTCCGGACGCCCCGCCTGCTTCTACGGCATCTGCAAGAACCCCTGCGACGGGGTATGTGGGGTTCAAGCTAACTGCGAACTGAGAGGGCTGACCCCCATCTGTTCGTGCCCCCGCGACATGACCGGCGACCCCTTCGTCAGCTGCAGGCCTTTCGACAAGAGTGAGTACTGTTTGGGTTTAGCCAACGCGGTAAAGGCTCATTACAGGAGACCTGTGCGAACCCAACCCCTGCGGGGCCAACGCGAGGTGTGAACCCGGCTACGACAGGACCAACAAGGAGCGTCCTGTGTGCACCTGCCACCCGGGATACATCGGGGATCCCCTGACGGGATGCACACCTGGGGAGTGCACCGAAGACTCCCACTGTCCCGACTCCAAAGCCTGCATCGACTACCAGTAAGTCCCAAAAGTGGTACCCTCCCGTTACAGTACCTCTCTTACAGCTGCCGGAACCCCTGCGTGGGCCAGTGCGGAAACAACGCCAACTGCAACGCCCGCCGCCACATCGCCGTCTGCACCTGCGCGGACGGCTTCAACGGCGATGCCCTCAGCAACTGCAACAGGATCCAGGGGGGCACCTACTGACCCAACCCACCCAAAAAGACCACCTACTAACACAATAATTGTTTGTTTGCCCGTCGAAACTCTGACAACCGTGACACTAGTGTGACATGGACATCAAATCCCAAATCTTGGCTGTTCTCGAGCAGAACCAGAAGAAAATCGCGTGGTTCGTCGGGAGTTGCGTCCTGTTCTACTTCTCCTACAAGTTCTTCCACCAGAAGCCGCCGAAGAAGCCCGAGCTGACGGTGGAGCAGATCCGGAGGATCATTGAGGAACTTCCTTTCGAGTCCCGGAATTCCGACACGAATCTGACGCTGAAGGATCTGCTGGACGAGCTGAAGGATTTGAGCGAGGACGAGGAATGGAAGAAACTCATCACCAGTGTACAGCACTTTTACAACGAGGAGAATCGCGACGGTGTAGTGTAAATAAAAATGGCAAATAAAAATATGTAGTTTGAGTATCAGCCTCAGTCAAAAAATATAATTCAAATTCACAACCCAAAGCTACGAACTGGCTTTGTTCTCTTAGTCTTGGATGCTTTTATTCCCTCTAATGGTCTATCACACTCATTCTTTTCCTGTTTCTGTTTCGTGTTCTTCTCTCTGTTCTGAGCTGGCTCTATCTCTTCCTGGCGCTCTTTCTATGCGCTATGATTTCCTAATTGATTAGAATCACCACTATTTAAGCCTCCTCAAACTCTATGGATAAAAACAGCTTAAATTGACAATTATCAACATCTGTAATTTAAAAGAGCCACCATTGAGGTTTTAACTGTTGGGAAAGACCAGGAAGGAATACGATTGAAAGAAAGGTAAATAATTCCCTCAACTACTAGAAACGATTTATATTTGAAACATTGCCTTTCTGGTCCAAATTGAGGATCTTTAACTCATAATTAACAATAAATCAACGAAGAAACTGAATCTTTCAATTAACAAAAAGCAGCAAAATTAGTACGAATTAGTAACTTTTAAGTGTTCCATATCAATGGTGTAGTAGATACTCCCTTGATTGACCAGGAAGTCCAAAGCTTGGCTAAAATGAGATCGATGCTCACGCCCGAACGGAAAGTCAGTCACCTACCTCACGTCCCTCTGCTGGTACAATGGAAACTGCATCAAGATGTTCCTCTTCGTGATCCCGTCTTCGCTGCACTCACTGCGGACGATGTCAAAAACGACGCGCTGAAAGTCGCTTATTTCCGGCTCGGGCAGCCACATCTGCGTCTCCGTGTAGTCGTCGTCGGTCATCGCCAGCGAGTCGGCCAGCGCCGCCCCCGACGTGTTCGCCGACTCCAGCTGGACAATTCGGGTCAACAAAGACATCACCAGTTCAGTTGCGGCCTCACCTGTTTCTTCCTCGTAGCCTTGGCTTCCACCGCGAAGTTCAAAGCTTGCAGGAGGTGGTTGGTCACGACGTTGGCGTCGTCCACGGGCACCATCTTCAGCATGGTGACCACTTTTCCGACGGCCTCGTTACGGACGAAGCCGAAGATTTTGGCGTAGGAGTTGGGGCGGATCCCGTTGAGTTTCCTGGGGGCTTCCTGGGGGGTGTAAGGAGGATGTGAAAGTGGGGGAACTTACTGAGTCGGTTTCGAGGTGCATGATGCACTTTACTGCGTGCTGGTGGTCTTGGAGGTAGCAACTGATCTCGCAGGATTCTACTTTGAGTTGGCGGATGATTCCGACCAGCCAAACCTGGGGGAGGAAGGGATGGAGAAGAATATATGTGAGGAAGGGGACATACTATGTTGATCTGGGTGCCGTAGAGCTGGAACTGGGGGTCCTTGCAAGCGAGGACGCCTTCCACGGTCACGGGGACGATGTTCTGGGGGCGGGGCTGCAACTCGGGTTAAGTGGGGGCGCGGCTGGAACGGAGCTTACCTGGGCCTGGGCGGTCTTGGTTGTCATGGTGTCACTGGGACTAAAATCGAAGAGGAAATAATATGAACAAAATAGTGCAGGTGCTAGAGCGAAGTGAGTATGAACCATTTTTTTTTGCGGGAGGCATGTACTATCCTAAACCATACAAAACTAGTACTATGAACTAGGGCAGTACTCAGAATTGAAATCTAGCTCTATTAAGATGTAGGCAAAATAAGTACTTTTAGAATCATCCCTAGTAGTAGTAACGGCACTAATACTATAAGTGTTGCATGATTGTGCAAATAAGTTTAATCCTAAAACCCATAAGGAACCAATAGTGTGTTTGTGGGTCGATAAACTAGTTTTCAAACCAGTGGTATCAGTAGAATGAATACTAGAGCTAATGCAGTATTAGTTCAAGAATCCCCATTACTACTACTAGTACTATCCCTAGTATTACCAGTTGAACAAGTACTAAAACTGTCTTTATTGACTAAGCTGACAAACTAATTTTGAGGGTCAGTATTAGTAAATATTTCTTTGTTGCCAAAATACCAATAGTAGTACTAGGAACTAAAACTTTGTACAAATTGTACGAATGTTCCTGGCGTTATTTTGTTCTTCAAAAAAGGCCAAGTGTTATTTCGTTATGTATCTAACAAAACTTTACAGTAGTGCGGATAGTACCAGAAGGATTTTGCAAGTACGAACAAGATCCCTAGTACTAATTGCATGACTTTAAAACTATATTTAGTTTACAGGCAACAATACGGAAAAAAAAACTGTATACTAATAAGTCCTTATTATAATATGATAATAATTATAAAATCGCAAATCTAAAGTAATAGTAAGTGCTAGGATAGTACTAGGGCAAATATTAATAGAGTATTGTTTGTAGTTGATAAATCTTTTAGGAACCCGTCAATTATTTTTGAATCGAGGATAAACTTTAATTCAGTAATCAATTGTTTGTAGCGTTATCCCAATTTGTAGCAATTGTACTAGTATTGAAGTGTCCCGATTTTATTTCCCGAGCGGAGCTGCAACCGGGGTTAAGTGGGGGTGTGGCCGGGAAGAAGCTTACCTGGGTCTGGTCGATCTTGGTTGTTATGGTGTCACTGAGACTAAAATCAAGGGGGAAATAATATGAACAAAATAGTGTGGTGAGAACGATATTTTTTGCGAGAGGCAGGTAGCCGAAAGACTGGCCTATACTATCCTACATCATACAAAATTTATTCAACATTTATAAAAGTACTAGTACTATGGAGTAGGGCAGTACTCAGAATGGAAATCTAGCCCTAGCTCAAGAATATAGTTAGAATTTACTTGGAGGATCTTAACACTTGAATTCTTCCTTCAAATGCAGTCAAAATAAGGTACTTTTAGAATTATCCCTAGTACTAGTAGCAGCATAAAACCCATAAGGCACCAAGAGTGTGTTTGTGGTTTGAACTAGTTTTCAAACCAGTAGTATCAGTAGAGTATACTACAGCTAATACAGTACTGGCTCTACAATCCGCTTGTTTTACGTTATTTTGTCGTTCACTTACTACAAGTACTTTTGACTACTATCACTAGAACGATTACCAAAACTGTCTTTATTACAGTAGTACAGTAGTACACATAGTACCAGAAGGATTTTATCGCAGTATTGTCCTTAGTACAAACAAATTGTCCTAGATTTTAACGCAGAACTAGTGCTAGAAACGCTGTGTTTGATGTTGTTTTAGAGTTCAAATACAGCCCTTGTAAAAACTATTTTGCTGGATTATTCTTGGACTAGAGATAGCACTAGGTCCGTAAACTATCTGTTTGATGTAGCTTTATTGTTTGAATACAGTAACAGTTATGTGCAGCACAATCCGTAGTTCTAGTATCATGAAAGCAATTGTGTTATATGTACTTATGATATCGGACAGTAAATAGTACTAATGATGTAATAGTCCTAGTACTCAAATTCATGTGTTGTGTACACTATTAGTAGTAATACTAACTCTAGAAAGTGTGTGTTCAAGTGCGGTCAAAATTAAAACAATTTGTACACATATTCTTAGTGCTAGTACTAGGGCAAATACTATTTCAAGGTTGGAAGTCTTTTAGTATCCCGACAAATTATTTTGGAAACGAGGGCAAACTTTAATCCAGTAATCAATTGTTTGTAGCGCTATCCCTAGCACTAGCAATTGTACTAGTATTTTAACTGTAAATTTTGAATCGTACACACCCTTATATTGGAATTTGCAAATTTCAAAAATTCGTACTCTCGAATTATGTTTATTGATAAATATTTGTACAATGATCAGTCAGCAAGCCTCGAAATCTGCCACCTCCGGATCACCCCCGCCGTCTCCACCAACTCCTCTTCGCTCCACCCCCCCTCGACCTGGGCGACTCCCCCCGTGTTCATCCGAATCGCAAGCTCCGCCTCCTCCACGTCACTACCCGGTTCGCCCCCCTCCAACTTGGCGAACGCCGGTATTGATAACAACACCTCCAACATGGTCTGCACCATGAAGGCCTTGCAACCCCCCAATACGGTCACCCATTTCTGGGCCAGACCACCGACTATGGGCACCTCTGCCAAGACTTTGTTGACTCTACTAACTTCCAATTGCAACAGGTGGCAGTGATCGCACTCACCGATACCCATGAGGTGGTAGGAGTTATGAACTTGATCGAAACTGAGGGGGTTGGTGAGGACCCACTTGTGGGCGTCGAACCCGTCGAGTTGGAACTGTCTGAGTAAGGGCTCCAAGTACTTCACGGCCCGGGTGTAGGTCTGGTCGACCAGGGCGTGGACGTCCCGTATGAAAGAGAACTCTTCTGATTTTTTGATACCGAGACGTGGGATTTCTTTGTGGAGGAGGTTCCACGAGCTCAGGACGTAGCCGTCTTCGAAGAGGGAGAACGTCATGGAGATGTGCTCCAGGTACGCATAGTAGGCTACGGCACTGTTGTCGCTCAGCCTGGTCGAGCGGACGTTGTTATAAACTTCCCTCATGAAACTGAGGTAGAACCGAAGAGTCAACCTGGAGAAAAATGTCCCCAAAGTCCTGGGGAGGCAAGTATAGTGCTTCAAATAGGTGTAGATGGAGTCGTAGTTGTCCAGAACGAACTGAGTGTAGTTACTCCCAAGTATGTGGGAACTACTTTGTGACCACTCCTTGTACTTAGTGACTACTTCTTTGGCGAGTTGGGAGTCGTCGCCGAGACTCTGGACAGTCTCCCCCAATTGGACCAAGGGCTTGATGACGTCAGCTGGGAGGTAATCCAACAGCATATCGAAGAGTCTGTCTAAAATTCCGTCGGAATAAGGCACGTGGAACATTTTAGGGATCACAGTCTTTAGGGTGGAAATGTAGCCACTAGGGCTGCCGGTATTGGAGGCGTCTTTGTAACAATAGTCGCCGCAAAAACCGACAAGCTTTCCCAACAAGTGATGCGTAACTAAGACGTCCACCAAGTCAGTGTCTGGGGCGAATTTCACTAAGCGCTGCTCCACCCCTGTGGCTTTATTGAAATATTGTAGGAGTACCGGTCGGGACCCCCTAGTGGTGTGGGGGTACACCACCGAAACATAGTTGACTCCAGACAAGGAATCAAACAGGCTTTGGGTGGCTCTAGAGAGTAAAATCGACAACGTCAACTTCTGGGAGATGACCGGAAAATTGTTGAACACGATATTATTGAACCTGATCTTGTATCTGTCCCAAACCTCCCCCTCAGTGACCCCGAAAATGGCCAACAAAGTCCGAACCAAGTAGTCAGTGGGGGTGGCCTGGACCATCTGGGTGTAGTCGGCCATGACGGGTTGGGAGCCCCACGCGGACCTAACCTCACTGAATTATTGAAATGGGGGATTCGAACACCTAACCACCTAGCCTAGGGGACAATAATGAAGACACAATAAATCCGTCGCTATAGCGAACCGGTGTATAAATTCGAAAATAAAATTGCAACTAACCTCACTTTTTCGCCGGTGGATCTCACAACAATGCGCCTGCTCCGACACTCTCTACTGGTTCTGAGATGTCTTCTCTTCACTCTCGGGTGTAAAGCGGCGGTTTTTTGATCGGCAATTTGGTGCAAAAACGGCGGCGTCTTCTCACAAACACGACACGTGGCGACCTTACTGGAGAAAAAATCACGTGTTTGTGACGTGGGCGAAGATGCTGACGTCTGATTGGTGGCTGAGGTGTAGCCGCGATTTTCAAACACTTGGAGGTTGTTGGTGGTGGAAATTGGGTGAAAATCTTAGTAGAGGAGGGTGGGTATATGTTGGTGCAGGGGTTCCAACCAGGAACTTCTCGAACATTTTTTTTAATTAAAACCAATTAAAAATATATTAATTTACAACTTTAACTTTTTAGATCGAAAATAAAGTACGATTTCAAATTAAACGGTATGAGCAAAATCGAATAAAACTGGCATCCAAAATCCTAACATCCCTAATTTGCTAAGTTTACTAATTAATTAGTATTATTAATTACCATTATTTCCTTCATCACACTACTTCTAGAGGCAAGTTTTTAGCTGCTTGATTCGCTTGTAAAGCAATGTCTTATTAATTAGGAAGATCCTCTTCACTAATTTTACTAATTAGTACGAAACACGTTCTTTCCAGTGAACCGAATTGTTTTTTCCGTCGGCACCAATGACCCAAACCCAGAAAAATTCCTACGCTAAAACAAAAACCTCCCCAAGACGTACGACACTATAAAGACTCCCCACACCCTCCGCACCCCATTTCCAAAGCCTTCCACCCTCCACCCTTACTTTGACCCGAATTCGCATTCGTCGTGGCCTACAAGGGATGCTGCACCACGCACAGATCGCCCCGTTCGGCAAGCTTCGACTTGTTGGGGTAGGTCGCTGACGAGCCGATCGTGACATTTACAATTAACGACCAATGCCGACTAATTACCAGGAAAACCTGATCTAATTGCAAATACTAATTGCGACTAATCAAATGAGGACGAGTGATGAGCGGCGGAGAGTGCTCGCCGATCTCGTCCGACGCGGCCGCCGCCGCCGCATCTCGATCTCCCGCGACCGCCCCCGACGACGCGATCCGCTCGGCGCTCAGTCGGGGATGCTGGATGGTGTCGGCGAGGGCGTGCGTTTCCATCCCGAGTGCAGCGTTCCGCCCCCGCAGTAATGTGCATCACGTGAGCGGCGGCGGCGGCGGCGATGTCCTGGGAGAGCCTCAACTCGCACGACTTCATCAGGTAGTGGTATCCACCGCCGACGCGGCGACGAGCGCGTCCCGCGCCGCCCCCGAACTGATTGTGGCGTTGCAGCGGCGGCGTGAGCCACCAGCTGAGCGCCACCCGCCTGCTGAGCTCGCCGGACGGCTCGCGCCACCCCCTCGACGGCCTGGAACAGGTGTGGCCGTGGAACGACTCGTACTCGAGCCTCCATCGGGACACCTACACGGAGGTGCGCACGCCCAGGCCGCCGGTCTTCACCTGGGGATGCTTCAGGGCGTGCAGGGCGAGGATCTACCACAGCATCGCCAAGAGGAAGGTCGACCAGGGGGTCAAGCTGTACAACCAGCACAAGCAGCAGCAGGCGGTGAGGAAGTGGAAGTCGGCGCTCAAGGCGATCCGGAAGAGGGAGGACAAGTTCGTGCTGCTGGGGTATCTGTGTCAGGCGTACATGGATTGGGGCAAGTACAGGTAGAGTCCATTTCGTTACTAATTCATTGGCGTCCTTAGAGGCGGGGACTAATTTTGACTAATTCTCGGGCTCCCGGCGCCTCCACCATTTTTATCACAAACCACCCTCATCAAGAACATCCCCCGCTTTTTCTTTTAGATATCAGTGCCGGTCGATTTATTCCGAAACAATTTTATGCCTTTTTACAACCCCGACCCTTGCATCAACCCCTATCGGATCAGCGACTCGGAAATATTAAGGAGATGCGACGACCCACATCCTTCAAGTACATTTAACAGGTGGTGGAAGAAAGCAGTACAGAATAGATAAAGTTTTTGTTGTATCATTTTTGTCCTCTTCAAACTCATGCCGCTTTTGACTGTTTTCTTTTGAATCGCTTGAGACTTTTGATTCTCAGGCACATTTTGACTTTTGACACTTGATTATTGATCCTTTTGGTTTTCGTGGTATTTGTGAGTTATGGACCATTTGACTCTTGATGCTTTGGCTTTTCTTTGTATTTGCTCTTTTGATCCTTTTGACTCTTCTCTAAGACGTTTGTTCCTGACTATTTTGACTCTTGACTCAATTCTCTTAGCCCTTAAGTTTTACTGTTTTGATTTTGTTGGCTTTTGACTATTGATTCTGCATTAGAGATAATTTTGACTTTCGACGATTTGAATTTTGAATTCACGAACTCTTGACATCCTGGATTTACGAAATTGCAAGTTCTGAATTTATGAATTTGAGAATTTGCACAATACAAATCGATGTAATTTTGAATTTCTAAAGTTTTGAGTTTGGTTTTTTGCAAATTTCGAGTCGTGGACATCCTTATTTTAGGAAATGAAATCGTTGTAATCTTGGATAGCAGAATCTGCAAATTTCTGATCGCTGCAAAGTTGAATTCCTGAATTTACAAAAATTGAGCTGCAAATTTTCATAATTTGAATCGATTAAATTATAGCAATATTTGGACATTTTGAAATTCTCCTCTCTTGAATTTGGATTCGATGAAACTTGAATTGCTGAATTTGGAAATTCAAGATCTTTGAATGTTCGAAGTGCTCAGTTTGAGAGTTCGCAATTTGAAAGTTCAAAGTTCCAATTTGAGAGTACGAAGTTCACAATTTCAAAGTTCAAGGT
This sequence comes from Diaperis boleti, assembly GCA_963583935.1. Taxonomy (NCBI): domain Eukaryota; kingdom Metazoa; phylum Arthropoda; class Insecta; order Coleoptera; family Tenebrionidae; genus Diaperis; species Diaperis boleti. The sequence goes on along the minus strand of OY757245.1, from coordinate 2,710,380 downwards.
TTGCAGTTTGAAAGTTCAAAGTTCGGAATTTCAAATTCAAATTTCTCAGTTTCCAAAATAAAAAGTCTTAATTTCGCATTTTGAAAGTTTCGAAGTTCGAAAATTCGTAGTTTGAAAGTTTGAATTTTGAAGTTCGTAGTTTAAAAGTTCGAGGTTTCAATTTGAAAGTTCGAAATTCGCAGTTTGAAAGTTCAAAGTTCGCAGTTTCAAATTCAAAGTTCTGAGTTTTAAAAGTTCCAAGTTCCCAATTTAAGTCTTAATTTCGCATTTTGAAAGTTTGGAAGATTGAGAATCCGCAGTTTGAAAGTTCGAAATTCGCAATTTAAAAAATGGAAAAAGAGAATTTGAAAGTTCGAAGATCTCAGTATTGAAAGTTCGAAATTCCCATTAATTTGAAAATCAGTATTTCGCATTTTGAAAGTTTGCAAGTTTGAAAATTTGCAATTTGAAAGTTCGAAGTTCTCAATTTGAAAGTTCGAAATTCGCAGTTTGAAAGTTCAAAGTTCGCAGTTTCAAATTCAAAGTTCTCAGTTTTAAAAGTTCCAAGTTCCCAATTTAAGTCTTAATTTCGCATTTTGAAAGTTTGGAAGATCGAAAATCCGCAGTTTGAAAGTTCGAAATTCGCAATTTAAAAAATGGAAAAAGAGAACTTGAAAGTTCGAAGATCTCAGTATTGAAAGTTCGAAATTCCCATTAATTTGAAAATCAATATTTCGCATTTTGAGAGTCCGGAAATTTGAAAATTTGCAATTTGAAAGTTCGAATTTCTCAATTTGAAAGTTCGAAATTCGAAGTTTGAAAGTTCAAAGTTCGCAGTTTCAAATTCAAAGTTCTCAGTTTTAAAAGTTCCAAGTTCCCAATTTAAGTCTTAATTTCGCATTTTGAATGTTTGGAAGATTGAGAATCCGCAGTTTGAAAGTTCGAAATTCGCAATTTAAAAAATGGAAAAAGAGAATTTGAAAGTTCGAAGATCTCAGTATTGAAAGTTCGAAATTCCCATTAATTTGAAAATCAATATTTCGCGTTTTGAGAGTTTGGAAGTTTGAAAATTTGCAATTTGAAAGTTCGAAGTTCTCAATTTGAAAGTTCGAAATTCGCAGTTTGAAAGTTCAAAGTTCGCAGTTTCAAATTCAAGGTTCTCAGTTTTAAAAGTTCCAAGTTCCCAATTTAAGTCTTAATTTCGCATTTTGAATGTTTGGAAGATTGAGAATCCGCAGTTTGAAAGTTCGAAATTCGCAATTTAAAAAATGGAAAAAGAGAATTTGAAAGTTCGAAGATCTCAGTATTGAAAGTTCGAAATTCCCATTAATTTGAAAATCAGTATTTCGCATTTTGAGAGTTTGCAAGTTTGAAAATTTGCAATTTGAAAGTTCGAAGTTCTCAATTTGAAAGTTCGAAATTCGCAGTTTGAAAGTTCAAAGTTCGCAGTTTCAAATTCAAGGTTCTCAGTTTTAAAAGTTCCAAGTTCCCAATTTAAGTCATAATTTCAGATTTTGAAAATTTAGAAGATTGAAAATCCGCAGTTTGAAAGTTCGAAATTCGCAATTTAAAAAATGGAAAAAGAGAATTTGAAAGTTTGAAGATCTCAGTTTTGAAAGTTCGAAATTTCCATTAATTTGAAAATCAATATTTCGCATTTTGAGAGTTTGGAAGTTTGAAAATTTGCAATTTGAAAGTTCGAAGTTCTCAATTTGAAAGTTCGAAATTCGCAGTTTGAAAGTTCAAAGTTCGCAGTTTCAAATTCAAGGTTCTCAGTTTTAAAAGTTCCAAGTTCCCAATTTAAGTCTTAATTTCGCATTTTGAAAGTTTGAAAGATTGAGAATGCGCAGTTTGAAAGTTCGAAATTCGCAATTTAAAAAATCGAAAAACAGAATTTGAAAGTTCGAAGATCTCAGTTTTGAAAGTTCGAAATTCCCATTTGAAAATCAATATTTCGCGTTTTGAGAGTTCGGAAGTTTGAAAATTTGCAATTTGAAAGTTCGAAGTTCTCAATTTGAAAGTTCGAAATTCGCCGTTTGAAAGTTCAAAGTTCGCAATTTCAAATTCAAAGTTCTCAGTTTTAAAAGTTTCAAGTTCCCAATTTGTCATAATTTCAGATTTTGAAAATTTGGAAGATTGAAAATCCGCAGTTTGAAAGTTCGAAATTCGCAATTTAAAAATTCGAAGAACAGAATTTGAAAGTTCGAAGATCTCAGTTTTGAAAGTTCTAAATTCCCATTAATTCTAAAATCAAAATTTCGCATTGAGAGTTCGGAAGTTTGAAAATTTGCAATTTGAAAGTTCGAAGTTCTCAATTTGAAAGTTCGAAATTTGCCGTTTGAAAGTTCAAAGTTCGCCGTTTCAAATTCAAAGTTCTCAGTTTTGAAAGTTCCAAGTTCCCAATTTAAGTCTTAATTTCACATTTTGAAAGTTTGGAAGATTGAGAATTTGCAGTTTGAAAGTTCGAAATTCGCAATTTAAAAAATGGAAAAAGAGAATTTGAAAGTTCGAAGTTCTCAATTTGAAAGTTCGAAATTCCCATTAATTTGAAAATCAATATTTCGGATTTTGAGAGTTTGGAAGTTTGAAAATTTGCAATTTGAAAGTTAGAAGTTCGCAATTTGAAAGTTCGAATTCTGCAGTCTGAAATTTGGAAGTTATTAGTAGTTTAAAAGTTATAAGATCTCGAAATGGAAAATCTGGGAATTTTCATTCAATAAAATCTTGAATTTCTGAAGTAAAAAATTTTGAGAATTCAAGTGCAGTGTTCAATGGCGGTGGTTCGGCTTTAAGGGATGTTGCCTTTAATTTGGGTGCGACATCTTCTAATAGTGAAAACAATATTTGCAACCCCCAGAAGTTGTAACTTGGGCTAAAACCTCGGATGCCAGCCGGCTCCTGTAGGAACATCGAAACAGACCCAGAAAATTAGTCAAAACTATCCCCAACAACTCACGAAATCTCACCGGAACCAACCCCAATTACTCAATTACGAAATCGCTCCGAAACAAAAGCCGCTCCTGACCGCGACAAATTCGACCCCCATTTCCATCCCTTTGTCGTCTTTTCGGTTGCAGGGACGCCCTGGAGTACGCCCATCGGCAGCTCTTCATCAGCGAGGAACTGGACAACCCCAACATGAGGGCGGAATCGTACCTTAGTCTGGCGAGGGCGCATCAACGTCTGGGAGGCCTGGAAAGGTAGGGTGACACGTCGGGGGTGGCGCGTGTGTGCGGAAAGTTAAATTGGGTTAGCGAGGGAAGTGTGGAAGGGTGAAATTGGGTCTCTTGTTGCGGCGGCGGGGTCGTAATAAGAGGATGATGCATTTTTTACGCGTTGTTAACGAACTACTGAGAAATTGACTAACTTGCTACACCTTCTTTACTTGCCATAAACCGCCCTTAATTAATGAAAACCGAAAGAGGAAGCGTTCACAAGCCCTCGAATAAAGCGGACTCCATTAATCATAAAGAGCGAATCGAAAAGAAGCCGTTTATGCTAATCTAGCCGTCCCGCAAATGAATTAGTTGGAGGACAATGACGGGACTTCCAGGGGATGATGTTTTGTGATTTATGGCGGCGGTTCTTCGGACAATTTCCGGAGTGTTAACTTTAACTAATAACGGTGTTCATGAAAATGTTATCGCCAATTTCGAAAGTGCGCATCTACAACTGACCGATTGTCTTAGGATATTGGAATGACAACCATTTTTCTACTTAAAAATTTTTGAATTTGGATTAAACACGAGAGTGAGTTCTAGTTTTTAAAGGAAAGAAGACAATTCAATAAATGGTTGTTATTTCTCATCCATTTAGTCAGTCGATGAGTATATTGGACAGGGAGGCCCACCCGGCGCCCACCGCACTCACAAACGATGCCAGAACCATACGCTTTTTAGTCACAAAACAAACCTTATACCAGTAATGAAAATCAATCCAATTTGAGATTTACACCAAAATATATTAATACTTAAATTTACATTTTTGATGAATAGTTGACAAACTGTTTCTGAATGACAACCATTTTCATATTGTATACACCAAAAGAGATTTATACTAAAATATATACTCAAATTTATACTTTTGACTGAATGGTTGACAAACTGGTTCTGAATGATAACCATTTTCCTATTGCTTCCACATTTCGTTTCTTGTATTTCACAATTGTTCTTTGTGACTAAAAATCGTTTCGTTCATGGCACGACATGTGAACGCGGTGGGCGGGTGGGCCGTCGCATCTACAACTGACCGATTGACTAATGGTATTGGAATGACAACCATTTTTTGACTTGAAAATTTTGAATTTGGATTGAACACGAGAGTGAGTTCTAGTTTTTAAAAGAAAAAAAAATCAATAAATGGTTGTTATTTCTCATCCATTTATTCAGTCGATGAGTACAGTGGACAGGGCAAATTTACATTTTTGACTGAATGGTTGACAAACTGGTTCTGAGTGACAACCATTTTCCTATTGCATCCACATTTAGTTTCTTGTATTTCACAATTGTTCTTTGTGACTAAAAATCGTTTCGTTCATGGCACGACATGTGAACGCGGTGGGCGGGTGAGCCGTCGCATCTACAACTGACCGATTGACTAATGGTATTGGAATGACAACCATTTTTTGACTTGAAAATTTTGAATTTGGATTGAACACGAGAGTGAGTTCTAGTTTTTAAAAGAAAAAAAAATCAATAAATGGTTGTTATTTCTCATCCATTTATTCAGTCGATGAGTACAGTGGACAGGGCAAATTTACATTTTTGACTGAATGGTTGACAAACTGGTTCTGAGTGACAACCATTTTCCTATTGCATCCACATTTAGTTTCTTGTATTTCACAATTGTTCTTTGTGACTAAAAATCGTTTCGTTCATGGCACGACATGTGAACGCGGTGGGCGGGTGAGCCGTCGCATCTACAACTGACCGATTGACCAATGGTATTGGAATGACAACCATTTTTCTACTTAAAAATTTTTGAATTTGGATTGAACACGAGAGTGAGTTCTAGTTTTTAAAAGAAAAAAAAATCAATAAATGGTTGTTATTTCTCATCCATTTATTCAGTCGATGAGTACAGTGGACAGGGCAAATTTACATTTTTGACTGAATGGTTGACAAACTGGTTCTGAGTGACAACCATTTTCCTATTGCATCCACATTTAGTTTCTTGTATTTCACAATTGTTCTTTGTGACTAAAAATCGTTTCGTTCATGGCACGACATGTGAACGCGGTGGGCGGGTGGGCCGTCGCATCTACAACTGACCGATTGACCAATGGTATTGGAATGACAACCATTTTTCTACTTAAAAATTTTTGAATTTGGATTGAACACGAGAGTGAGTTCTAGTTTTTAAAAGAAAAAAAAATCAATAAATGGTTGTTATTTCTCATCCATTTATTCAGTCGATGAGTACAGTGGACAGGGCAAATTTACATTTTTGACTGAATGGTTGACAAACTGGTTCTGAGTGACAACCATTTTCCTATTGCATCCACATTTAGTTTCTTGTATTTCACAATTGTTCTTTGTGACTAAAAATCGTTTCGTTCATGGCACGACATGTGAACGCGGTGGGCGGGTGAGCCGTCGCATCTACAACTGACCGATTGACCAATGGTATTGGAATGACAACCATTTTTTGACTTGAAAATTTTGAATTTGGATTGAACACGAGAGTGAGTTCTAGTTTTTAAAAGAAAAAAAAATCAATAAATGGTTGTTATTTCTCATCCATTTATTCAGTCGATGAGTACAGTGGACAGGGCAAATTTACATTTTTGACTGAATGGTTGACAAACTGGTTCTGAGTGACAACCATTTTCCTATTGCATCCACATTTAGTTTCTTGTATTTCACAATTGTTCTTTGTGACTAAAAATCGTTTCGTTCATGGCACGACATGTGAACGCGGTGGGCGGGTGAGCCGTCGCATCTACAACTGACCGATTGACCAATGGTATTGGAATGACAACCATTTTTCTACTTAAAAATTTTTGAATTTGGATTGAACACGAGAGTGAGTTCTAGTTTTTAAAAGAAAAAAAAATCAATAAATGGTTGTTATTTCTCATCCATTTATTCAGTCGATGAGTACAGTGGACAGGGCAAATTTACATTTTTGACTGAATGGTTGACAAACTGGTTCTGAGTGACAACCATTTTCCTATTGCATCCACATTTAGTTTCTTGTATTTCACAATTGTTCTTTGTGACTAAAAATCGTTTCGTTCATGGCACGACATGTGAACGCGGTGGGCGGGTGGGCCGTCGCATCTACAACTGACCGATTGACCAATGGTATTGGAATGACAACCATTTTTCTACTTAAAAATTTTTGAATTTGGATTGAACACGAGAGTGAGTTCTAGTTTTTAAAAGAAAAAAAAATCAATAAATGGTTGTTATTTCTCATCCATTTATTCAGTCGATGAGTACAGTGGACAGGGCAAATTTACATTTTTGACTGAATGGTTGACAAACTGGTTCTGAGTGACAACCATTTTCCTATTGCATCCACATTTAGTTTCTTGTATTTCACAATTGTTCTTTGTGACTAAAAATCGTTTCGTTCATGGCACGACATGTGAACGCGGTGGGCGGGTGTACCGTCGCATCTACAGCTGACCGATTGACTAATGGTATTGGAATGACAACCATTTTTTGACTTGAAAATTTTGAATTTGGATTGAACACGAGAGTGAGTTCTAGTTTTTAAAAGAAAAAAAAATCAATAAATGGTTGTTATTTCTCATCCATTTATTCAGTCGATGAGTACAGTGGACAGGGCAAATTTACATTTTTGACTGAATGGTTGACAAACTGGTTCTGAGTGACAACCATTTTCCTATTGCATCCACATTTAGTTTCTTGTATTTCACAATTGTTCTTTGTGACTAAAAATCGTTTCGTTCATGGCACGACATGTGAACGCGGTGGGCGGGTGTACCGTCGCATCTACAGCTGACCGATTGACTAATGGTATTGGAATGACAACCATTTTTTGACTTGAAAATTTTGAATTTGGATTGAACACGAGAGTGAGTTCTAGTTTTTAAAAGAAAAAAAAATCAATAAATGGTTGTTATTTCTCATCCATTTATTCAGTCGATGAGTACAGTGGACAGGGCAAATTTACATTTTTGACTGAATGGTTGACAAACTGGTTCTGAGTGACAACCATTTTCCTATTGCATCCACATTTAGTTTCTTGTATTTCACAATTGTTCTTTGTGACTAAAAATCGTTTCGTTCATGGCACGACATGTGAACGCGGTGGGCGGGTGTACCGTCGCATCTACAGCTGACCGATTGACTAATGGTATTGGAATGACAACCATTTTTTGACTTGAAAATTTTGAATTTGGATTGAACACGAGAGTGAGTTCTAGTTTTTAAAAGAAAAAAAAATCAATAAATGGTTGTTATTTCTCATCCATTTATTCAGTCGATGAGTACAGTGGACAGGGCAAATTTACATTTTTGACTGAATGGTTGACAAACTGGTTCTGAGTGACAACCATTTTCCTATTGCATCCACATTTAGTTTCTTGTATTTCACAATTGTTCTTTGTGACTAAAAATCGTTTCGTTCATGGCACGACATGTGAACGCGGTGGGCGGGTGGGCAGTCGCATCTACAACTGACCGATTGACCAATGGTATTGGAATGACAACCATTTTTCTACTTAAAAATTTTTGAATTTGGATTGAACACGAGAGTGAGTTCTAGTTTTTAAAAGAAAAAAAAATCAATAAATGGTTGTTATTTCTCATCCATTTATTCAGTCGATGAGTACAGTGGACAGGGCAAATTTACATTTTTGACTGAATGGTTGACAAACTGGTTCTGAGTGACAACCATTTTCCTATTGCATCCACATTTAGTTTCTTGTATTTCACAATTGTTCTTTGTGACTAAAAATCGTTTCGTTCATGGCACGACATGTGAACGCGGTGGGCGGGTGGGCAGTCGCATCTACAACTGACCGATTGACCAATGGTATTGGAATGACAACCATTTTTCTACTTAAAAATTTTTGAATTTGGATTGAACACGAGAGTGAGTTCTAGTTTTTAAAAGAAAAAAAAATCAATAAATGGTTGTTATTTCTCATCCATTTATTCAGTCGATGAGTACAGTGGACAGGGCAAATTTACATTTTTGACTGAATGGTTGACAAACTGGTTCTGAGTGACAACCATTTTCCTATTGCATCCACATTTAGTTTCTTGTATTTCACAATTGTTCTTTGTGACTAAAAATCGTTTCGTTCATGGCACGACATGTGAACGCGGTGGGCGGGTGAGCCGTCGCATCTACAACTGACCGATTGACCAATGGTATTGGAATGACAACCATTTTTCTACTTAAAAATTTTTGAATTTGGATTGAACACGAGAGTGAGTTCTAGTTTTTAAAAGAAAAAAAAATCAATAAATGGTTGTTATTTCTCATCCATTTATTCAGTCGATGAGTACAGTGGACAGGGCAAATTTACATTTTTGACTGAATGGTTGACAAACTGGTTCTGAGTGACAACCATTTTCCTATTGCATCCACATTTAGTTTCTTGTATTTCACAATTGTTCTTTGTGACTAAAAATCGTTTCGTTCATGGCACGACATGTGAACGCGGTGGGCGGGTGAGCCGTCGCATCTACAACTGACCGATTGACCAATGGTATTGGAATGACAACCATTTTTCTACTTAAAAATTTTTGAATTTGGATTGAACACGAGAGTGAGTTCTAGTTTTTAAAAGAAAAAAAATCAATAAATGGTTGTTATTTCTCATCCATTTATTCAGTCGATGAGTACAGTGGACAGGGCGGCCCACCCGCCCGCCGCACTTACTAACGATGCCAGAACCATACGCTTTTTAGTCACAAAGAAACATTAACATATATACTCAAATTTACATTTTTGACTGAATGGTTGACAAACTGGTTCGGAATGACAACCATTTTCCACCAAAAAAGATGTGTTTGTTCTTTGTTGTGTAAAAATTTCATTGGAATTGCTTCAGTCGTTTTTCTTCCACTGGTTCTCCTAGCTCTTGTGGAAGAATAACACGGAAGGATCCCACCCTTGAGATCCTGAATGGCAGATTGATGCGTGGATATTCCGAATTTAATTTTGAATTCCCAAATTTGGAATTTTTAATCCTTCACACCATTAATTCGTGAAATTCCCAAATCTTGATTTTTTGCACCTGAAAACTGAAAAATTTAAATCGTGTAAACTCAGAATTTATTTCCAGAGCGCTGGCTTACGCCCGCCACTCCCTCTACAACGAATGCGAGCAGTGCACCACCGCCGGCCACGTGCACCTCACCGTCGGCTCCGTCTACCTGGAGCTGGCCGGCTTCAACAAGGCGCTGGACAGCTTCCAGCACGCCCACAGGATCGCGCAGGCCGTCCACGACCCGGCGCTCGAGCTGCAGGTCTACGTGGGCCTCTCGGAACTGTTCAGCCGCCTCCAGGACGCCGACAAGAGCGCCAAGTACGCGTCGAAGGCCTACGACCTCTCCAGGTCCCTCCAGCTCGGCGACCTCAACTCCCGACACCACAGGGCGGCGCTGCTGCAGATGGCGTCGGCGCTGAGGAAGCAGGGCGAGCTGGGGGACGCCCACGACTACTGCTCGGTGAGTTTGCGGTCCGCCGTCGTCCGCGCTGATTTCGGCGTCGTATCGTTGCAGGAGGCGACGCGACTGGCGCTCGTTTCGGGCGATCAGGCAACCTACGCTCGGAGCATCCGGATCATGGGCGACATCTACAGGAAGAAAGCCGACATTAATGTAAGCACAGCGAAACAGTATTTTTTGTAGTGTCGTTCTGCCCCCAGAAAGCGTTCAGGCAGTACGAGACCGCCATGGGTTCGGCGGCGGCGATGGGCGACCGCGTCATCCAGATGGAGTCGATGGACGGGGCGGCGCGGTGCCTGGAAGCCCTCCGACTCCAGCACAAAATCTGCAACTGCCGACCATTAGAATTCAACACAAGACTGTTAGAAGTAGCTAGTTCCGTCGGTGCTAAAGTAAGTACTAGTGCTAGACGTTAGTATGGGCTACAGCATTTTGCAGTTGTTGGTGCGCACGGTGCGCATGCGCCTGTCGCGCATCTACCACGCCCTCGGCGACGAAGACCAAAAGCAGCACCACGAGAGGGTGGCGCTGCGCCTGCAGCAGGACCTCGACCTGTTGTGCGGGGGCTGCGGATCGCCCTACGGCCTCGAGAGCGACTCCCTCGAGGCTCTGCCCTGCGCCCATATCTTACATGCGAGGTGAGATACTCGTTCTTGTCTAATTTCGATTTAGGGGTTCCAAAAAGTGGTCGATAAAGCTTTCGGAAGCAATCTCTTTTTTAGCTTTTACTGATTCATTCTTGGATTTCAAAAATCGTAACATACTCGTTGGTCCTCCTAGATCTAACCCAACTAACATCCATCCGGTTCGACGGTAATGTTTGAGAAGCCGCTAAAATACTCCCAGTTCCTCAATTTCTGAGTATTGACATTTTGAGAATCTAAAAATAACAAACCCAAAAAATCTGAAAATGGTCTTCCCAACCTGAAGAGAGAACCTGAAAACATCTGAACATGAAAACGTAAAAACCTGGAAACCAGAAAACCTAAAAATGTGAGAGCCTGAAAATTTTGAGAATCTTAAAACATCCAATCTTGAAAACCTGAAAGTGGACTTGACAACCTGAAAACCTGACATTGTGGGAATTTGAAAAAGTAAAAAATTTAAACTCTGAAAACAAGAAAGCTTGATAATTTGAGAATCTGAAAATACCAAAACCAGAAAAACCTGAAAATGGTCTTGCCAACTTGAAAACCTAAACAAGTAAAAATCTGAGTTTCTCAGTTTTTCAATGTCTCAGTTTCTCGAATTATCCGCTTCCCCGTTTCTCAGCATCTTAGTCTTACAGCTTCCCAGTTTCTCAGCATATCTGACTTTCTCAACTTCTGTATTTTTCGGTGTTTTAGTATCCCGATGTTTCAATGTCTGTGAAACTGAGAAACGGGTATCTGAAAAATTGAGGAATTGAGAAACAAAATAACTGAGAAACTGAGAAATTAACAACCGAGAAGCTGAAAAGCTGAGAGATCGAAAATGGGAAAGTGACATGATGAGAAACTGAGTATTTGAAAAACTGGGAAAATAAAAATGGAGAAACTGAGAATCTGAGAAACTGAGAAAATAAAAATGGAGAAAGTGAAAAGCTGAAAAACTGAGAAACTATGAAACTGAGAATCTGCGAAATTGAGAAGTTGAGAAACTGAGAAGCTCAGAAACTGAGAAAATGAGGAACTGAGAAACTGAGAAACTGAGAAACTGTGAAACTAAAAAAAATTAAAAACTGAGAATGTGAGATGCTCGGAAACTGAGAAACTATAAAACTGAGAAGCTCAGAAGCTGAGAAAAATGAGAACTGTGAATCTGAGAAACTACAAAACTGAGAAAATGACGAACCGAGAATCTGAGAAACTGAGTATACGATAGACTGAGAAAATAAAAATTGAGAAACTGAGAAACTGAGTATATACGAAAAAGTGAGAAAATAAAAATGAAAAAACTGAGAAACTGAGAAAATGAGGAACTGAGAAGCTGAAAGACTGAGAAGGTGGGAACCCGAAAAACCGAGAAAGGAAAATGAAGGAATTGAGAAACAAAAAAAAACTGAGAAACTGAGATTTTGAGAAGCTGAGAAAATGAGGAACTGAGAAACTGTGAAACTAAAAAAATGAGGACCTGAGATTCTGAGAAGCTAAGAAACTGAGAAACTATAAAACTGAGAAAATGACGAACTGAGAATCTGAGAAACTGAGAAGCTGAGAAGCTGGGTCACTGAGAAACTGTGAAAGTGAGAAAATGAGGAACTGAGAAACTGTGAAACTAAAAAAATGAAAAACTGAGAATATGAGAAGCTCAGAAACTGAGAAACTGAAACTAAAAAAATGAAGAACTGAGAATATGAGAAGCTCAGAAACTAAGAAACTATAAAACTGAGAATCTGAGAAACTGAGAAGCTGAAAAACTGTAAAAAATGAGGAACTGAGAAACTGAGAAACTGTGAAACTAAAAAAATGAGGACATGAAATTCTGAGAAGCTAAGAAACTGAAAAACTATAAAACTGAGAAAATGACGAACTGAGAATCTGAGAAGCTGAAAAGCTGAGAAAATGAGATAATGAAGATCTGAAAAGCTATAAAACTGAGAAGCTGAGAAGCTGGGTAACTGAGAAACTGTGAAAGTGAGAAAATGAGGAACTGAGAAACTGTGAAACTAAAAAAATGAAAAACTGAGAATATGAGATGCTCGGAAACTGAGAAACTATAAAACTGAGAATCTGAGAAACTAAGAAGCTGAGAAAATGAGGAACTGAGAATCTGAGAAGCTAAGAAACTGAGAAACTATAAAACTCAGAAAATGACAAACTGAGAATCTGGGAAATTGAGAAGTTGAGCAACTGGGAAGCTCAGAAACTGAGAAAATGAGGAACTGAGAAACTGAGAAACTGAGAAACTGTGAAACTAAAAAAATTAAAAACTGAGAATGTGAGATGCTCGGAAACTGAGAAATTATAAAACTAAGAATCTGAGAAACTAAGAAGCTGAGAAACTGAGAGGAACTGAGAATCTGATAAGCTAAGAAACTGAGAAACTATAAAACTCAGAAAATGACAAACTGAGAATCTGAGAAATTGAGAAGTTGAGAAAATGAGGAACTGAGAAACTGAGAAATTGAGAAACTGTGAAACTAAAAAAATGAGGACCTGAAATTCTGAGAAGCTAAGAAACTGAGAAACTATAAAACTGAGAAAATGACGAACTGAGAATCTGAGAAACTGAGAAGCTGAGGAGCTGGAAAATGAGATACTGAGGATCTGAAAAGCTATAAAACTGAGAAGCTGAGAAGCTGGGTAACTGAGAAACTGTGAAAGTGAGAAAATGAGGAACTGAGAAACTGTGAAACTAAAAAAATTAAAAACTGAGAATATAAGAAGCTCAGAAACTGAGAATCTGAGAAACTGAGAAGCTGAGAAAATGAGATACTGAGAATCTGAAAAGCTATCAAACTGAGGAACTGAGAAACTGAGAAGCTGAGAAGCTGGGTAACTGAGAAACTGAGAAACTGAAACTAAAAAAATTAAGAACTGAGAATATGAGAAGCTCAGAAACTGAGAAACTATAAAACTGAGAATCTGAGAAACTGAGAAGCTGAGAAAATGAGATACTGAGAATCTGAAAAGCTATCAAACTGAGGAACTGAGAAACTGAGAAGCTGAGAAGCTGGGTAACTGAGAAACTGAGAAAATGAGGAACTGAGAAACTGAGAAACTGAAACTAAAAAAATGAAGAACTGAGAATATGAGAAGCTCAGAAACTGAGAAACTATAAAACTGAGAATCTGAGAAACTGAGAAGCTGAGAAAATGAGATACTGAGAATCTGAAAAGCTATCAAACTGAGGAACTGAGAAACTGAGAAGCTGGGTAACTGAGAAACTGAGAAAATGAGGAACTGAGAAACTGAGAAGCTGGGTAACTGAGAAAATGAGGAACTGAGAAACTGAGAAACTATAAAACTGAGAATCCGAGAAACTGAGAAGCTGAAAAACTGAGAAAAATGAGGAACTGAGAAACTGAGAAACTGTGAAACTAAAAAAATTAAGACATGAAATTCTGAGAAGCTAAGAAACTGAGAAACTGAAACTAAAAAAATTAAGAACTGAGAATATGAGAAGCTCAGAAACTGAGAAACTATAAAACTGAGAATCTGAGAAACTGAGAAGCTGAGAAGCTGAAAAACTGAGAAAAATGAGGAACTGAGAAACTGTGAAACTAAAAAAATTAAGACATGAAATTCTGAGAAGCTAAGAAAATGAGAAGCTGAGAAAATGAGATACTGAGAATCTGAAAAGCTATCAAACTGAGAAAATGAGGAACTTAGAAACTGAGAAGCTGAGAAGCTGGGTAACTGAGAAACTGAGAAAATGAGCAACTGAGAAACTGAGAAACTGAAACTAAAAAAATTAAGAACTAAGAATATGAGAAGCTCAGAAACTGAGAAACTATAAAACTGAGAATCTGAGAAAATAAGATACTGAGAATCTGAAAAGCTATCAAACTGAGAAAATGAGGAACTGAGAAACTGAGAAGCTGAGAAGCTGGGTAACTGAGAAACTTAGAAAATGAGGAACTGAGAAACTGAGAAGCTGGGTAACTGAGAAAATGAGGAACTGAGAAACTGAGAAACTATAAAACTGAGAATCCGAGAAATTGAGAAGCTGAAAAACTGAGAAAAATGAGGAACTGAGAAACTGAGAAACTGTGAAACTAAAAAAATTAAGACATGAAATTCTGAGAAGCTAAGAAACTGAGAAAATTACGAACTGAGAATCTGAGAAACTGAAAAGCTGAGAAAATGAGATACTGAGGATCTGAAAAGCTATAAAACTGAGAAGCTGAGAAGCTGGGTAACTGTGAAACTGTGAAAGTGAGAAAATGAAGAACTGAGAAACTGTGAAACTAAAAAAATGAAAAACTGAGAATATGAGAAGCTCAGAAACTGAGAATCTGAGAAACTGAGAAGCTGAGAAAATGAGATACTGAGAATCTGAAAAGCTATCAAACTGAGAAAATGAGGAACTTAGAAACTGAGAAGCTGAGAAGCTGGGTAACTGAGAAACTGAGAAAATGAGGAACTGAGAAACTGAGAAACTGAAACTAAAAAAATGAAGAACTAAGAATATGAGAAGCTCAGAAACTGAGAAACTATAAAACTGAGAATCTGAGGAACTGAGAAGCTGAAAAACTGAGAAAAATGAGGAACTGAGAAACTGAAAAACTGTGAAACTAAAAAAATTAAGACATAATAATAATAATAATAATAACATTTATTAACGGCAATATTACCTTTACAATCACACAGAAAAGTAAAAAAAAAATAAAAAAAAAAATATATATATATAGTACAACAGTAACAAATCAAAAAGACATAAATTACATTATTATACATTTTATAAAAATTTTTAAAACAGTTTTAGTAGCTTATTCTTAAAAACAACAAATGACAAGTCAAAAAAGTCTAATGAGGAGCAATATTCGTTGCAAACATGCATTATCGTGTTTACTGGCGAGAATAGTAGGTAGTTATTATTACATTGGTTAGGAACAAATATGTGAACCAGCCTACTGGAGTATTTTGGAACCCGAAAATTGAATTGGGCCAAAATGGCAGGATCGTCAACTATGTTATTTAATAATTTAAACATAAAACATAGCGCCTGATATTTTCTCCGGTTGACAAGAGATGGGAGTGAAAGATAACTTAAAAATAAACCATAATCATTTTCCAAGGCTTGAGGAAGCTTCCATCTAATATAATTAATAAACCTGTGTTGCACGGCTTCAATTCGATTGACATGAACCTTATAATGTGGATTCCACAAAATAGAGCCATATTCCAGTACAGATCTTACATGAGTGATATAAAGTATTTTTAATGTGTTAACATTCCTGAATATGCTTCCGAAGCGTTTGATACAGCCCAGTACTCTATTAGCCTTACAGACAATTTGATTATAGTGATCAATAAAATTCAGCTTATTGTCAATTAAAACACCTAGGTCATTTACGTTACTCTTGAAAGTAATATTAACATTATTGATAGAATAAGAGGGAGATGAGGGTAAGATTTTTCTACTAAATACAATAGCTTGACATTTACTGATATTTAGAATCATTTTATTTTGGTTGCACCAATTGCACAAGTGAATAAGATCAGATTGCAATTCTGCAATATCATTAGGACCACGAATAGTTCTATATATCTTTAAATCATCTGCAAATATACAAAAATTACTGCTGAAGTTACACCCTACGTCATTAATGAATAATGAAAAAAGCAATGGACCAAGGACGGAACCTTGTGGAACCCCCGAAGGTACACCTTCAGTGTAAGACAGGCAGGAGCCAATCTTCACTTGTTGGGTCCTCTTCATCAAATAATTACAGAACCATTTCAGTAAAGAGTCAGAAAAACCGTAAGCGGCTAATTCATGTAACAAAATTGAGTGATCAACTCTATCAAACGCTTTACTGAAGTCAGTATACACTGAGTGAACTTCGAGACCTCCAGCAAAAGATATAAAAATGTGGTTAATATAAGACAGCAAATTAGTTACTGTCGATCGCTTTTGAAAGAATCCATGCTGTTCAGGCACTATCAAATTTTTTACCTGCGGGAATAATTTATCAAAAACAATAGATTCAAACAGCTTGGATATTGCAGATAAGATTCTGAGAAGCTAAGAAACTGAGAAACTATAAAACTGAGAAAATGACAAACTGAGAATCTGAGAAACTGAGAAGCTGAGAAAATGAGATACTGAGAATCTGAAAAGCTATCAAACTGAGAAAATGAGGGACTGAGAAGCTGGGTAACTGAGAAACTGAGAAAATGAGGAACTGAGAAACTGAGAAACTGAAACTAAAAAAAATAAGAACTGAGAATATGAGAAGCTCAGAAACTGAGTAACTATAAAACTGAGAATCTGAGGAACTGAGAAGCTGAGAAACTGAGAATCTGAGAAACTGAGAATCTGAGAAACTAAAAAAATGAGGAACTGAGAATCTGAGAAATTATAAAACTGAGAAAATTACTAACCGAGAATCTGAGAAACTGAGTATACGAAAAACTGAGAAAATAAAAATGGAGAAACTGAGAACATGAAGAACTGAGAAGCTGAAAGACTGAGAAGGTAGGAACCCGAAGAACCGAGAAAGAAAAATGAAGGAATTGAGAAACAATAAAAACTGAGAAACTGAGATTCTGAGAAGCTGGGAAACTGAGAAACTACGAAACTGAGAATCTGTAAAACTAGGAAAATGAAGAACTGAGAAGATGAGAAGCTGAGAAACTGAGAAACTGAGAAGCCGAAAGACTGAAAAACTATGAAACTCAGAAAATGAGAAACTGAGAATCTGAGAAGCTAAGAAACTGAGAAACTAGAAACTATAAAACTGAGAAAATGACTAACTGAGAATCTTAGAAACCGAGAAGCTGAGAAAATGAGATACTGATTATCTGAAAAGCTATCAAAACTGAGAAAATGAGGAACTGAGAAACTGAGAAGCTGAGAAACTCGGTAAATGAGAAACTGTGAAACTGAGAAACTGTGAAACTAAAAAAATTAAAAGCTGAAAATATAAGAACCTCAGAAACTGAGAAACTGTAAAACTGAGAATCTGAGAAACTGAGAAGCTGAGAAACTGAGAATCTGAGAAACTAAAAAAAATGAGGAACTGAGAATCTGAGAAATTATAAAACTGAGAAAATTACTAACCGAGAATCTGAGAAACTGAGTATACGAAAGACTGAGAAAATAAAAATGGAGAAACTAAGAAACTGAGTATACGAAAAAGTGAGAAAATAAAAATGGAGAAACTGAGAAACTGAAAACATGAAGAACTGAGAAGCTGAAAGACTGAGGAGGTAGGAACCCGAAGAACCGAGAAAGAAAAATGAAGGAATTGAGAAACAATAAAAACTGAGAAACTGAGATTCTGAGAAGCTGGGAAACTGAGAAACTACGAAACTGAGAAGCTGGGAAACTGAGAATCCGTAAAACTAGGAAAATGAAGAACTGAGAAGATGAGAACCTGAGAAACTGAGAAGCCGAAAGACTGAAAAACTATGAAGCTCAGAAAATGAGAAACTGAGAATCTAAGACGCTCAGAAACTGAGAAACTATAAAACTGAGAAAATGACGAACTCAGAATCTGAGAAACTGAGAAGCTGAGAAACTGAAAAAATGAGGAACTGAGAAACTGAGAAGTTGAGAAACTGAGAAAATGAAAAACTGAGAAACTAAAAAAATGAGGAACTGAGAATCTGAGAATCTAAGAAACTGAGAAACTAGAAACTATAAAACTGAGAAAATGACGAACTGAGAATCTTAGAAACCGAGAAGCTGAGAAAATGAGATACTGAGAATCTGAAAAGCTATAAAACTGAGAAAATGAGGAACTGAGAAACTGAGAAGCTGAGAAGCTGGGAAACTGAGAAACTGAGAAACTGAGAAACTGAGAAAATGAGAAAATGAGGAACTGAGTATCTGAGAAACTGAGAAATTGAGAAGCTGAGAAACTGAGTATACAAAAAACTGAGAAAATAAAAATGGAGAAAGTGAGAAGCTGGGACTCTGAGAAACTATGAAACTGAAACAATGAGGAACGGAGAAACTGAGAATCTGAGAAGCTGGGAAACTGAGAAGTTGAGAAACTGAGAAACTAAGGAACTGAGAAAATGGGAAAGTGACATGATGAGAAACAAAGAAACTGAAATGATATGCTGAAATGTTGAGATGCTGAGAAACTGCGAAAAACTGATATACAGAGAAATACAAAATTGAGAAGCTGAGAAGCCGAGTAATATTAGAAAAACTGAGAAAGGAGAAAAATGGAGAAACTGAGAACCTGAGAAAATGAGAATCTGAGACAATGGGAAACTGGAATCTGAGAAACTAAGGAACCGAGAAAATGGGAAAGTGACATTATGAGAAACTGGGAAACAAAGAAACTGAGAAGGGAGAAACTGATAAACTGACAAACTGAGAAGCTGGGACAGAGGAAATCTGAGAAATTAAGGAATTGAGAAAATGGGCAAGTAACATGATGAGATATTGAGACACAAAGAAACTGAGATGATGAAATACTGAAAAACTTGTAACTTTATAAACTAAAAACCTAACCTGCTGAGGAACTGAGACACTGTTAAGCTCAAACGAAACTTTGAAGTGCAGATACTGAGAATTGAAACTAAGCAAGTGAAAAAAAACAAATGAAGTGATGCATTACTTAATAATTTTCTCCGGAGTTTCTTCTTTTTCCCAAATTTCTTTGCTTTCTTCTTAGTTTTTAGTTTCTTTTTAATTTTCCAATTTTCATCCCCGTTTCTTACATTTTTCGGAGTTGTTATTGTTGTGATTGTTGTCTCAAGACTTGACTTGACCGTCCCTTTGCAGATGTGCCTACGACCTGTTCCGAAGAAGCAAGAAAAAGAAACGCTCGTGCCCCGAGTGCGACCGGACGAGCTCCCGGCTGTACCTCAACTGCACGGACTACAACGCCCCCTACAGTCCGGTGCCCCTGTCCGTGTGTTCTTCGGACAGCCACTGCACTTCGCATCAAGCCACGAGTTCTGTCTAGTTTTCCCCGCTTTCTTTCTTTCTCGATCGGAAGTTTCGTTTCTCCTTTCGGATCGTCGAACAATCAACAATCATTCAGCGAACAATCATCGTCTGGAACATCCTCTAGTATTTAGATCAGATAGGCTAGGACTTATGGTAGATGTTAAAATTCTATTGGAAAATGACGCACCCTTCTTCCACTGCACTTCTGTGAACTTGGTATTTTCAAAAGTAGGTTTTAGGATAGTCCGAGGGTCATTGTATCACGTGTCGAAAGTGCGGACGATTTTGTGTAAATATGGGATTTTTATTGTAAATATTATTATTATTATTATTACTGTAAATAAGATTTAATCAAATATAAGGATTATGCTATTGTTAATGGAATTATTTTCGTCCCTGGTTCCCCTTTTGTTTGCAAAATTATTCATCCGGCTCGAAGGACCATTTTACTTGATTTTGATCCAGTTTGTTTCTGCATGGTGACGTGATTTGATTAATTCTGGAGACTGATTTGATTCCGGATGGACAGGTTTTTGGATTCCGGATTTTCATCTCATCCGCCAATCAGACGTCAGCATTTTCGCCTACGTCACAAACACGTGATTTTTTCTTCATGGTCGCCACGTGTTTGTGAGAAGACGAAACTGTCGGCCAAAAAAACCGTCGTTTTACACCCGAGACTCAAGAGAAGACATGTTAGAACTAGTAGAGAATGTTGGAGCAGGCGCATTGTTGTCAGATCCACCGACGAAAAAGTGAGGTTAGTTGCAATTTTCTTTTCGAATTTATGCACTAGTTCGCTATAGTGACGGATTTATTGTTTCTTCATTATTGTCCCCTAGACTAGGTGGTTAGGTGTTTCAACCTTCCGTTTCAATAATTCAGTCCGGTTGCAGCTCCGCTTCCAGAAATCGGGACACACATCAATACTAGTACAATTGCTAGTGCTTGGGATAGCGCTACAAACGATTGATTACTGAATTAAAGATTGTCCTCATTTCAAAAATAGTTGTCGGGTTCCTAAAAGACTTCTCAGGTAGTACTCTGTTAAAATTTGTCCTAGTACCAGTACTAAGAATAAGAGTACAAATTGTTTTAATTTTGACCGCACTTGAACGTAATGTGACATTAAACAAACATTTTCTAGAGGTAGTATCACTACTAATAGTTTAAACACAACACATGAATTTAAGTTCTGGGACTATTACATCATTAATACTATTTACCGTGCGATATTATAAGTAAAACACAATTGCTTCCCTATTGTTGAGTTCAAGATTCAGGCAGTTATAAAATCGACATACATCATGATACTAGAACTGGGAATGCTACTGTATTCAAACAATAAAGCTGCATCAAACAGATAGTTTACGGACCTAAAATTTGTCCTAGTACTGTGTCTAGTCCAAGAATAATCCGGCAAAATATTTTCACAAGGGCTGTATTTGAACGATAAAACAACATCAAACACAGCGTTTCTAGCACCAGTTCTGCGTTAAAATCTGTTCTAGCACTTCCTTTAGATTTATTATTATTGTTTGGCTGTAAACTAAATATATTTTCAAAGTCATGCAATTAGTACCAAGGATTGTTTGTACTTGTAAATCCTTCTGGTACTACTATAAAGTTTCAATATTAGCTCGTTAGATAAATAACAATTTGTACGAAGTTTTAGTTTCTAGTAGTACTATTGGTATTTTGACACAAAAGAAATATTTAGGACTAATACTGACCCTCAAAATGAGTTTGTCAGTTTGGTCAATAAAGACAGTTTTAGTACTTGTTCTACTGGTAATACTAGGGATAGTACTCAAAAATACTTTTTAATCTGGCCCTAAGTTAACGATAAAATAACCTAAAACGGGGATTCTTGAACTAATACTGCATTACCATTACTAATAGCACTGGTTTGAAAACTAATTTATCGACCTACAAACACACTATTGGTTCTTATGGGTTTTAAGATTTAAATGATTTGCACATGCAACACTATAATAGATTTTAGTGCCGTTACTACTACTAGGGATTATTCTAAAAGCACTTATTTTGACTACATCTGAAAAAAGAAATTTTACTATATTCTTAAGCTAGAGTTTGATTTCCATTCCGAGTACTGCCCTAGTTCATAGTACTAGTACTGTTTTAAATGAAAATAAATGTTGATTAAATTTTGTATGATGTAGGATAGTATATGTCAGTCTTTCGGCTACATGCGTCTCGCAAAAAAATATCGTTGTTACTCACATTGCTCTAGCACCTGCATTATTTTGTTCATAATATTTCCTCTTTGACTTTAGTCCCAGTGACACCATGACAACCATAACCGCCCAGGCCCAGGTAAGCTCCGTTCCGCACACTCCAATACTAGTACAATTGCTCGTACTAGAGATAGCGCTACAAAACCATTGTTGGGAATGTTGCACTTTTTAATATTTGCCCAAGTACTAGTACTAAGAATAGGAGTACGAATTGTTTCAACTTTGACAGCTTGTTGTTACATAACGACTAAAGATATTGCAACAATTTTTTTTTACATTTTTGCTGTCTTTGAACGATAAAACATCAAACACAGCGTTTTTAGTTCTGCATTAAAATTTATCCTAACACTCTAAAATGAATATAGTTTCCAAGTCATCTGCAGTTAATACTAGGGATTTTGTTTGTACTAAAGACAGTACTGCAATAAAATTCTTCTGGTACTATCTGTACTACCGTAAATCTTCAATACTAGTTCGTCAGATAATAAAATTATTTATTTTTCAAAAGCAAATAATAATTTTATAATACTATATAGTACTACCAACGATAGTACTACAAAATATTTCTCACTTTGGTCTGTTTTGAACGACGAACTAACGTCAAGCACATCAATACCATTAGTGCAAAAGTTTTAGTTCTAGTTAGCGCTATTAAGACTATTATTGATATTTTGGCATGAAAGAAATATCTACTAATACTGACCCTCAAAACTACCTTGTCAATTTAGTCAGTAAAGACAGTTTTGTTACTTGATAATACTAGGGATAGTACTCAAAAGTACTCGAACTAAAAACACACTATTGGTGCCTTATGGGTTTTAGGATTAAAATGACTTTCACATGAAACACTATAATATTAGTACTGTTACTAGTACTAGGGATAACTCTAAAAGTACTTATTTTGACTGCATTTGAAGGAAGAATTCAAGTATTAAGATCCTCCAAGTAAATTCTAAGCTAGCGCTAGATTCCCATTCTGAGTAGTGCCCGAGTTCATAGTAGGCACTAGTACTTTTATAAATGAAAATAAATGTTGATTAAATTTTTTGTCTTTCGGCTACATGCCTCTCGCAAAAAAATATCGTTCTCACTGCACTATTTTGTTCATATTATTTCCCCTTTGATTTTAGTGTCAGTGACACCCCCACTTAACCCCGGTTGCAGCTCCGCTTCCAGAAATCGGGACACACTTCAATACTAGTACAATTGCTAGTGCTTGGGATAGCGCTACAAACGATTGATTACTGAATTAAAGTTTGTCCTCATTTCAAAAATAGTTGTCGGGTTCCTAAAAGACTTCTCAGGTAGTACTCTGTTAAAATTTGTCCTAGTACCAGTACTAAGAATAAGAGTACAAATTGGTTTAATTTTGACCGCACTTGAACGTAATGTGACATTAAACAAACATTTTCTAGAGGTAGTATCACTACTAATAGTTTAAACACAACACATGAATTTGAGTACTAGGACTATTACATCATTAATACTATTTACCGTGCGATGTTATAAGTAAAACACAATTGCTTCCCTATTGTTGAGTTCAAGATTCAGGCAGTTATAAAATCGACATACATCATGATACTAGAACTGGGAATGCTACTGTATTCAAACAATAAAGCTACATCAAACAGATAGTTCACGGACCTAAAATTTGTCCTAGTACTATGTCTAGTCCAAGAATAATCCCGCAAAATATTTTTACCAGGGCTGTATTTGAACGATAAAACAACATCAAACACAGCGTTTCTAGCAATAGTTCTGCGCTAAAATCTATCCTAGCACTTACTTTAGATTTATTATTATTGTTGGCTGTAAACTAAATATAGTTTCAAAGTCATGCAATTAGTACCAGGGATTGTTTGTACTTGTAAATCCTTCTGGTACTACTATAAAGTTTCAATATTAGCTCGTTAGAAAAAAAAGGACAATTTGTACGAAGTTTTAGTTCCTAGTAGTACTATTGGTATTTTGACACAAAAGAAATATTTAGGACTAATACTGACCCTCAAAATTAGTTTGTCAGTTTGGTCAATAAAGACAGTTTTAGTACTTGTTCTACTGGTAATACTAGGGATAGTACTCAAAAATACTTTTTAATCTGGCCCTAAGTTAATGATAAAATAACCAAAAACGGGGATTCTTGAACTAATGCTGCATTACCATTACTGATACCACTGGTTTGAAAACTAGTTTATCGACCTACAAACACACTATTGGTTCCTTATGGGTTTTAAGATTTAAATGATTTGCACATGCAACACAATAATAGATATTAATGCCGTTACTACTACAAGGGATGATTCTAAAAGCACTTATTTTGACTACATCTGAAAAAAGAAATCTAAATATATTCTTGAGCTAGAGTTTGATTTCCATTCCGAGTACTGCCCTAGTTCATAGTACTAGTACTGTTATAAATGAAAATAAATGTTGATTCAATTTTGTATGATGTAGGATAGTATATGTCAGTCTTTCGGCTACATGCGTCTCGCAAAAAAATATCGTTGTTACTCACATTGCTCTAGCACCTGCATTATTTTGTTCATAATATTTCCTCTTTGACTTTAGTCCCAGTGACACCATGACAACCATAACCGCCCAGGCCCAGGTAAGCTCCGTTCCGCACACTCCAATACTAGTACAATTGCTCGTACTAGGGATAGCGCTACAAAACCATTGTTGGGAATGTTGCACTTTTTAATATTTGCCCAAGTACTAGTACTAAGAATAGGAGTACGAATTGTTTCAACTTTGACAGCTTGTTGTTACATAACGACTAAAGATATTGCAACAATTTTTTTTTACATTTTTGCTGTCTTTGAACGATAAAACATCAAACACAGCGTTTTTAGTTCTGCATTAAAATTTATCCTAACACTCTAAAATGAATATAGTTTCCAAGTCATCTGCAGTTAATACTAGGGATTTTGTTTGTACTAAGGACAGTACTGCAATAAAATTCTTCTGGTACTGTCTGTACTACTGTAAATCTTCAATACTAGTTCGTCAGATAATAATTAATAAAATTATTTATTTTTCAAAAGCAAAAAATAATTTTAGAATACTATATAGTACTACCAACGATAGTACTACAAAATATTTCTCACTTTGGTCTGTTTTGAACGACGAACTAACGTCAAGCACATCAATACCATTAGTGCAAAAGTTTTAGTTCTAGTTAGCGCTATTAAGACTATTATTGATATTTTGGCACGAAAGAAATATTTACTAATACTGACCCTCAAAACTACCTTGTCAATTTAGTCAGTAAAGACAGTTTTGTTACTTGATAATACTAGGGATAGTATTCAAAAGTACTCGAACTAAAAACACACTATTGGTGCCTTATGGGTTTTAGGATTAAAATGACTTTCACATGAAACACTATAATATTAGTATTGTTACTAGTACTAGGGATAACTCTAAAAGTACTTATTTTGACTGCATTTGAAGGTATAATTCAAGTACTAAGATCCTCCAAGTAAATTCTAAGCTAGCGCTAGATTCCCATTCCGAGTAGTGCCCGAGTTCAGAGTAGGCACTAGTACTTTTATAAATGAAAATACTTAAATGTTGATTAAATTTTTTGTCTTTCGGCTACATGCCTCTCGCAAAAAATATCGTTCTCACTGCACTATTTTGTTCATATTATTTGCCCTTTGATTTTAGTCTCAGTGACACCCCCACTTAACCCCGGTTGCAGCTCCGCTTCCAGAAATACCTTCAATACTAGTACAATTGCTAGTGCTTGGGATAGCGCTACAAACGATTGATTACTGAATTAAAGTTTGTCCTCATTTCAAAAATAGTTGTCGGGTTCCTAAAAGACTTTTCAGGTAGTACTCTGTTAAAATTTGTCCTAGTACCAGTACTAAGAATAAGAGTACAAATTGGTTTAATTTTGACCGCACTTGAACGTAATGTGACATTAAACAAACATTTTCTAGAGGTAGTATCACTACTAATAGTTTAAACACAACACATGAATTTGAGTACTAGGACTATTACATCATTAATACTATTTACCGTGCGATATTATAAGTAAAACACAATTGCTTCCCTATTGTTGAGTTCAAGATTCAGGCAGTTATAAAATCGACATACATCATGATACTAGAACTGGGAATGCTACTGTATTCAAACAATAAAACTACATCAAACAGATAGTTTACGGACCTAAAATTTGTCCTAGTACTGTGTCTAGTCCAAGAATAATCCAGCAAAATATTTTTACAAGGGCTGTATTTGAACGATAAAACAACATCAAACACAGCGTTTCTAGCACTAGTTCTGCGTTAAAATCTGTCCTAGCACTTACTTTAGATTTATTATTATTGTTTGGCTGTAAACTAAATATATTTTCAAAGTCATGCAATTAGTACCAAGGATTGTTTGTACTTGTAAATCCTTCTGGTACTACTATAAAGTTTCAATATTAGCTCGCTAGATAATTAACAATTTGTACGAAGTTTTAGTTCCTAGTAGTACTATTGGTATTTTGGTACAAAAGAAATATTTTGGACTAATACTGACCCTCAAAATTAGTTTGTCAGTTTGGTCAATAAAGACAGTTTTAGTACTTGTTCTACTGGTAATACTAGGGATAGTACTCAAAAATACTTTTTAATAAGTTAATGATAAAATAACCTAAAACGGGGATTCTTGAACTAATGCTGCATTATCATTACTGATACCACTGGTTTGAAAACTAGTTTATCGACCTACAAACACACTATTGGTTCCTTATGGGTTTTAAGATTTAAATGATTTGCACATGCAACACTATAATAGATATTAGTGCCGTTACTACTACTAGGGATTATTCTAAAAGCACTTATTTTGAATACATGTGAAGAAAGAAATTTAACTATATTCTTAAGCTAGAGTTTGATTTCCATTCCGAGTACTGCCCTAGTTCATAGTACTAGTACTGTTATAAATGAAAATAAATGTTGATTCAATTTTGTATGATGTAGGATAGTATATGTCAGTCTTTTGGCTACATGCGTCTCGCAAAAAAATATCGTTGTTACTCACATTGCTCTAGCACCTGCATTATTTTGTTCATATTATTTCCTCTTTGACTTTAGTCCCAGTGACACCATGACAACCATAACCGCCCAGGCCCAGGTAAGCTCCGTTCCGCACACTCCAATACTAGTACAATTGCTCGTACTAGGGATAGCTCTACAAAACCATTGTTGGGAATGTTGCACTTTTTAATATTTGCCCAAGTACTAGTACTAAGAATAGGAGTACGAATTGTTTCAACTTTGACAGCTTGTTGTTACATAACGATTAAAGATATTGCTACATTTTTTTTTTAATTTTTGCTGTCTTTGAACGATAAAACAACATCAAACACAGCGTTTTTAGTTCTGCATTAAAATTTGTCCTAACACTCTAAAATGAATATAGTTTCCAAGTCATCTGCAGTTAATACTAGGAATTTTGTTTGTACTAAAGACAGAACTGCAATAAAATTCTTCTGGTACTATCTGTACTACCGTAAATCTTCAATACTAGTTCGTCAGATAATAATAATATTATTTATTTTTCAAAAGCAAATAATAATTTTATAATACTATATAGTACTACCAACGATAGTACTACAAAATATTTCTCACTTTGGTCTGTTTTGAACGACGAACTAACGTCAAGCACATCAATACCATTAGTACCAAGTTTTAGTTCTAGTTAGCGCTATTAAGACTATTATTGATATTTTGGCATGAAAAAAATATTTACTAATACTGACCCTCAAAACTACCTTGTCAATTTAGTCAGTAAAGACAGTTTTGTTACTTGATAATACTAGGGATATTACTCAAGAGTACTCGAACTAAAAACACACTATTGGTGCCTTATGGGTTTTAGGATTAAAATGACTTTCACATGAAACACTATAATATTAGTACTGTTACT
This sequence comes from Diaperis boleti, assembly GCA_963583935.1. NCBI lineage: Eukaryota > Metazoa > Arthropoda > Insecta > Coleoptera > Tenebrionidae > Diaperis > Diaperis boleti. The sequence continues at coordinate 2,683,007 of OY757245.1, read as the reverse complement.
AGTACTAGGGATAACTCTAAAAGTACTTATTTTGACTGCATTTGAAGGAATAATTCAAGTATTAAGATCCTCCAAGTAAATTCTAAGCTAGCGCTAGATTCCCATTCTGAGTAGTGCCCGAGTTCATAGTAGGCACTAGTACTTTTATAAATAAAAATAAATGTTGATTAAATTTTTTGTTTTTCGGCTACATGCCTCTCGCAAAAAAATATCGTTCTCACTGCACTATTTTGTTCATATTATTTCCCCTTTGATTTTAGTCTCAGTGACACCCCCACTTAACCCGGGTTGCAGCTCCGCTTCCAGAAATCGGGACACACATCAATACTAGTACAATTGCTAGTGCTTGGGATAGCGCTACAAACGATTGATTACTGAATTAAAGATTGTCCTCATTTCAAAAATAGTTGTCGGGTTCCTAAAAGACTTCTCAGGTAGTACTCTGTTAAAATTTGTCCTAGTACCAGTACTAAGAATAAGAGTACAAATTGGTTTAATTTTGACCGCACTTGAACGTAATGTGACATTAAACAAACATTTTCTAGAGGTAGTATCACTACCAATAGTTTAAACACAACACATGAATTTGAGTACTAGGACTTTTACATCATTAATACTATTTACCGTGCGATCTTATAAGTAAAACACAATTGCTTCCCTATTGTTGAGTTCAAGATTCAGGCAGTTATAAAATCGACATACATCATGATACTAGAACTGGGAATGCTACTGTATTCAAACAATAAAGCTACATCAAACAGATAGTTCACGGACCTAAAATTTGTCCTAGTACTATGTCTAGTCCAAGAATAATCCCGCAAAATATTTTTACCAGGGCTGTATTTGAACGATAAAACAACATCAAACACAGCGTTTCTAGCAATAGTTCTGCGCTAAAATCTATCCTAGCACTTACTTTAGATTTATTATTATTGTTGGCTGTAAACTAAATATAGTTTCAAAGTCATGCAATTAGTACCAGGGATTGTTTGTACTTGTAAATCCTTCCGGTACTACTATAAAGTTTCAATATTAGCTCGTTAGATAAATAACAATTTGTACGAAGTTTTAGTTCCTAGTAGTACTATTGGTATTTTGGTACAAAAGAAATATTTAGGACTAATACTGACCCTCAAAATTAGTTTGTCAGTTTGGTCAATAAAGACAGTTTTAGTACTTGTTCTACTGGTAATACTAGGGATAGTACTCAAAAATACTTTTTAATCTGGCCCTAAGTTAACGATAAAATAACCTAAAACGGGGATTCTTGAACTAATACTGCATTACCATTACTAATAGCACTGGTTTGAAAACTAATTTATCGACCTACAAACACACTATTGGTTCCTTATGGGTTTTAAGATTTAAATGATTTGCACATGCAACACAATAATAGATATTAATGCCGTTACTACTACAAGGGATGATTCTAAAAGCACTTATTTTGACTACATCTGAAAAAAGAAATCTAACTATATTCTTGAGCTAGAGTTTGATTTCCATTCCGAGTACTGCCCTAGTTCATAGTACTAGTACTGTTATAAATGAAAATAAATGTTGATTCAATTTTGTATGATGTAGGATAGTAGATGTCAGTCTTTCGGCTACATGCTTCTCACAAAAAAATATCGTTGTTACTCACATTGCTCTAGCACCTGCATTATTTTGTTCATATTATTTCCTCTTCGACTTTAGTCCCAGTGACACCATGACAACCATAACCGCCCAGGCCCAGGTAAGCTCCGTTCCGCACACTCCAATACTAGTACAATTGCTAGGACTAGGGATAGCGCTACAAAACCATTGTTGGGAATGTTGCATTTTTTAATATTTGCCCAAGTACTAGTACTAAGAATAGGAGTACGAATTGTTTCAACTTTGACAGCTTGTTGTTACATAACGACTAAAGATATTGCTACATTTTTTTTTTTATTTTTGCTGTCTTTGAACGATAAAACAACATCAAACACAGCGTTTTTAGTTCTGCATTAAAATTTGTCCTAACACTCTAAAATGAATATATGTAGTTTCCAAGTCATATGCAGTTAATACTAGGGATTTTGTTTGTACTAAGGACAGTACTGCAATAAAATTCTTCTGGTACTATCTGTACTACCGTAAATCTTCAATACTAGTTCGTCAGATAATAATAAAATTATTTATTTTTCAAAAGCAAAAAATAATTTTAGAATACGATATAGTACTAGCAACGATAGTACTACAAAATATTTCTCACTTTGGTCTGTTTTGAACGACGAACTAACGTCAAGCACATCAATACCATTAGTACAAAGTTTTAGTTCTAGTTAGCGCTATTAAGACTATTATTGATATTTTGGCATGAAAGAAATATTTACTAATACTGACCCTCAAAACTACCTTGTCAATTTAGTCAGTAAAGACAGTTTTGTTACTTGATAATACTAGGGATAGTACTCAAAAGTACTCGAACTAAAAACACACTATTGGTGCCTTATGGGTTTTAGGATTAAAATGACTTTCACATGAAACACTATAATATTAGTACTGTTACTAGTACTAGGGATAACTCTAAAAGTACTTATTTTGACTGCATTTGAAGGAAGAATTCAAGTATTAAGATCCTCCAAGTAAATTCTAAGCTAGCGCTAGATTCCCATTCTGAGTAGTGCCCGAGTTCATAGTAGGCACTAGTACTTTTATAAATGAAAATAAATGTTGATTAAATTTTTTGTCTTTCGGCTACATGCCTCTCGCAAAAAAATATCGTTCTCACTGCACTATTTTGTTCATATTATTTCCCCTTTGATTTTAGTGTCAGTGACACCCCCACTTAACCCCGGTTGCAGCTCCGCTTCCAGAAATCGGGACACACTTCAATACTAGTACAATTGCTAGTGCTTGGGATAGCGCTACAAACGATTGATTACTGAATTAAAGTTTGTCCTCATTTCAAAAATAGTTGTCGGGTTCCTAAAAGACTTCTCAGGTAGTACTCTGTTAAAATTTGTCCTAGTACCAGTACTAAGAATAAGAGTACAAATTGGTTTAATTTTGACCGCACTTGAACGTAATGTGACATTAAACAAACATTTTCTAGAGGTAGTATCACTACTAATAGTTTAAACACAACACATGAATTTGAGTACTAGGACTATTACATCATTAATACTATTTACCGTGCGATGTTATAAGTAAAACACAATTGCTTCCCTATTGTTGAGTTCAAGATTCAGGCAGTTATAAAATCGACATACATCATGATACTAGAACTGGGAATGCTACTGTATTCAAACAATAAAGCTGCATCAAACAGATAGTTTACGGACCTAAAATTTGCCCTAGTACTGTGTCTAGTCCAAGAATAATCCGGCAAAATATTTTCACGAGGGCTGTATTTGAACGATAAAACAACATCAAACACAGCGTTTCTAGCAATAGTTATGCGTTAAAAATCTGTCCTAGCACTTACTTTAGATTTATTATTATTGTTGGCTGTAAACTAAATATAGTTTCAAAGTCATGCAATTAGTACCAGGGATTGTTTGTACTTGTAAATCCTTCCGGTACTACTATAAAGTTTCAATATTAGCTCGTTAGATAAATAACAATTTGTACGAAGTTTTAGTTCCTAGTAGTACTATTGGTATTTTGACACAAAAGAAATATTTAGGACTAATACTGACCCTCAAAATTAGTTTGTCAGTTTGGTCAATAAAGACAGTTTTAGTACTTGTTCTACTGGTAATACTAGGGATAGTACTCAAAAATACTTTTTAATCTGGCCCTAAGTTAATGATAATATAACCAAAAAGGGGGTTCTAGAACTAATACTGCATTACCATTACTGATACCACTGGTTTGAAAACTAGTTTATCGACCTACAAACACACTATTGGTTCCTTATGGGTTTTAAGATTTAAATGATTTGCACATGCAACACTATAATAGATATTAGTGCCGTTACTACTACTAGGGATTATTCTAAAAGCACTTATTTTGAATACATGTGAAGAAAGAAATTTAACTATATTCTTAAGCTAGAGTTTGATTTCCATTCCGAGTACTGCCCTAGTTCATAGTACTAGTACTGTTATAAATGAAAATAAATGTTTATTAAATTTTGTATGATGTAGGATAGTATATATGTCAGTCTTTCGGCTGCATGCTTCTCGCAAAAAAATATCGTTCATACTGACTTCGCTCTAGTACCCCCAGTTCCAGATCAACCTAGTATGCCCCCTTCCTCACTTATATTCTTCTCCATCCCTTCCTCCCCCAGGTCTGGCTAGTCGAATCATCCGCCAACTCAAAGTACCGCCAAGACCACCAGCACGCAGTAAAGTGCATCATGCACCTCGAAACCGACTCAGTAAGTTCCCCCACTTCCATTCCTCATTACACCCCTCAGGAAGCCCCCAGGAAACTCAACGGGATCCGCCCCAACTCCTACGCCAAAATTTTCGGGAAGCCGTCGGAAAAGTAGTCACCATGCTGAAGATGGTGCCCGTGGACGACGCCAACGTCGTGACCAACCACCTCCTGCAAGCTTTGAACTTTGCGGTGGAAGCCAAGGCCACGAGGAAGAAACAGGTGAGGCCGCAACTCAACTGGTGTCTTTGTTGACCCGAATTGTCCAGCTGGAGTCGGCGAACACATCGGGGGCGGCGCTGGCCGACTCGCTGGCGATATAAGCGACTTTCGGCGCGTCGTTTTGGACATCGTCCGCAGTGAATGCAGCGAAGACGGGATCACGAAGAGGAACATCAAGCTGAGCAACTGAGATACATACCAAGAAACGGGGAAGCGAAGAAACTGAAAAATGCAGAGATCTCAGTTTCTCAGTATCTCATTTGCTAAGTTCCTCAGGCTTTCTGTTTCTCAGTTTCCCTCTTCCCAATATCACAGTGGTTCAGCATCTAAGTGTCTCAGTTTCTCAGTTCTACAGTTCTGAGAGGCTAAAAAAATGAGATATTGAAAAACGTAGATATACAATAAAGTGGGAAAGTGATGATGAAGTACTGAGGAAGATAATGAGATAGTAATCAGATACTGAAAGAAACTGAGAACCTGAGAAGCAACTAAACTGAGGAAACTAAAAAACGGAAAAACAAAGATACATAGATGCTCAGAAACTGAGAAAGAAAGACCAAGCCAAAACTTAGAAACTGAGAAGAAGCTTAGAGACTGAGCAACTATAAGAAACACGAGAAGGTGAATTGCAAAACTAAAAATCTAATCTCTTAATAATAATAATGTCCATATAATTCAACACTACAGACCGACTTGGCCTCTTCGAAAGCCGTCACGCTAGACCCGTGCGAATCCCGCATTTTTCCCCACTCCCATCCGCATTAATCTCCCGTCGTGCCCACGTGTCCCGAACCCGATATTACCCAATAGTGGGCGTGTCCTCGCGGCCCGCGCCCGTCCATTGGCTAAGTCACTCCGTCCGGGCGTTCCCGATGCCTTCTCAATCGAAATCTCACGAAATTAGTTCCTCGGCCGACCTGACAAATCGCTCCGATTTGTACAAATCTCCCCGATTTAACATTCCCGACACCCTGGAAGAGAGACTCCGAGCCGACGACGAATCGGCACGCACTCTCCCGCGCTTAAGTAGGGAGCGACTTTAGTTTGTTGTTCGACTCTGGACGCGGCGGTCGCGATGAACTTCTATCAGAACTTCTACCAGAACGGGTACTTTTATCGGAGCGAGGCCGAGAAGAAGAAGGTGAAGAGCGAGGAGAGAGGTGCCAGGTCGGATACGGGGTACGCGAGTGGTGAGAGTTCGGTGGAGAGTGAGGACGAGAAGGAGTTGGGGCACGTGCTGGAACCGCAGAATAACAACTGCGAGAACGGGCCGAGGAAGTGCCTGGCGTGGGCCTGCAAGGCGTGCAAGAAGAAGACGGTGACGATCGACAGGAGGAAGGCGGCGACGTTGAGGGAGAGGAGGAGACTGAGGAAGGTTAGGTCCAGAAGACAAATTTTGATGTTTATTTCTTTTTCTTCGGCAATTGCTGTCACCTTTTCCTAGTTTCGATTTCCCAATTGCTCAGGATCTCTTCTGAGATTTCCAGTGTCTCTAGTATAGATACTTATTTGAAATTCTAGCAATCGGTCCAAAAATCTCTAACTGTTAGTCGACTGGACCCAATGACAACTAGATATTTTATGAAAGACAGTCACTTTGGGCTTTAACGTATAACGACACACGGGAGGAAATAAAGGAGTCACATTAGGTTTCAGCGATTTCCGAAACATAACGAAAGACAGTCACATAGAGCTTCAGTGGTGATTGATAAAGATAAAAAAAGACAGTGGCTTAAGGCTTTAACGATTAACTAATCCGTAAAAAACAAGGTGACTGTATTTCCCCGACTGTTTTGTTAACCGTTAAAGTCCTAACTGACTGTCTTTCTTGAAGCCCTAAGTGAATAACTGTCTGTGTCTATTTCATTCGCCACTGAAGCCCTAAGTGATTGTCTTTCGTCGTATGTTTCGCTAATCGTTAAAGCCCAAAGTAGCTATCTATCTTTGTCTATTTCTATTAGCGTCGAAGCCTTAAGTGACTGTTCTTTCTTCTCTGTTACGTAAACAGTTAAATCCCTAAGAAACTGTGTTGCTTTGTCTATCATTTCATTCACCGCTGAAGCCTTTACTGATTGTCCTTCGTGGTATGTTTTGTTAATCGTTAAAGCCTTAACGGTCCAATTACCACTGAAGTCCTAAGTGACCGCCTTTCTTTGTTTATTTCATTCACAGCTGAAGCCTTAAGTGATCGTCTTTCCTTGTATGTTTTGCTAATCGTTAAGCCCTAAGTTCATCGTTAAAGCCTTAAACGACTGTATTTTTTATCGTGGCTTCGTCGGTGAATGAAATAGAAAAAGAAAGAGCTTTAACGATTAGCGCAACATACGACGAAAGACATCAGTAACTTATAGGGCTTATGGGACAGTGGAAAGACATTCAATTAGGGCTTCAACGGTGAATGATAAACACAAAAAAAGTTAGGGCCTCAGAACTTGAGAACCTGAAAAACTGACAAATTGAGAACCCTAGAACCTGAAAGCTTGAGAAACCAAAAACTAGGAACACTAAAAACCTAAAAAGCCGAGGACCTGAGAATCTGAGGAGCTGAAAATCTGAGAAAACCAAAAACCCGGAAATCTGAGAACCCTAAGCCTAAGAAACCTGAATGCCTGCGGCCCGAAGAACTTGAGGACCTGAAAAATTATGAAACTAAGAAGGTGAGAGCCCGAAAGCCCAAGAATCTGAAAACTCTGGATTGCGAGAACCTCAAGAACTGAAAACCTGAAATCTTGAAAAACCAAAAACACGAAAGACTGAGAAACTTGAGAATCTGAGAAATTGAGAGAACCCGAAAACTCGAGAACTGAGAACTCAGAACCTGAAACCTTGAGAAACCAAAACCCGAAAACCTGAAACACTTAAGACTTCCTATTAGGGCTTTGTCGGTGAATGAAATAGAGAAGGAAAGATAGTCATTTAGGGCTTTAACGATTAGCGAACCAGAGAAGGAAAGACAGTCAGTTTGGCGTTCGACGGTGAATCCAATAGGCAAAGACAGATTGTCACCTTTGGCTATAGCGATTAGCGAAACATACGACGACAGAAAGTCACTAAGAACTGAGAAGCTGAAAACGTGAGGAACCAAAAATCTGAGAACCCGACAAACTGAGAAGCCCAAAAATTCGATAACGTTAAGGCCTCAGAACTTGAGAACGTGAGAAACTGAGACCCTGAGAAAGTGAGAAGCTGGGAAACTGAGAAACTTACAACCCGAGAACCTGAAGAATTGAGAACCTGAAAACTTGAGAAACCACAAACTCGATAACCTGAGAAACTGAGAAGGTCAGAACCCCGAAAACCTGAGGGTCTGAGAATCTGAGGACCTAAAAATTTTAGAAATGAAAAACCCCAGAACCTGAGGATGTGAAAACCCTAACAACCTGAAAGCCTGCCGACCTAAGAACTTGAGGACTTGAGAAATTGAGAAACTAAGAAACCGAGAGACCGAGAATCCGAAAATTTTAGAATCCGAAGATCTGAAGAACTGAAAACCTTGAAAACCAACAACCCGAAAGTCTGAGAAGGTGAAAACCCTAAAAATCCAAAAACCTGAGCACCTGAGAAATTGAGAAACAAAGAAGCAAGAAAACTGAAACATTCAGAAACTGAGAAACGGAAAACTCAGGAACCTGAAAAACCTGGGAAACTAAAAACCCGAGAATCTGAGAACCCGAAAACCTGAAAGCCTGCGGATCTAAGAACTTGAGAAATTGAAAAACAGAGAATCAAGAAACCTGAAACATTCAGAAATTGAGAAACCGAAATCTCGGGAACCTGAAGAAGTGAAAACCTGAAAGCCTGAGAAACCAAAAACTCGAGAACCTGAGAAACCGAGAACCCTAAAAATCCAAAATTCTGAGGACCTGAAAAATTGAGAAACAGAGAACCAAGAAAACTGAAACTGAGAAGCCGAAAATTTGGAAACTGAAGAACTGAGAACCTTAAAACCTGGGAAACTAAAAACCCGAGAACCTGAGAATCTGAGAATCCGAAAACCTGAAAGCCTGCGGATCTAAGAACTTGACCACCTGACAAATTGGTAAACTGAGAACCCGAGAGACCGAGAACTCGAAAACTTAGAACTCCGAGAATCTGAAAAACTGAAAATGTAAAAAACCAAAAACTCGAAAATCTGAGAAACCGAGAACCACGAAAACTGAAACATTCAGAAACTGAAAAAACGAAAACTCACGAACCTGAAGAACTGGGAACCTGAAAGCCTGAGAAACCGAAAACTCTAGAACCTGAAAAACTGAGAACCTTAAAAACCCAAAAATCTGAGGGCCTAAGAATTTGAGCACCTGAGAAATTGAGAAACAAAGAACTAAGAAAACTGAAACATTCAGAAACTGAGAAACCGAAAACTCGGGAACCTGAAGAACTGAGAACCTGAAAACCTGGGAAACCAAAATCCCAAGAACCTGAGAATCTGAGAAATTGGTAAACTGACAACCCGAGAGACCGAGAACTCGAAAACTTTAGAATCCGAGAATCTGAAGAACTGAAAATCTGAAAAACCAAAAACTCGAGCGCCTGAAAAAGTGATAATCTTAAAATCCCGAACACTTGAGGACCTAAGAACTTGAGGACCTGAGAAATTAAGAAACAGAGAAACCGAAAACTCAGGAACCTGAAGAACTGAGAACCTGAAAGCCTGAGAAACCAAAAACTCAAGAATCTGAGAAACTGAGAAATCTAAAAACCCAAAAATCTGAGGACCTAAAAACTTGAGGACTTGAGGAATTGAGAAACAGAACCCGAGAACCCGAAAACCCTAGGACCTGATAACTTAGGACCTGAAAAACTGAGAAGCCCAAAAATTGGATAACCTTAAGGCCTCAGAACTTGAGAACGTGAGAAACTGAGAACCTGGGAAACTGAGAAACTTACAACCCGAGAATCTGAAGAATTGAGAACCTGAAAAAGTGATAATCTTAAAATCCCGAACACTTGAGGACCTAAGAACTTGAGGACCTGAGAAATTAAGAAACAGAGAAACCAAAAACTTGATAACCTGAGAAACTGAGAACGTCAAAACCCCGAAAATCTGAGGGTCTGAGAATCTGATTACCTAAAAATTTTAGAAATGAAAAACCCCAGAACCTGAGGATCTGAAAACCTTAAAAACCTGAAAGCTTGCGGACCTAAGAAGTTGAGGACTTGAGAAATTGAGAAACTAAGAAATTCAGAATCCGAGAGACCGAGAATCCGAAAATTTTAGAATCCGAAGATCTGAAAAACTGAAAACCTTGAAAACCAACAACCCGAAAGTCTGAGAAGGAGAAAACCCTAAAAATCCAAAAACCTGAGCACCTGAGAAATTGAGAAACAGAGAAGCAAGAAAACTAAGAAACGGAAATCTCAGGAACCTGAAAAACTGAGAACCTTAAAACCTGGAAAACTAAAAACCCGAGAACCTGAGAGTTCGAGAACCCGAAAACCTGAAAGTCTGCGGATCTAAGAACTTGAGAAATTGAAAAACAGAGAATCAAGAAACCTGAAACATTCAGAAATTGACAAACCGAAATCTCGGGAACCTGAAGAACTGAGAACCTGAAAGCCTGAGAAACCAAAAACTCGAGAACCTGAGAAACTGAGAACCCTAAAAATCCAAAATTCTGAGGACCTGAAAAATTGAGAAACAGAGAACCAAGAAAACTGAAACATTCAAAATCTGAGAAGCCGAAAATTTGGAAACTGAAGAACTGAGAACCTTAAAACCTGGGAAACTAAAAACCCGAGAACCTGAGAATCTGAGAACCCGAAAACCTGAAAGCCTGCGGATCTAAGAACTTGACCACCTGAGAAATTGGTAAACTGAGAACCCAAGAGACCGAGAACTCAAAAACTTAGAACTCCGAGAATCTGAAAAACTGAAAATGTAAAAAACCAAAAACTCGAGAACCTGAGAAAGTGATAACCTTAAAAACACGAAAAGCTGAGGACCTGAGAAATTTCAGAAACCGAGAACCACGAAAACTGAAACATTCAGAAACTGAAAAAACGAAAACTCAGGAACCTGAAGAACTGAGAACCTGAAAGCCTGAGAAACCAAAAACTCTAGAACCTGAAAAACTGAGAACCTTAAAAACGCAATAATCTGAGGGCCTAAGAATTTGAGCACCTGAGAAATTGAGAAACAAAGAACTAAGAAAACTGAAACATTCAGAAACTAAGAAACCGAAAACTCGGGAACCTGAAGAACTAAGAACCGGAAAACCTGAGAACCCTAAAAACTTGAAAGCCTGCGGACCTAAAGACTTGACCACCTGACAAATTGGGAAACTGAGAACCTGAGAGACAGAGAACTCGAAAACTCTAGAATCCGAGAATCTGAAAAACCAAAACGTCGAGAGCCTGAGAAAGTGATATCTTTAAAAACACGAAAGGCTGAGGACCTGAGAAACTGAGAAACCGAAAACTCAGGAACCTGAAGAACTGAGAACCTGAAAGTCAGAGATACAAAAACTCGAGAGCCTGAGAAACTGCGAACCATAAAAACCCAAAAATCTGAGGACCTAAAAACTTGAGGACTTGAGGAATTGAGAAACAGAACCCGAGAACCCGAAAACCCTAGGACCCGATAACTTAGGATCTGAAAAACTGAGAAGCCCAAAAATTGGATAACCTTAAGGCCTCAGAACTTGAGAACGTGAGAAACTGAGAACCTGGGAAACTGAGAAACTTACAACCCGAGATCCTGAAGAATTGAGAACCTGAAAACTTGAGAAACCAAAAACTTGATAACCTGAGAAACTGAGAACGTCAAAACCCCGAAAATCTGAGGGTCTGAGAATCTGATTACCTAAAAATTTTAGAAATGAAAAACCCCAGAACCTGAGGATCTGAAAACCTTAAAAACCTGAAAGCTTGCGGACCTAAGAAGTTGAGGACTTGAGAAATTGAGAAACTAAGAAATTCAGAATCCGAGAGACCGAGAATCCGAAAATTTTAGAATCCGAAGATCTGAAGAACTGAAAACCTTGAAAACCAACAACCCGAAAGTCTGAGAAGGAGAAAACCCTAAAAATCCAAAAACCTGAGAAATTGAGAAACAGAGAAGCAAGAAAACTAAGAAACGGAAATCTCAGGAACCTGAAAAACTGAGAACCTTAAAACCTGGAAAACTAAAAACCCGAGAACTTGAGAATCTGAGAACCCGAAAACCTGAAAGCCTGCGGATCTAAGAACTTGAGCACCTGAGAAATTGAAAAACAAAAAACCTGAAGGCCTGCGGACCTAAGAACTTGAGGACTTGAGAAATTAAGAAACTAAGAAACTCAGAACCCGAGAGACCGAGAACCTGAAAATTTTAGAATCCGGGGATCTGAAGAACTGAAAACCTTGAAAACCAAAAACCCGAAAGTTTGAGAAGGAGAAAAGTCTAAAAACCCAAAAACCTGAGCACCTGAAAAATTGAGAAACAAAGAACTAAGAAAACTGAAACATTCAGAAACTGAGAAACCGAAAACTCGGGAACCTGAAGAACTGAGAACCTGAAAACCTGGGAAACGAAAAACCCGAGAACCCGAGAATCTGAGAACCCGAAAAACCTGAAAGCCTGCATTGGTAAACTGAGAACCCGAGAGACCGAGAACTCGAAAACTCTAGTCTAAAAACTGAAAATCTGAAAAACCAAAAACTCGAGAACCTGAGAAATTGAGAATCCTAAAAACCCAGAAATCTGATGACTTCAGAACTTGAGGACCTGAGGAACTGAGAAACTGAGAACCCGAGAACCCAAAAACTCTAGAACCCAATAACCTGAGAGCCCCATAATTTAATAAACTGAGAACGCCAAAGACCCGAGGATCTGAGGACCTGAAAACCTGGGGAACCAAAAACCCGAAAACCCGAGAATTTGAGAACCCTAAAATCCTGAAAGTCTGCGCACCTAAAATCTTCAGAAATTGAGAACCCGAGAGCACGGGATCCCGAAAACTCTGGAATCCAAGAAACTGAAAACCTGAAAAACCGAAAACCCGAGAAACTGAGAATCTGAGGACCTAAGAATTTGAGGATCTGAAAATCTGAGAAAACAAGAATTCGAGAATCTGAGAACCCTAAGCCTATAAGAAACCTGAAAGCCTGCGGACCTAAGAACTTGAGGAGCTGAGAAATTTTAAAACTGAGACCCCAAAAACCCGAAAACTTTAGAACCCGATAACTTAAAAAAATGAGAAGGCCAAAAATCCAAGAACCTAGGATCTGAGGACCTGAAAACCTGAGGAACCAAAAACCCGAGAATCTGAGAACCCTAAAAACTTGAAAGCCTGCGGACCTAAAAACTTGAGGACCTGAGAAATTGAGAACTCGAGAGCACGGGATCCCAAATACTCTAGAATTCAAGAAACTGTAAACCTGAAAAAAAAGCAAACTCGAGAACCTGAGATAGTGAGAACCTTAGGATCTCAGAACTTGAGGACGTGAGAAACTGAGAACCTGAGAGCCTAATAACTTGAGAACCTAAGAAGCTGAGAACCCTAAAAACCCAAAAACTCTGAGAACTCGATAGCCTGAGAACGCCAAAAACCTGAGGATCTTACAATCTGAGGAGCAAAGACCTTGATAATCTGAAAATCTGAGAAAACAAAAACCCGAGAATCTGAGAAGCCTAAGGCTAAGAAACCTGACAGCCTAAGAACTTGAGGACTTGAGAAGTCGTGAAACTGAGAGGGTGAGAGTCCGAGAACCTCAAGAACTCAAAACCTGAAAACTTCAAAAACCAAAAACACGAGAGCCTGAGAAAGTGAGAACCCTAAATACCATCCTGAGAACCTAAGAACTTGAGAACCTGAGAAATTGAGAAACAGAGCAACACAGCACCTGAACCTGAAAGACTTGGGGCTTCCTCGGTGAATGAAATAGGAGAAGAAAACATAGTCATTTAGGGCTTCAACAGTGAATGATATAGATTATAGACAAAGAAAGGCAGTCGCTACTCAATTCAACAATCCCAAAATCGTAGATGTTGTGGCCCCCATTGCTTCATATCTCTTCTTCCTGGCGATTCCATCAGTTTAACAAAAACGAAATGTTTCCAAATTTCCAGGTGAACGAAGCCTTCGAGGTCCTCAAACGCCGCACGTGCAACAACCCCGGCCAAAGGCTCCCGAAAGTGGAGATCCTCCGCAGCGCCATCGAGTACATCGAGTACCTCGAGGAGATCCTCGAGGGCGCCAAGCCGCCCTCCGAACCCGACAACATCATCTCCTCCAACCCCAGCTACGTGGTGAGTCTCCTTCCGGCGTTCATTCATTAATACGAACCCGGCGCACATCTCCGTCGGCCACCTTTCCACTAAACCTCTCCTCGCGCCGATTAAAATCTTTCGGGCCGTTATTCCTCATCATTGGCATGATTTCAACGCGTGTTTAAAACGCCGTAAAGCTGCCGACGTTTCCGAGTTTTCGTTTTGTAAACCGACTCGTATAGCTTTCAGCTTCAGCCACCGCAATTATAAATTTAAAGGAGATTAAGCGCCGGAGGACCCACACGTAGCGCCGCAAGGCGGCGGACTGGGACCGAAACTGTTGAGCGTGCGGGGAATGTTGGAAAAATGGGAGCGATCAATTACGGAATAAAAAACTACAAATATGCCGGGACATGTGGAACAATGCCAGCGATGTTATAAAAAGATGGGAGAACCGAGTTTTATTGCGTTGTGTGAGTGTGCGGATGTCTCAATCAAGTTTCTTGCAAAAAGGAAGGGTTTTTTTCCGGCGTTCGTTCCTTATCTTTGGCTCGTTTTGCTCCCTAGCTTTTTCTTGCTTTCTATTCTTGTTTACTTGACATGATGATTTTCCGTTAATTTGTAATTTGAATATTTCTTCTATTCGGTATTTTTGTTTGGCTGAATTGCATTCCTTAATATCTTAATTTTTTTATTATTGATTTGATATTTCGTTGCGTATCAAATTTAGTATGATATAATTTCGTTAATTTGACATTTAATTACATATTTCGTTAATTTCTTGTGCTTTTATTTGATTTTATATATTTCGTTTATGCTAATTGGATATTTTGCCGGTCCATCGTTTTGCTATTTCGTTAATTATATTTTTATGTTGTGTTTTCCGTTAGATTGATATTACGCTAATTTCATGTTTTGGTATTTCGTTAATTACTAGTACTGTAATAACTCGTTGATGTGATGTTTTGATATTTTGAAATTTTATAATTTTTTTTTTATTATTAAGTATTTGGTAATTTCCTGTTCCATTAACTTTTTTTTTAATATTTCGTTAATTTATTGCACTCAGTTGATATTTCATCAGTTTTATGTCTCGTGAATCTGAAGTTTTGATAATTCATTAATTTGATATTTTGAGCTTTCGTTACTTTGATATTTCGTCGCTTTGGTGTTTCGTTAATTAAGTATTCTGATAGTTTGTATTTGAACTTTCGTTAATTTGATATTCGTCCCTTTCGTATGTCTGATATTTTGATATTCTTAGTTGGCCGTTTTGTAAATTGATAATTCGTTAATTTTTCTTTCAAATTCTCAATCTGCCAATCTTTCAATCACCTAATCCCTCAATTTCTTAATTACTCAATCCTACAATTTCCCAGATTCTAAATATCTCGATCTCTCAATTTCTGAGGCTCTCACTCCCAAATTTTTTTAATTTCTCAATCTTTCAATCCTGCAATTTCTTAATCTCTCAATTTTTCGACATCTGAATCCTTCAAGTTATCAAACTCTCTATCTCTCGATTCCTCAATCTCAAAGCTCTAAACTTGAGGACCTGAGAAAATGAGAACTTTGGAAACTCGGAAACAGGGAACCTGCAAAATTGGAAAAAATTAGAACCCGATTCTTCAATCTTTCAATTTCTAAATTCCTCAATCCTACAATTAATAAATCTCTCAATCCCTCAGTCTCTCAAGCTCTCAATCTGTCAATCCGTCAATCCCTCAATCTAACAATCTCTCAGTCTCCAAATCTCTCAATCCCTCAATCTCTCAATCCGTCAATCCCTTAATTTCTCAATTTGTCAATTCTACACTTTCTAAATTTCTTTCAGAATTTCTCAATCCTTTAATTACATTAGGAAATCATTTCATTACAACATTTCTTCTTTCGTGATATTTTGATGTCATCAATTTGATGTTTTCTTCATCTGATATTTCGATATTCTTAGTTGGCCCTTTTGTAAATGTGATATTTTGATAACTCGTTAATTTGATTTCTGTTTTCCCTTGAACATTTCTAGTTGAGAATTGTATAATTTGGGAATTTAATAATTGAGAATCTGAGACTAAGAATTTGATAATCTGAGAAAATGACAACCTGAAAACCCTAAAATCCAAAAACTAAGAACTAAGGACTCGAAAATCCGAAAATCAGAGGACCTGAAAACCTGAAAGCCTATAAAACTGATAACCTGAAGAACTGAAAACCGGAACACCAGAGAAACCAAAAACCCAAAAACCTGAGACACCGAGAACCCTAAAAATCCGAAAACCTGAGGCCTAAGAACTTGAGGACCGGAGAACCTGAGAACTTTGGAAACTCGGAAACAGGGAACCTGCAAAATTGAAAAAAAACCTGATAACCTGAAAACCTGAGACAACCACGAACCTGAGAAATTGAAAACCTTAAAAACTCGAATACCTAAGGACCTAGGAACCTGAAGACTTGAGAACCTAAAGAATCCATTGAAAACCTGAGAAAACAAAAACCCGAGAACCCTAAAAACTCGAAAACCTGAGGACCTGAGAACCTGAAAATTTGACACACTGAGAACCTGGGAAACAGAGAACCTGGAAAACTGAGAACCCGAGAACCCTAAATATGTATCTCAATCTTTAAATTTCTCAATGTTACAATTAATAAATCTTTCAATCGGGATGCGAAAATATTATCGAATACAAAATATCGAAAGTACAAAATATCGAAAAACAAATCATCGAAACTACAAAATATTGAACAATAAAATATCGAAATACACAATGATCACACAATGTCCTGTCCACCTTTCGAGTTTCACGTACAGAGAAATATGACTTTTTTGGAGTATGTTTCATTAAGGGGTCGAGCGCGAAGCGCGTGGTACCAATTTCAATGATCCACGGAAAAACAAATTTTCACAGACGGCAACTTCACAACCTCAACTCAACCTCAAAACGTCAAACTTTTCAGCAGATTTTTTTTTTATGTTTTATAATATTTAGAACAAACGGATCGTGTTCATCCGTACCTACCTCAATCTCTTGTGTGGAATATTTTGGTATGATCATTTTTATAGAAAAACTAGTTTTTTGGGTAGTTCACCTTTTTACCTGCGACATTTTGTCGTTTTGATGATTTGTTTTTCGATATTTTCTACATTCGATATTTTGTAATTCGATAATATTTCCGCCTCCCCTTTCAATCACTCAGTTCGCTAATCTCTCAATCCGCCAATCCCTGAATTTCTTAATTTCTCAATTTTTCAATGTCTCAATCTTTCAATATTTATCAAATTGTTTATTTATTTATTTAATATCTCAATCCCTCATTTTCTTAATTTCGCAGTTTTTCAATTTCTTGATCTCTCAAATTCTCAATCTGCCAATCTTTCAAACTCCTAATGCCTCAATTTCTTTATTTCTCAATTATTACTCAATCCTACAATTTCCCAGATTCAAAATTTCTCGATCTCTCAATCTCTGAAGCTCTCAATTTTCCGACATCTGAATCATTCAAGTTGTCAAACTCTCTATATCTCGATTCCTCAATCTCTTAATTTCTCAATCCTACAATTAATAAATCTCTCAATCCCTCAGTTTCTCAATTCCCCAATCTTTCAATATCTCAATCCCTCAATTTCTCAATCTCCCAATCTCTCAAACCGTCAATTCCTCAATGCCTTAATTTCTCAATTTGTCAATTCTACAGTTTCTAAATTTCTCAATCAGTTTCTAAATTTGTTAATTTCTAAATTTTTTAATCTCTCAATCCCTCAGTCTCTCAATCCCTCAATCTCACAGTCTCTCAATCTCTCAATCCCTCAAACTCTCAATCTCCCAATCCGTCAATCCCTCAATCTTTCAATCTCTCAATTTCTCAATTTCCTAATCTCTCAATCCATCAATCCCTCAATCCTTTTATTTCTCAATTTGTCAATTCTACACTTTCTAAATTTCTCAATCAGTTTCAAAATTTCTGAATTTTTCAATCTTTTAATTTTTCAATCTTGCATTTAATAAATCTCTCAATCTCTCAATCTCCCAATCTCTCAATACGTCAATCCCTCAATCTTTTAATCTCTCAATCTCTCAGTCTCTCAATCCCTCAATTTCTCAATCTCCGAATCTCTCAATCCCTTAATTTCTCAATTTGTCAATTCTACAGTTTCTAAATTTCTCAATCAGATTCTGAATTTCTCAATTTTTTAATTTCTCAATCCCTCAGTCTCTCAATCTCTCAATCTCCCAATCTCTCAATACGTCAATCCCTCAATCTTTTAATCTCTCAATCTCTCAGTCTCTCAATCCCTCAATTTCTCAATCTCCAAATCTCTCAATCCCTTAATTTCTCAATTTGTCAATTCTACAGTTTCTAAATTTCTCAATCAGATTCTAAATTTCTGAATTTCTCAATTTTTTAATTTCTCAATCCCTCAGTCTCTCAATCCCTCAAACTATCAATCTCCCAATCCGTCAATCCCTCAATCTTTCAATCTCTCAATCTCTCAATCCCTCAATTTTTCAATTTCCTAATCTCTCAATCCGTCAATCCCTCAATCCTTTTATTTCTCAATTTGTCAATTCTACACTTTCTAAATTTCTCAATCAGTTTTAAAATTTCTGAATTTTTCAATCTCTTAATTTCTCAATCTTGCATTTAATAAATCTCTCAATCCCTCAATCTCTCAATCTCCCAATCTCTCAATCCGTCAATCCCTCAATTTATCAATCCCTCAATCTTTCAATTTCTCAATCTCTCAGTCTCTCAACCCTCAATTTCTCAATCTCTCAATCCCTTAATTTCTCATTTTGTAAATTCTACCGTTTCTAAATTTCTAAATTTCTCAATTTTTTAATCTCTCAATCCCTCAGTCTCTCAATCCCTCAATCTCTCAGTCTCTCAATCTCTCAATCTCTCAATCCCTCAAACTCTCAATCTCCCAATCCGTCAATCCCTCAATCTTTCAATCTCTCAATCCCTCAGTTTCTCAATTTCCTAATCTCTCAATCCCTCAATCCTTTTATTTCTCAATTTGTCAATTCTACACTTTCTAAATTTCTCAATCAGTTTTTAAATTTCTGAATTTTTTAATCTCTTAATTTCTCAATCTTGCATTTAATAAATCTCTCAATCCCTCAATCTCTCAATCTCCCAATCTCTCAATCCGTCAATCCCTCAATTTCTCAATCCCTCAATCTTTCAATTTCTCAATCTCTCAGTCTCTCAACCCTCAATTTCTCAATCTCTCAATCCCTTAATTTCTCAATTTGTAAATTCTACCGTTTCTAAATTTCTAAATTTCTCAATTTTTTAATCTCTCAATCCCTCAGTCTCTCAATCCCTCAATCTCTCAGTCTCTCAATCTCTCAATCTCTCAATCCCTCAAACTCTCAATCTCCCAATCCGTCAATCCCTCAATCATTCAATCTCTCAATCTCTCAATCCCTCAATTTCTCAATTTCCTAATCTCTCAATCCGTCAATACCTCAATCTTTCAATCTCTCAATCCCTCAGTTTCTCAATTTCCTAATCTCTCAATCCCTCAATCCTTTTATTTCTCAATTTGTCAATTCTACACTTTCTAAATTTCTCAATCAGTTTTAAAATTTCTGAATTTTTTAATCTCTTAATTTCTCAATCTTGCATTTAATAAATCTCTCAATCTCCCAATCTCTCAATCCATCAATCCCTCAATTTCTCAATCCCTCAATCTTTCAATTTCTCAATCTCAATCTCTCAATCTCTCAATCTCTCAATCCCTCAATTTCTCAATTTCCTAATCTCTCAATCCGTCAATCCCTCAATCCTTTTATTTCTCAATTTGTCAATTCTACACTTTCTAAATTTCTCAATCAGATTCTAAATTTCTGAATTTCTCAATTTTTTAATCTCTCAATCCCTCAATCTAAAAGTCTCTCAATCTCTCAATCTCTCAATCCCTCAAACTCTCAATCTCCCAATCCGTCAATCCCTCAATTTTTCAATCTCTCAATTTCTCAGTTTCCTAATCTCTCAATCCATCAATCCCTCAATCCTTTTATTTCTCAATTTGTCAATTCTACACTTTCTAAATTTCTCAATCAGTTTCAAAATTTCTGAATTTTTCAATCTTTTAATCTTTCAATCTTGCATTTAATAAATCTCTCAATCTCTCAATCTCCCAATCTCTCAATACGTCAATCCCTCAATCTTTTAATCTCTCAATCTCTCAGTCTCTCAATACCTCAATTTCTCAATCTCCGAATCTCTCAATCCCTTAATTTCTCAATTTGTCAATTCTACAGTTTCTAAATTTCTCAATCAGATTCTAAATTTCTGAATTTCTCAATTTTTTAATTTCTCAATCCCTCAGTCTCTCAATCCCTCAATCTAACAGTCTCTCAATCTTTCAATCTCTCAATCCCTCAAACTATCAATCTCCCAATCCGTCAATCCCTCAATCTTTCAATCTCTAAATCTCTCAATCCCTCAATTTTTCAATTTCCTAATCTCTCAATCTGTCAATCCCTCAATCCTTTTATTTCTCAATTTGTCAATTCTACACTTTCTAAATTTCTCAATCAGTTTTAAGATTTCTGAATTTTTCAATCTCTTAATTTCTCAATCTTGCATTTAATAAATCTCTCAATCCCTCAATCTCTCAATCTCCCAATCTCTCAATCCGTCAATCCCTCAATTTCTCAATCCCTCAATCTCTCAATCTCCCAATCTCTCAATCCGTCCGTCCGTCCTCTCAATCTTTCAATTTCTCAATCTCAATCTCTCAATCTCTCAATCTCTCAATCTCTCAATCCCTCAATTTCTCAATTTCCTAATCTCTCAATCCGTCAATCCCTCAATCCTTTTATTTCTCAATTTGTCAATTCTACACTTTCTAAATTTCTCAATCAGATTCTAAATTTCTGAATTTCTCAATTTTTTAATTTCTCAATCCCTCAGTCTCTCAATCCCTCAATCTAACAGTCTCTCAATCTTTCAATCTCTCAATCCCTCAAACTATCAATCTCCCAATCCGTCAATCCCTCAATCTTTCAATCTCTCAATCTCTCAATCCCTCAATTTTTCAATTTCCTAATCTCTCAATCCGTCAATCCCTCAATCCTTTTATTTCTCAATTTGCCAATTCTACACTTTCTAAATTTCTCAATCAGTTTCAAAATTTCTGAATTTTTCAATCTTTTAATTTTTCAATCTTGCATTTAATAAATCTCTCAATCTCTCAATCTCCCAATCTCTCAATACGTCAATCCCTCAATCTTTTAATCTCTCAATCTCTCAGTCTCTCAATCCCTCAATTTCTCAATCTCCGAATCTCTCAATCCCTCAATTTCTCAATTTGTCAATTCTACAGTTTCTAAATTTCTCAATCAGATTCTAAATTTCTGAATTTCTCAATTTTTTAATTTCTCAATCCCTCAGTCTCTCAATCCCTCAATCTAACAGTCTCTCAATCTTTCAATCTCTCAATCCCTCAAACTATCAATCTCCCAATCCGTCAATCCCTCAATCTTTCAATCTCTAAATCTCTCAATCCCTCAATTTTTCAATTTCCTAATCTCTCAATCTGTCAATCCCTCAATCCTTTTATTTCTCAATTTGTCAATTCTACACTTTCTAAATTTCTCAATCAGTTTTAAGATTTCTGAATTTTTCAATCTCTTAATTTCTCAATCTTGCATTTAATAAATCTCTCAATCCCTCAATCTCTCAATCTCCCAATCTCTCAATCCGTCAATCCCTCAATTTCTCAATCCCTCAATCTCTCAATCTCCCAATCTCTCAATCCGTCCGTCCGTCCTCTCAATCTTTCAATTTCTCAATCTCAATCTCTCAATCTCTCAATCTCTCAATCCCTCAATTTCTCAATTTCCTAATCTCTCAATCCGTCAATCCCTCAATCCTTTTATTTCTCAATTTGTCAATTCTACACTTTCTAAATTTCTCAATCAGATTCTAAATTTCTGAATTTCTCAATTTTTTAATTTCTCAATCCCTCAGTCTCTCAATCCCTCAATCTAACAGTCTCTTAATCTTTCAATCTCTCAATCCCTCAAACTATCAATCTCCCAATCCGTCAATCCCTCAATCTTTCAATCTCTCAATCCCTCAATTTTTCAATTTCCTAATCTCTCAATCCGTCAATCCCTCAATCCTTTTATTTCTCAATTTGCCAATTCTACACTTTCTAAATTTCTCAATCAGTTTCAAAATTTCTGAATTTTTCAATCTTTTAATTTTTCAATCTTGCATTTAATAAATCTCTCAATCTCTCAATCTCCCAATCTCTCAATACGTCAATCCCTCAATCTTTTAATCTCTCAATCTCTCAGTCTCTCAATCCCTCAATTTCTCAATCTCCGAATCTCTCAATCCCTTAATTTCTCAATTTGTCAATTCTACAGTTTCTAAATTTCTCAATCAGATTCTAAATTTCTGAATTTCTCAATTTTTTAATTTCTCAATCCCTCAGTCTCTCAATCCCTCAATCTAACAGTCTCTCAATCTTTCAATCTCTCAATCCCTCAAACTATCAATCTCCCAATCCGTCAATCCCTCAATCTTTCAATCTCTCAATCTCTCAATCCCTCAATTTTTCAATTTCCTAATCTTTCAATCCGTCAATCCCTAAATCCTTTTATTTCTCAATTTGTCAATTCTACAATTTCTAAATTTCTCAATCAGTTTTAAAATTTCTGAATTTTTCAATCTCTTAATTTCTCAATCTTGCATTTAATAAATCTCTCAATCCCTCAATCTCTCAATCTCCCAATCTCTCAATCCGTCAATCCCTCAATTTATCAATCCCTCAATCTTTCAATTTCTCAATCTCTCAGTCTCTCAACCCTCAATTTCTCAATCTCTCAATCCCTTAATTTCTCAATTTGTAAATTCTACCGTTTCTAAATTTCTAAATTTCTCAATTTTTTAATCTCTCAATCCCTCAGTCTCTCAATCCCTCAATCTCTCAGTCTCTCAATCTCTCAATCTCTCAATCCCTCAAACTCTCAATCTCCCAATCCGTCAATCCCTCAATCTTTCAATCTCTCAATCCCTCAGTTTCTCAATTTCCTAATCTCTCAATCCCTCAATCCTTTTATTTCTCAATTTGTCAATTCTACACTTTCTAAATTTCTCAATCAGTTTTAAAATTTCTGAATTTTTCAATCTCTTAATTTCTCAATCTTGCATTTAATAAATCTCTCAATCCCTCAATCTCTCAATCTCCCAATCTCTCAATCCGTCAATCCCTCAATTTCTCAATCCCTCAATCTTTCAATTTCTCAATCTCTCAGTCTCTCAACCCTCAATTTCTCAATCTCTCAATCCCTTAATTTCTCAATTTGTAAATTCTACCGTTTCTAAATTTCTAAATTTCTCAATTTTTTAATCTCTCAATCCCTCAGTCTCTCAATCCCTCAATCTCTCAGTCTCTCAATCTCTCAATCTCTCAATCCCTCAAACTCTCAATCTCCCAATCCGTCAATCCCTCAATCATTCAATCTCTCAATCTCTCAATCTCTCAATTTCTCAATTTCCTAATCTCTCAATCCGTCAATCCCTCAATCTTTCAATCTCTCAATCCCTCAGTTTCTCAATTTCCTAATCTCTCAATCCCTCAATCCTTTTATTTCTCAATTTGTCAATTCTACACTTTCTAAATTTCTCAATCAGTTTTAAAATTTCTGAATTTTTTAATCACTTAATTTCTCAATCTTGCATTTAATAAATCTCTCAATCCCTCAATCTCTCAATCTCCCAATCTCTCAATCCGTCAATCCCTCAATTTCTCAATCCCTCAATCTCCCAATCCGTCCGTCCGTCCGTCCTCTCAATCTTTCAATTTCTCAATCTCAATCTCTCAATCTCTCAATCTCTCAATCCCTCAATTTCTCAATTTCCTAATCTCTCAATCCGTCAATCCCTCAATCCTTTTATTTCTCAATTTGTCAATTCTACACTTTCTAAATTTCTCAATCAGATTCTAAATTTCTGAATTTCTCAATTTTTTAATTTCTCAATCCCCCCAGTCTCTCAATCCCTCAATCTAACAGTCTCTCGATCTCTCAATCTCTCAATCCCTCAAACTATCAATCTCCCAATCCGTCAATCCCTCAATCTTTCAATCTCTCAATCTCTCAATCCCTCAATTTTTCAATTTCCTAATCTCTCAATCCGTCAATCCCTCAATCCTTTTATTTCTCAATTTGCCAATTCTACATTTTCTAAATTTCTCAATCAGTTTCAAAATTTCTGAATTTTTCAATCTTTTAATTTTTCAATCTTGCATTTAATAAATCTCTCAATCTCTCAATCTCCCAATCTCTCAATACGTCAATCCCTCAATCTTTTAATCTCTCAATCTCTCAGTCTCTCAATCCCTCAATTTCTCAATCTCCGAATCTCTCAATCCCTTAATTTCTCAATTTGTCAATTCTACAGTTTCTAAATTTCTCAATCAGATTCTAAATTTCTGAATTTCTCAATTTTTTAATTTCTCAATCCCTCAGTCTCTCAATCCCTCAATCTAACAGTCTCTCAATCTTTCAATCTCTCAATCCCTCAAACTATCAATCTCCCAATCCGTCAATCCCTCAATCTTTCAATCTCTCAATCCCTCAATTTTTCAATTTCCTAATCTCTCAATCCGTCAATCCCTCAATCCTTTTATTTCTCAATTTGTCAATTCTACACTTTCTAAATTTCTCAATCAGTTTTAAAATTTCTGAATTTTTCAATCTCTTAATTGCTCAATCTTGCATTTAATAAATCTCTCAATCCCTCAATCTCTCAATCTCTCAATCTCTCAATCCGTCAATCCCTCAATTTCTCAATCCCTCAATCTCTCAATCTCCCAATCTCTCAATCCGTCCGTCCGTCCTCTCAATCTTTCAATTTCTCAATCTCAATCTCTCAATCTCTCAATCCCTCAATTTCTCAATTTCCTAATCTCTCAATCCGTCAATCCCTCAATCCTTTTATTTCTCAATTTGTCAATTCTACACTTTCTAAATTTCTCAATCAGATTCTAAATTTCTGAATTTCTCAATTTTTTAATTTCTCAATCCCTCAGTCTCCCAATCCCTCAATCTAACAGTCTCTCAATCTTTCAATCTCTCAATCCCTCAAACTATCTATCTCCCAATCCGTCAATCCCTCAATCTTTCAATCTCTCAATCTCTCAATCCCTCAATTTTTCAATTTCCTAATCTCTCAATCCGTCAATCCCTCAATCCTTTTATTTCTCAATTTGCCAATTCTACACTTTCTAAATTTCTCAATCAGTTTCAATATTTCTGAATTTTTCAATCTTTTAATTTTTCAATCTTGCATTTAATAAATCTCTCAATCTCTCAATCTCCCAATCTCTCAATACGTCAATCCCTCAATCTTTTAATCTCTCAATCTCTCAGTCTCTCAATCCCTCAATTTCTCAATCTCCGAATCTCTCAATCCCTTAATTTCTCAATTTGTCAATTCTACAGTTTCTAAATTTCTCAATCAGATTCTAAATTTCTGAATTTCTCAATTTTTTAATTTCTCAATCCCTCAGTCTCTCAATCCCTCAATCTAACAGTCTCTCAATCTTTCAATCTCTCAATCCCTCAAACTATCAATCTCCCAATCCGTCAATCCCTCAATGTTTCAATCTCTCAATCTCTCAATCCCTCAATTTTTCAATTTCCTAATCTCTCAATCCGTCAATCCCTCAATCCTTTTATTTCTCAATTTGTCAATTCTACACTTTCTAAATTTCTCAATCAGTTTTAAAATTTCTGAATTTTTCAATCTCTTAATTTCTCAATCTTGCATTTAATAAATCTCTCAATCCCTCAATCTCTCAATCTCCCAATCTCTCAATCCGTCAATCCCTCAATTTATCAATCCCTCAATCTTTCAATTTCTCAATCTCTCAGTCTCTCAACCCTCAATTTCTCAATCTCTCAATCCCTTAATTTCTCAATTTGTAAATTCTACCGTTTCTAAATTTCTAAATTTCTCAATTTTTTAATCTCTCAATCCCTCAGTCTCTCAATCCCTCAATCTCTCAGTCTCTCAATCTCTCAATCTCTCAATCCCTCAAACTCTCAATCTCCCAATCCGTCAATCCCTCAATCTTTCAATCTCTCAATCCCTCAGTTTCTCAATTTCCTAATCTCTCAATCCCTCAATCCTTTTATTTCTCAATTTGTCAATTCTACACTTTCTAAATTTCTCAATCAGTTTTAAAATTTCTGAATTTTTTTATCTCTTAATTTCTCAATCTTGCATTTAATAAATCTCTCAATCCCTCAATCTCTCAATCTCCCAATCTCTCAATCCGTCAATCCCTCAATTTCTCAATCCCTCAATCTTTCAATTTCTCAATCTCTCAGTCTCTCAACCCTCAATTTCTCAATCTCTCAATCCCTTAATTTCTCAATTTGTAAATTCTACCGTTTCTAAATTTCTAAATTTCTCAATTTTTTAATCTCTCAATCCCTCAGTCTCTCAATCCCTCAATCTCTCAGTCTCTCAATCTCTCAATCTCTCAATCCCTCAAACTCTCAATCTCCCAATCCGTCAATCCCTCAATCATTCAATCTCTCAATCTCTCAATCTCTCAATTTCTCAATTTCCTAATCTCTCAATCCGTCAATCCCTCAATCTTTCAATCTCTCAATCCCTCAGTTTCTCAATTTCCTAATCTCTCAATCCCTCAATCCTTTTATTTCTCAATTTGTCAATTCTACACTTTCTAAATTTCTCAATCAGTTTTAAAATTTCTGAATTTTTTAATCACTTAATTTCTCAATCTTGCATTTAATAAATCTCTCAATCCCTCAATCTCTCAATCTCCCAATCTCTCAATCCGTCAATCCCTCAATTTCTCAATCCCTCAATCTCCCAATCCGTCCGTCCGTCCGTCCTCTCAATCTTTCAATTTCTCAATCTCAATCTCTCAATCTCTCAATCTCTCAATCCCTCAATTTCTCAATTTCCTAATCTCTCAATCCGTCAATCCCTCAATCCTTTTATTTCTCAATTTGTCAATTCTACACTTTCTAAATTTCTCAATCAGATTCTAAATTTCTGAATTTCTCAATTTTTTAATTTCTCAATCCCCCCAGTCTCTCAATCCCTCAATCTAACAGTCTCTCGATCTCTCAATCTCTCAATCCCTCAAACTATCAATCTCCCAATCCGTCAATCCCTCAATCTTTCAATCTCTCAATCTCTCAATCCCTCAATTTTTCAATTTCCTAATCTCTCAATCCGTCAATCCCTCAATCCTTTTATTTCTCAATTTGCCAATTCTACATTTTCTAAATTTCTCAATCAGTTTCAAAATTTCTGAATTTTTCAATCTTTTAATTTTTCAATCTTGCATTTAATAAATCTCTCAATCTCTCAATCTCCCAATCTCTCAATACGTCAATCCCTCAATCTTTTAATCTCTCAATCTCTCAGTCTCTCAATCCCTCAATTTCTCAATCTCCGAATCTCTCAATCCCTTAATTTCTCAATTTGTCAATTCTACAGTTTCTAAATTTCTCAATCAGATTCTAAATTTCTGAATTTCTCAATTTTTTAATTTCTCAATCCCTCAGTCTCTCAATCCCTCAATCTAACAGTCTCTCAATCTTTCAATCTCTCAATCCCTCAAACTATCAATCTCCCAATCCGTCAATCCCTCAATCTTTCAATCTCTCAATCCCTCAATTTTTCAATTTCCTAATCTCTCAATCCGTCAATCCCTCAATCCTTTTATTTCTCAATTTGTCAATTCTACACTTTCTAAATTTCTCAATCAGTTTTAAAATTTCTGAATTTTTCAATCTCTTAATTGCTCAATCTTGCATTTAATAAATCTCTCAATCCCTCAATCTCTCAATCTCTCAATCTCTCAATCCGTCAATCCCTCAATTTCTCAATCCCTCAATCTCTCAATCTCCCAATCTCTCAATCCGTCCGTCCGTCCTCTCAATCTTTCAATTTCTCAATCTCAATCTCTCAATCTCTCAATCCCTCAATTTCTCAATTTCCTAATCTCTCAATCCGTCAATCCCTCAATCCTTTTATTTCTCAATTTGTCAATTCTACACTTTCTAAATTTCTCAATCAGATTCTAAATTTCTGAATTTCTCAATTTTTTAATTTCTCAATCCCTCAGTCTCCCAATCCCTCAATCTAACAGTCTCTCAATCTTTCAATCTCTCAATCCCTCAAACTATCTATCTCCCAATCCGTCAATCCCTCAATCTTTCAATCTCTCAATCTCTCAATCCCTCAATTTTTCAATTTCCTAATCTCTCAATCCGTCAATCCCTCAATCCTTTTATTTCTCAATTTGCCAATTCTACACTTTCTAAATTTCTCAATCAGTTTCAATATTTCTGAATTTTTCAATCTTTTAATTTTTCAATCTTGCATTTAATAAATCTCTCAATCTCTCAATCTCCCAATCTCTCAATACGTCAATCCCTCAATCTTTTAATCTCTCAATCTCTCAGTCTCTCAATCCCTCAATTTCTCAATCTCCGAATCTCTCAATCCCTTAATTTCTCAATTTGTCAATTCTACAGTTTCTAAATTTCTCAATCAGATTCTAAATTTCTGAATTTCTCAATTTTTTAATTTCTCAATCCCTCAGTCTCTCAATCCCTCAATCTAACAGTCTCTCAATCTTTCAATCTCTCAATCCCTCAAACTATCAATCTCCCAATCCGTCAATCCCTCAATGTTTCAATCTCTCAATCTCTCAATCCCTCAATTTTTCAATTTCCTAATCTCTCAATCCGTCAATCCCTCAATCCTTTTATTTCTCAATTTGTCAATTCTACACTTTCTAAATTTCTCAATCAGTTTTAAAATTTCTGAATTTTTCAATCTCTTAATTTCTCAATCTTGCATTTAATAAATCTCTCAATCCCTCAATCTCTCAATCTCCCAATCTCTCAATCCGTCAATCCCTCAATTTATCAATCCCTCAATCTTTCAATTTCTCAATCTCTCAGTCTCTCAACCCTCAATTTCTCAATCTCTCAATCCCTTAATTTCTCAATTTGTAAATTCTACCGTTTCTAAATTTCTAAATTTCTCAATTTTTTAATCTCTCAATCCCTCAGTCTCTCAATCCCTCAATCTCTCAGTCTCTCAATCTCTCAATCTCTCAATCCCTCAAACTCTCAATCTCCCAATCCGTCAATCCCTCAATCTTTCAATCTCTCAATCCCTCAGTTTCTCAATTTCCTAATCTCTCAATCCCTCAATCCTTTTATTTCTCAATTTGTCAATTCTACACTTTCTAAATTTCTCAATCAGTTTTAAAATTTCTGAATTTTTTTATCTCTTAATTTCTCAATCTTGCATTTAATAAATCTCTCAATCCCTCAATCTCTCAATCTCCCAATCTCTCAATCCGTCAATCCCTCAATTTCTCAATCCCTCAATCTTTCAATTTCTCAATCTCTCAGTCTCTCAACCCTCAATTTCTCAATCTCTCAATCCCTTAATTTCTCAATTTGTAAATTCTACCGTTTCTAAATTTCTAAATTTCTCAATTTTTTAGTCTCTCAATCCCTCAGTCTCTCAATCCCTCAATCTCTCAGTCTCTCAATCTCTCAATCTCTCAATCCCTCAAACTCTCAATCTCCCAATCAGTGAATCCCTCAATCATTCAATCTCTCAATCTCTCAATCCCTCAATTTCTCAATTTCCTAATCTCTCAATCCGTCAATCCCTCAATCTTTCAATCTCTCAATCCCTCAGTTTCTCAATTTCCTAATCTCTCAATCCCTCAATCCTTTTATTTCTCAATTTGTCAATTCTACACTTTCTAAATTTCTCAATCAGTTTTAAAATTTCTGAATTTTTTAATCTCTTAATTTCTCAATCTTGCATTTAATAAATCTCTCAATCTCCCAATCTCTCAATCCGTCAATCCCTCAATTTCTCAATCCCTCAATCTTTCAATTTCTCAATCTCAATCTCTCAATCTCTCAATCTCTCAATCCCTCAATTTCTCAATTTCCTAATCTCTCAATCCGTCAATCCCTCAATCCTTTTATTTCTCAATTTGTCAATTCTACACTTTCTAAATTTCTCAATCAGATTCTAAATTTCTGAATTTCTCAATTTTTTAATCTCTCAATCCCTCAGTCTCTCAATCCCTCAATCTAAAAGTCTCTCAATCTCTCAATCTCTCAATCTCTCAAACTCTCAATCTCCCAATCCGTCAATCCCTCAATTTTTCAATCTCTCAATTTCTCAGTTTCCTAATCTCTCAATCCATCAATTCCTCAATCCTTTTATTTCTCAATTTGTCAATTCTACACTTTCTAAATTTCTCAATCAGTTTCAAAATTTCTGAATTTTTCAATCTTTTAATTTTTCAATCTTGCATTTAATAAATCTCTCAATCTCTCAATCTCCCAATATCTCAATACGTCAATCCCTCAATCTTTTAATCTCTCAATCTCTCAGTCTCTCAATACCTCAATTTCTCAATCTCCGAATCTCTCAATCCCTTAATTTCTCAATTTGTCAATTCTATAGTTTCTAAATTTCTCAATCAGATTCTAAATTTCTGAATTTCTCAATTTTTTAATTTCTCAATCCCTCAGTCTCTCAATCCCTCAATCTAACAGTCTCTCAATCTTTCAATCTCTCAATCCCTCAAACTATCAATCTCCCAATCCGTCAATCCCTCAATCTTTCAATCTCTAAATCTCTCAATCCCTCAATTTTTCAATCTCTAAATCTCTCAATCCCTCAATTTTTCAATTTCCTAATCTCTCAATCCGTCAATCCCTCAATCCTTTTATTTCTCAATTTGTCAATTCTACACTTTCTAAATTTCTCAATCAGTTTTAAAATTTCTGAATTTTTCAATCTCTTAATTTCTCAATCTTGCATTTAATAAATCTCTCAATCCCTCAATCTCTCAATCTCTCAATCTCCCAATCTCTCAATCCGTCAATCCCTCAATTTCTCAATCCCTCAATCTTTCAATTTCTCAATCTCTCAGTCTCTCAACCCTCAATTTCTCAATCTCTCAATCCCTTAATTTCTCAATTTGTAAATTCTACCGTTTCTAAATTTCTAAATTTCTCAATTTTTTAATCTCTCAATCCTTCAGTCTCTCAATCCCTCAATCTCTCAGTCTCTCAATCTCTCAATCTCTCAATCCCTCAAACTCTCAATCTCCCAATCCGTCAATCCCTCAATCATTCAATTTCTCAATCTCTCAATCCCTCAAACTCTCAATCTCCCAATCCGTCAATCCCTCAATCATTCAATCTCTCAATCTCTCAATCCCTCAGTTTCTCAATTTCCTAATCTCTCAATCCGTCAATCCTTTTATTTCTCAATTTGTCAATTCTACACTTTCTAAATTTCTCAATCAGTTTTAAAATTTCTGAATTTTTTAATCTCTTAATTTCTCAATCCTGCATTTAATAAATCTCTCAATCCCTCAATCTCTCAATCTCCCAATCTCTCAATCCGTCAATCCCTCAATCTCCCAATCCGTCTGTCCGTCCTCTCAATCTTTCAATTTCTCAATCTCAATCTCTCAATCTCTCAATCCCTCAATTTCTCAATTTCCTAATCTCTCAATCCGTCAATCCCTCAATCCTTTTATTTCTCAATTTGTCAATTCTACACTTTCTAAATTTCTCAATCAGATTCTAAATTTCTGAATTTCTCAATTTTTTAATCTCTCAATCCCTCAGTCTCTCAATCCCTCAATCTAACAGTCTCTCAATCTCTCAATCTCTCAATCCCTCAAACTCTCAATCTCCCAATCCGTCAATCCCTCAATTTTTCAATCTCTCAATTTCTCAATTTCCTAATCTCTCAATCCATCAATCCCTCAATCCTTTTATTTCTCAATTTGCCAATTCTACACTTTCTAAATTTCTCAATCAGTTTCAAAATTTCTGAATTTTTCAATCTTTTAATTTTTCAATTATGCATTTAATAAATCTCTCAATCTCTCAATCTCCCAATCTCTCAATACGTCAATCCCTCAATCTTTTAATCTCTCAATCTCTCAGTCTCTCAATCCCTCAATTTCTCAATCTCCGAATCTCTCAATCCCTTAATTTCTCAATTTGTCAATTCTACAGTTTCTAAATTTCTCAATCAGATTCTAAATTTCTGAATTTCTCAATTTTTTAATTTCTCAATCCCTCAGTCTCTCAATCCCTCAATCTAACAGTCTCTCAATCTTTCAATCTCTCAATCCCTCAAACTATCAATCTCCCAATCCGTCAATCCCTCAATCTTTCAATCTCTCAATCTCTCAATCCCTCAATTTTTCAATTTCCTAATCTCTCAATCCGTCAATCCCTCAATCCTTTTATTTCTCAATTTGTCAATTCTACACTTTCTAAATTTCTCAATCAGTTTTAAAATTTCTGAATTTTTCAATCTCTTAATTGCTCAATCTTGCATTTAATAAATCTCTCAATCTCTCAATCTCCCAATCTCTCAATCCGTCAATCCCTCAATTTCTCAATCCCTCAATCTTTCAATTTCTCAATCTCTCAGTCTCGCAACCCTCAATTTCTCAATCTCTCAATCCCTTAATTTCCCAATTTGTAAATTCTACCGTTTCTAAATTTCTAAATTTCTCATTTTTTTAATCTCTCAATCCCTCAGTCTCTCAATCCCTCAATCTCTCAGTCTCTCAATCTCTCAATCTCTCAATCCCTCAAACTCTCAATCTCCCAATCCGTCAATCCCTCAATCATTCAATCTCTCAATCTCTCAATCCCTCAATTTCTCAATTTCCTAATCTCTCAATCCGTCAATCCCTCAATCCTTTTATTTCTCAATTTGTCAATTCTACACTTTCTAAATTTCTCAATCAGTTTCTAAATTTCTGAATTTCTCAATTTTTTAATCTTTGAATCCCTCAGTCTCTCAATCCCTCAATCTCTCAGTTTCTCAATCTCTCAATCTCTCAATCCCTCAAACTATCAATCTCCCAATCCGTCAATCCCTCAATCTTTCAATCTCTCAATCTCTCAATCCCTCAATTTTTCAATTTCCTAATCTCTCAATCCGTCAATCCCTCAATCCTTTTATTTCTCAATTTGTCAATTCTACACTTTCTAAATTTCTCAATCAGTTTTAAAATTTCTGAATTTTTCAATCTCTTAATTGCTCAATCTTGCATTTAATAAATCTCTCAATCTCTCAATCTCCCAATCTCTCAATCCGTCAATCCCTCAATTTCTCAATCCCTCAATCTTTCAATTTCTCAATCTCTCAGTCTCGCAACCCTCAATTTCTCAATCTCTCAATCCCTTAATTTCCCAATTTGTAAATCTTACCGTTTCTAAATTTCTAAATTTCTCATTTTTTTAATCTCTCAATCCCTCAGTCTCTCAATCCCTCAATCTCTCAGTCTCTCAATCTCTCAATCTCTCAATCCCTCAAACTCTCAATCTCCCAATCCGTCAATCCCTCAATCATTCAATCTCTCAATCTCTCAATCCCTCAATTTCTCAATTTCCTAATCTCTCAATCCGTCAATCCCTCAATCCTTTTATTCCTCAATTTGTCAATTCTACACTTTCTAAATTTCTCAATCAGTTTCTAAATTTCTGAATTTCTCAATTTTTTAATCTTTGAATCCCTCAGTCTCTCAATCCCTCAATCTCTCAGTTTCTCAATCTCTCAATCTCTCAATCCCTCAGTCTCTCAATCTCCCAGTCTCTCAATCCGTCAATCCCTCAATCTTTCAATCACTAAATCCCTTAATTTCTCAATCAGTTTCTGAATTTCTCAATCCCTTAATTACATTAGGAAATCTCTCAATCCCTTAATTTCCCAATCACTGGATTTCTTTTATATTTCAGTTTCTCAATCTCCCTCAATTTTTTAATCCTAAAATGTCTTAGGAGTTGAGAAAAAAATTGTTGATGACATCAGCGTGCAAAAGTGATTGTTACGTCAAAAAAAGTCGTTTTAAAAACTAAAATGAAAAAAACATTGCGGGTGTCGTTTTAGTATCGGCTAACACAGCGTTAATACACAAGTCAGGTTGGCCGAGCGGTCTAAGGCGCCAGATTTAAGCTCTGGTTCTCGCAAGAGAGCGTGGGTTCGAACCCCACACCTGACAATGCTTTTTTTTTCATTTTAACCTTATCAATTGTATTTATTAATATTTTCTTTTATAAATACTACATTCAAAGCTGTTTTATCTCGTTTTCGACCGCGAAACGGATATCCGGACTTTTTCCTTCGCTCTTTCGTCTCATTCTTCACATTACGCAAGCACGTCTCTTCCACAATGTTACAACAATTATAATTACACGCAGAGACGTTAATGGCGTGCCGCATTGTGACCGACCGTCGGGACACATGGACCGCACATGTTTACTTTCGTTATGGAATAAATCTCGCTCGCAAGTTTAATAATGACGATTTTAAGAGCTGGCATGTTTCGACGCGGTTTTTGCTTCGGCGGTAGCGAGGGACGGACATTCCGCTCGTAATTAATCTCGGGACAAGATCTAATATTTTAAGAGCGCGTCAATTAAACGGCGAATTTATAGGACGTTTCGTAACGTCTTCTTTTACGAGCCGGGAACGGATATTTTTAGGCCGAATCCGTAATAATCGGACCAAAAGCGCGGCGAGGAGCAGCTCAGGGATCCCGACTCTCTCCGCTGCCGTTCGCCGATCGAATATAACTCGTAATTTGGACTAGTTAAAGCGCGAACCGAAATCCTATAAATAAAAGACGAGGACGAATAAGAGGACGACGAACGTGTCGTTGCGTCCTCGTCGTTCATTAATCAAAATTTTTAGCGTAGGGGAGGCCGGAACAGAACGAACAGACTCGTAGAGATGAACACAGATCTATTAAACTTTTAAAATATTGTGGAATCAAATCATCAAATAAAAAATAAGTAAATGAGAAAGTTCTCAGTTTCTCAATTTTCAAGGTTCTCTGTTTCCCAGATTTTCAGGTTATTAGGTCTTCAATTTTTCAGGTTTTTGGGTTTTTAGGGTTCACAGTTCTTCAAGTTCTCAGGTTCTCGGGGTTTAGAGATTTCGGCTTCTCGGGTTCTCAATTTTCAAGTTCTCAGGTTCTCGTGGTTTTGCTTTCTCAGGTTTTCGGGTTTTTGAGTTTTCGAGTTTCCAATTGTTCAATTTCTCAGTTTTTGGTTCTTAGTTTCTCAATTTTTCAGTTGCTTAGTTTTTCGGGTTCCAAAGCTTATATAGTTTCTCGGGTTTTCAGGCTCTCAGGTTCTCGGAGGGTTTTCAGGCTCTCAGGTTCTCAGTTCTGCAAGTTTTCGGGTTTTAGGGTTCCCAGTTCCTCATTTTCCCGGGTTTATGGTTTCTCAAGATTTCAATAAGGTGCTTGTGTCCCATGCTCTCAGGTGCTCAAGTTCTTAGGTCCGTAAGTTTTCGGGTTTTTAGGGTTCTCAGTTTCTCAGGCTTGTGGGTTCTTAGGTCCTCAATTTCTTAGGTGCTAAGGTTTTCGGTTGTTTAGGGTTCTCAGGTTCTAGGGTTTTTGTACTCAAGTTTTCAGGTTCTCATTTCTCCAGGTTCTCCAGTTTTCGGGTTCCAAGTTCTCAGTTTCTTAGTTTCTCAATTCTCGTGTTTTAGCTTTATCAGGTTTTCAGGTTCTCAGGTTCTCGGGTTCTATATTTTACGGGTTTCCAATTTCTCAGTTTTCCAGGTTCTCTATTTCCCAGTTTCTCAGTTTCTTGGGTTTTTGGTTTCTCGGGTTTTTAAGTTCCGATTTCTTAAGGTTCTCGGGTTTTAAAATTTTCCAATTCCCGGGTCATTACTTTCTCAGTTTCTCTGTGTTAAGAAATTGAGGGATTGAGAAATGAAAAAATTGAAAAACAGAAATTCAAAAATTGAGTGTTGGATTCAAAAATTAAGAAATTGAGAGATTGAACGATTGAGTGTTTGAGAAAAATTGAGGAAGTGTAGGATTGAGAAATTGTAGAATTGAGAAATTAAGCAATTGAGGGATTCAGTGATTGAGAAATTGTAGGATTGAGAAATTGAATAATAGAAATTGATAAACTGAGAAATTGTAGGACTGAATACTTGGAGACTGAGAGATTGAGACATTGAGGAATTATTTTAGGATTATGAAATTAAGAAAATGAGAAATTTTAGAATTGAAAGATTGAACAATTAAGAAATTGAGGGATACAGAAATTACAAAATTGAGAAATTGAAAAATTAAAAAAGTCAGGTATTGAGAAATTGTAAGATTAAGAAATTGAAAAATTAAGAAATTGAGGCATTGAGAGATTGCGTGACTGAGAGATTGAGAAACTGAGAAATTGTAGAATTTAGGGATTCAGAAATTGAAAAATTTAGGGATTCAGAAATTGAAAAATTTTGGAATTGTCGATTAAGAATTTGTAGAATTGAAAAATTGTAGAATTGAAAAATTGAAAAATTGAAAAATCCAGGGTTTGGGAGATTGAGAAATTGAAAAACAGAAATTGAGAAACTGAGAAATTGTAGGACTGTGTAATTGGAAATTGAGAAACAGAAACATAAATTGAGGAATTATTGTAGGCGGATTATGAAATTAACAAATTGACAAAATAAGAAATTAAGGATTTAGAAATTAAAAAATTGAGAAATTGTAAGATTGAGAAATTGAAAAATTAAGAAATTAATTGAGGTATTGAGAGATTGAGAAATTGAGAACTGACAAATTGGAAAATTTTGAGATTGTAGGATTGAGAAATTCTAGAATTGAGAAATTGTCGAATTGAAAAATTGTAGAATGGAGAAATTGAGAAATCGAGGGATTGAGAAATTGGAGAATGAGAAATTGCAAAACTGTGAAATTAAAAAATTGAGGAATTGCAGGATTGAGAAATTGAGAGATTGAGTGATTGAGAGTTTGAGAAATTGTAGAATTGAGAAATTAAGAAATTTAGGAATCGAAGGATTGATAAATTGAGAACTGACAAATTGAAAATTTGATCAGTTGTAAAATTGAGGAATTCAGAAATTGAGAAATTGAAATATTGAAAATTTTTGGGATTGTAGGATTGAGAAATTGTAGAATTCAAAAATTGTAGAATGGAGAAATTGAGAAATCGAGGGATTGAGAAATTGCAAAACTGTGAAATTGAAAAATTGAGGAATTGCAGGATTGAGAAATTGAGAGATTGAGTGATTGAGTTTGAAAAATTGAGAAATTGTAGAATTGAGGAATTAGGAAATTGAGAAATTTAGGAATTGAAGGATTGAGAAATTGAGAACTGACAAATTGAAAATTTGATCAGTTGTAAAATTGAGGGATTCAGAAATTGAGAAATTTAAATATTGAAAAATTTTGGGATTGTAGGATTGAGAAATTGTAGAATTCAAAAATTGTAGAATGGAGAAATTGAGAAATCGAGGGATTGAGAAATTGGAGATTGAGAAATCGCGAATCTGAGGAATTGTAGCATTGAGAAATTGAGAGATTGAGTGGTTGAGAAACTGAAAAATTGTAGAATTTAGGGATTCAGAAATTGAAAAATTTTGGAATTGTCGATTGAGAATTTGTAGAATTGAAAAATTGTAAAATGGAGAAATCGAGAAATCCAAGGTTTGGGAGATTGAGAAATTGAAAAAGAAAAATGTATTAACTGAGAAATTGAAAATTTGAGAAATTGTAGAACTGAGTACTTAATTGGAAATTGAGAAACAGAAACATAAATTGAAAAATTGAGGAATTATTGTAGGATTATGAAATTAACAAATTGAGAAAATAAGAAATTGAGGATTTAGAAATTAAAAAATTGAGAAATTGTAAGATTGAGAAATTGAAAAATTAAAAAATTGAGGTATTGAGAAATTGAGAACTGACAAATGGAAAAATTTTGGGATTGTAGGATTGAGAAATAGCAAAACTGTGAAATTGAAAAATTGAGGAATCGCAGGATTGAGAAATTGAGAGATTGAGTAATTGAGAGTTTGAAACATTGAGAAATTGTAGAATTGAGGAATTAAGAAATTGAGAAATTTAGGAATTGAAGGATTGAGAAATTGAGAACTGACAAATTGAAAATTTGATCAGTAGTAAAATTGAGGGATTCAGAAATTGAGAAATCCAAGGTTTGGGAGATTGAGAAATTGAAAAAAAAAATTTATTAACTGAGAAATTGTAGGACTGAGTAATTGGAAATTGAGAAACAGAAACATAAATTGAAAAATTGAAAAATTATTGCAGGATTATGAAATTAACAAATTGAGAAAATAAGAAATTGAGGATTTAGAAATTAAAAAATTGAGAAATTGTAAAATTGAAAAATTAAAAAATTGAGGTATTGAGAGATTGAGAAATTGAGAATTCACAAATGGAAAAATTTTGGGATTGTAGGATTGAGAAATTGTCGAATTGAAAAATTGTAGAATGGAGAAATTGAGAAATTGCAAAACTGTAAAATTGAAAAATTGAGGAATTGCAGGATTGAGAAATTGAGGATTGAGTGATTGAGTTTGAAAAATTGAGAAATTGTAGAATTGAGGAATTAAGAAATTGAGAAATTTAGGAATTGAAGGATTGAGAAATTGAGAACTGACAAATTGAAAATTTGATCAGTTGTAAAATTGAGGGATTCAGAAATTGAGAAATTGAAATATTGAAAAATTTTGGGATTGTAGGATTGAGAAATTGTCGAATTGAAAAATTGTAGAATGGAGAAATTGAGAAATTGGAGATTGAGAAATTGCAAAACTGTAAAATTGAAAAATTGAGGAATTGCAGGATTGAGAAATTGAGGATTGAGTGATTGAGTTTGAAAAATTGAGAAATTGTAGAATTGAGGAATTAAGAAATTGAGAAATTTAGGAATTGAAGGATTGAGAAATTGAGAACTGACAAATTGAAAATTTGATCAGTTGTAAAATTGAGGGATTCAGAAATTGAGAAATTGAAATATTGAAAAATTTTGGGATTGTAGGATTGAGAAATTGTAGAATTGAAAAATTGTAGAATGGCGAAATTGAGAAATTGAAGATTGAGAAATTGCGAAATTGGGGAATTGAAAAATTGCAGGATTGAGAAATTGAGAAACTGAGAAATTGAAATATTGAAAAATTTTGGGATTGTAGGATTGAGAAATTGTAGAATTGAAAAATTGTAGAATGGAGAAATTGAGAAATTGGAGATTGAGAAATTGCAAAACTGTAAAATTGAAAAATTGAGGAATTGCAGGATTGAGAAATTGAGGATTGAGTGATTAAGTTTGAAAAATTGAGAAATTGTAGAATTGAGGAATTAAGAAATTGAGAAATTTAGGAATTGAAGGATTGAGAAATTGAGAACTGACAAATTGAAAATTTGATCAGTTGTAAAATTGAGGGATTCAGAAATTGAGAAATTGAAATATTGAAAAATTTTGGGATTGTAGGATTGAGAAATTGTAGAATGGCGAAATTGAGAAATTGAAGATTGAGAAATTGCGAAATTGGGGAATTGGGGAATTGAAAAATTGCAGGATTGAGAAATTGAGAAACTGAGAAATTGAAATATTGAAAAATTTTGGGATTGTAGGATTGAGAAATTGTAGAATTGAAAAATTGTAGAATGGAAAAATTGAGAAATCGAGGGATTGAGAAATTGCGAAACTGAGAAATTGAAAATTTGAGGAATTGCAGGATTGAGAGATTGAATGATTGAGAGTTTGAGAAATTGAGAAACTGAGAAATTGTAGAATTGGGGGATTGTGGGATTGAGAATCTGTAGAATTGTAAAATTGAGAAATTGAGAAATTCAAGATTTTTTAGATTGGGAAATTGAGAAATTGATAAACAGAGAAATTGAAAATTTGAGAAATTGTAGGGCTGAGTAATTGGAAATTGAGAAACAGAAACATAAATTGAAAAATTGAGGAATTATTGTAGGATTATGAAATTAACAAACTGAGAAATTGAGGATTTAGAAATTAAAAAATTGCGAAATGGTAAGATTGAGAAATTGAAAAATTAAGAAATTGAGGTATTGAGAAATTGAGAACTGACAAATGGAAAAATTTTGGGATTGTAGGATTGAGAAATAGCAAAACTGTGAAATTGAAAAATTGAGGAATCGAAGGATTGAGAAATTGAGAGATTGAGTAATTGAGAGTTTGAAAAATTGAGAAATTGTAGAATTGAGGAATTAAGAAATTGAGAAATTTAGGAATTGAAGTATTGAGAAATTGAGAACTGACAAATTGAAAATTTGATCAGTAGTAAAATTGAGGGATTCAGAAATTGAGAAATCCAAGGTTTGGGAGATTGAGAAATTGAAAAAAAAAATTATTAACTGAGAAATTGTAGGACTGAGTAATTGGAAATTGAGAAACAGAAACATAAATTGAAAAATTGAGAAATTATTGCAGGATTATGAAATTAACAAATTGAGAAAATAAGAAATTGAGGATTTAGAAATTAAAAAATTGAGAAATTGTAAAATTGAAAAATTAAAAAATTGAGGTATTGAGAGATTGAGAAATTGAGAATTGACAAATGGAAAAATTTTGGGATTGTAGGATTGAGAAATTGTCGAATTGAAAAATTGTAGAATGGAGAAATTGAGAAATTGGAGATTGAGAAATTGCAAAACTGTAAAATTGAAAAATTGAGGAATTGCAGGATTGAGAAATTGAGGATTGAGTGATTGAGTTTGAAAAATTGAGAAATTGTAGAATTGAGGAATTAAGAAATTGAGAAATTTAGGAATTGAAGGATTGAGAAATTGAGAACTGACAAATTGAAAATTTGATCAGTTGTAAAATTGAGGGATTCAGAAATTGAGAAATTGAAATATTGAAAAATTTTGGGATTGTAGGATTGAGAAATTGTAGAATTGAAAAATTGTAGAATGGCGAAATTGAGAAATTGAAGATTGAGAAATTGCGAAATTGGGGAATTGAAAAATTGCAGGATTGAGAAATTGAGAAACTGAGAAATTGAAATATTGAAAAATTTTGGGATTGTAGGATTGAGAAATTGTAGAATTGAAAAATTGTAGAATGGAGAAATTGAGAAATCGAGGGATTGAGAAATTGCGAAACTGAGAAATTGAAAATTTGAGGAATTGCAGGATTGAGAGATTGAATGATTGAGAGTTTGAGAAATTGAGAAACTGAGAAATTGTAGAATTGGGGGATTGTAGGATTGAGAATCTGTAGAATTGAGAAATTGTAGAATTGTAAAATTGAGAAATTGAGAAATTCAAGATTTTTTAGATTGGGAAATTGAGAAATTGAAAATTTGAGAAATTGTAGGGCTGAGTAATTGGAAATTGAGAAACAGAAACGTAAATTGAAAAATTGAGGAATTATTGTAGGATTATGAAATTAACAAACTGAAGAAGAAGAACTGAAGAATTGACGGATTCAGAAATTGAGAAATTGAAAAATTGAAAAATTTTGGGATTGAGAAATTGTAGAATTGAAAAATTGTAGAATGGAGAAATTGAGAAATCGACGGATTGAGAAATTGCAGATTGAGAAATTGCGAAACAGAAATTGAAAATTTGAGGAATTGCAGAATTGAGAAATTGAGTGATTGAGAGATTGAGAAACTGAGAAATTGTAGAATTGGGGGATTCAGAAATTGAGAAATTGAAAATTTTTGGAATTGTAGGATCGAGAATCTGTAGAATTGAAAAATTGTAGAATTGAGAAATTGTGGAATTTAAAAATTGAGAAATTCAAGATTTTTTTGAGATTGGGAAATTGAGAAATTGAAACACAGAAATTGAAAATTTGAGAAATTGTAGGGCTGAGTAATTGGAAATTGAGAAACAGAAACATAAATTGAAAAATTGAGGAATTATTGTAGGATTATGAAATTAACAAACTGAGAAATTGAGGATTTAGAAATTAAAAAATTAAGAAATTGAGGTATTGAGAGATTGAGAAATTGAGAAACCGAAAACTGAAAAATTGTAGAATGGTGAAATTGAGAAATCGAGGGATTGAGAAATTGTAGAATTGAGGTATTCAGAAATTGAGAAATTGGAAAATTTAGGAATTGTAGGTTTGAGAATTTGTAGAATTGAAAAATTGTAGAATTGAGAAATTGTAGAATTGAAAAATTGAGAAATCCAGGGTTTGGGAGATTGGAAAATTAAGAAATTGAAAAACAGAAATTGAGAAACTGTGTAATTGGAAACTGAGAAACAGAAACATAAATTGAAAAGTTGAGGAATTATTGTAGGATTATGAAATTAACAAATTGAGAAAATAAAAAATTGAGGATTTAGAAAAGAAAGATTGAGAAATTGAGGTATTGAGAGTTTGAGAAATTGAGAACTGACAAATTGAAAATTTGAGAAATTGTAGATTTGGGGGATTCAGAAATTGAGAAATTGAAATACTGACAAATTTAGGGATTGTAGGATTGATAAATTGTAGCATAATTGAAAAATTGTACAATTAAGAAATCGAGGGATTGGGAGATTAAGGAATTGTAGGTTTTGGAGATTGAG
The DNA here is from genome assembly GCA_963583935.1 of Diaperis boleti. NCBI lineage: Eukaryota > Metazoa > Arthropoda > Insecta > Coleoptera > Tenebrionidae > Diaperis > Diaperis boleti. The sequence continues at coordinate 2,640,810 of OY757245.1, read as the reverse complement.
AGATTGAGTGATTGACAGATTGAGAAATTGAGAAATTGAGAAACAGAAATTGAAAAATTGAGAAATTATTGTGGGATTATGAAATTAACAAAATGAGAAATTGCAGAATTGAAAAATTCAGAAATTAAGAAATTTTATTGTAAGATTGAGATATTGAAACATTGAGAAACAGAAATAGAAAAATTGTATAGAATTGAGAAATTGAGGGATTGCGGTATTGACAGATTGTGAGATTGAGAAACTGAGAAATTAAAAATTTAAGAATTTGAGAGTTTAAGTAATAAGTTTACTATTAATTTTCATCAGTGATTTACTCATCTATTTAGCTCCTCAATGTTTTAGTCCCTCAGTTTTTTAATTCCACAGTTCCACAGTTTCTACTTTTTCAAGTTCCCAATTTCGCAGTTCTCATAATTTCGGGGTTCCACAGTTTCAACAATTATATTTTCGTATTTTTTTTTTTGTTCATTTGCAACATTTTGATTCCATCAAGTAACTTAATCGCACCCCACATCAGGCCGATTTTTAGCGATATTCCAACCGTCCGGTAGGCGCACCCGAACGAATAAAAATCGTTTACACGACGTCTCAAGATCCGTGGCAGATGCCCAACACGTCCGTAAATCAATGACGTCGTTTCGTGAAAAATCGCCTTAATATTTTTTCGTCCTTATTTTGTGTTTCCGGGCGGGACATGTTTCGAAATTCCAAGACTTCTTCTCGGTTTATTTTCGAACAATGGCCATTGAGCGGCCGCCAAAAAATCCGTGTAAATCCCCGAGTGGCCGAGGCGTGTCGTCCGCTGCTCCTGGCTCCCCAATTAACACTCTCGTCCGATTGTGGTACAACATGTTTCGATTTTCTGTAATTTCAAGAGCCTGTCTGGCACGGGTCCAGACCCAAGAACGAACGCGACAGACATTGGATTAATAGCCGCGACTAACGGACAAGATTCAGATTAAATTCCAGCGTTTTCATAACAGTATTAATGTGAGCCAAATTTATGCGAGCGACAGTGCAATGCCTTGCCAGACCGACTTCCAGCCTGTAGTAAAATTTTAAAAATGTTTTTTTTTTTTTCAGAATTGTTCCTCGGCCCACTTCGTGGCGGACCGCCTGCACCAGTTCGGAGAGGCCCGATACCCACCCCCCAACACAGGTAATCTCTACGTTCTCAACCCCACGAGATCGATAAATATCCTCGGCAATTTCCTCCCGAAAGCGGCACAAATAGAAGCGATTTGGACGTGTTTACGAAGACAACAAACGTCGCTCCTCTTATTTTAAGAGTATCCAGATGTGTGATGGCAGTTAATGCCTAAATCGTGTCTAAAGACCGATTTCGGCGGCTCAGTCAAAATACCACCGAAATAGACAAATTGCCCCGGTACGCCCCCGTTAAGTGGATACGCCCCTGATATTTCCGGTGGCAATTTGCACGTTTACGGGGTGGTTCCAGTTCATATCCGATTTTTGGATTTGTTTTCCCCAAAATAACTTAATCAGTTTTTTTCTTTTATGTCGTTATTTTTCTCCAGTTGCTTCTTCTTATTAATCATATATGTATCAATTTTTATGTCCATGTGATATTCCATTCTATTTTATCATATTTTATATTTTCCACTACAAATTGTATTCGACTTCCATTCAAAATTTCATTGCGGTTTTCATTCCCTATCTGTTCTGTATTTCATTTTATTCCATTACACAAGATAACCGATAAAAAACCTTCGACGGATGCTACTTCTTTTTATCTATTTTCTTGTTCAAATAGTCTCTGTAAGACGGGATAGAAAAAAATATACAGTGCAGTTTGAAAAAATAAAGTTCACTGTCATCTGTCAAAAATTAATCGTCAAAAAATGCTTTAAAGCAGATAAAGTAGAAGTGTTCCTATAAACGTATTTCCATTTGCTGCTCCACTATTTATTCCTCCTTTCATTTCTTTTTTGTCCATTGTTCTCCCAATTTCTTGTTTCTGATTTTGCTCTTATATTTAAATTTTTGTCTGTTATATGCACATCGTCTCACTATTTGTCACAAATTTTATCTCTACTGTATATATTTTTCTTTCCTGCTTCTTACGTATTTTCTCCTCCGCTTCCTTATAATTTTTTGATTCTTCTCTGGATATTTCTGAGCTTTTGGTATAGTTCTTTATTATTTCGTGTCCTTTTTTCCGTCATATTTATTTTCCTGGATGGAATGGTTCTCTGGTTTCATATTTTTTTGAAGTAAAACTTCTACACGCGAGCTCAAATTTGGACCGTACTTCTTATTTCTTTGGTCTCTCTTGCTTCTTTGGCTAATTTGTGTCCTTGCATCTTTGATATCTTTAGTCTCTTTTTTTCTTTGGTCTCTTCGGTCACTTTGGTCTTTTTAATCTCTTTAGACCCTTTGGTCTCTTTTTTGTTTGATTTCTTTTACCATTTTTGTCTGTTTAGTCTCTTTGGTCGCTTAGTCTCAATTTTCAATAATTTTTCCTTATTTTTATATCTCCATTTTTATCTACTTTCTTCTTGTTTCCATAGCTTCAATGACATGTGTTCCCTATTTTGTTGTGTATTCCTTGTATTTTTTCTTAAACATTAAACATTTTTTTCGTCATATTTTCTTTTAGTCTCTTTATTCTTTTTAGTTTCTTTGGTCCCTTCAGACTCTTTACTCTCTTTGCTTCCTTTAAGCTTTTTAGTTTTAGTCTCTTCAGTCTCTTGAGTCTCTTTAGTTTCTTTAAACCCTTTAGTTTCTTTAGTTCCTTTAGTTCCTTTGGTTCCTTTGGTTCCTTTGGTTCCTTTGGATCCTTTGGTCCCTTTGGTTTCTTTGGTTCCTTTGGTTCCTTTGCTTCCTTTGGTTCCTTTGGTTCATTTGGTTCCTTTGGTTCCTTTAGTTCCTTCGGGTTCTCGTGTTTTACATGGGGTTCTCGGCTACTCAGTTTCTCAGTTTTCCAGGTTCTCTGATTCCAAGGATCTCAGTTTCTCATTCTCTCAGGTTCTCAAGCCCTCAAATTCTTAGGTGCTCAGGTTCAGGTTCTCAGTTCTTCAGATTCTCTGGTCCTCGGGTTTTTGGTTTCTCAGGTTTTCAGGTTCTCAGTTCTTCAGATTCTCAGGTCCTCGGGTTTTAATATTTTGGGGTTTTCAGTTTCTCAATGTCTCAATTTTCCGAGTTCTGTTACTCAGGCTTTCGGGCTTTTATAGTTCTCAGTTTCTCAGGTTCTCAGTTCATCAAGTTTTTAGGTCCTCAGGTTTTCGGATTTTAAGGTTATCAGTTTCTCGGGTTCTGGAGTTTGTGTTTTCTCAGGTTCTCGGGTTATCGTGTTCTACAGTTTTTTAATTTCTCAGTTTTCCAGATTCTCTGATTCCAAGGATCTCAGTTTCTCATTCTCTCAGGTTCTCAAGTCCCCAAATTCTTAGGTGCTCAGGTTTTCAGGTTCTCAGTTCTTCAGATTCTCTGGTCCTCGGGTTTGTTTTAGAGTTTTGGGGTTTTCAGTTTTTCAGTTTCTCAATGTTCCAGTTTCCCGGGTTCTGTTTCTCAGATAATCAGGTTTTCGGGTTTTTAGGGTTTTCAGTTTCTTAGGTTTCTCATGTTTTCAGGTTATCGGATTCTAGTGTTTTCAGGTTCTCGGGTACTCAGTTTATTAATTTCACAGTTTTTCAGGTTCATTGTTTCCAAAGTTCTCAGTTTCTTAAGTTTCTCACCTTTTCAGGTTCTCTGGTTATCGGGTTCTAGTGTTTTCAGGTTCTCACGGGTATCGGCTACTCAGTTTCTTAATTTCTCAGTTTTCCAGGTTCTCTGATTCCAAGGATCTCAGTTCCTCAGGTTCTTAGGTACTCAAGTCCTCAAATTCTTAGATTTTTAGGTTTTCGAGTTTTTGGTTTCTCATTTTTTCAGGTTCTCAGTTCTTCAGATTCTCAGATCCTCGGGTTTTAGAGGTTTGAGGTTTTCAGTTTCTCAATGTCTCAGTTTTTCTGGTTCTGTTTCTCAGGTTTTCAGGTTTTCGGGTTTTGATGGTTCTCAGTTTCTCAGGTTCTCAGTTCCTCAAGTTTTTAGTTCCTCAGTTTTTCGGGTTTTTTGGGTTCTCAGTTTCTTAGGTTTCTCAGGTTCTCATGTTTTTGGTTTCTAAGGTTTTCAGGTTCTCAGGGTTCTTGGGTACCCAGTTTATCAGTTTATTAATTTCACAGTTTTCCAGGTTCTCTGTTTTCAAGTTTCTCAGGTTTTCGGGTTTTTAGGGTTATCAGTTTCTCAGGTTCTCGGGTTTTTGGTTTCTCAGGTTTTCAGGTTCTCAGTTCTACAGTTTCTCAGATCCTCGGGTTTTAGAGTTTTGGGGTTTTCAGTTTCTCAATGTCTCAGTTTTCCGGGTTCTGTTTCTCAGGTTTTCGGGTTTTTATGGTTCTCAGTTTCTCAGGTTCTCAGTTCCTCAAGTTTTTAAGTCCTCAGGTTTTTGTGTTTTTAGGGATCTCAGTTTCTTAGGTTTCTCACGTTTTCAGGTTCTCAGTTTTTCAGGTTTTCGGGTTCTAGTGTTTTCAGGTTCTCAGGGTTCTCGAGTACTCAGTTTATTAATTTTACAGTTTTCCAGGTTTCCTATTTCCAAAGTTCTCAGGTTCTTAAGTGCTCAAATTCTTAGGTCCTCAGGTTTTCGGGTTCTTAAGGTTTTCGGTTTCTCAGGTTCTGGGGTTTTTGGTTTCTCAGGTTTTCATTTTCTCAGTTCTTCGTGTTCTCAGGTAATGGGGTGTTTAGAGTTCTCAGGTTCTCATGTTTTTAGTTTCTCAGGTTTTCAGGTTCTCGGGGTTCTTCGGTACTCAGTTTATTAATTTCACAGTTTTCCAGATTCTCTGATTTCAAGGTTCTCAGCTTTTAAGGTTCTCAAGTCCTCAAATTCTTTGATCCTCAGGTTTTCAGGTACTTTGTTTCCAAAGTTCTCAGGTTTTCTGGTTATCGGGTTCTAGTGTTTTCAGGTTCTCACGGGTATCGGGTACTCAGTTTCTTAATTTCTCAGTTTTCCAGGTTCTCTGATTCCAAGGATCTCAGTTTCTCAGGCTCTCAGGTTCTTAGGTACTCAAGTCCTCAATTTCTTAAATTTTTAGGTTTTCGGGTTTTTGGTTTCTCATTTTTTCAGGTTCTCAGTTCTTCAGATTCTCAGATCCTCGGGTTTTAGAAGTTTGGGGTTTTCAGTTTCTCAATGTCTCAGTTTTCCTGATTCTGTTTCTCAGGTTCTCAGGTTTTCGGGTTTTATGGTTCTCAGTTCCTCAAGTTTTTAGTTCCTCAGTTTTTCGGGTTTTTCGGGTTCTCAGTTTCTTAGGTTCTCATGTTTTTGGTTTCTAAGGTTTTCAGGTTCTCAGGGTTCTTGGGTACTCAGTTTCTCAGTTTATTAATTTCACAGTTTTCCAGGTTCTCTGTTTTCAAGTTTCTCAGGTTTTCGAGTTTTTAGGGTTATCAGTTTCTCAGGTTCTCGGGTTTTTGGATTCTCAGGTTTTCAGGTTCTCAGTTCTTCAGATTCTCAGGTCCTCGGGTTTTTGAGTTTTGGGGTTTTCAGTTTCTCAATGTTTCAGTTTTCCGGGTTCTGTCTCTCAGCTTCTCAGGTTTTCGGGTTTTTATGGTTCTCAGGTTCTCAGTTCCTCAAGTTTTTTAAGTCCTCAGGTTTTTGGGTTTTTATGGATCTCAGTTTCTTAGGTTTCTCATGTTTTCAGGTTCTCAATTTTTCAGGTTATCGGGTTCTAGTGTTTTCAGGTTCTCAGGGTTCTCGAGTACTCAGATTATTAATTTCACAGTTTTCCAGGTTCCCTATTTCAAAAGTTCTCAGGTTCTTAAGTGCTCAAATTCTTAGGTCCTCAGGTTTTCGGGTTCTTAAGGTTTTCGGTTTCTCAGGTTCTGGGGTTTTTGGTTTCTCAGGTTTTCATTCTCTCAGTTCTTTGTGTTCTCAGGTAGTGGGGTGTTTAGAGTTCTCAGTATCGCAGGTTCTCGTGTTTTTAGTTTCTCAGGTTTTCAGGTTCTTAGGATTCTTCGGTACTCGGTTTATTAATTTCACAGTTTTCCAGATTCTCTGATTTCAAGGTTCTCAGGTTTTAAGGTTCTCAAGTCCTCAAATTCTTTGATCCTCAGGTTTTCGAGTTTTTAGGGTTCTCAGTTTGTCAGGTTCTCGTGTTTCTCAGGCTGAAAACCTTCTCAGGGTTCTTGGGTACTCAGTTTCTCAGTTTATCAATTTCACAGTTTTCCAGGTACTTTGTTTCCAAAGTTCTCAGGTTTTCTGGTTATCGGGTTCTAGTGTTTTCAGGTTCTCACGGGTATCGGGTACTCAGTTTCTTAATTTCTCAGTTTTCCAGGTTCTCTGATTCCAAGGATCTCAGTTTCTCAGGCTCTCAGGTTCTTAGGTACTCAAGTCCTCAATTTCTTAAAGTTTTAGGTTTTCGAGTTTTTGGTTTCTCATTTTTTCAGGTTCTCAGTTCTTCAGATTCTCAGGTCCTCGGGTTTTTGAGTTTTGGGGTTTTCAGTTTCTCAATGTTTCAGTTTTCCGGGTTCTGTCTCTCAGGTTCTCAGGTTTTCGGGTTTTTATGGTTCTCAGGTTCTCAGTTCCTCAAGTTTTTTAAGTCATCAGGTTTTCGGGTTTTTAGGGATCTCAGTTTCTTAGGTTTCTCATGTTTTCAGGTTCTCAATTTTTCAGGTTATCGGGTTCTAGTGTTTTCAGGTTCTCAGGGTTCTCGAGTACTCAGTTTATTAATTTCACAGTTTTCCAGGTTCCCTATTTCAAATGTTCTCAGGTTCTTAAGTGCTCAAATTCTTAGGTCCTCAGGTTTTTGGGTTCTTAAGGTTTTCGGTTTCTCAGGCTCTGGGGTTTTTGGTTTCTCATGTTTTCAGGTTCTCAGTTCTTCAGATTCTCTGGTCCTCGGGTTTTAGAATTTTTGGGGTTTTCAGGTTGTCAGTTTCTCAATGTCTCAGTTCTCCGGGTTCTGTTTCTCAGGTTCTCAGGTTTTCGGGTTTTTATGGTTCTCAGTTTCTCAGGTTCTCAGTTCCCCAAGTTTTTAAGTTCTTAGGTTTTTGTGTTTTTAGGGATCTCAGTTTCTTAGGTTTCTCATGTTTTCAGGTTCTCAATTCTTCAGGTTATCGGGTTCTAGTGTTTTCAGGTCCTCAGGGTTCTCGAGTACTCAGTTTATTAATTTCAGAGTTTTCCAGGTTCCCTATTTCCAAAGTTCTCAGGTTCTTAAGTGGTCAAATTTTTATTTCCTCAGGTTTTCGGGTTCTTAAGGCTTTCGGTTTCTCAGGTTCTGGGGTTTTTGGTTTCTCAGGTTTTCAGTTTCTCAGTTCTTCGGGTTCTCAGGTAGTCGGGTTTTTAGAGTTCTCAGTTTTGCAGGTTCTCATGTTTTTAGTTTCTCAGGTTTTCAGGTTCTCAGGGTTCTTGTGTACTCAGTTTCTCAGTTTATTAATATCACAGTTCTCCAAATTCTCTGATTTCAAGGTTATCAGGTTTCAGGTTCCCAAGTCCTCAAATTCGTTGGTCCTCAAGTTTTCGAGTTTTTAGGGTACGCAGTTTATCAGGTTCTCATGTTTTTGGTTTCGCAGGTTTTCGGGTTCTCGGGGTTCTTGGGTACACAGTTTCTTAATTTATTAATTTCACAGTTTTCCAGGTACTTTGTTTCCAAAGTTCTCAAGTGCTCAAATTCTTAGATCCTCAGGTTTTCGTTTCTTTAAGTCTCTCAGTTTTTTAGGTTTCTCATGTTTTCAGGTTCTGAGGGTTCTCGGGTACTCAGTTTCTCAGTTTCTTAATTTCTTAGTTATCCATGTCAGTTTCTCTGGTTCTCGGGTTTTTGGTTTCAAAGATTTTCAGGTTCTCAGTTCTTCAGATTTTCAGGTCCTGGGATTTTAGAGTTTTGGAGTTTTCAGTTTCTCATGGTTTCAGTTTTCCGGGTTCTGTTTCTCAGGTTCTCAGGTTTTCGGATTTTTAATGTTTTCATTTTCTGAGGTTCTCAGGTTTTCAGTTTCTCAGTTCTTCGGGTTTTCATTTACACGGTTTTTTAGGGTTATCAGTTTCTCAGGTTCCTCATGTTTTCAGGTTCTCAGGTTATCGGGTTCTAGTGTTTTCAGGTTCTCAGGGTTCTCGAGTACTCAGTTTATTAATTTCACAGTTTTTTCAGATTCCCTATTTCCAAAGTGCTCAGGTTCTTAAGTGATCAAATTCTTAGGTCCTCAGGTTTTCGGGTTTTTAAGGTTTTTAGTTTTACAGGTTCTCAGGTACTCGGGGTTTAGAGTTCTCAGGTTCTCATGTTTTTGGTTTTTAAAGTTTTCAGGTTCTCAGGGAGAACCCAAAAAAACTCAAGAACCTGAAGACCGAAGAATTTGAGGAGTTGGGAACCTGAAAACATGAGGTTTTTCAGGTTTGCAGGTTTTCAGGGTTCTTGGGTACTCAGTTTTCCAGTTTCTCAGTCCTCAAGTTTTCGAGTTTTTAGGGTACTCAGTTTGTCAGGTTCTCGTGTTTTTGGTTGCTCAGGTTTTCAGGTTCTCGAGGTTTTTGGGTACACAGTTTCTCAATTTATTAATTTCACAGTTTTCCAGGTACTTTGTTTCCAAAATTCTCAAGTGCTCAAATTATTAGGTCCTCAGGTTTTCGTTTTTTTTTAAGGCTCTCAATTTCTTAGGTTTCTCATGTTTTCAGGCTCTCAGGTCTCAAATCCTCAGGTTTTTGAGTTTTTTGGGTTCCCAGTTTCTCATAGGTTCTCGTGTTTTTGGTTTCTCAGGCTTTAGGGTTCTCAAGTCTTCAGGTTCTCAGGTTTTCGGGTTCTAGTGTTTTAAGGTTTTTGGTTTCCCTGGTTCTGGGTTTTTCAATTTCTGAGTTTTCTAGGTTCTGGGTACGCAGGCTCTCAGGTTCTCAGGTTCTCAGGTCCTCAAGTTCCTAGGTCCTCAGGTTTTCGGGTTTTTAGGGTTCTCAGTTCGATTTTTTGCCTTCTTCAGGTTCTTTGTCTCTTTTAGACTCTTTAGACTCTTTAGACTCTTTAGACTCTTCAGACTCTTCAGACTCTTCAGACTCTTCAGACTCTTCAGACTCTTCAGACTCTTCAGACTCTTCAGACTCTTCAGACTCTTCAGACTCTTCAGACTCTTCAGACTCTTCAGACTCTTCAGACTCTTCAGACTCTTCAGACTCTTCAGACTCTTCAGACTCTTCAGACTCTTCAGACTCTTCAGACTCTTCAGACTCTTCAGACTCTTCAGACTCTTCAGACTCTTCAGACTCTTCAGACTCTTCAGACTCTTCAGACTCTTCAGACTCTTCAGACTCTTCAGACTCTTCAGACTCTTCAGACTCTTCAGACTCTTCAGACTCTTCAGACTCTTCAGACTCTTCAGACTCTTCAGACTCTTCAGACTCTTCAGACTCTTCAGACTCTTCAGACTCTTCAGACTCTTCAGACTCTTCAGACTCTTCAGACTCTTCAGACTCTTCAGACTCTTCAGACTCTTCAGACTCTTCAGACTCTTCAGACTCTTCAGACTCTTCAGACTCTTCAGACTCTTCAGACTCTTCAGACTCTTCAGACTCTTCAGACTCTTCAGACTCTTCAGACTCTTCAGACTCTTCAGACTCTTCAGACTCTTCAGACTCTTTAGACGCTTTAGACTCTTTAGACTCTTTAGACTCTTTAGACTCTTTAGACTCTTTAGACTCTTTAGACTCTTTAGACTCTTTAGACTCTTTAGTCCCTTTAGTCTCTTAAGTCTCTTTGGACTTTTTGGTTTCTTTCGTCTTTAGTTCTCTTTAGTCTCTTTGGTCGCTTTAGTCTCTTTAGTCTCTTAAGTTTCCTTGGTCTTTTTTTTTTGCTTTTTTAGCCTTTTTACTCCCGTTGGCCTTGTTAGTCTCTTTAATATTCTTAATTTGCTAGTCTCTTGAATTTCTTCAGTCTGTTTGGTCTTTTTAGTCTCTTAAATTTTTCCTTTCCTCTACCGTGTAATAGTCTCTAATTTAGTCTCTCCCTCTCTCTATTTTTTGTTTCGTTTTGTTTGTATTTTTATTTTGTTATGTTTCTTTTACTGTTTACTTTTGTATTCATTTTTCCTCTTAATTTCCTGCCTTTGTTCATTGGTTTGTGTTTTTTGTACATTATTTATATCTTACTTCTTACTTTACTTTTTATTCCTTCCTCCTTCCCACTTACTTTTTTCTTCCTATTTCTTAGTTTTTTCTTTTTACTTCCTACTCCTTTTTGCTTACTTCTTTCTCACTATGACTTACGTTAATTAGTGTAGGCATTTTTATATTCTGTTTTTCTTTTTGATAATTTGTTCATTGCAAATTTTATTTCATATTCCAGTCCCTTTAGTCTATTTAGTTTTTTTTTTTGTATCTTTAGTTTTTTGTGTTTTTTATTGTCTTTTATTTTATTTTTTTCGTACATTTTGATTACCTATTTCTTTATTTGTTTCTTTACATGTTTTTATTAATTTTTATTCTCCTTTAACATTCGTCCCTCTCTCTCTCTCTCTTTTTTCCATTCTTTCTATTCTCTTCTCTATATCTGATCCTTTTTCCCCATTCTCTGATTCTCCTAACTTTCTAGAATTTTGAATAAATAGCTTAAGTAATGCAAAGCCAACTTGCAACCAACGACCTGATCGACTTGACTAATTCACAGCCGACCAGATTCCGTTCGAAATCGAGAACGCAACTCCCCTCATTCGAACCACACACATTCTATATATACGACGCATTTTTTATCGAATTTCGAGCCAAATAAATTTTCCGGGACCCCCCGACTCTTCCTCTACACATGTTCATTTGTAATTTTAAAACCACGACTTGTTATCATCGTCCTCTCTTAATCTCGCACCCGACGACGGACGTAATTTATGTGGAGAGAAAAAGCGATCGGCAAAATAATATAATTATTCCGGATCCGTTGCCAGAAACTAATCAGCGTGAGTTATTGTGATCCGGGACCGGGCCGCCATCGATCCGAGAACGTAATCAAAAGAATTCTTCGTGCGGTGTCTCGGTGCGGCCCTGCACGCATACAAAGAGTCGGTATGATGTATGGAGGGCTTTATGCACTTTAGCCAAGTAGCAGACGGCGAATAAATAAAGCACGCAAGCGGTCCAGATGGATGTAATACTATTATTACCGTTGTGTGTGAGACGAAACGTGATTTAATGGCGTGTTTGCGGCCGATAAATCCAACGGGTTGAGTTTGATGGATCGTCGCGAATCTCGGGAATTTTACTTTTGCGACGGGCGGGTGATGGATGAGGGGGGTTAGTTGGTCGGAAAATTGGCCGCGGTGGAAAAAGTTTGAGGGCGAGGTTCTGTTTTCCGAGTTCTTCGATGTTGCTTTCAATTATATCGTGAGTTCCTAATTGAATACTTCATAGTTTCTCGATTACGAGATACTTAAATTCCCCAGTTCTTTGTTTGTCAATTCCTAGTTCGCGAGCTCCTAATTCGTTTGTGTAAACGTAAATTTGTCAATTCCTAGCTCCTTGGTTCCTAATTCTTCACTTTCCAGTTGCTGATTTCTTAGATCTTCAGAATCCTAGTTCGACAGTACCTACCTCAATTTCAAAATTCATAACTACCAGTTTTTCCATTGCTGGTTCTGCAACTCCTAATTCGTAAGTCCCAAATTTCCTAGTTCCTAGTCCTGAATTCAGCGGTGTCAAGTTTCCAATAAAATTATATTCCTCAATTCCTAGTTCTGCACTATTCCCCAGTTCCTGATTCAGCTTCTAGTACGGTTCCAATTAATAGAGTTAGACACTAAAATTTCCAGTTTTTAATTCCTTGTTCCTTCTCTGTTCCCAGTTCCTAATTCGTTGGTTTCAAGTTTTACAACTACTAGTTTCTCAATTACCATCAGATACCAACTACTACGTCGTCACTTATTTTCACAGATCCTAATTCCGAATTCCGTGCCGTCTTAGCGCTTGACTTTTTGAGCTCCTAGTTCCTCGTTAGTAATTCTAGAATTTCAAGAGATATAAATTTTCAACTTTTCTATTTATATTTAATCAATTACTAGTTCTTAGTTCCTATTATATTAGTTCCTAGTACTCAGCGCACAGTATCCACAGTTCTAAATCACTTATTATTTTCCAACTTCCTAATTCTGCAATTATTTTAGGGTTTAGAGACTGTCTTTAACTATTTCTTTTCCATCGCAGTTCTCTGGTTAAAAAACTGTTTCCCAAAGCTTTATAGTTTTCAAGTTTCTAGTTTTTCTGGTTTTCTAGTTTGCTACTATATAATTTCTTATGTTCTGCTTTCCCTTTTTAACTTCACAGTTTCTAGTTTTCTTTTAAGCTTCTAATTTCTTATTTTATATTTTTTTAGTTTCTAGTTCTATATTATAAATTTCTAATTTTTGTTTTCGTACTTTCTACTTTACTAGATTCTACTTTCCTAGAATCTAGTATCCCAAAGCTTCCTAGTTTTGTAATTAATAGTTTCCCAGTTTTCTAGTTAACAGTTTCCTAGTTTCTAATTTTCAAGTCTCTATTTTTTCAGATTTTCTAGTTTCGCTTCCATTTTACTACAATCTAATTTCTTATTTTCTGATTTCGCATTTTAGCTTCATAATTTCTAGTTTTTCTCTAAGTTTCTAATATCTAATTTTCCAAAGCTTCCTAGTTTACAGTTTTCTAGTTTCGTTTGTAGGTTGCTACTAATTAACTTCTTATTTTCTAGTTTCCCTTTCACAGTTTCTAGTTTCTTTCTATGCTTCTAATTTCCTATTTTTTTATTTTCATAGTTTCTAGTTTTCTAATTTTTGTTTTCGTAGTTTTAAACTATATTATCCTAGAATCTAATTTCGCAATGCTTCCTAGTTTTCAAGTTATTAATTTCCTAGTTTCTAGTTACCTAATTTCTAGTTTCCTTCTTTCCAGTTTCCTAGTTCTAATTTCTAGTTTCCTTTTTTATTCCTAGTTTTTATTTTTTAGTTTCCTTTCCCGTTTGCTAATATCTAATATAAATATTTTCTGGATTCCTTTTTTTATTATTTTGAGTTTCCAGTTTCTTTCTAAGATTCTAATTTCTTAATTTCTATTTTCATAATTTCTAGTTTCCAAGATTCAAATTTTCTGATTTATGATTTCCTAGTGTCTACTTAACTCGATTCTACTTTCCTAGAATCTAGTATCCCAAAGCTTCCTAGTTTTCTAGTTAATAGTTTCCTAGTTTCTAGTTTACTAATCTAAATTTTTTCTGATTTTCTAGTTTCGCTTCCATTTTTCTACAATCTAATTTCTTATTTTCTGATTTCGGATTTTAGCTTCATACTTTCTAGTTTCTCTCTAAGCTTCAAATTTCTGGTTTCCCAAAGCTTCCTAGTTTACGGTTTTCTGGTTTTCTAGTTTCGTTTCTGTTCTGCTACTAATTAACTTGTTATTTTCTGGTTTCCCTTTTTAGCTTCACAGTTTCTAGTTTCTTTCTATGCTTCTAATTTCCAATTTTTTATTTTCACAGTTTCTAGTTTTCTAATTTTTGTTTTCGTAGTTTCTACTTTACTAGATTCTACTTTAATAGCATCTAGTATCCCAAATGTTCCTAGTTTTGTAGTTAATAGTTTCCTAGTTTTCTAGTTAACAGTTTCCTAGTTTCTAATTTTCTAGTCTCTATTTTTTCAGATTTTCTAGTTTCGCTTCCATTTTACTGCAATCTAATTTCGCATTTTAGCTTCATACTTTCTAGTTTTTCTCTAAGTTTCTAATTTCTAATTTTCCAAAGCTTTCTAGTTTCGTTTGTAGGTTGCTACTAATTAACTTCTTATTTTCTAGTTTCCCTTTTTAGCTTCACAGTTTCTAATTTCTTTCTATGCTTCTAATTTCCTATTTTTTTATTTTCATAGTTTCTAGTTTTCTAATTTTTGTTTTCGTAGTTTAGAACTATATTATCCTAGAATCTAATTTCGCAATGCTTCCTAGTTTTCAAGTTATTAATTTCCTAGTTTCTAGTTACCTAATTTCTAGTTTCCTTTTTTATTCCTAGTTTTTATTTTTTAGTTTCCTTTCCCGTTTGCTAATATCTAATATAAATATTTTCTGGATTCCTTTTTTTATTATTTTGAGTTTCCAGTTTCTTTCTAAGATTCTAATTTCTTAATTTCTATTTTCATAATTTCTAGTTTCCAAGATTCAAATTTTCTGATTTATGATTTCCTAGTGTCTACTTAACTCGATTCTACTTTCCTAGAATCTAGTATCCCAAGGCTTCCTAGTTTTGTAGTTAATAGTTTCCTAGATTTCTAGTTAACAGTTTCCTAGTTTCTAGTTTTCTAGTCTCTATTTTTTCTGATTTCTGATTTCCTAGTATCTACTTAACCAGATTCTACTTTCCTAAAATCTAGTTTCCCAAAGCTTCCTAATTTTCTAGTAAATAGTTTTCTAGTTTCTAGTTTTTCTGTTTTTCTAGTTTCGTTTCTACTTTGCTAGTATGTATTAATTTCTTATGTTCTGCCTTCCCTCTTTAACTTCACAGTTTCTAGTTTCTTTTTAAGCTTCTAATTTCTTAATTTATATTTTCTAGTTTCTATTTTTCTAGATTTTAACTTTCTAAATCCTGTTTTCGTTTAGCTTCCTAGTTACCTTGTTTTCTAGTTTCTTATTTTCTGGTTTCAATTTTTAGCTTACAGTATGCATAGGTTTCTTGTAAGCTTCTAATTTCTTAATTTATATTTTTTTAATTTCTAGTTCTATATTCTAAATTTCGAATTTTTGTTTTCGTAGTTTCTACTTTACTAGATTCTACTTTAATAGAAGCTAGTATCCCAAATCTTCCTAGTTTTGTAGTTAATAGTTTCCTAGTTTTCTAGTTAACAGTTTCCTAGTTTCTAATTTTCTAGTCTCTATTTTTTCAGATTTTCTAGTTTCGCTTCCATTTTACTGCAATCTAATTTCGCATTTTAGCTTCACACTTTCTAGTTTTTCTCTAACTTTCTAATTTCTAATTTTCCAAAGCTTTCTAGTTTCGTTTGTAGGTTGCTACTAATTAACTTCTTATTTTCTAATTTCCCTTTTTAGCTTCACAGTTTCTACTTTCTTTCTATGCTTCTAATTTCCTATTTTTTATTTTCATAGTTTCTAGTTTTCTAATTTTTGCTTTCGTAGTTTCTACTTTACTAGACTATATTATCCTAGAATCTAATTTCGCAATGCTTCCAAGTTTTCAAGTTAATAATTTTCTAGTTTCTAGTTTCCTAGTTCTATTTTCTATTTTTCTATTTTCTTGCTTTCTCTGGTCTTCTAGTTTCGTTTCCCGTTTGTTAATATCTAAGATAATTATTTTCTGGTTTCCGTTTTTTATTTTCAGTTTCTATTTTTTTTAAGTTTCTAATTTCTTAATTTCTATTTTCATAGTCTCTGGTTCCAAAAATTCGAATTTTCTGATTTCCGATTTCCTAGTTTACTATCCTAGAATCTAGTTTCCCAAAGCTTTCTAATTTTCTAGTAAATAGTTTTCTAGTTTCTAGTTTTTCTGTTTTTCTAGTTTCGTTTCTACTTTGCTAGTATGTATGTATTTAATTTCTTATGTTCTGCTTTCCCTTTTTAACTTCACAGTTTCTAGTTTCCTTTTAAGCTTCTAATTTCTTATTTTATATTTTTTTAGTTTCTAGTTCTATATTATAAATTTCAAATTTTTGTTTTCGTAGTTTCTACTTTACTAGATTCTACTTTCCTAGAATCTAGTATACCAAAGCTTCCTAGTTTTGTAATTAATAGTTTCCCAGTTTTCTAGTTAACAGTTTCCTAGTTTCTAATTTTCTAGTCTCTATTTTTTCAGATTTTCTAGTTTCGCTTCCATTTTACTACAATCTAATTTCTTATTATCTGATTTCGCATTTTAGCTTCATAATTTCTAGTTTTTCTCTAAGTTTCTAATATCTAATTTTCCAAAGCTTCCTAGTTTACAGTTTTCTAGTTTCGTTTGTAGGTTGCTACTAATTAACTTCTTATTTTCTAGTTTCCCTTTCACAGTTTCTAGTTTCTTTCTATGCTTCTAATTTCCTATTTTTTTATTTTCATAGTTTCTAGTTTTCTAATTTTTGTTTTCGTAGTTTTAAACTATATTATCCTAGAATCTAATTTCGCAATGCTTCCTAGTTTTCAAGTTATTAATTTCCTAGTTTCTAGTTACCTAATTTCTAGTTTCCTTCTTTCTAGTTTTCTAGTTCTAATTTCTAGTTTTCTTTTTTATTCCTAGTTTTTATTTTTTAGTTTCCTTTCCCGTTTGCTAATATCTAATATAAATATTTTCTGGATTCCTCTTTTTATTATTTTGAGTTTCCAGTTTCTTTCTAAGATTCTAATTTCTATTTTCATAGTTTCTAGTTTTCTAATTTTTGTTTTCGTTGTTTCTACTTTACTAGACTATATTATCCTAGAATCTAATTTCGCAATGCTTCCTAGTTTTCAAGTTATTAATTTCCTAGTTTCTAGTTACCTAATTTCTAGTTTCCTTCTTTCTAGTTTCCTAGTTCTAATTTCTAGTTTCCTTTTTTATTCCTAGTTTTTATTTTTTAGTTTCCTTTCCCGTTTGTTAATATCTAATATAAATATTTTCTGGATTCCTTTTTTTATTATTTTGAGTTTTCAGATTCTTTCTAAGATTCTAATTTCTTAATTTCTATTTTCATAATTTCTAGTTTCCAAGATTCAAATTTTCTGATTTATGATTTCCTAGTGTCTACTTAACTCGATTCTACTTTCCTAGAATCTAGTATCCCAAAGCTTCCTAGTTTTGTAGTTAATAGTTTCCCAGTTTTCTAGTTAACAGTTTCCTAGTTTCTAGTTTTCAAGTCTCTATTTTTTCTGATTTCTGATTTCCTAGTATCTACTTAACCAGATTCTACTTTCCTAAAATCTAGTTTCCCCAAGCTTCCTAATTTTCTAGTAAATAGTTTTCTAGTTTCTAGTTTTTCTGTTTTTCTAGTTTCGTTTCTACTTTGCTAGTATGTATTAATTTCTTATGTTCTGCTTTCCCTTTTTAACTTAACAGTTTCTAGTTTCTTTTTAAGCTTCTAATTTCTTATTTTATATTTTTTTAGTTTCTAGTTCTATATTCTAAATTTCTAATTTTTGTTTTCATAGTTTCTACTTTACAAGGTCGACTTTTCTAGAATCTAGTATCCCAAAGCTTCCTGGTTTTCTAGTTAATAGTTTCCTAGTTTCTAGTTTACTAGTCTCAATTTTTTTCTGATTTTCTAGTTTCGTTTCCATTTTACTACAATCTAATTTCTTATTTTCTGATTTCGCATTTTAGCTTCATACCTTCTAGTTTCTCTCTAAGCTTCTAATTTCTATTTTCTTAGTTTCTAGTTTTCTAGATTGTAACTTTATAATTTCTGTTTTCTTAGTTTCTACTT
The DNA here is from genome assembly GCA_963583935.1 of Diaperis boleti. Taxonomy (NCBI): domain Eukaryota; kingdom Metazoa; phylum Arthropoda; class Insecta; order Coleoptera; family Tenebrionidae; genus Diaperis; species Diaperis boleti. The sequence continues at coordinate 2,623,473 of OY757245.1, read as the reverse complement.
AACTAGATTCTAGTTTCCCAAAGCTTCTTAGTTTACAGTTTTCTGGTTTTCTAGTTTCGTTTGTACTTTGCTACTAATTAACTTCTTATTTTCTAGTTTGCCTTTTTAGCTTCACAGTTTCTAGTTTCTTTCTATGCAAATTTCTGTTTGCAAATTTCTCTTACCCTAGTTTTTAGTTTCCCAGTCTCTAATTTTATGATTTCTGTTTTCTTAGTTTCTACTAACTAGATTCTAGTTTCGTAAAATCTAGTTTCCCAAAGTTTCCTAGTTTACAGTTTTCTGGTTTTCTAGTTTCGTTTGTAGTTTGCTACTAATTAACTTCTTATTTTATAGTTTCCCTTTTAGCTTCACAGTTTCTAGTTTCTTTCTATGCTTCTAATTTCCTATTTTCTATTGTCATAGTTTGTACTTTACTAGACTTTATTATCCTAGAATCTAATTTTGCAATGCTTCTTAGTTTCTAGAACTTTCTAGATTCTAACTTTCTAATTTCTGTTCTCGTGATGTGTTTTTTACTAGCTCCTACTTTTCTAAAATTTAAAGCTTCCAAGTTTTCAAGTTAACAGTTTCGTAGTTTCTAGTTACCTGGTTTTATGGTTTCCTAGTTTCTAGTTTCTCTGGTTTTCTAGTTTCGTTTCCCTTTTGCTAATATCTAAGATAATTATTTTCTGGTTTCCTTTTTTTTATTTTCAGTTTCCAAGATTCAAATTTTCTGATTTCTGATTTTCTAGTATCTACTTAACTCGATTCTACTTTCCTAGTAAATAGTTTCCTAGTTTCTAGTTTTTCTGTTTTTCTGGTTTCGTTTCTAGTTTGCTAGTATTTAATTTCCTATGTTCTGTCTTCCCTTTTTAACTTCACAGTTTTTACTTTCTTTTTAAGCTTCTAATTTCTTAATTTATATTTTCTAGTTTCTATTTTTCTAGATTTTAACTTTCTAATTCCTGTTTTCGTTTAGCTTCCTAGTTACCTTGTTTTCTAGTTTCTTATTTTCTGGTTTCAATTTTTAGCTTACAGTATGCATAGGTTTCTTGTAAGCTTCTAATTTCTTAATTTATATTTTTTAATTTCTTGTTCTATATTCTAAATTTCTAATTTTTGTTTTCATAGTTTCTGCTTTACAAGGTCGACTTTTCTAGAATCTAGTATCCCAAAGCTTCCTAGTTTTCTAGTTTCTAGTTTACTAATCTAAATTTTTTCTGATTTTCTAGTTTCGCTTCCATTTTTCTACAATCTAATTTCTTATTTTCTGATTTCGGATTTTAGCTTCATACTTTCTAGTTTCTCTCTAAGCTTCAAATTTCTAGTTTCCCAAAGCTTCCTAGTTTTCTGGTTTTCTAGATTCGTTTCTGTTCTGCTACTAATTAACTTGTTATTTTCTGGTTTCCCTTTTTAGCTTCACAGTTTCTAGTTTCTTTCTATGCTTCTAATTTCCAATTTTTTATTTTCACAGTTTCTAGTTTTCTAATTTTTGTTTTCGTAGTTTCTACTTTACTAGATTCTACTTTAATAGCATCTAGTATCCCAAATGTTCCTAGTTTTGTAGTTAATAGTTTCCTAGTTTTCTAGTTAACAGTTTCCTAGTTTCTAATTTTCTAGTCTCTATTTTTTCAGATTTTCTAGTTTCGCTTCCATTTTACTGCAATCTAATTTCGCATTTTAGCTTCATACTTTCTAGTTCTTCTCTAAGTTTCTAATTTCTAATTTTCCAAAGCTTTCTAGTTTCGTTTGTAGGTTGCTACTAATTAACTTCTTATTTTCTAGTTTCCCTTTTTAGCTTCACAGTTTCTAATTTCTTTCTATGCTTCTAATTTCCTATTTTTTATTTTCATAGTTTCTAGTTTTCTAATTTTTGCTTTTGTAGTTTTTACTTTACTAGACTATATTATCCTAGAATCTAATTTCGCAATGCTTCCAAGTTTTCAAGTTAATAATTTTCTAGTTTCTAGTTTCCTAGTTCTATTTTCTAGTTTCCTTTTTGATTCTTGCTTTCTCTGGTCTTCTAGTTTCGTTTCCCGTTTGCTAATATCTAAGATAATTATTTTCTGGTTTCCGTTTTTTTATTTTCAGTTTCTAGTTTTTTTTTTAAGATTCTAATTTCTTAATTTCTATTTTCATAGTTTCTGGTTCCAAAAATTCGAATTTTCTGATTTTCGATTTCCTAGTATCTACTTAACTAGATTCTACTTTCCTAGAATCTAGTTTCCCAAAGCTTCCTAATTTTCTAGTAAATAGTTTTCTAGTTTCTAGTTTTTCTGTTTTTCTAGTTTCGTTTCTACTTTGCTAGTATGTATGTATTTAATTTCTTATGTTCTGCTTTCCCTTTTTAACTTCACAGTTTCTAGATTCCTTTTAAGCTTCTAATTTCTTATTTTATATTTTTTTAGTTTCTAGTTCTATATTATAAATTTCTAATTTTTGTTTTCGTAGTTTCTACTTTACTAGATTCTACTTTCCTAGAATCTAGTATACCAAAGCTTCCTAGTTTTGTAATTAATAGTTTCCCAGTTTTCTAGTTAACAGTTTCCTAGTTTCTAATTTTCTAGTCCCTATTTTTTCAGATTTTCTAGTTTCGCTTCCATTTTACTACAATCTAATTTCTTATTATCTGATTTCGCATTTTAACTTCATAATTTCTAGTTTTTCTCTAAGTTTCTAATATCTAATTTTCCAAAGCTTCCTAGTTTACAGTTTTCTAGTTTCGTTTGTAGGTTGCTACTAATTAACTTCTTATTTTCTAGTTTCCCTTTCACAGTTTCTAGTTTCTTTCTATGCTTCTAATTTCCTATTTTTTTATTTTCATAGTTTCTAGTTTTCTAATTTTTGTTTTCGTAGTTTTAAACTATATTATCCTAGAATCTAATTTCGCAATGCTTCCTAGTTTTCAAGTTATTAATTTCCTAGTTTCTAGTTACCTAATTTCTAGTTTCCTTCTTTCTAGTTTTCTAGTTCTAATTTCTAGTTTTCTTTTTTATTCCTAGTCTTTATTTTTTAGTTTCCTTTCCCGTTTGCTAATATCTAATATAAATATTTTCTGGATTCCTCTTTTTATTATTTTGAGTTTCCAGTTTCTTTCTAAGATTCTAATTTCTTAATTTCTATTTTCATAGTTTCTAGTTTTCTAATTTTTGTTTTCGTTGTTTCTACTTTACTAGACTATATTATCCTAGAATCTAATTTCGCAATGCTTCCTAGTTTTCAAGTTATTAATTTCCTAGTTTCTAGTTTCCTTTTTTATTTTTTAGTTTCCTTTCCCGTTTGTTAATATCTAATATAAATATTTTCTGGATTCCTTTTTTTATTATTTTGAGTTTTCAGATTCTTTCTAAGATTCTAATTTCTTAATTTCTATTTTCATAATTTCTAGTTTCCAAGATTCAAATTTTCTGATTTATGATTTCCTAGTGTCTACTTAACTCGATTCTACTTTCCTAGAATCTAGTATCCCAAAGCTTCCTAGTTTTGTAGTTAATAGTTTCCCAGTTTTCTAGTTAACAGTTTCCTAGTTTCTAGTTTTCAAGTCTCTATTTTTTCTGATTTCTGATTTCCTAGTATCTACTTAACCAGATTCTACTTTCCTAAAATCTAGTTTCCCCAAGCTTCCTAATTTTCTAGTAAATAGTTTTCTAGTTTCTAGTTTTTCTGTTTTTCTAGTTTCGTTTCTACTTTGCTAGTATGTATTAATTTCTTATGTTCTGCTTTCCCTTTTTAACTTAACAGTTTCTAGTTTCTTTGTAAGCTTCTAATTTCTTATTTTATATTTTTTTAGTTTCTAGTTCTATATTCTAAATTTCTAATTTTTGTTTTCATAGTTTCTACTTTACAAGGTCGACTTTTCTAGAATCTAGTATCCCAAAGCTTCCTGGTTTTCTAGTTAATAGTTTCCTAGTTTCTAGTTTACTAGTCTCAATTTTTTTCTGATTTTCTAGTTTCGTTTCCATTTTACTACAATCTAATTTCTTATTTTCTGATTTCGCATTTTAACTTCATACCTTCTAGTTTCTCTCTAAGCTTCTAATTTCTATTTTCTTAGTTTCTAGTTTTCTAGATTGTAACTTTATAATTTCTGTTTTCTTAGTTTCTACTTAACTAGATTCTAGTTTCCCAAAGCTTCTTAGTTTACAGTTTTCTGGTTTTCTAGTTTCGTTTGTACTTTGCTACTAATTAACTTCTTATTTTCTAGTTTGCCTTTTTAGCTTTACAGTTTTTAGTTTCTTTCTATGCAAATTTCTGTTTGTAAATTTCTCTTACCCTAATTTTTAGTTTCCCAGTCTCTAATTTTATGATTTCTGTTTTCTTAGTTTCTACTAACTAGATTCTAGTTTCCTAAAATCTAGTTTCCCAAAGTTTCCTAGTTTACAGTTTTCTGGTTTTCTAGTTTCGTTTGTAGTTTGCTACTAATTAACTTCTTATTTTATAGTTTCCCTTTTAGCTTCACAGTTTCTAGTTTCTTTCTATGCTTCTAATTTCCTATTTTCTATTGTCATAGTTTGTACTTTACTAGACTTTATTATCCTAGAATCTAATTTTGCAATGCTTCCTAGTTTCTAGAACTTTCTAGATTCTAACTTTCTAATTTCTGTTCTCGTGATGTGTTTTTTACTAGCTCCTACTTTCCTAAAATTTAAAGCTTCCAAGTTTTCAAGTTAACAGTTTCGTAGTTTCTAGTTACCTGGTTTTATGGTTTCCTAGTTTCTAGTTTCTCTGGTTTTCTAGTTTCGTTTCCCTTTTGCTAATATCTAAGATAATTATTTTCTGGTTTCCTTTTTTTTATTTTCAGTTTCCAAGATTCAAATTTTCTGATTTCTGATTTTCTAGTATCTACTTAACTCGATTCTACTTTCCTAGTAAATAGTTTCCTAGTTTCTAGTTTTTCTGTTTTTCTGGTTTCGTTTCTAGTTTGCTAGTATTTAATTTCCTATGTTCTGTCTTCTCTTTTTAACTTCACAGTTTTTACTTTCTTTTTAAGCTTCTAATTTCTTAATTTATATTTTCTAGTTTCTATTTTTCTAGATTTTAACTTTCTAATTCCTGTTTTCGTTTAGCTTCCTAGTTACCTTGTTTTCTAGTTTCTTATTTTCTGGTTTCAATTTTTAGCTTACAGTATGCATAGGTTTCTTGTAAGCTTCTAATTTCTTAATTTATATTTTTTAATTTCTTGTTCTATATTCTAAATTTCTAATTTTTGTTTTCATAGTTTCTGCTTTACAAGGTCGACTTTTCTAGAATCTAGTATCCCAAAGCTTCCTAGTTTTCTAGTTTCTAGTTTACTAATCTAAATTTTTTCTGATTTTCTAGTTTCGCTTCCATTTTTCTACAATCTAATTTCTTATTTTCTGATTTCGGATTTTAGCTTCATACTTTCTAGTTTCTCTCTAAGCTTCAAATTTCTAGTTTCCCAAAGCTTCCTAGTTTTCTGGTTTTCTAGATTCGTTTCTGTTCTGCTACTAATTAACTTGTTATTTTCTGGTTTCCCTTTTTAGCTTCACAGTTTCTAGTTTCTTTCTATGCTTCTAATTTCCAATTTTTTATTTTCACAGTTTCTAGTTTTCTAATTTTTGTTTTCGTAGTTTCTACTTTACTAGATTCTACTTTAATAGCATCTAGTATCCCAAATGTTCCTAGTTTTGTAGTTAATAGTTTCCTAGTTTTCTAGTTAACAGTTTCCTAGTTTCTAATTTTCTAGTCTCTATTTTTTCAGATTTTCTAGTTTCGCTTCCATTTTACTGCAATCTAATTTCGCATTTTAGCTTCATACTTTCTAGTTCTTCTCTAAGTTTCTAATTTCTAATTTTCCAAAGCTTTCTAGTTTCGTTTGTAGGTTGCTACTAATTAACTTCTTATTTTCTAGTTTCCCTTTTTAGCTTCACAGTTTCTAATTTCTTTCTATGCTTCTAATTTCCTATTTTTTATTTTCATAGTTTCTAGTTTTCTAATTTTTGCTTTTGTAGTTTTTACTTTACTAGACTATATTATCCTAGAATCTAATTTCGCAATGCTTCCAAGTTTTCAAGTTAATAATTTTCTAGTTTCTAGTTTCCTAGTTCTATTTTCTAGTTTCCTTTTTGATTCTTGCTTTCTCTGGTCTTCTAGTTTCGTTTCCCGTTTGCTAATATCTAAGATAATTATTTTCTGGTTTCCGTTTTTTTATTTTCAGTTTCTAGTTTTTTTTAAGATTCTAATTTCTTAATTTCTATTTTCATAGTTTCTGGTTCCAAAAATTCGAATTTTCTGATTTTCGATTTCCTAGTATCTACTTAACTAGATTCTACTTTCCTAGAATCTAGTTTCCCAAAGCTTCCTAATTTTCTAGTAAATAGTTTTCTAGTTTCTAGTTTTTCTGTTTTTCTAGTTTCGTTTCTACTTTGCTAGTATGTATGTATTTAATTTCTTATGTTCTGCTTTCCCTTTTTAACTTCACAGTTTCTAGTTTCCTTTTAAGCTTCTAATTTCTTATTTTATATTTTTTTAGTTTCTAGTTCTATATTATAAATTTCTAATTTTTGTTTTCGTAGTTTCTACTTTACTAGATTCTACTTTCCTAGAATCTAGTATACCAAAGCTTCCTAGTTTTGTAATTAATAGTTTCCCAGTTTTCTAGTTAACAGTTTCCTAGTTTCTAATTTTCTAGTCTCTATTTTTTCAGATTTTCTAGTTTCGCTTCCATTTTACTACAATCTAATTTCTTATTATCTGATTTCGCATTTTAGCTTCATATTTTCTAGTTTTTCTCTAAGTTTCTAATATCTAATTTTCCAAAGCTTCCTAGTTTACAGTTTTCTAGTTTCGTTTGTAGGTTGCTACTAATTAACTTCTTATTTTCTAGTTTCCCTTTCACAGTTTCTAGTTTCTTTCTATGCTTCTAATTTCCTATTTTTTTTATTTTCATAGTTTCTAGTTTTCTAATTTTTGTTTTCGTAGTTTTAAACTATATTATCCTAGAATCTAATTTCGCAATGCTTCCTAGTTTTCAAGTTATTAATTTCCTAGTTTCTAGTTACCTAATTTCTAGTTTCCTTCTTTCTAGTTTTCTAGTTCTAATTTCTAGTTTTCTTTTTTATTCCTAGTTTTTATTTTTTAGTTTCCTTTCCCGTTTGCTAATATCTAATATAAATATTTTCTGGATTCCTCTTTTTATTATTTTGAGTTTCCAGTTTCTTTCTAAGATTCTAATTTCTTAATTTCTATTTTCATAGTTTCTAGTTTTCTAATTTTTGTTTTCGTTGTTTCTACTTTACTAGACTATATTATCCTAGAATCTAATTTCGCAATGCTTCCTAGTTTTCAAGTTATTAATTTCCTAGTTTCTAGTTACCTAATTTCTAGTTTCCTTCTTTCTAGTTTCCTAGTTCTAATTTCTAGTTTCCTTTTTTATTCCTAGTTTTTATTTTTTAGTTTCCTTTCCCGTTTGCTAATATCTAATATAAATATTTTCTGGATTCCTTTTTTTATTATTTTGAGTTTCCAGTTTCTTTCTAAGATTCTAATTTCTTAATTTCTATTTTCATAATTTCTAGTTTCCAAGATTCAAATTTTCTGATTTATGATTTCCTAGTGTCTACTTAACTCGATTCTACTTTCCTAGAATCTAGTATCCCAAAGCTTCCTAGTTTTGTAGTTAATAGTTTCCTAGATTTCTAGTTAACAGTTTCCTAGTTTCTAGTTTTCTAGTCTCTATTTTTTCTGATTTCTGATTTCCTAGTATCTACTTAACCAGATTCTACTTTCCTAAAATCTAGTTTCCCAAAGCTTCCTAATTTTCTAGTAAATAGTTTTCTAGTTTCTAGTTTTTCTGTTTTTCTAGTTTCGTTTCTACTTTGCTAGTATGTATTAATTTCTTATGTTCTGCCTTCCCTCTTTAACTTCACAGTTTCTAGTTTCTTTTTAAGCTTCTAATTTCTTAATTTATATTTTCTAGTTTCTATTTTTCTAGATTTTAACTTTCTAAATCCTGTTTTCGTTTAGCTTCCTAGTTACCTTGTTTTCTAGTTTCTTATTTTCTGGTTTCAATTTTTAGCTTACAGTATGCATAGGTTTCTTGTAAGCTTCTAATTTCTTAATTTATATTTTTTTAATTTCTAGTTCTATATTCTAAATTTCGAATTTTTGTTTTCGTAGTTTCTACTTTACTAGATTCTACTTTAATAGAAGCTAGTATCCCAAATCTTCCTAGTTTTGTAGTTAATAGTTTCCTAGTTTTCTAGTTAACAGTTTCCTAGTTTCTAATTTTCTAGTCTCTATTTTTTCAGATTTTCTAGTTTCGCTTCCATTTTACTGCAATCTAATTTCGCATTTTAGCTTCACACTTTCTAGTTTTTCTCTAACTTTCTAATTTCTAATTTTCCAAAGCTTTCTAGTTTCGTTTGTAGGTTGCTACTAATTAACTTCTTATTTTCTAATTTCCCTTTTTAGCTTCACAGTTTCTACTTTCTTTCTATGCTTCTAATTTCCTATTTTTTTATTTTCATAGTTTTTAGTTTTCTAATTTTTGTTTTCGTAGTTTAGAACTATATTATCCTAGAATCTAATTTCGCAATGCTTCCTAGTTTTCAAGTTATTAATTTCCTAGTTTCTAGTTACCTAATTTCTAGTTTCCTTTTTTATTCCTAGTTTTTATTTTTTAGTTTCCTTTCCCGTTTGCTAATATCTAATATAAATATTTTCTGGATTCCTTTTTTTATTATTTTGAGTTTCCAGTTTCTTTCTAAGATTCTAATTTCTTAATTTCTATTTTCATAATTTCTAGTTTCCAAGATTCAAATTTTCTGATTTATGATTTCCTAGTGTCTACTTAACTCGATTCTACTTTCCTAGAATCTAGTATCCCAAAGCTTCCTAGTTTTGTAGTTAATAGTTTCCCAGTTTTCTAGTTAACAGTTTCCTAGTTTCTAGTTTTCAAGTCTCTATTTTTTCTGATTTCTGATTTCCTAGTATCTACTTAACCAGATTCTACTTTCCTAAAATCTAGTTTCCCCAAGCTTCCTAATTTTCTAGTAAATAGTTTTCTAGTTTCTAGTTTTTCTGTTTTTCTAGTTTCGTTTCTACTTTGCTAGTATGTATTAATTTCTTATGTTCTGCTTTCCCTTTTTAACTTAACAGTTTCTAGTTTCTTTTTAAGCTTCTAATTTCTTATTTTATATTTTTTTAGTTTCTAGTTCTATATTCTAAATTTCTAATTTTTGTTTTCATAGTTTCTACTTTACAAGGTCGACTTTTCTAGAATCTAGTATCCCAAAGCTTCCTGGTTTTCTAGTTAATAGTTTCCTAGTTTCTAGTTTACTAGTCTCAATTTTTTTCTGATTTTCTAGTTTCGTTTCCATTTTACTACAATCTAATTTCTTATTTTCTGATTTCGCATTTTAGCTTCATACCTTCTAGTTTCTCTCTAAGCTTCTAATTTCTATTTTCTTAGTTTCTAGTTTTCTAGATTGTAACTTTATCATTTCTGTTTTCTTAGTTTCTACTTAACTAGATTCTAGTTTCCCAAAGCTTCTTAGTTTACAGTTTTCTGGTTTTCTAGTTTCGTTTGTACTTTGCTACTAATTAACTTCTTATTTTCTAGTTTGCCTTTTTAGCTTTACAGTTTCTAGTTTCTTTCTATGCAAATTTCTGTTTGCAAATTTCTCTTACCCTAATTTTTAGTTTCCCAGTCTCTAATTTTATGATTTCTGTTTTCTTAGTTTCTACTAACTAGATTCTAGTTTCCTAAAATCTAGTTTCCCAAAGTTTCCTAGTTTACAGTTTTCTGGTTTTCTAGTTTCGTTTGTAGTTTGCTACTAATTAACTTCTTATTTTATAGTTTCCCTTTTAGCTTCACAGTTTCTAGTTTCTTTCTATGCTTCTAATTTCCTATTTTCTATTGTCATAGTTTGTACTTTACTAGACTTTATTATCCTAGAATCTAATTTTGCAATGCTTCCTAGTTTCTAGAACTTTCTAGATTCTAACTTTCTAATTTCTGTTCTCGTGATGTGTTTTTTACTAGCTCCTACTTTCCTAAAATTTAAAGCTTCCAAGTTTTCAAGTTAACAGTTTCGTAGTTTCTAGTTACCTGGTTTTATGGTTTCCTAGTTTCTAGTTTCTCTGGTTTTCTAGTTTCGTTTCCCTTTTGCTAATATCTAAGATAATTATTTTCTGGTTTCCCTTTTTAACTTCACAGTTTCTAGTTTCTTTTTTAGCTTCTAATTTCTTATTTTATATTTTTTTAGTTTCTAGTTCTATATTCGAAATTTCTAATTTTTGTTTTCGTAGTTTCTACTTTCCTAGAATCTATTATGCCAAAGCTTCCTAGTTTTGTAGTTAATAGTTTCCTAGTTTTCTAATTAACAGTTTCCTAGTTTTGCTTCCATTTTACTACAATCGAATTTCTTATTTTCTGAATTCGCATTTTAGCTTCATACTTTCTAGTTTCTCTCCAAGTTTCTAATTTCTAATTTTCCAAAGCTTACAGTTTTCTAGTTTCGTTTGTAGGTTGCTATTAATTAACTTCTTATTTTCTAGTTTCCCTTTTTAGCTTCACAGTTTCTAGTTTCTTTCTATGCTTCTAATTTCCTATTTTTTATTTTCATAGTTTCTAGTTTTCTAATTTTTGTTTTCGTAGTTTCTACTTTACTAGACTATATTATCCTAGAATCTAATTTCGCAATGCTTCCTAGTTTTCAAGTTAATAATTTCCTAGTTCCTACTTACCTAATTTCTAGTTTCCTAGTTTCTAATTTCCCAGTTTCTAGTTTCCTGGTTTCCTTTTTGATTCCAGGTTTCTCTGGTTTTCTAGCTTCGTTTCCCGTTTGCTAAAATCTAATATATTTATTTTCTGGTTTCCCTTTTTTTAATTTTCAGTTTCTAGTTTCTTTCTAAGATTCTAATTTCTTAATTTCTATTTTCATAGTTTCTGGTTTCCAAGATTCAAATTTTCTGATTTCTGATTTCCTAGTATCTACTTAACTCGATTCTACTTTCCTAGTAAATAGTTTCCTAGTTTCTAGTTTTTCTGTTTTTCTAGTTTAGTTTCTAGTTTGCTAGTATTTAATTTCTTATGTTCTGGTTTCCCTTTTTAACTTCACAGTTTCTAGTTTCTTTTTAAGCTTCTAATTTCTTAATTTATATTTTAACTTTCTAATTTCTGTTTTCGTTTAGCTTCCTAGTTACCTTGTTTTCTGGTTTCAATTTTTAGCTTACAGTATGCATAGGTTTCCTCTAAGCTTCTAATTTCTTAATTTATATTTTTTTAGGTTCTAGTTCTTTATTCTAAATTTCTAATTTTTGTTTTCGTAGTTCCTACTTTACTAGATTCTGCTTTCCTAGAATCTAGTATCCCAAAGCTTCCTGGTTTTGTAGTTAATAGTTTCCTAGTTAATAGTTTTCTAGTTTTTTAGTTTTTATTTTTTCAGATTTTCTAGTTTCACTTCCATTTTACTACAATCTAATTTCTTATTTTCTGATTTCGCATTTTAGCTCCATACTTTCTAGTTTATCTCTAAGCTTCTAATTTCTAGTTTCCCAAATCTTCCTAGTTTACAGTTATCTGGTTTTCTAGTATCGTTTCTGTTCTGCTACTAATTAACTTGTTATTTTCTGATTTCCCTTTTTAGCTTCACAGTTTCTAGTTTCTTTCTATGCTTCTAATTTCCTATTTTCATAGTTTCTAGTTTTCTAATTTTTGTTTTCGTAGTTTCTACTTTACTAGACTATATTATACTAGAATCTAATTTTGCAATGCTTCCTAGTTTTCAAGTTAATAGTTTCCTAGTTTCTAGTTACCTAATTTCTAGTTTCCTAGTTCTATTTTCTAGTTTCCTTTTTGATTCCTGCATTCTCTGGTTTTCTAGTTTCGTTTTCCGTTTGCCAATATCTAAGATAATTATTTTCTGATTTCCTAGTATCTAACTTAACTCGATTCTACTTTCCTAGAATCTAGTTTCCCAAAGCCTCCTAATTTTCTAGTAAATAGTTTCCTAGTTTCTAGTTTTTCTGTTTTTCTAGTTTCGTTTCTAGTTTGGTAGTATTTAATTTCTTATGTTCTGGTTTCCCTTTTTTAATTTTACAGTTTCTAGTTTCTTTTTAAGCTTCTAATTTCTTCATTTCTAGTTTCCATTTTTTTAGATTCTAACTTTCTAATTTCTGTTTTTGTGGTTCCTACTTTCTAGTTATTATAGTTTCTGGTTTTGAAACTTGTTTCCTGCAGTTGATGTAGGGTTTAGGAACTGTTATTAACTATTACGTTTCCTCTTTTATTTCCGGTTTTACAAACGGTCTTTATCTACTTCGTTTCCTACTTTGCCCTTAGCTTTATAGTTTTCTAATTTCTAGTTTTTCTGGTTTTCTAGTTTCGTTTCTAGTTTGCTAGTATTTAATTTCTTATGTTCTGGTTTCCCTTTTTAACTTCACAGTTTCTAGTTTCTTTTTAAGCTTCTAATTTCTTAATTTATATTTTCTAGTTTCTATTTTTCTAGATTTTAACTTTCTAATTTCTGTTTTCGTTTAGCTTCCTAGTTACCTTGTTTTCTAGTTTCTTATTTTCTGGTTTCAATTTTTAGCTTACAGTATGCATGGGTTTTTTTTAGTTTCTAGTTCTATATTCTAAATTCCTAATTTTTGTTTTCGTAGTTTCTACTTTACTAGGTTCGACTTTTCTAGAACCTAGTATCCCAAAGTTTCCTAGTTTTCTAGTTAATAGTTTCCTAGTTTCTAATTTTCTAGTCTCTATTTTTTCTGATTTTCTAGTTTCGCATCCATTTTACTACAATCTAATTTATTATTTTCTGATTTCCCATTTTAGCATCATACCTTCTAGTTTCTCTCTAAGCTTCTAATTTCTATTGTCTTAGTTTCTAGTTTTCTAAATTATAACTTTCTAATTTGTGTTTTCGTGGTTTCTACTTTACTAGATCCTACTTTCCTAAAATTTAAAGCTTCCAAGTTTTCAAGTTAATAGTTTCGTAGTTTCTAGTTACCTAGTTTTATAGTTTCCTACTTTCTAGTTTCCTTTTTGATTTCTGGTTTCTCTGGCTTTTTGATTTCGTTTGCCGTTTGCAAATTTCTCTTTCCATAGTTTTTAGTTTCCCAGTCTCTAATTTTATGATTTCTGTTTTCTTAGTTTCTACTTAAGTAGATTCTAGTTTCCCAAAGTTTCCTAGTTTACAGTTTTCTGGTTTTCTAGTTCCGTTTGTAGTTTGCTACTAATTAACTTCTTATTTTCTAGTTTCCCTTTTTAGCTTTACAGTTTCTAGTTTCTTTCTATGCTTCTAATTTCCTATTTTCTATTTTCATAGTTTATAGTTTTCTAATTTTTGTTTTCGTAGTTTCTACTTTACTAGACTATATTATACTAGAATCTAATTTCAAAATGCTTCCTAGTTTTCAAGTTAATAATTTTCTAGTTTCTTAGTTTATAGTTTTTCTGTTTTTCTAGTTTCGTTTCTAGTTTGCTATTATTTAATTTGTTATTTTCTGCTTTTGCCTTTTAGCTTCACAGTTTTTAGTTTCCAGTTTTTTTTAAGCTTCTAATTTCTTAGTTTCTAGTTTTCTAGATTCTAACTTTCTAATTTCTGTTTCGTGGTTTCTACTTTACTAGATTCCACCCTCCTATAATCTAGTTTTCCAAAGTTTCCTAGTTTTTAAGTTTGTAGCTTCTTAGTTTCTAATTTTCTAGTTTACTAGTTTCTAGCTTCCAAGTTTATCGTTTCCTAGCTTGTATTTTCCTTTTTGATTTCGACTACCTGATTTCTTATTTTCTGGTTTAATATTTTACCTTCACAGTTTTTAGTTTCTTTCTAAGTTTCTAATTTCTTAATTTCTCCTTCCGACTTCTGTTTTCTTAGTTTTATAGTTTCCCAAAGCTTTCTGTTTTCTAGGTAATGGTTTTCTAGTTTCTAGTTTCCTAGTTTTATATTTTTCCTGCTTTCTAGTTTCGTTTCCACTTTGCTGCTATCTGATTTCTCATATTTTCCTAGCGTTTTCGTAGTTTCTGTTTTACTAGAATCTATTTTCTCAGTTTCCTAGTCAAAGTTTTCTAGTTTCTAGTTACCCAGTTTCTAATCTCCAAGTTTCTAGTTTCCCAGTTTGCCGTTTGCCAGTATTTATTCTAGTTTTCCAGTTTCTAGTGTCCTAGTTTCCTAGATTCTAGTTTCTGGTTTTCTAGTTTCTAGTTTCCTAGTCTCTATTTGTTGTGATTTACCAATCTAATTTCTTAGCGGAGCATTAGCAAACAAACTGGGACGGTTTAAGTGTTAACAATTGAGGAAACCAAATAGTTAAAGAAAGTCTCTAAACCCGAAAACAAAAGAGGAAACAAAATAGTTAAAGACAGTCCGAAAACCCGAGAACAAAGGAAATAGTTAAGACAACACAAGACAATTCTCAGGTCGCGTACAATAAACAGTAGCTTTTTAGACGTGTTCCATACAGTTCTTTTTCTACTATCGTCTCAAACCCACTTTTCTGGATGATGTCACTGTGCTCTTCTAAGCTTCATTGAGCCTTTAATACTAGTGAGAGTGAGAATTTTTGCTGTACCAGTTTGAGAAAAATTTACGTTTTGATTCTCGATTTGTAAGATTTTGAGTTTGGTGATTCGATGTCTAGTGCTGTGTATACAAAACAAATTCGGTCCCAACCCGCAACCTTGCGGCACTCCGCCTCGTTTTATGCCCGCCTTGACGCGCCGATAAACTCCCGAGAAAATCTCCTCCTTTCGCGTTGTAAAGATGTCAAAGGATAAATGGACTTCCATTAGGAGTTTACGACCGTTGTTAAATAGCAGAGATAATCACCTATGTTGGATTTACGTCTGAATTAAGACGACGACGAACGGTGAGACGATGGAGCAGTAAAAATTATTTTCGGTCCGGACCTTTGATTGTTTAGCTTATTTAAAGCGAGCAATTGTTACCCCGCTCAAGTATTTGGAGCTCACGAGCCCGAAATACACCGGAACCCTGTAACAATTAATTGCACCGAACATACAAGTGTCGGCCAACAATTCCTTACCTCCATTTGTCTCTTGATTTTTTTTCTATTTGTTTATTCCTGTCCGGATAAGTCTGTTTTGTCACCCGGAACAGACACCGTTCTAAATTTAACCGTTCGTGATTCCGGACGAATTCCCGGGATTTCCGTCCGAATCTACGGGTCCCCCGAAAAGATGGCGTCTTTAAAAGTGGAAAAATGTCACGCGTCAGTTGAGTTTGTAAACATATAAATTTCGGGAAGGGACTAAATTTACTCAAAGGTGGAGCGGATGTTGTAAAAATCGGAATCCCTGGAGTGAAGAGGGTCTCCACTTAGCAGACAAAGTACCTGTCAACAGTTATTTTAGTGCCGGGAAAGATCACGTGTGGGAGGCCTGAAAGCGCCGCCACGAAAAATTCCCAACATTGTTTTGAAATAAGCTCGGGACGCGCCACGAGATGACAGAAACGATCAAAGGGAGATTAGCGGAATTGACAGTTGGACGCTCGAGCTGTTTGCGCGCAGCTGAAAGTTATATGTGAGGTTTTACTGTCATTTTTGGCCGTTTCAGACAAAAGTAGCCTGAAATCATGGGTCACATGTCCAATGAAAAATTACTTTAAACATGTTGCAACCAGTTTGAACATGTTTTGAGTACGTCGTAGACCCGAAGTGTGACACATGATATCAAACCAAAACTGACCCAGGAAGTCATATACCGAGGTCTTATTCACATATTACCTAGTTTGAAAATTGATAGGACTTTATCTGGAGAATCAAGTAGACTGTTTTATTTGGTATTTTGGATTATTCAAAATACAGAAATTCACAATTCGTCCCGATGTCATTTTTAACCGTTCCAGACGAACACAACCTGAAATCGTGGGCCAAATATCCAATAAAAAATTACTTTAAACATGTTGCAACCGGTTTGATTTTTTTTTAGTACGTCGTAGACCCCAAGTGTGACACATGATATCAAACCAAAACTGACCCACGAAGTCAAATACGGAGGTTTTATTCACATATGTATTACCTAAATTTGAAAAATTATTACACTCTATCTCGAGAATCAAGTTGACTGTATTATATATTTGGTATTCGAAACAGAAATCCCTAATTTGTGCTTTTGTCATTTTTAACTGTTTCAGACAAAAGCAGCCTGATATCAGGGGTCATGTCCAATAAAAAATTACTTTGAACATGTTGCAACCGGTTTGAACATGTTTTGTGTACGTCGTAGACCCCAAGTGTGACACATGATATCAAACCAAAACTGACCACGAAGTCATATACCGATGTTTTATTCACATATTACCTAGTTTAAAATTGACAGGACTTTATTTGGAGAATCAAGTAGACTGTTTTATTTGGTATTTTGGATTATTCAAAATACAGAAATTCACAATTCGTCCCGATGTCATTTTTAACCGTTCCAGACGAAAACAACCTGAAATCGTGGGCCACATGTGCAATAAAAAATTACTTTAAACATGTTGCAACCGGTTTGATTTTTTTTAGTACGTCGCAGACCCCAAGTGTGACACATGATATCAAACCAAAACTGACCCATGAAGTCAAATACGGAGGTTTTATTCACATACGTATTACCTAAATTTGAAAAATGATTAGACTCTATCTCGAGAATCAAGTAGACTGTATTATGTATTTGGTATTCGAAACAGAAATCCCCAATTTGTGCTCTTGTCATTTTTAACTGTTTCAGACAAAAGCAGCCCGACATCATGGGTCACATGTCCGATAAAAAAATACTTTAAGGATGTTGCAACCAGTTACAACATGTTTTGTGTACATCGTAGACCCCAAGTGTGACACATGATATCAAACCAAAACTGACCCACAAAGTCATATACCGAGGTTTTATTCACATATTACCTAGTTTGAAAATTGATAGGACTTTATTTGGAGAATCAAGTAGACTGTTTTATTTGGTATCTTGGATTATTCAATATACAGAAATTCACAATTCGTCCCGATGTCATTTTTAACCGTTTCAGACGAAACCAACCTGAAATCGTTGACCACATGTCCAATAAATAATCACTTTAAACATGTTGCAACCGGTTTGATTTTTTTTAGTACGTCGCAGACCCCAAGTGTGACACATGATATCAAATCAAAAGTGACCCATGAAGTCAAATACGGAGGTTTTATTCACATACGTCTTACCTAAATTTGAAAAATGATTACACTCTATCTCGAGAATCAAGTTGACTGTATTATATATTTGGTATTCGAAACAGAAATCCCTAATTTGTGCTTTTGTCATTTTTAACTGTTTCAGACAAAAGCAGCCTGATATCATGGGTCATGTCCCATAAAAATTACTTTGAACATGTTGCAACCGGTTTGAACATGTTTTGTGTACGTCGTAGACCCCAAGTGTGACACATGATATCAAACCAAAACTGACCCACGAAGTCATATACCGATGTTTTATTCACATATTACCTAGTTTAAAATTGACAGGACTTTATTTGGAGAATCAAGTAGACTGTTTTATTTGGTATCTTGGATTATTCAATATACAGAAATTCACAATTCGTCCCGATGTCATTTTTAACCGTTTCAGACGAAACCAACCTGAAATCGTGGACCACATGTCCAATAAAAAATCACTTTAAACATGTTGCAACCGGTTTGATTTTTTTTAGTACGTCGCAGACCCCAAGTGTGACACATGATATCAAACCAAAACTGACCCACGAAGTCATATACCGAGGTTTTATTCACATATTACCTAAATTTGAAAAATGATTAGACTCTATCTCGAGAATCAAGTAGACTGTATTATGTATATATTTGGTATTCGAAACAGAAATCCCTAATTTGTGCTTTTGTCATTTTTAACTGTTTCAGACGAAACCAACCTGAAATTGTGGTCACATGTCCAATAAAAAAATACTTTAAACATGTTGCAACCAGTTTCAACATGTTTTGTGTACATCGTAGATCCCAAGTGTGACACATGATATCAAACCAAAACTGACCCACGAAGTCAAATACCGAGGTTTTTTTCACATATTACCTAAATTGAAAATTGATAGGACTTTATCTGGAGAATCAAGTAGACTGTTTTATTTGGTATTTTGGATTATTCAAAATACAGAAATTCACAATTCGTCCCGATGTCATTTTTAACCGTTCCAGACGAACACAACCTGAAATCGTGGGCCACATATCCAATAAAAAATAACTTTAAACATGTTGCAACCGGTTTGATTTTTTTTTAGTACGTCGCAGACCCCAAGTGTGACACATGATATCAAACCAAAACTGACCCACGAAGTCAAATACGGAGGTTTTATTCACATATGTATTACCTAAATTTGAAAAATTATTACACTCTATCTCGAGAATCAAGTTGACTGTATTATATATTTGGTATTCGAAACAGAAATCCCTAATTTGTGCTTTTGTCATTTTTAACTGTTTCAGACAAAAGCAGCCTGATATCATGGGTCATGTCCAATAAAAAATTACTTTGAACATGTTGCAACCGGTTTGAACATGTTTTGTGTACGTCGTAGACCCCAAGTGTGACACATGATATCAAACCAAAACTGACCCACGAAGTCATATACCGATGTTTTATTCACATATTACCTAGTTTGAAAATTGATAGGACTTTATCTGGAGAATCAAGTAGACTGTTTTATTTGGTATTTTGGATTATTCAAAATACAGAAATTCACAATTCGTCCCGATGTCATTTTTAACCGTTCCAGACGAACACAACCTGAAATCGTGGGCCACATATCCAATAAAAAATTACTTTAAACATGTTGCAACCGGTTTGAACATGTTTTGTGTACGTCGTAGACCCCAAGTGTGACACATGATATCAAACCAAAACTGACCCACCAAGTCAAATACGGAGGTTTTATTCACATATGTATTACCTAAATTTGAAAAATGATTACACTCTATCTCGAGAATCAAGTTGACTGTATTATATATTTGGTATTCGAAACAGAAATTCCTAATTTGTGCTTTTGTCATTTTTAACTGTTTCAGACAAAAGCAGCCTGATATCATGGGTCACATGTCCAATAAAAAATTACTTTAAAGATGTTGCAACCGGTTTGAACATGTTTTGAGTACGTCGTAGACCCCAAGTGTGACACATGAAATCAAACCAAAACTGACCGACGAAGTCATATACCGAGGTCTTATTCACATATTACCTAGTTTGAAAATTGATAGGACTTTATTTGGAGAATCAAGTAGACTGTTTTATTTGGTATCTTGGATTATTCAATATACAGAAATTCACAATTCGTCCCGATGTCATTTTTAACCGTTTCAGACGAAACCAACCTGAAATCGTGGACCACATGTCCAATAAAAAATCACTTTAAACATGTTGCAACCGGTTTGATTTTTTTTAGTACGTCGCAGACCCCAAGTGTGACACATGATATCTAATCAAAAGTGACCCATGAAGTCAAATACGGAGGTTTTATTCACATATGTATTACCTAAATTTGAAAAATGATTAGACCCTATCTCGAGAATCAAGTAGACTGTATTATGTATTTGGTATTCGAAACAGAAATCCCTAATTTGCGCTTTTGTCATCTTTAACTGTTTCAGACAAAAGCAGCCTGATATCATGGGTCACATGTCCAATAAAAAATTACTTTAAAGATGTTGCAACCGGTTTGCACATGTTTCGAGTACGTCGCAGACCCCAAGTGTGACACATGATATCAAACCAAAACTGACCCACGAAGTCATAAACCGAGTTTTTTTTTCCCATATTACCTAGTTTGAAAATTGATAGGACTTTATTTGAAGAATCAAGTAGACTGTTTTATTTGGTATTTTGGATGATTCAAAATACAGAAATTCACAATTCGTCCCGATGTCATTTTTAACCGTTTCAGACGAAGACAACCTGAAATCGTAGGCCACATGTCCAATAAAAAATAACTTTAAACATGTTGCAACCGGTTTGATTTTTTTTAGTACGTCGCAGACCCCAAGTGTGACACATGATATCAAACCAAAACTGACCCACGAAGTCATATACCGAGGTTTTATTCACATATTACCTAAATTTGAAAAATGATTAGACCCTATCTCGAGAATCAAGTAGACTGTATTATGTATTTGGTATTCGAAACATAAATCCCCAATTTGTGCTTTTGTCATTTTTAACTGTTTCAGACAAAAGCAGTCTGATATCATGGGTCACATGTCCAATAAAAAATTACTTTGAACATGTTGCAACCGGTTTGAACATGTTTTGTGTACATCGTAGACCCCAAGTGTGACACATGATATCAAATCAAAACTGACCCATGAAGTCAAATACGGAGGTTTTATTCACATACGTATTACCTAAATTTGAAAAATGATTAGACTCTATCTCGAGAATCAAGTAGACTGTATTATGTATTTGGTATTCGAAACAGAAATCCCCAATTTGTGCTCTTGTCATTTTTAACTGTTTCAGACAAAAGCAGTCTGATATCATGGGTCACATGTCCAATAAAAAATTACTTTGAACATGTTGCAACCGGTTTGAACATGTTTTGTGTACATCGTAGACCCCAAGTGTGACACATGATATCAAATCAAAACTGACCCACGAAGTCAAATACGGAGGTTTTATTCACATACTACCTAGTTTGAAAATTTTATCTGGAGAATCAAGTAAACTGTTTTATTTGATATTTTGGATTATTCAAAATACAGAAATTCACAATTCGTCCCGATGTCATTTTTAACCGTTTCAGACGAAAACAACCTGAAATCGTAGGCCACATGTCCAATAAAAAATAACTTTAAACATGTTGCAACCGGTTTGATTTTTTTAGTACGTCGCAGACCCCAAGTGTGACACATGATATCAAACCAAAACTGACCCACGAAGTCATATACCGAGGTTTTATTCACATATTACCTACTTTGAAAATTGATAGGACTTTATTTGAAGAATCAAGTAGACTGTTTTATTTGGTATTTTGGATTATTCAAAATACAGAAATTCACAATTCGTCCCGATGTCATTTTTAACCGTTCCAGACGAAAACAACCTGAAATCGTGGGCCACATATCCAATAAAAAATTACTTTAAACATGTTGCAACCGGTTTGATTTTTTTTAGTACGTCGTAGACCCCAAGTGTGACACATGATATCAAACCAAAACTGACCCACGAAGTCAAATACGGAGGTTTTATTCACATATGTATTACCTAAATTTGAAAAATGATTACACTCTATCTCGAGAATCAAGTTGACTGTATTATATATTTGGTATTCGAAACAGAAATCCCTAATTTGTGCTTTTGTCATTTTTAACTGTTTCAGACAAAAGCAGCCTGATATCATGGGTCATGTCCAATAAAAAATTACTTTGAACATGTTGCAACCGGTTTGAACATGTTTTGTGTACGTCGTAGACCCCAAGTGTGACACATGATATCAAACCAAAACTGACCCACGAAGTCATATACCGATGTTTTATTCACATATTACCTAGTTTAAAATTGACAGGACTTTATCTGGAGAATCAAGTAGACTTGTTTTATTTGTTATTTTGGATTATTCAAAATACAGAAATTCACAATTCGTCCCGATGTCATTTTTAACCGTTTCAGACGAAACCAACCTGAAATCGGGGGCCACATGTCCAATAAAGAATCACTTTAAACATGTTGCAACCGGTTTGATTTTTTTTAGTACGTCGCAGACCCCAAGTGTGACACATGATATCAAATCAAAACTGACCCACGAAGTCATATACCGAGGTTTTATTCACATATTACCTACTTTGAAAATTGATAGGACTTTATTTGAAGAATCAAGTAGACTGTTTTATTTGGTATTTTGGATTATTCAAAATACAGAAATTCACAATTCGTCCCGATGTCATTTTTAACCGTTCCAGACGAACACAACCTGAAATCGTGGGCCACATATCCAATAAAAAATTACTTTAAACATGTTGCAACCGGTTTGATTTTTTTTTAGTACGTCGTAGACCCCAAGTGTGACACATGATATCAAATCAAAAGTGACCCATGAAGTCAAATACGGAGGTTTTATTCACATACGTCTTACCTAAATTTGAAAAATGATTACACTCTATCTCGAGAATCAAGTTGACTGTATTATATATTTGGTATTCGAAACAGAAATCCCTAATTTGTGCTTTTGTCATTTTTAACTGTTTCAGACAAAAGCAGCCTGATATCATGGGTCATGTCCCATAAAAATTACTTTGAACATGTTGCAACCGGTTTGAACATGTTTTGTGTACGTCGTAGACCCCAAGTGTGACACATGATATCAAACCAAAACTGACCCACGAAGTCATATACCGATGTTTTATTCACATATTACCTAGTTTAAAATTGACAGGACTTTATTTGGAGAATCAAGTAGACTGTTTTATTTGGTATTTTGGATGATTCAAAATACAGAAATTCACAATTCGTCCCGATGTCATTTTTAACCGTTTCAGACGAAAACAACCTGAAATCGTGGGCCACATGTGCAATAAAAAATTACTTTAAACATGTTGCAACCGGTTTGATTTTTTTTAGTACGTCGCAGACCCCAAGTGTGACACATGATATCAAACCAAAACTGACCCATGAAGTCAAATACGGAGGTTTTATTCACATACGTATTACCTAAATTTGAAAAATGATTAGACTCTATCTCGAGAATCAAGTAGACTGTATTATGTATTTGGTATTCGAAACAGAAATCCCTAATTTGTGCTTTTGTCATTTTTAACTGTTTCAGACAAAAGCAGCCTGATATCATGGGTCACATGTCCAATAAAAAATTACTTTAAAGATGTTGCAACCGGTTTGAACATGTTTTGAGTACGTCGTAGACCCCAAGTGTGACACATGAAATCAAACCAAAACTGACCGACGAAGTCATATACCGAGGTCTTATTCACATATTACCTAGTTTGAAAATTGATAGGACTTTATTTGGAGAATCAAGTAGACTGTTTTATTTGATATTTTGGATTATTCAAAATACAGAAATTCACAATTCGTCCCGATGTCATTTTTAACCGTTTCAGGCAAAAACAACCTGAAATCGTGGTCCACCTGTCCAATAAAAAAAATACTTTAAACACGTTGCAACCGGTTTGATTTTTTTTAGTACGTCGCAGACCCCAAGTGTGACACATGATATCAAACCAAAACTGACCCACCAAGTCAAATACGGAGGTTTTATTCACATATGTATTACCTAAATTTGAAAAATGATTACACTCTATCTCGAGAATCAAGTTGACTGTATTATATATTTGGTATTCGAAACAGAAATCCCTAATTTGTGCTTTTGTCATTTTTAACTGTTTCAGACAAAAGCAGCCTGATATCATGGGTCATGTCCAATAAAAAATTACTTTGAACATGTTGCAACCGGTTTGAACATGTTTTGTGTACGTCGTAGACCCCAAGTGTGACACATGATATCAAACCAAAACTGACCCACGAAGTCATATACCGATGTTTTATTCACATATTACCTAGTTTAAAATTGACAGGACTTTATTTGGAGAATCAAGTAGACTGTTTTATTTGGTACTTTGGATTATTCAAAATACAGAAATTCACAATTCGTCCCGATGTCATTTTTAACCGTTTCAGACGAAACCAACCTGAAATCGTGGACCACATGTCCAATAAAAAATCACTTTAAACATGTTGCAACCGGTTTGATTTTTTTTAGTACGTCGCAGACCCCAAGTGTGACACATGATATCAAACCAAAACTGACCCACGAAGTCATATACCGAGGTTTTATTCACATATTACCTAAATTTGAAAAATGATTAGACTCTATCTCGAGAATCAAGTAGACTGTTTTATGTACATATTTGGTACTCGAAACAGAAATCCCTAATTTCTGCTTTTGTCATTTTTAACTGTTTCAGACAAAAGCAGCCTGATATCATGGGTCACATGTCCAATAAAAAGTTACTTTAAACATGTTGCAACCGGTTTGATTTTTTTAGTACCTCGTAGACCCCAAGTGTGACACATGATATCAAATCAAAACTGACCCATGAAGTCAAATACGGAGGTTTTATTCACATACGTATTACCTAAATTTGAAAAATGATTAGACTCTATCCCGAGAATCAAGTAGACTGTATTATGTATTTGGTATTCGAAACAGAAATCCCTAATTTGTGCTTTTGTCATTTTTAACTGTTTCAGACGAAACCAACCTGAAATCGTGGGCCACATATCCAATAAAAAATAACTTTAAACATGTTGCAACCGGTTTGATTTTTTTAGTACGTCGCAGACCCCAAGTGTGACACATGATATCAAACCAAAACTGACCCACGAAGTCATATACCGAGGTTTTATTCACATATTACCTACTTTGAAAGTTGATAGGACTTTATTTGAAGAATCAAGTAGACTGTTTTATTTGGTATTTTGGATGATTCAAAATACAGAAATTCACAATTCGTCCCGATGTCATTTTTAACCGTTTCAGGCGAAAACAGCCTGAAATCGTGGGCCACATGTGCAATAAAAAATTACTTTAAACATGTTGCAAACCCGTTTGATTTTTTTTAGTACGTCGCAGACCCCAAGTGTGACACATGATATCAAACCAAAACTGACCCACGAAGTCATATACCGAGGTTTTATTCACATATTACCTAAATTTGAAAAATGATTAGACTCTATCTCGAGAATCAAGTAGACTGTTTTATGTACATATTTGGTACTCGAAACAGAAATCCCTAATTTCTGCTTTTGTCATTTTTAACTGTTTCAGACAAAAGCAGCCTGATATCATGGGTCACATGTCCAATAAAAAGTTACTTTAAACATGTTGCAACCGGTTTGATTTTTTTAGTACCTCGTAGACCCCAAGTGTGACACATGATATCAAATCAAAACTGACCCATGAAGTCAAATACGGAGGTTTTATTCACATACGTATTACCTAAATTTGAAAAATGATTAGACTCTATCTCGAGAATCAAGTAGACTGTATTATGTATTTGGTATTCGAAACAGAAATCCCCAATTTGTGCTCTTGTCATTTTTAACTGTTTCAGACAAAAGCAGCCCGACATCATGGGTCACATGTCCGATAAAAAAATACTTTAAAGATGTTGCAACCAGTTACAACATGTTTTGTGTACATCGTAGACCCCAAGTGTGACACATGATATCAAACCAAAACTGACCCACAAAGTCATATACCGAGGTTTTATTCACATATTACCTAGTTTGAAAATTGATAGGACTTTATTTGGAGAATCAAGTAGACTGTTTTATTTGGTATCTTGGATTATTCAATATACAGAAATTCACAATTCGTCCCGATGTCATTTTTAACCGTTTCAGACGAAACCAACCTGAAATCGTGGACCACATGTCCAATAAAAAATCACTTTAAACATGTTGCAACCGGTTTGATTTTTTTTAGTACGTCGTAGACCCCAAGTGTGACACATGATATCTAATCAAAAGTGACCCATGAAGTCAAATACGGAGGTTTTATTCACATATGTATTACCTAAATTTGAAAAATGATTAGACCCTATCTCGAGAATCAAGTAGACTGTATTATGTATTTGGTATTCGAAACAGAAATCCCTAATTTGTGCTTTTGTCATCTTTAACTGTTTCAGACAAAAGCAGCCTGATATCATGGGTCACATGTCCAATAAAAAATTACTTTAAAGATGTTGCAACCGGTTTGCACATGTTTTGAGTACGTCGCAGACCCCAAGTGTGACACATGATATCAAACCAAAACTGACCCACGAAGTCATAAACCGAGTTTTTTTTTCCCATATTACCTAGTTTGAAAATTGATAGGACTTTATTTGAAGAATCAAGTAGACTGTTTTATTTGGTATTTTGGATGATTCAAAATACAGAAATTCACAATTCGTCCCGATGTCATTTTTAACCGTTTCAGACGAAAACAACCTGAAATCGTAGGCCACATGTCCAATAAAAAATAACTTTAAACATGTTGCAACCGGTTTGATTTTTTTAGTACGTCGCAGACCCCAAGTGTGACACATGATATCAAACCAAAACTGACCCACGAAGTCATATACCGAGGTTTTATTCACATATTACCTACTTTGAAAATTGATAGGACTTTATTTGAAGAATCAAGTAGACTGTTTTATTTGGTATTTTGGATTATTCAAAATACAGAAATTCACAATTCGTCCCGATGTCATTTTTAACCGTTCCAGACGAAAACAACCTGAAATCGTGGGCCACATATCCAATAAAAAATTACTTTAAACATGTTGCAACCGGTTTGATTTTTTTTAGTACGTCGTAGACCCCAAGTGTGACACATGATATCAAACCAAAACTGACCCACGAAGTCAAATACGGAGGTTTTATTCACATATGTATTACCTAAATTTGAAAAATGATTACACTCTATCTCGAGAATCAAGTTGACTGTATTATATATTTGGTATTCGAAACAGAAATCCCTAATTTGTGCTTTTGTCATTTTTAACTGTTTCAGACAAAAGCAGCCTGATATCATGGGTCATGTCCAATAAAAAATTACTTTGAACATGTTGCAACCGGTTTGAACATGTTTTGTGTACGTCGTAGACCCCAAGTGTGACACATGATATCAAACCAAAACTGACCCACGAAGTCATATACCGATGTTTTATTCACATACGTCTTACCTAAATTTGAAAAATCATTAGACTCTATCTCGAGAATCAAGTAGACTGTATTATGTATTTGGTATTCGAAACAGAAATCCCTAATTTGTGCTTTTGTCATTTTTAACTGTTTCAGACAAAAGCAGCCTAATATCATGGGTCACATGTCCAATAAAACATTACTTTAAACATGTTGCAACCGGTTTGAACATGTTTTGAGTACATCGTAGACCCCAAGTGTGACACATGATATCAAACCAAAACTGACCCACGAAGTCATAAACCGAGTTTTTTTTCCCATATTACCTAGTTTGAAAATTGATAGGACTTTATTTGAAGAATCAAGTAGACTGTTTTATTTGGTATTTTGGATGATTCAAAATACAGAAATTCACAATTCGTCCCGATGTCATTTTTAACCGTTTCAGGCGAAAACAGCCTGAAATCGTGGGCCACAAGTGCAATAAAAATTACTTTAAACATGTTGCAACCGGTTCGATTTTTTTTAGTACGTCGTAGACCCCAAGTGTGACACATGATATGAAATCAAAAGTGACCCACGAAGTCAAATACGGAGGTTTTATTTACATATGTATTACCTAAAATTGAAAAATGATTAGACCCTATCTCGAGAATCAAGTAGACTGTATTATGTATTTGGTATTCGAAAAAGAAATCCCCAATTTGTGCTTTTGTCATTTTTAACTGTTTCAGATAAAAGCAGCCTGATATGATGGGTCACATATCCACAAAAAAATTACTTTGAACATGTTGCAACCAGTTTGAACATGTTTTGAGTACATCGTAGCCCCCAAGTGTGGCACATGAAATCTGGCTGAAATTGACCCACCAAGTCATAACTAGAAGTCTTTTTAATATTCAACCTAGCCCGTGGTTTTTCAGAGGAGAACTTTAAATGGGTGAATTTCTTCGAACTTAAAGAACGGCTTCAAGTCGCGCACCTGAGTCACCGTTTTATTAATATATATAGATATAAAAATGACAAGAAAAAAGGTACAGAGAAGGTAACAAAATAATTACAAAGACTAAAAAAAAAGAAAGAAAGAAATACAAGAAGCAGAATACAAAAGTGGGAATAAGCCTAAAAAATATAATAACTAAGAATAGGTGAGGAGTAAATGTCATTGATAAACTGATATAAAAGAAATCTATATTTTGCATATGTGCAATCATTGGAATATATCCATATACCCTAAATATATCAAAAACTGCCGAAAAATCGCATTTTCCGCCACATGCCTCGTAAATCGCGTTTCGAAACGCATAAAACGCAACGAATTATAGTCAGTATATGTCACGGCGGCGCGAAAAAATAACCGCCCGTCTTTCGTCTGCTATTCAAATAGTTGTTAAAGTCAGTGGCGTCCAAAAATACATATCAACGAGTAAAACGATATTTTATAGATATAAATAACCCAACTTTGTAAATTGTATCATTACAAGATCTGGCCTGTCAAAGCCATCTAGATGGCGGCTGGACGCTTTTAGACCCTAGCCGGGTCGCGGGCGGCTTGGAGCGGCACACCGCAGGCCCGGATTTAGCCACTTCGTCGCCAGATTTACAAGTGGGTTTCGGTGCGAACGGCGCTCTTCGTCGGCCCCTCTCGACTCTAACGTGTATTTCCGGTCGCCGTGTCGCATTAAGAAGCCCGCCGCTCCGTGCAGATGCGCGCCCGAGCCGTGATTTATGCGAACTATTAAAATAATGAGGTGTATAAAAATAAATATCAAGAAACACAAAGTTCAGGTGTTAGTCGAAATAGTACAAAGTGAAATGATTTGTAAAGACGCCATCTTGGGTGGCAACATGGCCGACAATCACACTTTCGGACTTGATAATTTCGATTTTTTTTTCAGGTTTCGAGACCGGCGGCAACAGCGCCTCCAGCCTCGACTGCCTCAACCTCATCGTCCAGAGCATCACCAACAAGAAGGACACCAACGAGCCCACGTGACTTTCGCCCCCGTCACGTGACGACTATTTATTTAACGATCTACGAGTACAATGTGGTATTTTTAAGACGAATAAAGTAATTTTGTTGAGTCCTGGCCTGAATAGCGCTCCCGCACCCCCGACCGTTTTTTTTTCTGATCTGATGGCCGAGCGTCGCGTCGCGGCTGTCGGATTAACTTTTCCGCCCCTAAAAGTGGCGGCTTTCAACTCGCAAAACATCCCTTAAAAATTTACATTAACATCGATCCGGAGGTCTCACTTTTAATAACGGGCTGCTGAAGGGGTGGTCTGCTTAAAAAAACGCTTTGATGGAAGTTGAGGGAGGGATGAGAACGTAATTATGACACGGGGGATGGGGGTAAAAAAGAAATGAAATATTGGGGAAAAATGTGTGTAAATTAAAAAGTCACGGGAGCAGAAGGTGAGTAGCTTAATTAAACAAAAAAGTATAGCAGGGACATTAATAAGTAAGTTGACGTGCGCCGCTGGAGCGACTAGAACATGGTTCAAAATGGTACATTGACATTACTTGCTGTGTGATCCAAAGCTAAAATTGTCTGAAAAAGACAAATCTGACATCAGATGTAAAATTTGAAAAACTTCCACCAAATTTCAATTTAGTTCTGACACAACTGTTAAAATTTCTCTGCTCAATTTACCCAAAACTATCACTGGGAGTTTCAGCGGTAAATTCTAGCTTGATTTAATGTGTCACACTTTGGTATTTGAGCGACTGCGAAACACGGTTCAAAATGGTTCATTGATAAATTCTTGTTCCAAAATCACAAGTGTGACCCATCTTTTCAAGCTAAAATTGTCTGAAAAAGACAAATCTGACGTCAAATATAAAATTCGAAAAACATCGATTAACTTTCAATTTAATTGTGACAACTTTTAAAATTTCTCTGCTCAATTTACCTACAACTATCACTGGGAGTTTCAAAAGTAAATTTTAGTTTGATTTTATGGGTCACACTTTGGGATTTGAGCGACTGTGAGACATGGTTCAAAATGGTTCATTGATAAATTCTTGCTTCAAAACCACAAGTGTGGCCCTTCTTTTCATGTTAAAATTGTCTGAAAAATTCAAATCTGACATCAAATGTAAAATTCAAAACACATCGACCAACTTTCAATTTAATTCTGGCACAACTGTTGAAATTTCTCTGCTCAATTTACCTAAAACTATCACTGGGAGTTTCAGCAGTAAATTCTAGCTTGATTTAATGTGTCACACTTTGGTATTTGAGCGACTGCGAAACACGGTTCAAAATGGTTCATTGATAAATTCTTGTTCCAAAATCACAAGTGTGACGCATCTTTTCAAGCTAAAATTGTCTGAAAAAGACAAATCTGACGTCAAATATAAAATTCGAAAAACATCGATCAACTTTCAATTTAATTGTGACAACTTTTAAAATTTCTCTGCTCAATTTACCTACAACTATCACTGGGAGTTTCAAAAGTAAATTTTAGTTTAATTTTATGGGTCACACTTTGGGATTTGAGCGACTGTGAGACATGGTTCAAAATGGTTCATTGATAAATTCTTGCTTTAAAACCACAAGTGTGGCCCTTCTTTTCATGTTAAAATTGTCTGAAAAATTCAAATCTGACATCAAATGTAAAATTCAAAACACATCGACCAACTTTCAATTTAATTCTGGCACAACTGTTGAAATTTCTCTGCTCAATTTACCTAAAACTATCACTGGGAGTTTCAGCAGTAAATTCTAGCTTGATTTAATGTGTCACACTTTGGTATTTGAGCGACTGCGAAACACGGTTCAAAATGGTTCATTGATAAATTCTTGTTCCAAAATCACAAGTGTGACGCATCTTTTCAAGCTAAAATTGTCTGAAAAAGACAAATCTGACGTCAAATATAAAATTCGAAAAACATCGATCAACTTTCAATTTAATTGTGACAACTTTTAAAATTTCTCTGCTCAATTTACCTACAACTATCACTGGGAGTTTCAAAAGTAAATTTTAGTTTGATTTTATGGGTCACACTTTGGGATTTGAGCGACTGTGAGACATGGTTCAAAATGGTTCATTGATAAATTCTTGCTTCAAAACCACAAGTGTGGCCCTTCTTTTCATGTTAAAATTGTCTGAAAAATTCAAATCTGACATCAAATGTAAAATTCAAAACACATCGACCAACTTTCAATTTAATTCTGGCACAACTGTTGAAATTTCTCTGCTCAATTTACCTAAAACTATCACTGGGAGTTTCAGCAGTAAATTCTAGCTTGATTTAATGTGTCACACTTTGGTATTTGAGCGACTGCGAAACACGGTTCAAAATGGTTCATTGATAAATTCTTGTTCCAAAATCACAAGTGTGACGCATCTTTTCAAGCTAAAATTGTCTGAAAAAGACAAATCTGACGTCAAATATAAAATTCGAAAAACATCGATCAACTTTCAATTTAATTGTGACAACTTTTAAAATTTCTCTGCTCAATTTACCTACAACTATCACTGGGAGTTTCAAAAGTAAATTTTAGTTTGATTTTATGGGTCACACTTTGGGATTTGAGCGACTGTGAGACATGGTTCAAAATGGTTCATTGATAAATTCTTGCTTCAAAACCACAAGTGTGGCCCTTCTTTTCATGTTAAAATTGTCTGAAAAATTCAAATCTGACATCAAATGTAAAATTCAAAACACATCGACCAACTTTCAATTTAATTCTGGCACAACTGTTGAAATTTCTCTGCTCAATTTACCTAAAACTATCACTGGGAGTTTCAGCAGTAAATTCTAGCTTGATTTAATGTGTCACACTTTGGTATTTGAGCGACTGCGAAACACGGTTCAAAATGGTTCATTGATAAATTCTTGTTCCAAAATCACAAGTGTGACGCATCTTTTCAAGCTAAAATTGTCTGAAAAAGACAAATCTGACGTCAAATATAAAATTCGAAAAACATCGATCAACTTTCAATTTAATTGTGACAACTTTTAAAATTTCTCTGCTCAATTTACCTACAACTATCACTGGGAGTTTCAAAAGTAAATTTTAGTTTAATTTTATGGGTCACACTTTGGGATTTGAGCGACTGTGAGACATGGTTCAAAATGGTTCATTGATAAATTCTTGCTTTAAAACCACAAGTGTGGCCCTTCTTTTCATGTTAAAATTGTCTGAAAAATTCAAATCTGACATCAAATGTAAAATTCAAAACACATCGACCAACTTTCAATTTAATTCTGGCACAACTGTTGAAATTTCTCTGCTCAATTTACCTAAAACTATCACTGGGAGTTTCAGCAGTAAATTCTAGCTTGATTTAATGTGTCACACTTTGGTATTTGAGCGACTGCGAAACACGGTTCAAAATGGTTCATTGATAAATTCTTGTTCCAAAATCACAAGTGTGACGCATCTTTTCAAGCTAAAATTGTCTGAAAAAGACAAATCTGACGTCAAATATAAAATTCGAAAAACATCGATCAACTTTCAATTTAATTGTGACAACTTTTAAAATTTCTCTGCTCAATTTACCTACAACTATCACTGGGAGTTTCAAAAGTAAATTTTAGTTTGATTTTATGGGTCACACTTTGGGATTTGAGCGACTGTGAGACATGGTTCAAAATGGTTCATTGATAAATTCTTGCTTCAAAACCACAAGTGTGGCCCTTCTTTTCATGTTAAAATTGTCTGAAAAATTCAAATCTGACATCAAATGTAAAATTCAAAACACATCGACCAACTTTCAATTTAATTCTGGCACAACTGTTGAAATTTCTCTGCTCAATTTACCTAAAACTATCACTGGGAGTTTCAGCAGTAAATTCTAGCTTGATTTAATGTGTCACACTTTGGTATTTGAGCGACTGCGAAACACGGTTCAAAATGGTTCATTGATAAATTCTTGTTCCAAAATCACAAGTGTGACGCATCTTTTCAAGCTAAAATTGTCTGAAAAAGACAAATCTGACGTCAAATATAAAATTCGAAAAACATCGATCAACTTTCAATTTAATTGTGACAACTTTTAAAATTTCTCTGCTCAATTTACCTACAACTATCACTGGGAGTTTCAAAAGTAAATTTTAGTTTGATTTTATGGGTCACACTTTGGGATTTGAGCGACTGTGAGACATGGTTCAAAATGGTTCATTGATAAATTCTTGCTTCAAAACCACAAGTGTGGCCCTTCTTTTCATGTTAAAATTGTCTGAAAAATTCAAATCTGACATCAAATGTAAAATTCAAAACACATCGACCAACTTTCAATTTAATTCTGGCACAACTGTTGAAATTTCTCTGCTCAATTTACCTAAAACTATCACTGGGAGTTTCAGCAGTAAACTTTAGCTTGATTTTATTGGTCACACTTTGGGATTTGAGCGACTGTGAGACATGGTTCAAAATGGTTCACTGATAAATTCTTGCTTCAAAACCACTAGTGTGACCCATCTTTTCAAGCTAAAATGGTCTGGAAAAGCCAAATTTGACATCAAATGTAAAATTCGAAAAACGTCGACCAACCTTCAATTTAATTGTGGCACAACTGTTAAGATTTCTCTGCTCAATTTACCTAAAACTATCACTGGGAGTTTCAGCAGTAAATTTTAGCTTGATTTAATGTGTCACACTTTGTTATTTGAGCGACTACGAGACATGGTTCAAAATGGTTCACTGATAAATTATTGGTTCAAAACCACAAGTGTGACCCATCTTTTTAAGCTAAAATTGTCTGAAAAATTCAAATCTGACATCAAATGTAAAATTTGAAAAACCTCGACCAACTTTCAATTTAATTGTGACACAACTCTTAAAATTTCTCTGCTCAATTTACCTACAACTATCACTGGGAGTTTCAGCAGTAAACTTTAGCTTGATTTTATTGGTCACACTTTGGGATTTGAGCGACTGTGAGACATGGTTCAAAATGGTTCACTGATAAATTCTTGCTTCAAAACCACTAGTGTGACCCATCTTTTCAAGCTAAAATGGTCTGGAAAAGCCAAATTTGACATCAAATGTAAAATTCGAAAAACGTCGACCAACTTTCAATTTAATTGTGGCACAACTGTTAAGATTTCTCTGCTCAATTTACCTAAAACTATCACTGGGAGTTTCAGCAGTAAATTTTAGCTTGATTTAATGTGTCACACTTTGTTATTTGAGCGACTACGAGACATGGTTCAAAATGGTTCACTGATAAATTATTGGTTCAAAACCACAAGTGTGACCCATCTTTTTAAGCTAAAATTGTCTGAAAAATTCAAATCTGACATCAAATGTAAAATTTGAAAAACCTCGACCAACTTTCAATTTAATTGTGACACAACTCTTAAAATTTCTCTGCTCAATTTACCTACAACTATCACTGGGAGTTTCAGCAGTAAATTTTAGCTTGATTTAATGTGTCACACTTTGGGATTTGAGCGACTACGAGACATGGTTCAAAATGGTTCATTGATAAATTCCTGTTTCAAAACCACAAGTGTGACCCATCTTTTCAAGCTAAAATGGTCTGGAAAAGCCAAATTTGACATCAAATGTAAAATTCGAAAAACGTCGACCAACTTTCAATTTAATTGTGACACAACTCTTAAAATTTCTCTGCTCAATTTACCTACAACTATCACTGGGAGTTTCAGCAGTAAACTTTAGCTTGATTTTATTGGTCACACTTTGGGATTTGAGCGACTGTGAGACATGGTTCAAAATGGTTCACTGATAAATTCTTGCTTCAAAACCACTAGTGTGACCCATCTTTTCAAGCTAAAATGGTCTGGAAAAGCCAAATTTGACATCAAATGTAAAATTCGAAAAACGTCGACCAACTTTCAATTTAATTGTGGCACAACTGTTAAGATTTCTCTGCTCAATTTACCTAAAACTATCACTGGGAGTTTCAGCAGTAAATTTTAGCTTGATTTAATGTGTCACACTTTGTTATTTGAGCGACTACGAGACATGGTTCAAAATGGTTCACTGATAAATTATTGGTTCAAAACCACAAGTGTGACCCATCTTTTTAAGCTAAAATTGTCTGAAAAATTCAAATCTGACCTCAAATGTAAAATTCGAAAAACATCGACCAACTTTCAATTTAATTTTGGCACAACTGTTAAAATTTTTCTGCTCAATTTACCTAAAACTATCATTGGAAGTTTGAGCAGTAAATTTTAGTTTGATTTGATGTGTTACACTTTGGGATTTGAGCGACTACAAGACATGGTTCAAAAAGGTTCACTGATAAATTCTTGGTTCAAAACCACAAGTGTGACCCATCTTTTCAAGCTAAAATTGTCTGAAAAAAACAAATCTGACATCAAATGGAAAATTCGAAAAACATCGACCAACTTTCAATTTAATTCTGGCACAACTGTTAAAATTTTTCTGCTCAATTTACCTAAAACTATGACTGGAAGTTTCAGCCGTAAATTTTAGCTTGATTTAATGTGTCACACTTTGGGATCTGAGCGACTGCAAGACATGGTTCAAAATGGTTCACTGATAGATTCTTGCTTCAAAACCACAAGTGTGACCCATCTTTTCAAGCTTAAATTGTCTGAAAAAGACAAATCTGACATCAAATGTAAAATTCGAAAAACTTTGACCAACTTTCAATTTAATTCTGTCACAACTGTTAAAATTTCTCTGCTCAATTTACCTAAAATTATCACTGGGAGTTTCAGCAGTAAATTTTAGCTTGATTTGATGTGTCACATTTTGGAATTTGAGCGAATGCGAGACATGGTTCAAAATGGTTCATTGATAAATTCTTGATTCAAAACCACATGTGTGACCCATCTTTTCAAGCTAAAATTGTCTGAAAAAGACAAATCTGACATCAAATATATAATTCGAAAAACTTCGACCAACTTTCAATTTAATTCTGGCACAACTCTTAAAATTTCTCTGCTTAATTTACCTAAAACTATCACAGGGAGTTTCGGCAGTAAATTTTAGCTTGATTTAATGTGTCACACTTTGGGATTTGAGCGACTATGAGACATGGTTCACAATGGTTCACTGATAAATTCTTGCTTCGAAACCACAAGTGTGACCCATCTTTTCAAGCTAAAATTGTATGAAAAATTCAAATCTAACATCAAATGTAACATTTGAAAAACTTCGACAAACTTTCAATTTAATTCTGACACAATTCTTAAAATTTATCTGGTCAATTTACCTAAAACTATCACTGGGAGTTTTAACAGTAAATTCTAACTTGATTTAATGTGTCACACTTGGGAATTTTAACGACTGTGAAACATGGTTCAAAATGGTTCACTGATAAATTCTTGCTTCAAAACCACAAGTGTGACCCATCTTTTCAAGCTAAAATTGTCTGAAAAAGCCAAAGCTGACATCAAATGTAAAATTCGCAAAACATCGACCAACTTTCAGTTTAATTGTGACAGAACTCTTAAAATTTCTCTGCTCAATTTAGCTAAAATTAGCACTGGGAGTTTCAGCAGTACATATTAGCTTGATTTAATGTGTCACACTTTGGGATTTGAGCGACTACGAGGCATGGTTCAAAATGGTTTATTGATAAATTCCTGTTTCAAAACCACAAGTGTGACCCATCTTTTTAAGCTAAAATTGTCTGAAAAATTAAAATCTGATATTAAATGTAAAATTTGAAAAACCTCGACCAACTTTCAATTTAATTGTGACACAACTCTTAAAATTTCTCTGCTCAATTTACCTACAACTATCACTGGGAGTTTCAGCAGTAAATTTTAGCTTGATTTAATGTGTCACACTTTGGGATTTGAGCGACTACGAGACATGGTTCAAAATGGTTCATTGATAAATTCCTGTTTCAAAACCACAAGTGTGACCCATCTTTTTAAGCTAAAATTGTCTGAAAAATACAAATCTGACATCAAATGTAAAATTTGAAAAACATCGACTAACTTTCAATTTAATTGTGACACAACTGTTAAAATTTATCTGCTCAATTTACCTAAAACTATCACTGGGAGTTTCAGCAGTAAATTTTAACTTGATTTAATGTCTCACACTCTGGGATTTGAGCGACTGCGTGACATGGTTCAAAATGGTTCACTGATAAATTCTTGCTTCGAAACCACAAGTGTGACCCATCTTTTCAAGCTAAAATTGTATGAAAAATTCAAATCTAACATCAAATGTAACATTTGAAAAACTTCGACAAACTTTCAATTTAATTCTGACACAATTCTTAAAATTTATCTGGTCAATTTACCTAAAACTATCACTGGGAGTTTTAACAGTAAATTCTAACTTGATTTAATGTGTCACACTTGGGAATTTGAGCGACTGTGAAACATGGTTCAAAATGGTTCACTGATAAATTCTTGCTTCAAAACCATAAGTGTGACCCATCTTTTCAAGCTAAAATTGTCTGAAAAAGCCAAAGCTGACATCAAATGTTAAATTCGCAAAACATCGACCAACTTTCAGTTTAATTGTGACAGAACTCTAAAAATTTCTCTGCTCAATTTAGCTAAAATTAGCACTGGGAGTTTCAGCAGTACATATTAGCTTGATTTAATGTGTCTCACATTTTTGGATTTGAGCGACTACGAGGCATGGTTCAAAATGGTTCATTGATAAATTCCTGTTTCAAAACCACAAGTGTGACCCATCTTTTTAAGCTAAAATTGTCTGAAAAATTCAAATCTGATATTAAATGTAAAATTTGAAAAACCTCGACCAACTTTCAATTTAATTGTGACACAACTCTTAAAATTTCTCTGCTCAATTTACCTACAACTATCACTGGGAGTTTCAGCAGTAAATTTTAGCTTGATTTAATGTGTCACACTTTGGGATTTGAGCGACTACGAGACATGGTTCAAAATGGTTCATTGATAAATTCCTGTTTCAAAACCACAAGTGTGACCCATCTTTTTAAGCTAAAATTGTCTGAAAAATTCAAATCTGACCTCAAATGTAAAATTCGAAGAACATCGACCAACTTTCAATTTAATTTTGGCACAACTGTTAAAATTTTTCTGCTCAATTTACCTAAAACTATCATTGGAAGTTTCAGCAGTAAATTTTAGCTTGATTTGATGTGTTACACTTTGGGATTTGAGCGACTACAAGACATGGTTCAAAAAGGTTCACTGATAAATTCTTGGTTCAAAACCACAAGTGTGACCCATCTTTTCGAGCTAAAATTGTATGAAAAAGCCAAATCTAACATCAAATATAAGATTTGAAAAACTTCGACCAACTTTCAATTTAATTCTGACAAAAATCTTAAAATTTCTCTGGTCAATTTACCTAAAACTATCACTTGGAGTTTCAGCAGTAAATTTTAGCGTGATTTAATGTGTCACACTTTGGTATTTGAGCGACTGCGAAACACGGTTCAAAATGGTTCATTGATAAATTCTTGTTCCAAAACCACAAGTGTGACCCATCTTTTCAAGCTAAAATTGTCTGAAAATTTCAAATCTGACATCAATCGTGAAATTCGAAAAACATCGACCAACTTTCAATTTAATTCTGGCACAACTGTTAAAATTTCTCTGCTCAATTTACCTAAAACTATCACTGGGAGTTTCAGCAGTAAATTTTAGCTTGATTTAATGTGTCACACTTTGTGATTTGAACGACTGTAAAACATGGTTCAAAATGGTTCACTGATGAATTCCTATTTCAAAACCACAAGTGTGACCCATCTTTTCAAGCTAAAATTGTCTGAAAAAGACAAATTTTACATTAAAAGTTTGACCACTTTAATTACCTTGTCATTCCTGTTGTATTGCTTTAGTGTTTTACCGGTTGCCTATAACACACAATAATTAATTCTTCATTATTTATTTCGACGACTTTTGTGGGTCATTCTACACCCACACATCCAAAATCGATCTCGATAATCCAACCTGCGTCATCCCAATAATTCGGACCGGACTCATTTGGTACCCAGGACCGGACCGGGCACTAAATAATTCCCTTTCTCATTAACGAGTTCAGCAAAACTCCCAAAGGAAGATGCAGGGGTGGAATATTTCCAGTAGAATTTACGGATTAAATTTCACAGCTGCTAAAATCGCAAGGTTTATACACCCATCAGAAGTAAATATTTGCGGTTTTAATGGGTCAATAAAACCACGGCTCGTTTATGCGTCGGTAATTATCCAGTAATTAATTCCAGTGCTACGAAGTTGCCAGTTTTGGCCCGTGCGTGAAAATCGAGGTGGTGCTTGTGTCTTTGTCAATGAAGATCTCACACATTTCATGCTATCGAATTTCGAGTGAATTTCTAGGGGCCTGAGTCATTTTATTGTTGCCCACTTACCGGAAAAAATTCCAAGTATGTACTTAAGTAAATATTTTATTGAGGCATTTCATGTAATCGGTACTGATTGCACGTTACGAGGCATTATCTTGTCAGGTAGAAGTGGTCAGACGTTCGTGGTGAGTGCCCAATCGCTTAAGTGAGTACATTTGTATAGATTTTCAAATTTCATATAAGGGCTAAAGGGACCATTTTTCGATTGGTTGTAGTCAGGCTGCCGCGGGAAATTTAAATGTCAAACTTTATCTCCGGTTATTATCACCTATTAGTGTTATACTGATATAATGAGATATCAAAATAACTAAATATCAAACCATCAGATGGACGAAATAGAAGAATATCAAATTTAATACAGTCAACTTGACATTTAATAATAATTAAGGCGGCTGTACATACATGGCCAACTAAATGGTCATAAAGCAAAAAAACAGCTGTAGCCACGGTAGTATTTGTAAATAAAACGTTATTGTTACTGTTAAGTCATAAAATTATTGTTATGAACGAAGAACATCCCAAAAGAAAATTTTGACGTTAAATTGCAGCTGTTTAAACATAGGATCATCGGCGCCGTGGCTTAGTTGGTTAAAGCGCCTGTCTAGTAAACAGGAGATCGTGGGTTCGAATCCCACCGGGGCCTGTGCTTTGAGCACACTTTTTTTTTCGCCCAAATCTGTGCTATCACAAAATTTTATCACGTGTCACGTAAACCCGACTTATTTGTTAAGTAAACACGTACTGACTTCCGTCTGAGTCAGTCAGTTTAAGTTAGGACCCGGGCAGTCACACATGACGTCACGACCCATCAAATTCTATTAGCCCGAAATGCGGCAGTGATCACCAGTGTTTATTTCCAAGGACACGATGGGCCAGCACGTCTCGAGGACGGACTTCGAGTGGGTGTACACCGAGGAGCCCCACGCCAGCCGGCGAAAACTGATTTTAGGTTAGGTCGCCCCGCCCGGTAACACCCGTCTCACCCGTTGTTTTCCAGAGAAGTACCCGCAGATCAAGCAGCTCTTCGGCTACGACCCCAACTTCAAATGGGTGGTCACCCTCATGGTGGCGATCCAGTTCGTGATGATATGGGTGATGAGGGACCGGTCGTGGCCGGTGATTCTCCTGGTGGGGTACTGTTTCGGGGGGGTCATCAACCACTCGTTGATGCTGGGTGAGTAGGAGGAGCGGTTGGACGGGGGGCTAACGGGGAGTGTCGTAGCTGTGCACGAGATATCGCACAATTTGGCGTTCGGGCACGGGAGGCCCATGTGGAATAAGGTGTTTGGATTCTTTGCCAATCTACCCATCGGGTTGCCCATTTCCATCAGCTTCAGGAAGTACCATCTAGAGCACCACAAGGTAGGGGCTACTACTATCAAGTAGGCTTTGACTGTCATTGAGGATTAATTTTAATGAAAATTGGGGCTTCAATTGGGTGTTCACTTTACATTCAGAGTGACTCTATGTGGATGTGAGTCCAGGGATCCATTTAGACTGTAGTCTTGGGTCTGTAGACCACTCATTTTTAGGTTAGAATGCGACCCAGAATCAAATTACCGCTTGTTTTTAGACGAAGTAGGTTGTGGTTGAGCAAACTTTTAGGTTAGAATTGTCATTGCAGTACCAAGGCGACGAGCTCAAGGACACCGACATCCCCACCTACCTCGAGGCGAAGCTCTTCTGCACCACCTTCGGCAAGTTCGTCTGGGTGATCCTCCAACCCTTCTTCTACTCCTTCCGGCCCCTAGTGACCTACCCCAAGCAGCCCACCCTGCTCGAGCTGGTCAACACTGTGATACAGCTGATCTTCGATGCCATAGTAGTGTACTTCTGCGGTGAGCCCCCCGACCCCCTAGTCCACCCTTCTAACTGTCTCTCTCTCAGGGGGGCGCGTGCTCGGCTACCTAATCTTCGGGTCGGTGATGGCGATGGGCCTCCACCCCGTCGCCGGCCACTTCATCTCCGAGCACTACATGTTCAAGAAGGGCTACGAGACGTACAGCTACTACGGCCCCCTGAACTGGATCACGTTCAACGTGGGGTACCACAACGAGCACCATGACTTCCCCTACGTTCCCGGGTCGAGGCTGCCCGAGGTGAAGAAGATCGCCCCCGAGTTCTACGACAATCTGCCGCAGCACCACTCCTGGACCGCCGTGCTGTACGACTTCGTCATGGACCCCGACGTGGGGCCGTACGCGCGGATGAAGCGCAAGAGTCGCGGGTTGGACTCGTAAATCGCCAAAGATGTGAATCTGTCCTGCATGTTTGATTAACGTAATCTTAGGGTTCTGATATTGGGGGCTCGCGGACTGTCGGTGATCGATTGTGGCTTACTAATGTTTGTACTTTGTATATAAAGATATTTTTCAATATTGTGAGTAGTTCTCAGGCTTTATTTAATAAAGAAGTGTTGTTGCATGGCTTGGAGTTTCGCCTGTTGGTTTTTTGAAAACTCGGTGCCAAAGACACAAAAAAAAAACTAGAAAAATGCAGCAATCAGCGAATCCAA
This sequence comes from Diaperis boleti, assembly GCA_963583935.1. Lineage (NCBI taxonomy): Eukaryota > Metazoa > Arthropoda > Insecta > Coleoptera > Tenebrionidae > Diaperis > Diaperis boleti. The sequence goes on along the minus strand of OY757245.1, from coordinate 2,582,071 downwards.
AACAATACAGATAACATCAAAAAGAACCAATAAATATCACCAAAAAGGCCAAGAAGTAGAAAACAAAAAAGGACCAGAGATAACCTAACCAAAAGACCGATCGAACCGAAGTACTGTACCACTTTTTACACGTGTTGCATATAACATTTTTTCTACGATCGTCCCAGGCGTCACATTTCTGGAAAATATAATTGCATTATTGTGACTTGTGTGGATGAGATAGCCCATCCCTTTCAAAAAAAATTCGTAGTGTTTATCCCGTATTTATAAATGCGACTTTGATAATGCCAATTTAAATTTACCGCTTTGTCTCAACTCCGCCTATGGCTTCTCATTGGTGGGTATAAATACTAAAATTACTTTACACTTTATAATTGACAGAATTAAATTAACACGTTTTTTATCTGTGCATTTATTCTTCTTACACAACTCTTACAGTCAGATTTTTTTTCGTGATCATCTTTACGACGCCCTTGTCTACTTGTATGTACGGTGGACGCCACTGGTTGCCGACGTAAACGATCTGGGGAAATTTGCCATTTACAATCCAAATTAATCCCATCCCGTTGGCAGCCCCATGCTGTCATCTGCCAAACGCCATTATACGTCAATTCCGTTCAATTGCTCCGGTGCTCTGGTGATGTGGATTATCCTTAATTGCGACGACTAGAAGTAAGTACTTTCGCAGCCGTCGCCCCCTGTCGTGTGACTCCACCCCCGTCCCACCACAACCCTCCGGCAACTTTGAGGTTATGTCGCCTCGGTGTCCCCAGGACCGGTGCGATCGCGGCCGCCCGATTAGTAACCCCGTTTTTTCCAGCCGATGAGCGCCGAATGGCGGGCAAGAATTCCAGGAGCAAGAACTCTCAGATAAAAGAAGAGGCACTGACAAAAGCGCAGCTAAAAATCGAATGCAAGAAACGGGGGCTTAAGAGCGGCGGGAACAAGGCGGAACTGGTATGGGAGAGTAGAGCCAGTTTTCGTTTTGTCGCTTGCTTGTGTGTCCACGCTTGGTTTCCTAACCTCACTTTCCGATTTTCGCCTTTCTGAGGTGTTTTTTTTGTGGCAGCTCCAGCGACTCGCCAACATGGCCACCACCAGACGGAAGCAGACTGCCTCGAACGGGACCGCGCCGTTGGGGGGCTCCGGGGACAGGCGGCGCAAGGAGTCGGAGCGCCAAGACAGGGAGTCCCTGGTGCTCTGGAAGCGGCCCCTCGTCACGCTGGAGTTCTCCGCGAAGGAGGTCTTCGTGTTGTTGACCACGTACGGAAAGAAGTGAGTAAGTCGGGGCCCCCGTATACAAACAAAAAAGCGGAGACACCGTTGCCCCCGCAGGCTACAAGACGTTGACCCGCGCTCCTATTGTTAAGTGGAGCGGGTGCGAGAGAGAGAGGGAGAAGGTCGCGTGGATCGGCAATGATTGTTTTGTTTTGTTTTGGAGGGCGCGTTAATGCGCAGGTAACGTGATAGCGAGTACGCAATTCTGATTGGTTGCCGGGATCACCAGGACGCGAGATGATTGCAATTACCGGGTTATTGCGAATGGCCACATTCGAGCCACTTGTTTGAAGTTCGCAGTTTCTTATCGGTATGAATGTGCTAATTATAAGTGGATGCTTGCTATTGTTAGTCTTATCTGAGAGAAAACAGAAGCGTTTGCTAACGCAAATAAAAAACGAAATTGTTTGACTTTTGGGTAAAAATAGAATTTAAAAATAAAACAACCTGATGTACATCCAGTATAAAATAAGAAAAAAGAGATTTTAAACCAAATTTTTTCTTCTCCAGAACACTAGAACACAAGAAACTCGTCCTATTACTAGCGCTAACGCTGCTGTCCTCATACCTCCTGGTGAAGACCTCCGGCCCCCACCAGTCCATCGTCGAACTGATCTACAAGAAACTTTTGTGGTGCTCGTATTGGATAGGCTTAGGTAACACTACCCCCTCCTCTGACAAGCCCCCAACTCTTTTAAACCCCAGGAATATTGTCGTCCGTGGGCTTGGGAACGGGCCTCCACACGTTCATTTTGTACCTCGGCCCCCACATAGCGGCGGTTAGCCTCGCCGCCTACGAATGCGGGTCTCTGAATTTCCCGCAGCCGCCGTACCCGGACGAAATTATCTGTCCCGACGAACGTAACCCCCTGGGCGTGTCTATATTAAGCATCATGTCGAAGGTGCGACTGGAGACGATGTGTTGGGGCGTGGGGACGGCGCTGGGGGAGCTGCCGCCGTATTTCATGGCGCGGGCGGCGAGACTTTCAGGGTGAGCCGCGCCCTCATTTCCGTTTTCGGCGTGCAATGTCGTGGTTTCAGGATCGACCCCGACGACGAGGACGACGACCTGAAGGAGTTCGAGGAGCTCAACCGGAAGCAGAACAGCCCCGATCTCACCCTCATCGAGAGGGGGAAGCTGTTCGTCGAGGACCTGGTGCAGCGGGTGGGATTCTGGGGCATCCTGGCCTGCGCCAGCGTGAGTAGCATTTTCGCCCTTAAACCGTTTCACTATGAGAGAGTCCGCAGATCCCGAACCCCCTGTTCGACCTGGCCGGCATCACCTGCGGCCACTTCCTGGTGCCCTTCTGGACGTTCTTCGGCGCCACCGTCATCGGCAAGGCCGTCATCAAGACCCACATCCAGAAGCTCTTCGTCATCATCGCCTTCAACGAGACGCTCATAATGACGGCCCTGGAGTGGTTGAAATTCGTGCCCGTCGTCGGCGACAAGCTACAAGTACCTTTCAAGACGTTCCTGGACGCCCAGAAGGCGAGGTTCCACAAGGGCGGGGGCCACGGGGAGGCGGCCCCCGGCGGAGGCAGCGTGCTGAGTTGGATCTTCGAGAAGTTCGTGGTCGGGATGATTTTGTACTTCGTCGTGTCGATAGTTAACTCGTTCGCTCAAAGTTATCACAAGAGGATACACAAGAAGAGTAAAGTTGCGAGGGATTGAAGGGTGGCGTGATCCCAGAGTGGTCATTTAGTTCAATTCGTCTTTATTTATGTTTGATTTTTGTTGATATTTTTACGAGGGCGGTGCGGTTGTTGAGCATTCCTTTGTGGATACTTATTGTAAGTATTTGATATTGTATTTACGTTCCAATCGTGTATAGATTTATTCACTTTTTAGTCAATTGTAGTGATTGCGTTTGTGTGATTTAGTTGTTGCAAAAAATATATATTTTGAAGTGGCGCTGGTCGCATTTGAACCTGTCCCCCGTCTTGATCTTCCTATAATGAATCATCGATATAACACTCGCCGCGATTATAATTGTGTATTTATTATTGTCTTTTATCGACGAATGTCAATGACACTAACCTGTGGCAATAAATTAATATCGTCAGGCAGGCAGCAACGTAAGTACATATTATGCAGTGTCGATTGAATCACGTTACAACTTTTCGTTGCAGAATGGAGACATCAAGGACACGAAAGAACGATTGGGAAGATGTTGACGAGAGCGGCAACTTGGCCGATGAAGATGTCGAGGATATTTCACTAGACGACTCGGAAGTAGTGGAATTTTGGAGGAACGTGTCCGTGGTGTGGATGGCAGCTGAGGCCTTCGATGCCTTGTGGGACCTGGCGGTGTTTTGGATATTTGTAATGTAATTTATTTGGTCAATACATATTGGGTTGAAATAGTTGCGCATAAAGTATTTTTGTTGCCACGTAGCGAGGTCACATTTCGCTTTTGCGAAGAACTGCCAACTTCATCGTGATGTAACTCTGTGGAATGAGTCATATCTTCACGGTTATATACGACTTCAAAAAATTTATTATTCGTTTTTAAAAAACCCGGGAGCCGTAATTACCAAAATTTCCATTTCAAAATATCTACTATTCCGATTTTACAAGTTTCAAAATTTGCCAAGATGCCAATTTTCAATATTTCAAATTTCAAAATTCGAAACATCTGATATTTGGAACTTCAAGAATACAAATTTTCAAAATCTCAAGTTTGAACATTCCAAATTTTCAAAATTCCCAGATTCCAATTCCAAATTTTCAACTTTGGAAATTCCAAAATTTTAAAATTCCGAGTGCCAAAATTTCCATTTTGAGGATTCCAAGAGGGACAACTTTCAAGATCTGAAGTTTCAATATTTAAAATTCCAAGTGCCAAGATGCCAATTTTTAATATTTCAGATTCGTAGACTCCAAGTTTCAAGATTCTCATTTCAAAGATTCAAAATGTCTACTATTCCGAGATTTCAAGTTCCACAATTCCAAGTGCCAAGTTGCCAAATTTAATATTTTAAATTTCAAATTCAAAATTTGAAACATCTGACATCTGAAGCCTCAAGATTCCAAATTTTCAAAATCTCAAGTTTGAGCATTACAAATTTTCAAAATTCCTAGATACCAATTTCAAAATTTGAAATTTGGAATCTCCAAGATTTACGAAACTTCAAAATTACAATTTTTCACGATTTACAATTTCCAAGAGTCAAAGTTTTAAGATTCCGAGTGCCAAAATTTCCATTTTAAAGGTTTCAAATTTCCCAGATTCGTAGACTCCAAGTTTCAAGATTCTCATTTCAAAGATTCAAAATTTCTACTATTCCGATATTACAAGTTCAAAAATTCCAAGTGCCAAGATGCCAATTTTTAATATTTCAAATTCAAAATTCGAAACATCTGACATCTGAAGTATCAAGATTCCAAATTTTCAAAATCTCAAGTTTGAGGATTCCAAATTTTCAAAATTCCCAGATCCCAACTTCAAAATTTCAAATTTGGAATTTCCAAGATTTACGAAACTTCAAAATTACAATTTTTCAAGATTTCTAATTTCCAAGACTGAAAGTTTTTAGATTCCGAGTGTCAAAATTTCCATTTTAAAGATTTCAAATTTCCCAGATTCGTAGACTCCAAGTTTCAAGATTCTCATTTCAAAGATTCAAAATTTCTACTATTCCGATATTACAAGTTCCAAAATTCCAAGTGCCAAGATGCCAATTTTAATATTTCAAATCGCAAATTCAACATCTGACATCTGAAGCCTCAAGATTCCAAATTTTCAAAATCTCAAGTTTCAGCATTACAAATTTTCAAAATTCCCAGATCCCAATTTCAAAATTTTAAATTTGGAATTTCCAAGATTTACGAAACTTCAAGATTACAATTTTTCAAGATTTCCAATTTCCAAGACTCAAACTTTTAAGATTCCGAGTGCCAAAATTTCCATTTTAAAGGTTTCAAATTTCCCAGATTCGTAGACTCCAAGTTTCAAGATTCTCATTTCAAAGATTCAAAATTTCCACTATTCCGAGATTACTAGTTCCAAAATTCCAAGTGCCAAGATGCCAATTTTTAATATTTCAAATTTCAAATTCAAAATTCGAAACATCTGACATCTGAAGTATCAAGATTCCAAATTTTCAAAATCTCAAGTTTGAGGATTCCAGATTTTCAAAATTCCCAGATCCCAACTTCAAAATTTCAAATTTGGAATTTCCAAGATTTACGAAACTTCAAAATTACAATTTTTCAAGGTTTTCAATTTCCAAGACTCAAAGTTTTAAGACTCCGAGTGCCAAAATTTCCATTTTAAAGATTTCAAATTTCCCAGATTCGTAGACTCCAAGTTTCAAGATTCTCATTTCAAAGATTCAAAATTTCCACTATTCCGAGATTACTAGTTCCAAAATACCAAGTGTCAAGATGCCAATTTTTAATATTTCAAATTTCAAATTCAAAATTCGAAACATCTGACATCTGAAGCCTCAAGATTCCAAATCTTCAAAATCTCAAGTTTGAGCATTACAAATTTTCAAAATTCCCAGATCCCAACTTCAAAATTTCAAATTTGGAATTTCCAAGATTTACGAAACTTCAAAATTACAATTTTTCAAGATTTCTAATTTCCAAGACTGAAAGTTTTTAGATTCCGAGTGTCAAAATTTCCATTTTAAAGATTTCAAATTTCCCAGATTCGTGGACTCCAAGTTTCAAGATTCTCATTTCAAAGATTCAAAATTTCCACTATTCCGAGATTACTAGTTCCAAAATTCCAAGTGTCAAGATGCCAATTTTTAATATTTCAAATTTCGAATTCAAAATTCGAAACATCTGACATCTGAAGCCTCAAGATTCCAAATTTTCAAAATCTCAAGTATGAGCATTACAAATTTTCAAAATTCCCAGATTCCAATTTCAAAATTTCAAATTTGGAATTTCGAAGATTTACGAAACTTCAAAATTACAATTTTTCACGATTTACAATTTCCAAGAGTCAAAGTTTTAAGATTCCGAGTGCCAAAATTCCATTTTAAAGATTTCAAATTTCCCAGATTCGTAGACTCCAAGTTTCAAGATTCTCATTTCAAAGATTCAAAATTTCCACTATTCCGAGATTACTAGTTCCAAAATTCCAAGTGTCAAGATGCCAATTTTTAATATTTCAAATTTCGAATTCAAAATTCGAAACATCTGACATCTGAAGCCTCAAGATTCCAAATTTTCAAAATCTCAAGTTTCAGCATTACAAATTTTCAAAATTCCCAGATCCCAATTTCAAAATTTTAAATTTGGAATTTCCAAGATTTACGAAACTTCAAGATTACAATTTTTCAAGATTTCCAATTTCCAAGACTCAAACTTTTAAGATTCCGAGTGCCAAAATTTCCATTTTAAAGATTTCAAATTTCCCAGATTCGTAGACTCCAAGTTTCAAGATTCTCATTTCAAAGATTCAAAATTTCCACTATTCCGAGATTACTAGTTCCAAAATTCCAAGTGTCAAGATGCCAATTTTTAATATTTCAAATTTCGAATTCAAAATTCGAAACATCTGACATCTGAAGCCTCAAGATTCCAAATTTTCAAAATCTCAAGTTTGAGCATTCCAAATTTTCAAAATTCCCAGATCCCAATTTCAAAATTTTAAATTTGGAATTTCCAAGATTTACGAAACTTCAAGATTACAATTTTTCAAGATTTCCAATTTCCAAGACTCAAACTTTTAAGATTCCGAGTGCCAAAATTTCCATTTTAAAGATTTCAAGTTTCCCAGATTCGTAGACTCCAAGTTTCAAGATTCTCATTTCAAAGATTCAAAATTTCCACTATTCCGAGATTACTAGTTCCAAAATTCCAAGTGTCAAGATGCCAATTTTTAATATTTCAAATTTCAAATTCAAAATTCGAAACATCTGACATCTGAAGCCTCAAGATTCCAAATTTTCAAAATCTCAAGTTTGAGCATTACAAATTTTCAAAATTCCCAGATTCCAATTTCAAAATTTCAAATTTGGAATTTCAAAGATTTACGAAACTTCAAAATTACAATTTTTCAAGATTTCCAATTTCCAACACTCAAAGTTTTAAGATTCCGAGTGCCAAAATTCCATTTTAAAGATTTCAAATTTCCCAGATTCGTAGACTCCAAGTTTCAAGATTCTCATTTCAAAGATTCAAAATTTCTACTATTCCGAGATTACAAGTTCCAAAATTCCAAGTGCCAAGATGCCAATTTTTAATATTTCAAATTTCAAATTCAATATTCGATACATCTGACATCTGAAGCCTCAAGATTCCAAATTTTCAAAATCTCAAGTTTGAGCATTACAAATTTTCAAAATTCCTAGATACCAATTTTAAAATTTCAAATTTGGAATTTCCAAGATTTACGAAACTTCAAAATTACAATTTTTCAAGATGTCCAATTTTCAAGACTCAAAGTTTTAATATTCCGGGTGCCAAAATTGCCATTTTAAAGATTTCAAATTTCCCAGATTCGTAGACTCCAAGTTTCAAGATTCTCATTTCAAAGATTCAAAATTTCCACTATTCCGAGATTACTAGTTCCAAAATTCCAAGTGTCAAGATGCCAATTTTTAATATTTCAAATTTCGAATTCAAAATTCGAAACATCTGACATCTGAAGCCTCAAGATTCCAAATTTTCAAAATCTCAAGTTTGAGCATTACAAATTTTCAAAATTCCCAGATCCCAATTTCAAAATTTTAAATTTGGAATTTCCAAGATTTACGAAACTTCAAGATTACAATTTTTCAAGATTTCCAATTTCCAAGACTCAAACTTTTAAGATTCCGAGTGCCAAAATTTCCATTTTAAAGATTTCAAATTTCCCAGATTCGTAGACTCCAAGTTTCAAGATTCTCATTTCAAAGATTCAAAATTTCCACTATTCCGAGATTACTAGTTCCAAAATTCCAAGTGTCAAGATGCCAATTTTTAATATTTTAAATTTCAAATTCAAAATTCGAAACATCTGTCATCTGAAGCCTCAAGATTCCAAATTTTCAAAATCTCAAGTTTGAGCATTACAAATTTTCAAAATTCCTAGATACCAATTTCAAAATTTCAAATTTGGAATTTCCAAGATTTACGAAACTTCAAAATTACAATTTTTCAAGATGTCCAATTTCCAAGACTCAAAGTTTTAATATTCCGGGTGCCAAAATTGCCATTTTAAAGATTTCAAATTTCCCAGATTCGTAGACTCCAAGTTTCAAGATTATCATTTCAAAGATTCAAAATTTCCACTATTCCGAGATTACTAGTTCCAAAATACCAAGTGTCAAGATGCCAATTTTTAATATTTCAAATTTCAAATTCAAAATTCGAAACATCTGACATCTGAAGCCTCAAGATTCCAAATCTTCAAAATCTCAAGTTTGAGCATTACAAATTTTCAAAATTCCCAGATCCCAATTTCAAAATTTTAAATTTGGAATTTCCAAGATTTACGAAACTTCAAGATTACAATTTTTCAAGATTTCCAATTTCCAAGACTCAAACTTTTAAGATTCCGAGTGCCAAAATTTCCATTTTAAAGATTTCAAGTTTCCCAGATTCGTAGACTCCAAGTTTCAAGATTCTCATTTCAAAGATTCAAAATTTCCACTATTCCGAGATTACTAGTTCCAAAATTCCAAGTGTCAAGATGCCAATTTTTAATATTTCAAATTTCAAATTCAAAATTCGAAACATCTGACATCTGAAGCCTCAAGATTCCAAATTTTCAAAATCTCAAGTTTGAGCATTACAAATTTTCAAAATTCCCAGATCCCAATTTCAAAATTTTAAATTTGGAATTTCCAAGATTTACGAAACTTCAAGATTACAATTTTTCAAGATTTCGAATTTCCAAGACTCAAACTTTTAAGATTCCGAGTGCCAAAATTTCCATTTTAAAGATTTCAATTTTCCCAGATTCGTAGACTCCAAGTTTCAAGATTCTCATTTCAAAGATTCAAAATTTCCACTATTCCGAGATTACTAGTTCCAAAATTCCAAGTGTCAAGATGCCAATTTTTAATATTTCAAATTTCAAATTCAAAATTCGAAACATCTGTCATCTGAAGCCTCAAGATTCCAAATTTTCAAAATCTCAAGTTTGAGCATTCCAAATTTTCAAAGTTCCCAGATCCCAATTTCAAAATTTTAAATTTGGAATTTCCAAGATTTACGAAACTTCAAGATTACAATTTTTCAAGATTTCCAATTTCCAAGACTCAAAGTTTTAAGATTCCGAGTGCCAAAATTGCCATTTTAAAGATTTCAAATTTCCCAGATTCGTAGACTCCAAGTTTCAAGATTCTCATTTCAAAGATTCAAAATTTCTACTATTCCGAGATTACAAGTTCCAAAATTCCAAGTGCCAAGATGCCAATTTTTAATATTTCAAATTTCAAATTCAATATTCGATACATCTGACATCTGAAGCCTCAAGATTCCAAATTTTCAAAATCTCAAGTTTGAGCATTACAAATTTTCAAAATTCCTAGATACCAATTTCAAAATTTCAAATTTGGAATTTCCAAGATTTACGAAACTTCAAAATTACAATTTTTCAAGATGTCCAATTTTCAAGACTCAAAGTTTTAATATTCCGGGTGCCAAAATTGCCATTTTAAAGATTTCAAATTTCCCAGATTCGTAGACTCCAAGTTTCAAGATTCTCATTTCAAAGATTCAAAATTTCTACTATTCCGAGATTACAAGTTCCAAAATTCCAAGTGTCAAGATGCCAATTTTTAATATTTCAAATTTCAAATTCAAAATTCGAAACATCTGACATCTGAAGCCTCAAGATTCCAAATCTTCAAAATCTCAAGTTTGAGCATTACAAATTTTCAAAATTCCCAGATCAAAATTTCAAAATTTTAAATTTGGAATTTCCAAGATTTACGAAACTTCAAGATTACAATTTTTCAAGATTTCCAATTTCCAAGACTCAAACTTTTAAGATTCCGAGTGCCAAAATTTCCATTTTAAAGATTTCAAGTTTCCCAGATTCGTAGACTCCAAGTTTCAAGATTCTCATTTCAAAGATTCAAAATTTCCACTATTCCGAGATTACTAGTTCCAAACTTCCAAGTGCCAAGATGCCAATTTTTAATATTTCAAATTTCAAATTCAAAATTCGAAACATCTGACATCTGAAGCCTCAAGATTCCAAATTTTCAAAATCTCAAGTTTGAGCATTACAAATTTTCAAAATTCCCAGATCCCAACTTCAAAATTTCAAATTTGGAATTTCCAAGATTTACGAAACTTCAAAATTACAATTTTTCAAGATTTCCAATTTTCAAGACTCAAAGTTTTAATATTCCGGGTGCCAAAATTTCCATTTTAAAGATTTCAAATTTCCCTGATTCGTAGACTCCAAGTTTCAAGATTCTCATTTCAAAGATTCAAAGTTTCTTCTATTCCGAGATTACAAGTTCCAAAATTCCAAGTGCCAAGATGCCAATTTTTAATATTTCAAATTTCAAATTCAAAATTCGAAACATCTGACATCTGAAGCCTCAAGATTCCAAATTTTCAAAATCTCAAGTTTGAGCATTACAAATTTTCAAAATTCCCAGATTCTAATTTCAAAATTTCAAATTTGGAATTTCAAAGATTTACGAAACTTCAAAATTACAATCTTTCAAGATTTCCAATTTTCAAGACTCAAAGTTTTAATATTCCGGGTGCCAAAATTTCCATTTTAAAGATTTCAAGTTTCCCTGATTCGTAGACTCCAAGTTTCAAGATTCTCATTTCAAAGATTCAAAGTTTCTTCTATTCCGAGATTACAAGTTCCAAAATTCCAAGTGCCAAGATGCCAATTTTTAATATTTCAAATTTTAAATTCAAAATTCGAAACATCTGACATCTGAAGCCTCAAGATTCCAAATTTTCAAAATCTCAAGTTTGAGCATTACAAATTTTCAAAATTCCCAGATCCCAACTTCAAAATTTCAAATTTGGAATTTCCAAGATTTACGAAACTTCAAAATTACAATTTTTCAAGATTTCCAATTTTCAAGACTCAAAGTTTTAATATTCCGGGTGCCAAAATTTCCATTTTAAAGATTTCAAGTTTCCCTGATTCGTAGACTCCAAGTTTCAAGATTCTCATTTCAAAGATTCAAAGTTTCTTCTATTCCGAGATTACAAGTTCCAAAATTCCAAGTGCCAAGATGCCAATTTTTAATATTTCAAATTTCAAATTCAAAATTCGAAACATCTGACATCTGAAGCCTCAAGATTCCAAATTTTCAAAATCTCAAGTTTGAGCATTACAAATTTTCAAAATTCCCAGATTCTAATTTCAAAATTTCAAATTTGGAATTTCAAAGATTTACGAAACTTCAAAATTACAATTTTTCAAGATTTCCAATTTTCAAGACTCAAAGTTTTAATATTCCGGGTGCCAAAATTTCCATTTTAAAGATTTCAAATTTCCCTGATTCGTAGACTCCAAGTTTCAAGATTCTCATTTCAAAGATTCAAAGTTTCTTCTATTCCGAGATTACAAGTTCCAAGATTCCAAGTGCCAAGATGCCAATTTTTAATATTTCAAATTTCAAATTCAAAATTCGAAACATCTGACATCTGAAGCCTCAAGATTCCAAATTTTCAAAATCTCAAGTTTCAGCATTCCAAATTTTCAAAATTCCCAGATTTCCATTTCAAAATTTGAAATTTGGAATCTCCAAGATTTACGAAACTTCAAAATTACAATTTTTCAAGATTTCCAATTTCCAAGACTCAAAGTTTTAAGATTCCGAATTTCCCAGATTCGTAGACTCCAAGTTTCAAGATTCTCATTTTAAAGATTCAAAATTTCTACTATTCCGAGATTACAAGTTCCAAAATTCCAAGTGCCAGGATGCCAATTTTCGATGTTCCGATGTTAACAACTACAACAATTGGACGAAACGTAAAGTACATGAGAACAAAAATTACAGCGAATGACAGGTAACCTTACTATGTCGAGCCAGCTGTTGACACGTCACTAGCACGTGCGTTTGTTTGGAAAAGTCCCCATTCTCATTGACGTCTCGACTTTTCCAGTCTAATAGACTTATCGGGAGTTTAACCTGCACTCGGGTCTAATCTTATGTCAAGGTTCTAGCGATATGTATTTGTGGCCCCAAATACGTCCAAAGTTACGTCATGCTGCATTTAAAAACCTTGGGAAACCGCATCTTCAACCATTGTTGCAGACCATGTTCGACCTAGTGCTGCTGCTGTTGCTTTGCACCCCCTTCATTTGGTGGTACCTCGTCTTACACAAATTCAGATCATTGAAGGGCATCCCAGGTCCGAAACCACTTCCTATTATTGGGAACGCGCTTGACATCGGCGGATCTCCTCAAGGTAAAAAGGGTATTTACAAACGGTGACACCAAAGTGTTGTTTTTAGAGCTGCTACAAAACGCCGTAAAATTTTTCAATCGGTATGGGGACGTCTTCAAGATCTACATAGGCGGCGATTTGAAAGTCTTTATTGCAAACGCGGAGCTGTTCGAGAAGATAATGGGCTCCAACGTCCATATCACGAAATCGGATGGGTACTTTCTGCTGAACCGTTTCATCAATTATGGACTTTTAACCAGCACAGGTCTGTATGGTGTAGTTCACATCGTAAAAAAATCCAAACATCCAAATTATAAAATTGCAAATTTTCAAGATTCTTAGTTTCAAGATACCAAATTCCCATGATTTCAAGACTAAGATTCCAATATCCCAAGTTCCAAAACTTCAAGTGGAAAGATTTCCAATTTTCCACAATTCCAAGCTTCAAGATTTAAATTGCCGAGATTCCACATTTCCAAAATACAAAGCTTCACGATTCTAAATTCTTAAGATTTCTATATTCCAAAGTTACAACTTTTGGGATTCTAGATTCTGATACCCCATGATTCTAAATTTTTAAGATTCTAATATCTAATTCTCCAAATTTTTGTGATTTTTATATCCTAACATTCTGGACTTCCAAATTTCAAGATTCCAAATACCGACATTCCAATTTTCAAGATTCCCCATTTCCAACATACAAAGCTTCAAAATTCTAGATTTTCAAGATTACGAAGTTCAAAATTTTTGGATTCTAATACCCCATGACTCCAGGATTCTAGACAGTAAATTTTCAAGATTCTAAAATTTAATGCTTGTGATTTTTAGATCCTAAGAATCGGCTTCCAACTTTCAAATTTTCAAGATACGAAACTTCACGATTCTAAATTCTCAAAATTTCTATATTCCAAAGTTACAACTTTTTGTTTTACAAGTTTCCGCAGCTTTTAATTTCAAAAACTGAAATTTTTAGATGTCACAATTCCAAGATTTCAACTTTCAAATTCAACAACAATCCAAATTCCCAAAACTATAAGCTTCAAGATTCCAAAAGCCCGAAGATCCCAAGTGAAGATTCCAATATTCCGATATCCAAGTCGTCAGATGCCATTTCGAAGATACCAAATTTCCAAGAGTTATTAGATTAAATTAGTAACTTGAAATTTTGAAATTTGGCATCTTAGAATCTTAAAAATTGGAATTTTGACACTTGGGATATTGGAACGTTGAGGCTTGTAATTTTGAAAATAAAATATTAGAACTCGGAATATTGAAAACCTTAAAGTTTGGGGTCTTGCAATTTGGAATTTTGCAAATTTGGTATTTTGAAAATTGGCATCTTGCGACTTGGAATATTGGAATCTTGAAAATGGCAATCTTGGCACTTGGATTCTTTGTAAATTTTGTAATTTGTAGTGTTGGCAGATTGAATTTTGACACTTGCACCCTAAGAACTTGCGACATTGGAATCGTGAAAGTTGTAGCTTGGCATCTTAGAATCTTCGGATTCGGAATATTCGAATCTTGAGGCTTGTAATTTTGAAATCTTGGAAATAGAAATCTTATAATTTTGACATTTTGAAACTGTATCTTGAAAATTTGGGATAGTGAAATTTTGAAATTTGGCATCTTTGAATATTTAAAATTGGAGTCTTGACACTTGGGATATTGGAACGATGAGGCTTGGAATTTTGAAAATTTGGAATATTCAAAATTAAAATCTCGGAAGTAGAAATCAATTTGGAATTTTCAGAATTAAAATCTTGGAATTTTGACATTTTGAAACTGAAAATTTGGAATTCTAAAACTTTTTATCTTGAAAATTTGGAATGTCGAATCTGATAACCTTGATATTTTGGAATAGTGAAATTTTGAAATTTGGCATCTTAGAATCTTAAAAATTGGAATCTTGACATTTGGAATCTTCAGACTTGGGATATTGGAATCTTGAGGCTTGGAATTTTGAAAATTTGGAATGTTCAAAATTAAAATCTTGGAAATAGAAATCCCGGAATTTTGACATTTTGAAACTGAAAATTTGGAATTCTGAAACTTTGTATCTTGAAAATTTGGAATGTCGAATCTGGTAACCTTGATATTTTGGAATAGTGAAATTTTGAAATTTGGCATCTTAGAAGCTTAAAAATTGGAATCTTGACATTTGGAATCTTCAGACTTGGGATATTGCAATCTTGAGGCTTGGAATTTTGAAAACTTGGAATTTTCAGAATTAAAATCTTGTAATTTTGACATTTGGAAACTGAAAATTTGGAATTCTGAAACTTTGTATCTTGAATATTTGGAATGTCGAATTTGGCAACTTTGATATTTTGGAATAGTGAAATTTTGAAATTTGGCATCTTAGAATCTTGACACTTGGGATATTGGTATCTTGAGGCAAGTAATTTTGAAAATTTGGAATGTTCAAAATTGAAATCTGGAAACAGAAATCTTGGAATTTTGACATTTTGAAACTGAAAATTTGGAATTCTGAAACTTTGTATCTTGAAAATTTGGAATGTCGAATCTGGTAACCTTGATATTTTGGAATAGTGAAATTTTGAAATTTGGCATCTTAGAATCTTAAAAATTCGAATCTTGATATTTGGAATCTTCAGACTTGGGATATTGCAATCTTGAGGCTTGGAATTTTGAAAATTTGGAATTTTAAGAATTAAAATCCTAGAATTTTGACATTTGGAAACTGAAAATTTGGAATTCTGAAACTTTGTATCTTGAATATTTGGAATGTCGAATCTGGCAACTTTGATATTTTGGAATAGTGAAATTGTGAAATTTGGCATCTTTAGAATCTTTAAAATTGAAATCTTGACACTTGGAATCTTCAGACTTGGGATATTGAAATCTTGGGGCTTGGAATGTTCAAAATTAAAATCTTGGGAATAGAGATCTTGGAATTCTGTCATTTTCAAACTGAAAATTTGGAATTCTGAAACTTTGTATCTTGAAAATTTGGAATGTCGAATCTGGTAACCTTGATATTTTGGAATAGTGAAATTTTGAAATTTGGCATCTTAGAATCTTAAAAATGGGAATCTTGACACTTGGAATCTTCAGACTTGGGATATTGGAATCTTGAGGCTTGGAATTTTGAAAATTTGGAATGTTCAAAATTAAAATCTTGGAAATAGAAATGCTGGAATTTTGACATTTTGAAACTGAAAATTTGGAATTCTGAAACTTTGTATCTTGAAAATTTGGAATGTCGAATCTGGTAACCTTGATATTTTGGAATAGTGAAATTTTGAAATTTGGCATCTTAGAATCTTAAAAATTGGAATCTTGACATTTGGAATCTTCAGACTTGGGATATTGGAATCTTGAGGCTTGGAATTTTGAAAATTTGGAATGTTCAAAATTAAAATCTTGGAAATAGAAATCCCGGAATTTTGACATTTTGAAACTGAAAATTTGGAATTCTGAAACTTTGTATCTTGAAAATTTGGAATGTCGAATCTGGTAACCTTGATATTTTGGAATAGTGAAATTTTGAAATTTGGCATCTTAGAAACTTAAAAATTCGAATCTTGATATTTGGAATCTTCAGACTTGGGATATTGCAATCTTGAGGCTTGGAATTTTGAAAATTTGGAATTTTAAGAATTAAAATCCTAGAATTTTGACATTTGGAAACTGAAAATTTGGAATTCTGAAACTTTGTATCTTGAATATTTGGAATGTCGAATCTGGCAACTTTGATATTTTGGAATAGTGAAATTGTGAAATTTGGCATCTTTAGAATCTTTAAAATTGAAATCTTGACACTTGGAATCTTCAGACTTGGGATATTGAAATCTTGGGGCTTGGAATGTTCAAAATTAAAATCTTGGGAATAGAGATCTTGGAATTCTGTCATTTTCAAACTGAAAATTTGGAATTCTGAAACTTTGTATCTTGAAAATTTGGAATGTCGAATTTGGTATCCTTGATATTTTGGAATAGTGAAATTTTGAAATTTGGCATCTTAGAATCTTAAAAATGGGAATCTTGACACTTGGAATCTTCAGACTTGGGATGTTGGAATCTTGAGGCTTGGAATTTTGAAAATTTGGAATGTTCAAAATTAAAATCTTGGAAATAGAAATCCCGGAATGTTGTCATTTTGAAACTGAAAATTCGGAATTCTGAAACTCTGTATCTTGAAAATTTGGAATGTCGAATCTGGTAACCTTGATATTTTGGAATAGTGAAATTTTGAAATTTGGCATCTTAGAATCTTAAAAATTCGAATCTTGATATTTGGAATCTTCAGACTTGGGATATTGCAATCTTGAGGCTTGGAATTTTGAAAATTTGGAATTTTAAGAATTAAAATCCTAGAATTTTGACATTTGGAAACTGAAAATTTGGAATTCTGAAACTTTGTATCTTGAATATTTGGAATGTCGAATCTGGCAACTTTGATATTTTGGAATAGTGAAATTGTGAAATTTGGCATCTTTAGAATCTTTAAAATTGAAATCTTGACACTTGGAATCTTCAGACTTGGGATATTGAAATCTTGGGGCTTGGAATGTTCAAAATTAAAATCTTGGGAATAGAGATCTTGGAATTCTGTCATTTTCAAACTGAAAATTTGGAATTCTGAAACTTTGTATCTTGAAAATTTGGAATGTCGAATCTGGTAACCTTGATATTTTGGAATAGTGAAATTTTGAAATTTGGCATCTTAGAATCTTAAAAATGGGAATCTTGACACTTGGAATCTTCAGACTTGGGATATTGGAATCTTGAGGCTTGGAATTTTGAAAATTTGGAATGTTCAAAATTAAAATCTTGGAAATAGAAATGCTGGAATTTTGACATTTTGAAACTGAAAATTTGGAATTCTGAAACTTTGTATCTTGAAAATTTGGAATGTCGAATCTGGTAACCTTGATATTTTGGAATAGTGAAATTGTGAAATTTGGCATCTTTAGAATCTTTAAAATTGAAATCTTGACACTTGGAATCTTCAGACTTGGGATATTGAAATCTTGGGGCTTGGAATGTTCAAAATTAAAATCTTGGGAATAGAGATCTTGGAATTCTGTCATTTTGAAACAGAAAATTTGGAATTCTGAAACTTTGTATCTTGAAAATTTGGAATGTTGAATCTGGTAACCTTGATATTTTGGAATAGTGAAATTTTGAAATTTGGCATCTTAGAATGTTTAAAATGGGAATCTTGACACTTGGAATTTTCAGAGTTGGGATATTGCAATCTTGAGGCTTGGAATTTTGAAAATTTGGAATTTTAAGAATTAAAATCTTGGAATTTTGACATTTGGAAACTGAAAATTTGGAATTCTGAAACTTTGTATCTTGAATATTTGGAATGTCGAATCTGGCAACTTTGATATTTTGGAATAGTGAAATTGTGAAATTTGGCATCTTTAGAATCTTGACACTTGGAATCTTCAGACTTGGGATATTGAAATCTTGGGGCTTGGAATGTTCAAAATTAAAATCTTGGGAATAGAGATCTTGGAATTTTGACATTTTGAAACTGAAAATTTGGAATTCTGAAACTTTGTATCTTGAAAATTTGGAATGTCGAATCTGGTAACCTTGATATTTTGGAATAGTGAAATTTTGAAATTTGGCATCTTAGAATGTTTAAAATGGGAATCTTGACACTTGGAATTTTCAGACTTGGGATATTGCAATCTTGAGGCTTGGAATTTTGAAAATTTGGAATTTTAAGAATTAAAATCTTGGAATTTTGACATTTGGAAACTGAAAATTTGGAATTCTGAAACTTTGTATCTTGAATATTTGGAATGTCGAATCTGGCAACTTTGATATTTTGGAATAGTGAAATTTTGAAATTTGGCATCTTAGAATCTTGACACTTGGGATATTGGTATCTTGAGGCAAGTAATTTTGAAAATTTGGAATGTTCAAAATTGAAATCTGGAAACAGAAATCTTGGAATTTTGACATTTTGAAACTGAAAATTTGGAATTCTGAAACTTTGTATCTTGAAAATTTGGAATGTCGAATCTGGTAACCTTGATATTTTGGAATAGTGAAATTTTGAAATTTGGCATCTTAGAATCTTAAAAATTCGAATCTTGATATTTGGAATCTTCAGACTTGGGATATTGCAATCTTGAGGTTTGGAATTTTAAGAATTAAAATCCTAGAATTTTGACATTTGGAAACTGAAAATTTGGAATTCTGAAACTTTGTATCTTGAATATTTGGAATGTCGAATCTGGCAACTTTGATATTTTGGAATAGTGAAATTGTGAAATTTGGCATCTTTAGAATCTTTAAAATTGAAATCTTTACACTTGGAATCTTCAGACTTGGGATATTGAAATCTTGGGGCTTGGAATGTTCAAAATTAAAATCTTGGGAATAGAGATCTTGGAATTCTGTCATTTTCAAACTGAAAATTTGGAATTCTGAAACTTTGTATCTTGAAAATTTGGAATGTCGAATTTGGTAACCTTGATATTGTGGAATAGTGAAATTTTGAAATTTGGCATCTTAGAATCTTAAAAATGGGAATCTTGACACTTGGAATCTTCAGACTTGGGATGTTGGAATCTTGAGGCTTGAAATTTTGAAAATTTGGAATGTTCAAAATTAAAATCTTGGAAATAGAAATCCCGGAATGTTGTCATTTTGAAACTGAAAATTCGGAATTCTGAAACTCTGTATCTTGAAAATTTGGAATGTCGAATCTGGTAACCTTGATATTTTGGAATAGTGAAATTTTGAAATTTGGCATCTTAGAATCTTAAAAATTCGAATCTTGATATTTGGAATTTTCAGACTTGGGATATTGCAATCTTGAGGTTTGGAATTTTGAAAATTTGGAATTTTAAGAATTAAAATCCTAGAATTTTGACATTTGGAAACTGAAAATTTGGAATTCTGAAACTTTGTATCTTGAATATTTGGAATGTCGAATCTGGCAACTTTGATATTTTGGAATAGTGAAATTGTGAAATTTGGCATCTTTAGAATCTTTAAAATTGAAATCTTGACACTTGGAATCTTCAGACTTGGGATATTGAAATCTTGGGGCTTGGAATGTTCAAAATTAAAATCTTGGGAATAGAGATCTTGGAATTCTGTCATTTTCAAACTGAAAATTTGGAATTCTGAAACTTTGTATCTTGAAAATTTGGAATGTCGAATCTGGTAACCTTGATATTTTGGAATAGTGAAATTTTGAAATTTGGCATCTTAGAATGTTTAAAATGGGAATCTTGACACTTGGAATTTTCAGACTTGGGATATTGCAATCTTGAGGCTTGGAATTTTGAAAATTTGGAATTTTAAGAATTAAAATCTTGGAATTTTGACATTTGGAAACTGAAAATTTGGAATTCTGAAACTTTGTATCTTGAATATTTGGAATGTCGAATCTGGGAACTTTGATATTTTGGAATAGTGAAATTGTGAAATTTGGCATCTTTAGAATCTTTAAAATTGAAATCTTGACACTTGGAATCTTCAGACTTGGGATGTTGGAATCTTAAGCCTTGGAATTTTGAAAATTTGGAATGTCCAAAATTAAAATCTTGGAAATAGAAATGCTGGAATTTTGACATTTTGAAACTGAAAATTTGGAATTCTGAAACTTTGTATCTTGAAAATTTGGAATGTCGAATCTGGTAACCTTGATATTTTGGAATAGTGAAATTTTGAAATTTGGCATCTTAGAATGTTAAAAATGGGAATCTTGACACTTGGAATCTTCAAACTTGGGATATTGGATTCTTGACGCTTGGAATTTTGAAAATTTGGAATCTTCAAAATTAAAATGTTGGAATTTTGACATGACGAAATTTGAAACTGGTTTTTGAAATTAAAATTTGGCATTTTGAAACTTTGAATCTTGAATGTTGAATATTAGTATCTTGAAAATTTGGAAATTTGGGACCTCGAAAATTTTTAGTCTATTTTCAGCATTAAATTACACTGATAAATAATCGAGATGGGGTCCGTAAAGATAAGAGTTCTTGATCGCAAATATCCTCCTCTTTTAGAAAAATGTAAAGTTTTTGAGATATCCGATTTAAACCAAGATGTTTCATTAATAGGAGCAAAATGGAAGCTCCGAAGAAAAATGATCACACCGACGTTCCACTTCAAGATCCTGGTCGAGTTCCTAACAGTTTTCAACGCAAGTGGCGACATCCTCATCGACAAGCTATCACAGCAAGCGGTGGATAAAGGCGCGGTGGATCTCTACGACTACATAGCCCCTTTCGCGTTGGACGTCGTTTGTGGTAAGTTCGGCCCTCTTCTGGTAACATCTCAGTTCGGAGTTCCAGAAACGGCCATGGGCGTGCAAATTTCAACCCAAATTGGCAAAAACCTGGAATTTTCGCATTCCCTTCGAAGCTACTTCGACATTTTCATGACCCGTTTCTTCTCGTCCTGGAAAAAATTCGAGACGCTCTACAAGTTGTCGCCGGAATACAGCTCGTACGAGCGACACTTGAAGGTCTTGCACACCTTCACGGGTGATGTCATCAGTAGAAGACGCGCGGAAAGGACTCGCCTCGATCGGCCGAAGACTTCGGATGTTGGCGGCAAACAAAGGAACGCGCTTCTAGATTTGTTGCTCGAATCCGAACACAACAATGAGCTGACCAACGAAGACATCAAGGAAGAGATCAACACATTCATGTTCGAGGGGTACGAAACCACAACCTCCGGAATATCTTTCACGCTGTTGGCTTTGGCCGACCATTTAGACGTGCAGGAAAGAGTGTACGAAGAGATCGCGGCCGTCGTCGGTAACGAGACTTGTCTGACGATGCAGCACCTCCAGGAAACCAGATATCTAGAAATGGTCCTGAAAGAGGTCCAACGAGTGTACTCGGCGGTACCATTCGTGGAACGTCGCTTGGAGACGGACGCGGAAATGGGTGGCTTTCGCTTCCCGAAGGACACCACGCTCACTCTGTTTCTGTACCAGGTTCATCGGAACGAAAAGTACTTCTCCGAGCCGGAAAAATTCGATCCCGACCGGTTTCTGCCGGAAAACCAGTCGAGGCAACACAATTACGCTTTCGTGCCGTTCAGCGCGGGTCCCAGAAACTGCATAGGTATGGCTACCGTAATCCAGAGTGGTATTTTCATTCCGTTTTCAGGCCAAAAGTTCGCGATGCTCGACATGAAAGTGACGATCATTAAGGTGTTGCAAAATTTTAAAGTTCTTCCCGTTGCCGGCTACAGCCCAGAGTTGGGGATGGCCGCAATTCTGAAGTCTTACAATGGGATAAAAGTACAACTCGCCCGCAGGGATAAGGACATTAAAGATTGTGTTATTTAGTTTATACTAGTGGTACCAAATTAAAATTTATTGTTATACATGATTCTCGACTGAGATTGACCGAAGAAGTTAAAAACGACATGAAAATTGTTTCCACATAGTACTTCGTCGTAAAGCACTGTGACCGATGATTTCAGCACTAAATTTTAGCCTCACAGTTCGGATGACAAATAAGGTTTTAGCCTTATTTAATGGGTCACACTTTCAGTCGGAACTAACAATATCCCAGTGGTACCAAAATAAAATTTACTTCAGAATGTAAGTGTTTACATTACTGAAATTGACTGAAACGACATGAAAATCGATTTGCGACATTTAAATTGGTATTTCTGAGGAAGGTACCACGTGGTATGGTACTCAAAACTGTGACTAATAGCACCAAATCTTACAATAATATTTTTAGTTAGGTTATTGAATATATTCTTTGTTTTATTCAAATGTAGATAAATTTGAAATATTTACTCAATATTAATAATCGATGTTGGTTCTGTATTTTTAAAAATATATATTTGATAAATATTTTTAGTGAGAAATTTTTGAATACTGTTTATAGTAGTAGCATGTGTGTTTATTATTTTTACAGGTTTATAAAATCCGATTTCCTTTGAAGTGAGTGGTTTGTCTGCGCGTTCGGTTGGTAAGAGTTTCGGTACCCGAGCGGTTAGTGATGCCCCCTGCAGACCTTAATACGGTGTGAAATCGGTTCCGGGCATCGTATCGGCTCCGGAGCGGCGGCGTCCGGAACGCGCTTCTTCGCTGGTTAAGATGGTGTCAAATTCATTCCGGTACGGGAAAAAAGAAACAAAGAAGGAAGTAGGAGGGAAACTAAGGAAGGAAGGGGGAAATCAAAGAAGGTAACGAGAAAAAGAGGGGTGAGGGCACTATTTTGGAATGTAGCGGGACTAGGGAAAAAAGAAGAAGATTTTTGGGACTATGTGAAGGAGTTCGATATTGTTGGATTAACAGATACATGGTCAGAAAGCTGGGAAAAAATAGAAAAACTGTTACCAAAGGAGTTCAAGTGGTAATGGCAAGGGGCGAGAAGGGGAAAGAAAAAAGGAAGAGCAGCAGGGGGAATAATAACAGGGGTAAAAAAAGGAATAAAAGAGAATACTAAAAAGAAGGGAGAAGAGGAAGGTCACATGGTGAGAAACGTTAAAATAGACAGTAAATGGTGGAAAATAGTGACAGTGTACAGCAAAGAGATGAAAGAAACAATAAGCAAGATAGAAGAAACATTAAAAGACAACGGGGAAGAATGTCTGCTTCTGGGAGGGGATTTTAACGGGAGAATTGGGGAAAGAGGAGCCAGGGATTAGGAAGAAGAGAGAGGAGAGGGAAAAAGAAAATCCAAAGACAAGAAAGAAAACGCGGAAGGGAAGAAGTTGATGGAATGGATAGAAGAAAAAGGATGGGAAGTGCTGAATGGAAATAAACAAGGGGACGAAGAAGGAGAATGGACCTACATAGGCGGCAGAGGAAAGACGGTGATAGACTACAGAATAGTAAACGAAGAAGCATGGGAAGAAGTCGAAGAATTCAGAATAGGGGAAAGAGTAGAGTCAGACCATCAGCCTATAGAGATAAGTATAGGAAGGAGGAGAGAGAAGAGAGGAGGAGAAGAAAACATAGGGGAAATGCGGAAGGTGATAATTAAAGTATGGGACGAGCAAGGGGTGGAAGAGTATAAGAGAAGACTGGAAAAAGCAAGATTTAAAGAACAAGAATTAGGGAAAATGGAGGAAGAATTGGTAGAAATATTGGAAAAAGCAGCGACAAAAAGAGAAATAACAGTAAGAGGTGGAGGAACAAAAAGAAAGAGTAAATGGTGGGACAAAGAATGTGAGCAACGTAAAAAGGAAGCAATAAAAAAACTAAGAAAGTGGAGAAAGACTAAAGGGAACAGAAGTGGCTTTTTAGAAGCGAAAAGAAGATACAGAGAGACATGCAGGGAGAAGAAGAGGCAGAAGAAGGAGAGAGAGGAGGAAGAGATAAAAGCAATAAGAACAGAGAAGGAGGTATGGAACTATATTAATAGAGAGAGAAAGAAAGAAGAAAATGGGAGCGAGGAGATAACGATGAATGAGTGGGAGGAGTACTTCATGAGGCTGCTGGAGGAAGAAAAGGAAAAAAAAGGAAAAAAAGAAAACGGAAATAGAGACGAAGAGAAACCGAGTAGAACCTGAAGGAGAAGAAATTACAATGGAAGAGGTGGAGAGGCATGTGAAGAAACTGAGGAAAGGGAAGGCACCAGGGAGGGATAGAATACAGAATGAGTCGTGGATGTATGGGACGAGTGCTAGAGAGTCTGGTGGAGGTAATGAATGGGGATTCCCGGTAGGGTGGAGATAGGGGGTAATTTACCCCATTTACAAAAAAGGGGAGAAAAATAGAGTAGAAAATTACCGAGGGATAACTCTCCTAAACACAGGGTACAAGTTGCATGCATCAATTCTGAATGAAAGGATGAGCAGAGAGATAGAGGAAAAGGGAGCATTACCAGACAGCCAAGCAGGATTTAGAGAGGGGAGGGGAACTATGGATAATGTGCATCCTGGACCATTTGACGAAGAGTGAGTTAAAGAAGAAAGGGGGGAGGGTGTATGCATTATTCGTAGACTTCAAGGCGGCTTTTGACAAGGTGGACAGAGAGAGGATGTTTGAGTGCCTGAGGGAGAAAGGGGTAAATGAATGGCTGGTAAGAAAGGTGGAGGAGATATATGAGAAGACAAAAAGTAAAGTGAAGGTAGGGGAGAGGGAAAGTGAATGGTTTGTGACAACAAAGGGAGTGAGGCAAGGTTGCCCGCTCAGCTCCTCGTTGTTCACGATGTACGTGGCAGATATGGACGGAATGTTAGAGAGAGCACAAGCGGGGGGGTGTGTGGTAGGTAGAAAAAAAGTGTGGAGACCGGCGTTTGCGGATGATGTGGTAATGGTGGCAAAGTGTGAAAGAGAAATGAAGGAAACGATAAAGAGTTTAGGAAAATATGTGAAGAAGAAAAGACTAGAAGTGAATGTAGAGAAAACAAAAATGCCGGTGTTCAATAAGAGAAAGAGGAAGAACGAAGAGAGTGATTGGAGGTGGGAGGGAGAAGTAATAGAACAAGTAAAAGAATTCAAATACTTGGGGTATGTGTTCAATGAAAGAGTCACAGATAAGGCACATATTAGAGAACTGGCAAGAAAAGCGAACAAGGTGATAGGATGTGTATGGGGAATAGGAGAGAGAAGGTGGGGAGGCGATTTTAAGAGGAGAATGATGATGTTTGAAAGTCTTATTGAAAGCGTGTTGTTGTACGGAGCAGAGGTCTGGGGATGGAAAGAACAAGAGGAGATAGAGAGGGTGCAATAGAAATATCTGAGGTGGGTGCTAGGGGTGGAGAGAGAAACGCCAGGGTACGTAGTGAGAGAAGAATGAAAGAGGAATAGGTTGAGAGTGAAAGCGGGAAAAAGAGCGGTCAAGTTCGAAGACAAGATGGAAGGGAGGAAAGAATGTAGGATTCTAAAGGAGTGCTGGAGAGAAAAAAAGAAGAATTCAGAGGAGAATGATAGGAAGAATTACTACAGGAGGAATGGGTATGCAAGCAAAGAAATAGAGAGACTGAGAGAAAGAGGCGTGTGAATGAATGTAGAACTAACTGAAAGAGATAAGGATACGGATAGACAAGAGAGGAGAGAAAGAATCAGAGAATCCAGATACAACGGGAAGTACGGAAGATGCATGATCGAGGAAGTACCGAAGTATTTGAGGAGGGAGAGCGAGGTTCAGAAGATGGAGGAAGAATGTGTAGAATGTGCTATGAGGAAAGAGAGACGATTGAGCATATGTGGAACGAGTGCAGTGAGATGAAACAAAGAGAGAGGAAATACTGAATGTAGATGGAAGGGAAATTAAATGGATGAAAGAGGAGGGAGAAGGGAGAAGAGGAAAGGGGAGGGGAGAAGAAATAGAGAATTTTATTTAGTTTTTTGTTATTATTATAATTGTTTAGTTTACTTGTATATGTATAGGAATCAGAAAGCCCGTAGCCCAAATAAAGATTATTATATTGTTATCATTCCGGTGCGATAACCGAAAGTATTTATTTTCGGCGATGAAGGGCGTGACAAGGTCGGGGGTTGGCGGTGGTCGTAGCGACTCCGGAGTAGGCTCGTCTGGAGCGCGCTAAATTTCCGGAGGTGATGATGAAAAATTATCCGGCTGCGACACTGAAAAGTATTTTTCTTTCAGGTGCACGATGGTGTGAACGTCGCTTCGCTGACGGCTCTTAATTTGGTATTTAAATTCGGATTTTTTCTGTAACTTCGTTACAATTGGAGAAATATTTTTAGTGAGAGATTTTTGAATATATTGTTTATATTTTATTATAATTTATTTATAATAATAATAATAATAATATATTTTAATGCCAACAGACAAAGATATCTATAACAAAAATACCACAATAAATTACTTAAATATAGACGCCAGGAAGTGTGTACAATTTCATTGCGATTGGTTTAGTGGATCCAGAGAATAACCACCACCCCGTTACCCTCTTAGAAATGGAATTTTGATAAACTACAATGTGATATCTAAATTGATTTTCTGGAAATGCAGTTGCTTGAACTAACCGAGAATATATTGTATTATATTTGATTGTTGCTATCAGCCACAGTTTAGAAGATAAAGATTTCCTTTCAGGGAATACCAATTATACATTCATAGAGGTTTGTAAAAAAAATGTGGAGGGCAGCAGCAGTACCGTAGGAGAATAAGTATACGGTGGCCTAAAGTTGGTGGACGCTGAAGCATATGTAATTTTAAAATGTACGGACGCCAAATTGATAGCAAAATATTCTTTCCAGCATAGAAAAATAATGAAGCAAATGTCTCCAATAAAATATAAGCGATGATATTACTAAATTATATAACATATTGATGTAGTCTCATACATTTTTTGTTGCAACCAACAATACACTAAGGTTCCAAGTGGTACCAAAATTAAATTTACTTTAGAATGTAAGCGTTTCGCATGATTTCAGACTAAAACAGACTGAAAAACTTGAAGACGATTTGGTAAGTCACTCAAAAGTCTAATAAATAGTTTTAGCACTAAATTTTAGTCTGATGTAATGGGTCATACTTCTAGTATCTAACCAACGAAAGGACGGAAGGGGCCCAAAAGAACTAAATTTTATTCACTTCAGCCAACCAAAAATCACAGCTACAAGATCAAATTTCACAAACACGAGCCAGAACAACACCAAATACCAGAAGGAATTGAGTACTCGCGAGGCTGCCTTCATTCTGCGCAACTTCTTTTTCGACTTCTCCAGATCGAACTCTTCCTTCAGTAAATACTTTTTTATGCCCACGTTGCCGTTCTTAAAATACTCATCCAGGTCGACGTCGCCATAGTTGTAGTCAAAACTGGCAAGATCGGCAGGTAGCAATTTGTTTCGGAGAGTAAGTGATTTTTCATTCTTGAACTGCCACTGGGTTTGGTTGTACAAGGCGACCGCCGTCATAGTGACAAAAATTGTTCTTTGAAGTTTGGTAAACCTGCGAAAAAGAATTTTCAAGTGGCGTAAGAAAAGGTTGGGGTTTTACATGGTCTTTTTGCCTCGCAGTCGGAGTATTCCGTCGAGGAGCAGAGCTGGGAGAACTTGATAGAGTAGCGTTTGGATTTTGAAATTGTAGTAGCAGCTGGTGTATGCGAGCCTGGGGTACCACAAGACCTGGTCGAAAGGTGATTCCGTTTCCATTAGTTTCAGGATTTTTTCGAATCCTTCTCTGTGGGTTGTGCCGTTAATTCGGTTGTCGCTCGCGTTGTAAACACTGACAGAAAACTTTTCGTCTCTAAAAATAAGAGTTTAGCAAGAATAAGTTTGTTTGTAGACTTTACAATATTGTTTGTAACCAAGATGCAATTATCATCATCTTAACGGAGAAGTCAACTGAAAAGCAATCGAAGAAGATGTTCGGATTGCCGTAGATAATGCGCATAAGTCCAGTCGCTACAGCTGTTTGTAGAGCAATGAAGCCGCTCCAACCGTCGACCCATCCACGAATTGGTTCCTCGTAAGAAGACAGCACTGTCGAACAATTAGTAATCTGGTAAGTTGAGTGGTAAACTTACCAATGGTTGGTCGAAAAATCACCGCTGGTATTCTACCCGAACACATGTCGTTGACCACATGCTCGGCCAAACCCTTGGTATAAGTATAGGTGTTGGGTAAAGGATGGATGTACTTCTCAGTTAGGGCGTTCAAGGTGTTTTTGTCGACAGTTTCCGCGATCTCTATCGACTTCCTCCAGTCCCCATGAGGAGGATACATCTTCTCTTCTATCACTTTCTTATCGGTGTGGCAATACGTTGTCGAAACATGGAAGAAAACATCCAACTTCTTCGCCTGTAGAGCCAAATCGGCAATCTCTCTGGTGCCTCTGGTGTTCATCAAAATGGCATCCGTCAAGGTAAGATCGAAACGGACGGAAGCGGCGATGTGGAAGACGATGTTGACTTCTTGGACCAGCATCTCCCAGTCCTCTTTGCTCAATCCCAATTTCAAGTCTTTAACATCGCCGTTGACAATCTTCAGCTTCTTCAGTGCCTCGGAGTTCTTACTTCTAATCAAATCAAAAAGCTACACCAGCATTAATAACTCACTCGAAGAAGTCAACACATACCTCTACGTTTGTCAGCGCTTCCAGTCGTTCTTCGGGGGAACGACCTTTCTTCTCGCGCATCAACAAGTATATCCTCTTAACATCAGGACAGGACCGAAGCAATTTCTCTATTAGAACTTTGCCGATGAAGCCGCTCCCTCCGGTGATGAAGACGGTCTTGTCGCGGTAAAATTCCGGAATTGTGGGAATTTCGGTCATTGTTCGGCCGATTCTTCAAAGGAACTAAACTTGCCTGATTCTCGGACTTGTTA
Source organism: Diaperis boleti (assembly GCA_963583935.1). Classification (NCBI taxonomy): domain Eukaryota; kingdom Metazoa; phylum Arthropoda; class Insecta; order Coleoptera; family Tenebrionidae; genus Diaperis; species Diaperis boleti. The sequence goes on along the minus strand of OY757245.1, from coordinate 2,553,240 downwards.
TTAATATTCTCAAACCTGTATATACATAGATCCAATGTCAAGGGAAGGAGTGAGGTACTTATGAATATGAAACAAAAAAAATATGATTCCTAACATGACGACCTACAATGTAGGTGACAAAGACAATAGCCTAAGTAAATTACGAACAGCGTAGCAATGTCGCACACGCTTTAACCCATTTTCAGCATTTAGATACCCAATTACCCCTTTATTAAGCATCTGCAATTTATGGAATCAGTTGTTTCGTTTTGCTATTTCCAGAATGTCAGAAATTCCGGCTGTAATTTAGAATACTCACAAAATTATAGTTTCGAAATTAATGCTCTCACGGTCTCACAGTTTCTCTGCCGCAATATTACAACTCAATCTCACGGTGTTACAGTGCAACAGTTTTTGAGTGTCTGAGTTTGACTGGTTCACAATTTTACGGTCTGATAATTTTACATTTTCACAATTTCAACTGTCAGAGACCTAAATTTTTGAGTTTTTTTGCAAAACACAATGCACAACGTTAATGACATTTGGGCACACGATAAAAAGCCGAAAAAAAGGGGGTTGCTAACATAAAATGAGATTTCGAGAAAGAGATCATATTTTTTATGATTCTTTTACTGTTTCCTTTACTTTCATGACCTTTTTATTTCTTTTCCTCTTTCTATTCTTCCTTGTGCGTTTCTTTCCATTTCCTTTTTCATTTAGTGTTCTTTATTATTTCTTTTTTCTTTTCCTTCTTAAATCAGTTTTTTCAGTTTCTTTGCTCACTTTGGTCTCTCCGCTCTCTTCCGTCTGCTCAGTATCTTTGGTCTTTTCCGTCTCTTCGGACTCTTCAGTCTCTTTGGTATCTTATAAGAATAATAAAATAACATAACCAACCATCAAAGAGTAAACAAAATATTGTAGGTGTTACTATTTTTATATTGTTGTGCTTGTAAAGGAAGACTTAAACACCGACCTTGAACTGAGTAGTAGTACATGGTATAACTGCTTCGTTTCATATTAATAGATACACCGTTTCCGACGATTAATAGCCGTGTATTGCTGTTTTCAAATTAGTGCACTCGGAGAATCGACCGCAAAATGACTGCAATTCCCACGATCCCAGAATTTTACCGTCTTCATCACCGGAGGGAGCGGCTTCATCGGCAAAGTTCTGATAGAGAAATTGCTCCGGTCCTGTCCTGACGTCAAGAGGATATACTTGTTGATGCGCGAGAAAAAAGGTCGTTCCCCCGAAGAACGACTGGAAGCTCTGACCAAAGTACCGGTTAGTGTTGACTTCTTCGAGTGAGTTATTAATGCTGGTGTAGCTGTTTGATTTGATTAGAAGTAAGAACTCCGAGGCACTGAAGAAGCTGAAGATGGTCAACGGCGATGTTAAAGACCTGAAATTGGGAATGCGCAAAGAAGACTGGAAGATGTTGGTCCAAGAAGTCAACATCGTCTTCCACGTCGCCGCTTCCGTCCGGTTCGATTTCAGCTTGACGGATGCCATTTTGATGAACACCAGAGGCACCAGAGAGATTGCCGATTTGGCTCTACAGGCGAAGAAGTTGGATGTGTTCTTCCACGTTTCGACAACGTATTGCCACACCGATAAGAAAGTGATAGAAGAGAAGATGTATCCTCCTCATGGGGACTGGAGGAAGTCGATAGAGATCGCGGAGACTGTGGACAAAAACACCTTGAACGCCCTAACTGACAAGTACATCCATCCTTTACCCAACACCTACACTTATACCAAGGGTTTGGCCGAGCAAGTGGTCAACGACATGTGTTCGGGTAGAATACCAGCCGTCATTTTCCGACCAACCATTGGTAAGTCTGCCACTCAACTTACTAAATCATTAATTGTTCGACAGTGCTGTCTTCTATGGAGGAACCAATTCGCGGATGGGTCGACGGCTTGAGTGGCGTTGTGGCCTTCGAGACAGCTGTATTGACCGGACTTCTGCGTACTGTATACGGCAACCCTATAAGCGATATTGTAAGTTCTACCAAATAGTGGTATTGATATTTTTAATTACTTTGTCTGTTTGATAGTGTGTTTACCCATACAACCGGAGTAATTCTACCGTAGTTTGTGAACCCGTAAAGGCAACATTGTTGTTTTCTAGAGACGAAAATCAAAAGTTGGCTGTCGGAGTCTACAACGGAAGTAACAACGAAACTGTTGGCTTCACCCAAAGTGGCGCTTTTAATAAAATGTTGGAGCTGATGGAAACCGAACTACCGTACCACCAAGTTTTATGGGACCCCAGAATTAAATACACCAACTGCTACTACAACTTCAAAATACAGACCATCTTCTAACAACTTCTTCCCGCCCTGATCCTCGACGGAATTCTTCGAGTGCTCAATAAAAGGACAATGTAAACTACTCCAACCTCTTGTTATGCCATCTCACATTTCTATTCTGCAGGTTCACCAAAATTCAAAGAACGATATTTGATACCATGATGGCACTGGCCTTCTACAACCAAAATCAGCGGCGATTCAAGAACGACAAGACGATAAACCTGCCAAAGAAATTGCTGCCTGCCGACTTTGACTTCAATATCGTCGATATGGACCTGAATGGCTACATGAAAGACGGAGTCATGGGCATTAAGAAATACTTACTGAAGGAAGAGTTCGATCTGGAGAAGTCGAAGAAGAGGTTGCGCAAAATGAAGATAGCGTCGCAGATCTTAAACGCTTTGTGGTATTTGGTGTTGTTCTGGCTCGTGTTTGTGAAATTTGATCTTGTGTCTATGATTTTTGGTTTGTTGAAATCGTTTCTGAGGTTGTAATAAAATAACAGATAGTACAAATTACTTCTTCTTAAATTATGTAATCCCCCAGTAGTAGTTGGTAATTCGTGAACTACTAAATTTTGTTGTCTAGACATGAGTACTTTTACTTTATGTTCCTTCTGTTTAATACTCCTTTCATTCGGCTTAGTCCTTTCCCTTCTTCTTCTGACACCACTTTCCAGTCTCTGATCACATAACAGCTGCCAGACATTGCCGCTCAGTGCTTTTTCTTCTTCACTTAATCAGTTTTTCAATGTCTCAATTACTCAGTTGATCATGTCTCGACTGTTGAGTCGGTCAGGTCCTCAGTTGATCGAATCTCAACTGCCCAGTAAATTTGTTAGTCATTTTTGGAATTTCTCAGGTCATCACAGTTTCAGATGCTCGGCCGTCTGAGCCCCTGAGCCGCTTTGATCAATAACAACATTATCAACTGAGAAACTGAGCACCTGGGAAGCGAATCTTTTTGAGCATGTGAGAAACTGAGAAGATTACCAGTTGAAGAACTGGGTAACTGAGCAAGGGATTCAAATACAACAATAGAACAGGAAATAGAAAAGGACACAAAGGGGAGAAAATAAATTAGCACAAAAAGGAAATCCTAGTTTAGGCGATTTAGAGCCTTTTGGGCTGCGATTTTGAGACATTGTGTCTGTTACGTTGGGACTGAAATGGATCGTGAACGTAAATACAGGTTGCCCCTTAGGTGATTAAATGTTCGGCAAAAGTTATGACCACACTCGTTGAAAATTCAGCCTTCATCGCAATAACCCAACTTCATTTAAATTGCAAGTGAAAACAACGCATAGAATACAATGGGAAATTTTGGAAACAAGTGACTTACGCAGGTTGTGTCATTAAAATTTACATTGTTATTTTAATCGAGACGGTAGCACAAGGCAATACCGCATTTATACTTTCATTTTCTGTGTTTCCACATTCGCAGATTACGGCATCATCAAGCATCCGGCTCGAAGGACCAACTTTTAATTATTTTTATTATTTTTCAGTCTCTCAATCCCTATGTTTGTTAGACTCCCAGTTTCTCTATATTTCGTTTTCACAAGTCGCTCAGTCTTTCGGTGCCGCAGTCTCATAATACCTCCAGTTCCCAGACTCTTAATCTTTCAGCCTTCCAATCTACAAGTCTCTAGAACTTTCGGTATCTCAATGTTCCAATATCTCAATGCTTCAGACTCGAACTGTAAAGCAACAATATTGTAAAACTGTACCTGTGACATTATAACACCGTGAGACTCTGAAACTTTGACAGTGGGAAACAATGAAGCTGTTAGACTGTAAACCGTGAGACTGTGACCTCTCCAAAATATAAACTTTGAGGCTGTAAGACTGTGACACAGTAAAAATGTAAAGCTGTAGGACTGAGAATGAGACTGTAACTGTGACTGGGGCTGCAAAACCGTAAAACTGTTAAACTGTAAGACTGAGATTGTTAAATAGTAAGAATGTGAGACTGTAAAATATTAAGGCCGTTAGTGTAAAACTGTAAATCAGTAAAACCAAGACTGTAAGTGTCGCACTGTAACACCCTGAGACTATATGATGATGACGTTTATTGATTTTTTTTTCCTTCAAAAACCAAAAATTCACTTTCGTGTTCAATACGATTTCAAAATTTTCAAGTCAAAAAATGATTGTCATTCCAATTCCATTAGTCAGTCAATCAGCTGTAGATGCGGCGGCCCACCCGCCCACCGCATTCTCATGTGGTGCAAAAAACCACGTTGTTTTTAGTCACAAAAGAAGTACTGTGAAATACAAGAAACGGGATGTGGTGACAATAGGAAAATGGTTGTCATTCCGAACCAATTTGTCAACCATTCAGTCAAAAATGTAAATTTGAGTATATATTTTGGTGGAAAATTCAATCTGCATTGATTTTCTTCGCTGGTATAAGGTCTGCTTGTGACTAAAAAGCGTATGGTTCTGGCACCGTTTGTGGGTGCGGCGGGCGGGTGGGCCGCCCTGTCCACTGTACTCATCCACTGACTAAATGGGTGAGAAGTAACAACCGTTTATTGATTTTTTTTTCCTTCAAAAACCAAAAATTCACTTTCGTGTTCAATACGATTTCAAAATTTTCAAGTCAAAAAATTGGTGTCATTCCAATACCATTAGTCAGTCAGTCAGTTGTAGATGCGGCGGACCGCCCGCCCACCGCATTCACATGTGGTGCAAAGAACCACTTGGTTTTTAGTCACAAAAGAAGTAGTGACTAAATGGGTGAGAAATAACAACCATTTACAATTTTTTTTTAAACTAGAACACTCTCGTGTTCAATCCAATTTCAAAATTTTTATGTCAAAAAATGGTTGTCATTCCAATATCCTTAGTCAATCGGTTAGTTGTAAACGGATGGATCAAAGAAGAAAGTAGGGTCTGGAACGGGAATTCACATCCCGCGGGCTCTGGCCAGTGGCAGAATTACCTCACAAGTGGTAATTGAGACTGCCGTCTGGCACTGTAGAGAATAGCACTAAACAATGTCGTTGAGGTGGTTTCGAGGGCACAACGGTAATGACTTGACAGGGCGCGACGGGAACACCGGATGGTACGGAACTTTTGTTGGGCATCTGGACCGGACATTGCAGGCTAAACACAGTACACACAACCACGTGAGAAAAACGTAAAAAAGACGAGTACCTACCAACCGTTGAATAGACTTTACTTTGTCGCCGAAATCAACGTTACTTTTGACGTGTTACAAACGTCTGGTGTTTTTAGCAGGTTGAAAGGAGGTGTTGATTTTCTGAATTAAACGTCATTTTCAATGTCTCAACAAAACGTTCTGTAAACGTATTTTTTAGGTGATTTTAGGAAATAAGTATATTAAAAAAGTGTTGATTTTTATGACAAATATTTATTATAAAACAAACAAAAAAAATTATTCAAATCTATCGTAATGTATAAAGCTGAATAGAAAATATGAAAATAATTACTAAAAACTATAATATAAACTATGTACTACTAATATTATACATATAGACCAAAAACTTGGTTTCTTGAGAGACTTTCCACTGATGAGTTGTTTCCTCTGCAGTTTCCCCAATCTCCTTGATGAGGTTGTTGGCCTTTTTATCGTCTGTGTCATAATCCTCTGCAAAGAAGCTCAAAAGTTAAAAAAATACATTTAATTAGAAAAATCATACCTGTCTTAAAATGAGTCTTAAAAACCTTGGAAGAAGGCCAGGTCTTACATGCGGAATAAATTTAAATTCTGGTTACTAATATGCATAAAAAATGTACACTTAGTTAATACTTTTAAATAAAATACTGTACTACTTACCTTTAGGACTTTTGGATGCTACACAAATCTCAAAACTTGGTAAGGCAAATGAAAACGAAACGAACTGCACGATCTCAGACGAAAATTGAAGATGAACAAAATCGAACGAAGCAATGGCCAAGCACTATTGAGACATCTGGAAAGAGTTCCTTGGTTTTGTTTCGTTCGGGGTGCAAGGCGCAATAAAAAAAGCTGTAAATCACGTACATTTTGAAAGTTTTGTGTCTTGGAAGCAGCATGTTTGTTTGTCGCCAAAACAAATTCGATAAGGCAGATTTTCATTGATAGTACCATTGAATATCAATACTGCAACTACTCTAACTAGAGTATTGATATTCAATGATAGTACTGATCTATACGTTTGGTTATTATTTATTTTCGACAATAAAATTACGCTCGCGTCGTCGGCTCCTCAACCTTCAGCCCCCATCATAAACCAATATCCGTTCTTCTCAAAATTTCAGCGCCTAAACGGTAAAACTTCTCAACGTATGTTTCAAATTGTCCCTTAATTATACCTGCTTTCAATTTCGTTTTTAAAAACTATTCATTCCCTGACCAACACCAAACTCTTCTCCGGTCAAAGACACACTCAAACTTCGCGACACGACTCTCAAAAGAGATTCGTCGTTTTATTTTTAATCTTTTCGCTGGTCTTTTGACACCTTCTCTTACTTCACAGCGTTTCACATTATCAGACATTACGAATATTTATTAATTTCGTCGATTAACCGTAATAATTAAAGATCTTAATTTTTGTTTTCAACTCTAACAAACACATTTAAATTAATATTTGTGAGTACCTATTTACGTAAGTAACTATGGTTACCTACATTGAATTATTTCTTTTTTTATAATTTTGACACCATGATAGAATAGGGAATGTGAATTTTATTTTTAAATTTTATTTTAATAATAATTATATGACAACTTTTAATCAGTTTTTCCTAAAACACCAAAAACAATTTTTATTATAAATTTATAATAATAACATAATTTATATAATATTACAATATTATAATTTATATAATATAATATAATATATAATTTAATTTATAAAGTGATCCAGACAATTGTTTTGTTTTTGAACAATTATATGAATTCAACCACGAGAAAATGTCAAACTTTCAAGGTTGTTTTGGGTAAAATTCGGGGTGCCAAATGTTTACAAGAGCTAACTTAGTTGTTACCATGTTTCGTAAAAATTATGAAAGAAATGCTAGCCTTACTAAATATTTCTATTGTTTCTACTTTTAAATTCTATAACCATTCTGTTTTGTTTAAAATGTGATTCAAATAAAAAATTTACAATGGCAATTTACAGTGGCTCAAAGACGCCAATGGAATGCGGTCCTTCGTACTACATAAATGTACTATATCGAGTGTCCCAACTAAAATTTGTACCCCCCAACAATTTCAATTTCGAAGGACTCAGAAGAAAACGTCTTAAATCTCACCCCTTGAGCCAGGGGAGCCACCCCCTTAAAAAAATTTAAATGGCATGGGGGTCGTGTGATACATCATTTTAAAGCTTATTCAGTTCTCTATCCAAATCTACTTTTATCGATTTGTTTCTACAAAAAAAGCATAAATTTGGAAAATAACAAATTCTTATGGGAATGTCCGACCAGAAAGTCCATACTGGGGGAGACATGGCCCAGCTGGGCCAACTTGAGGTGTACCTCGCCTGGAACCATCCTGGTACTGTCGGATGGTTGGATAAGAGACAGGAATAAGGGACACGAGGGGTGACACAATGGGCCCGCGGTGTGGTCTAAGTGCCGGTGAGGGGATCTAATTCCTTCAAAGCCCTCAACCCCTAATCCATCTATCTACGGAACCACGAAACTAAATGCTAAATTGCAGTCGGCATTTTTGACGGTTATTGAATTTTTTTAATGAACTGAAAATAGCGTTACGGACAGCGAGTGCGGCATTGCTACGCTGTTGTCCTATCGACCGTTTTTTTTTTACTTAGTCTAGTGTCCTTGTTACCTACATTGTCCGTCGTCATGTTAGGAACCATAAATTTAAATAGGTCAATCGAAATTCGGAATAATAAAGAGCCAAATCTTTTTGTTTCATATTCATGAATACACCGCTGTTCACCATGACGTTGCATCTAAGTAGATACAAGTTTGGGAATATTAATAACAGGTGCTAGAATTGCGCAAATTTAGTGCATTTGAAGAATCGGCCGAAGAATGACCAAAATTCCCACAATTCCGGAATTTTACCGCGACAAGACCGTCTTCATCACCGGAGGGAGCGGCTTCATCGGCAAAGTTCTGATAGAGAAATTGCTCCGGTCATGTCCTGATGTCAAGAGGATATACTTGTTGATGCGCGAGAAGAAAGGTCGTTCCCCCGAAGAACGACTGGAAGCTCTGACCAAAGTACCGGTAAGTGTTGACTTCTTCGAGTGACTTATTAATGCTGGTGTAGCTGTTTGATTTGATTAGAAGTAAGAACTCCGAGGCACTGAAGAAGCTGAAGATTGTCAACGGCGACGTTAAAGACCTGAAATTGGGAATGAGCAAAGAAGACTGGGAGATGCTGGTCCAAGAAGTCAACATCGTTTTCCACGTCGCCGCTTCCGTCCGGTTCGATTTCAGCTTGACGGATGCCATTTTGATGAACACCAGAGGCACCAGAGAAATTGCCGATTTGGCTCTACAGGCGAAGAAGTTGGATGTCTTCTTTCACGTTTCGACAACGTATTGCCACACCGATAAGAAAGTGATAGAAGAGAAGATGTATCCTTCTCATGGGGACTGGAGGAAGTCGATAGAGATCGCGGAGACTGTGGACAAAAACACCTTGAACGCCCTAACTGAAAAGTACATCCATCCTCTACCCAACACCTACACTTATACCAAAGGTTTGGCCGAGCATGTGGTCAACGACATGTGTTCGGGTAGAATACCAGCGGTGATTTTTCGACCAACCATTGGTAAGTGTACCACTCAACTTACCAAATCACTAATTGTTCCACAGTGGTGTCTTCTATGGAGGATCCAATTCGCGGATGGGTCGACGGCTTGAGTGGCGTTGTGGCCTACGAAGCGGCTGTATTGACCGGACTTCTGCGTACTGTATACGGCAACCCTGATGTCTTTTACGATTGTGCTGCGGTAGACATTTCCGTTAGGGTGATGATCATTGCGTCGTGGTCACAAGCGATATTGTAAGTTCTACCAAATAGTGGTATTGATATTTTTAATTACTTTGTCTGTTTGATATCGTTAGTCTCTTTAGTGTGTTTACCCATACGACCGGAGTAATTCTAAGACAACCGTAGTTTGTAAACCCGTAAACGCAACATTTCTGCTTTCTAGAGACCAAAATCAAAAGTTGGCTGTCGGAGTTTACAACGGAAGTAACAACGAAACTGTTGGCCTCACACAAAGCAGCGCTTTTAAAAAAATGTTGCAACTGATGGAAACGGAAGTACCGTACGACCAAGTTCTATGGTACCCCAGAATTAACTACACCAACTGCTACTACAGCTTCAAAATACAAACGATCTTCTATCAACTTCTTCCCGCCCTGATCCTCGACGGAATTCTTCGAGCGCTGAATAAAAAGACAATGTAAACTACTCCAACCTCTTGTTATGCCATCTCACATTTCTTTTCTGCAGGTTCACCAAACTTCAAAGAACGATATTTGCTACCATGATGGCACTGGCCTTCTACAACCAAAATCAGTGGCGATTCAAAAACGACAAGGCAATAAATCTGCCAAATAAATTGCTGCCTGCCGATATTGCCGACTTTGACTTCAATATCGTCGATATGGACCTGATTGGCTACATGAAAGACGGAGTCATGGGAATTAAAAAATACTTATTGAAGGAAAAGTTCGATCTGGAGAAGTCGAAGAAGAGGTTGCGCAAAATGAAGATAGCGTCGCAGATCTTCAACGCTTTGTGGTATTTGGTGTTGTTCTGGCTCGTGTTTGTGAAATTTGATCTTGTATCGGTGATTTTTGGTTTGTTGAAATCGCTTCTGAGGTTGTAATAAAATAACAGATCGTACAAATACTTCTTCTTAAATTACGTAATCCCCCGGTAGTAGTTGGTAATTAATGTTGTTGTCTAGACATTTTAGCCTCACAAATGAGTACTTATACTTTCTGTTTATTCTGTTTAATACACCTTTTATCCAGCTTAGTCCTTTCCCTTCTTCTCCTGACCACTTTCCAGCTCTCGTCACATAACAGCTGCCAGGCATTGCTGCTCAGTGCTTGTTTTTGTTGCTTCGTTTCCAATTTTTCACTTCATCAGTTTTTCAGTGTCTCAACTCAGTTGATCATGTCTCAACTGTCGAATTTCTCAAGTCCTCAGTTGATCCAATCTCGACTGCCCAGTAAATCTGTTAGTCATTTTTGGAAGTTCTCAGGTCATCAGAGTTTCAGATGCTCGGCCGTCTGCTTCTCAGACTTTTAGTTTATCACGTCTCTATTTTTCTGTAGCTCATTTTTCCATTTTGAAAATTACTCTGCTGATCAAATCTCAACGATTCGCTGTGTTGTTACTGAATTTTGTGGTGTCTCAGGCCATCGCTTTCCCAGTTGTGGAACTGCTCAGATGCTCAGTTACTTATTTTTTTCAGATGCTTAACTTTTCAACCGCTCCGGTATTCAGTTTTTCAGTCTCTCAACTGCACACTTCTAACAATAAGCTATTAAAGGTTGCAGATTTTAAGCTTTTCGTTTATCGCTTCTCAGGTGCTCAGTTGCTTAGCTTCTGAGTTTCTCAATGTTTCAGTTGTTCAGTTGTTTGATGCTAACTGGTTTAGTTTCCCAGTTCTCAGTTTAAACAATTATTAATAATACTTCCAAATTTCACAGCCTTTCCGTTTCTGCTCAGTGTTTCAGTCGTTTAATTTCTTAGTTTTGTAGCTTCCCACTTTTTCAGTGTGTCAATTACTCAGTTGATCGAATCTCAAGAAACTGAAAAGCTGAGTACTTCAAATAATAATGCACCCATCTGAACAAATCGGCGAGTGATAATCTGAGGATCCGACAAGCTTCTTCTCAATTTCTCAGTTTTCGCCGCATCTACAACTGACTGATTGACTAATGGTACTAAAAAGACAACCATCCTTTGACTTTAAATTTCTGCAAGCAGATAAAAATGAGAATCGGTTCTAGTTAAAATAAAAAAAATAATCCACAAATGGTTGTCATTTCTCGACCACTTAGTCAGTCGATGGGTGTAGTGGACAGGGCGGCCCACCCGCCCCCCGCATTCTCAGAGGGTGCCAGAACCATACGATTTTTAGTCACAAAGGAACATCATTCGAAATTCAGATTTACACCGAAACATATACTTACATTTTGACTGAATGGTTGACAAACCGCTTCGGAATGACTACCATTTTCTCAGTGTATCCACATTCCGCTTCTTGTAGTGCACAGTCGTGTTTTGTGACCGAAAACCATGCGGTCCATGGCACCACATGTGAATGCGGTGGGCGGGAGGGTCGTCGCATCTACAACTGACTGATGGACTAATGGTACTAAAAAGACAACCATAAAATAAAAAAGTAGTCAACAAATGGTTGTCATTTCTCGACCACTTAGTCAGTCGATAATAACCCGCACAATCTTGAAGAACAGCGGGGGGTCAAGAGCTGCATTGAAGCTGGGGAGAACACTTTGAAACTTTGCTGCAATTTGAGTCTGCTCTACCTCTACCAGACTCTCAGATGTTGTCTTCTACATAGAAAATCTCCATGCCATTACATTCTTCATTCCAAGTAATGCATTTTAACCTCTACAATCCGTCGACTATTTTTCTGTTCATATTATAAAATTCTCGGCTAATTCCAATTTCACCGTTTGTTCCGACCATGTGTTCTGGTGGCTTCAGGTCATAAACGTAGCCGCCATCGCTTCATATTTTCTGACCTCCTATATAGCAATCCGGTTGGCGAATAAACAACCGAGTAAACAATAAAAATTTTGACAAAATACGTCAAAGCATTGTTGCACTTTTACTTTGTTGTGCTGTTGAAAAAAAATTACCATGAACTGAGGATATAACCCCTGTGTCTTATTCATAAACATGAGTTTCGGACAACTTTATAAACATTAATAACCGTGCTGTATTGAAATTAGTGCATTTAGAGACCCGGCTGCAATTCCCACGATTCCGGAATTTTACCGCGACAAGACCGTCTTCATCACCGGAGGGAGCGGCTTCATCGGCAAAGTTCTGATAGAGAAATTGCTCCGGTCCTGTCCTGACGTCAAGAGGATATACAAAAATTATCTGTTAGTGTTTACAACGCTAGCAACAACCAAGTTATTACCACAACCCACAGAAAAGGGCTCGAAAAAATCCTGGGGCTAATGGAAACGGAGTCACCTTTCGACCAGGTCTTGTGGTACCCCAGGCTCGCATACACCAGCTGCTACTACAATTACAAAATCCAAACGCTCCTCTATCAAGTTCTCCCAGCTCTGCTCCTCGACGGAATACTCCGACTCCGAGGCAAAAAGACCATGTAAAACCCCAACCTCTTCTTACGCCACTTGAAAATTCTTTTTCGCAGGTTTACCAAACTTCAAAGAACAATTTTTGTCATTATGACGGCGGTCGCCATGTATAACCAAACCCAGTGGCAGTTCAAAAATGAAAAATCACTTACTCTCCGAAATAAATTGCTACCTGCCGACCTTGACAGTTTTGACTACAACTATGCTGACGTCGACCTGGATGAGTATTTTAAGAACGGCAACGTGGGCATAAAAAAATATTTAGAGTTCGATCTGGAGAAGTCGAAAAAGAAGTTGCTCAGAATGAAGATGGCGTCACAGATCTTCAACGCTATGTGGTATTTGGTGCTGATCTTGTGTTTATTCTTTTATCAGGATTCGTCTAGTACACAGATGGATCAAAGATTGAACAAAATACCTTCATAGGCGTCTAGCGCCCGAAATATAGTGTAAGACATCATCTTAAAAATATGGGACTAGTGGACAGTGAAGTATGCAATTTGGAAGTTGAAACAGCCGAACACATACTCTGCAGGTGCGACGCATTAGCTAACCTAAGGAAGTGTTACACTGACACGAATCTGCAACTGATTGACTGACTAATGGTATTAGAATGACAATGATTTTTTGACTTGACAATTTTGAAACTATATATATCGAACACGAAAGTAAATTTTTCGTTTCTAAAGGAAAAAAAAATTCAATAAACGGTTATTATTTCTCACATATTTAGTCAGTGGATGAGTATAGTGGACAGGGTGGCCCACCCGCCCGCCGCACCCACAAACGGTGCCAGAACCATACGCTTTTTAGTCACAAGCAGACCTTATAGCAGCGAAGAAAATCAATGCAGATTGAACTTTCCACCAAAATATAGACTCAAATTTACATTCTTGACCGAATGGTTGACAAATTGGTTCGGAATGACAACCATTTTCCTATTGTGTTCACATCCCGCTTCTTGTATTGCACTGTACTTCTTTTGTGACTAAAATCCATGTGGTTCTTTGCACCACATGAGAATGCGGTGGGCGGGTGGGCCGCCGCATCTACAACTGACTGACTGACTAATGGTATTGCAATGACAATGATTTTTTGACTTGACAATTTTGAAACTATATATATCGAACACGAAAGTAAATTTTTCGTTTCTAAAGGAAAAAAAAATTCAATAAACGGTTATTATTTCTCACCCATTTAGTCAGTGGATGAGTATAGTGGACAGGGTGGCCCACCCGCCCGCCGCACCCACAAACGGTGCCAGAACCATACGCTTTTTAGTCACAAGCAGACCTTATAGCAGCGAAGAAAATCTATGCAGATTGAACTTTCCACCAAAATATAGACTCAAATTTACATTCTTGACCGAATGGTTGACAAATTGGTTCGGAATGACAACCATTTTCCTATTGTGTTCACATCCCGCTTCTTGTATTGCACTGTACTTCTTTTGTGACTAAAATCCATGTGGTTCTTTGCACCACATGAGAATGCGGTGGGCGGGTGGGCCGCCGCATCTACAACTGACTGACTGACTAATGGTATTGGAATGACAATAATTTTTTGACTTGAAAATTTTGAAATCGTATTGAACACGAAAGTGAATTTTTGGTTTTTGAAGGAAAAAAAATCAATAAGCGTCATCATCATATAGTGTCACGGTGTTACAGTGCGACACTTACAGTCTTGGTTTTACTGATTTACAGTTTTACACTAACGGCCTTAATATTTTACAGTCTCACATTCTTACTATTTAACAATCTCAGTTGTTTGTTGTTTTGAATTGTGGACACAAAGTACTAGTAAAATCCGCTTTTGGGTGATGACCCGTTTATTTAACACACCATAATTACACTATGTACATTTCATTAAAAAGGACATTGTTAGGAGCAAGCTCCGTCTTAGTGAAGATTTAGATTTTGAATGAGTGGTGTGGCTGGAGCCACCCCAAAAGAAAAGGTAAGGTGGGGGTGCGTAGTACCCCCTACCCTAAGTGCCTCAAGGGCGGAAAAGATCGTTCATTCTCCCCCCCTTGAAGTCACCGACTTCAATAAACAAAAGTATAAATTTAGAGAATAAGCAATATAAAACAATATACGAAAATGAGTCATAAAAAACTAACTATATAAGCTACACACTAATTGAAAAAGTTAAAACACAAGAAAATAAACATAATTATGTAGGTGTAATAATGATCACGCAGGATCAACAAACGGAATCACTTTTATAGTTTTGGTAGCAAACACAATTTGCGCACTGCACGTTTTATTTCACCACTTGGCGTCTTTAGCGTTGCGACGCGCACTACACCGTCACGTCCAGGGTGGAGTTCGATGATGCGTCCTAGTTGCCATCTCTGCGGAGGGCAGTTTTCCTCGACGATAACTGCGAGATCGTTAAGGTTGATTTCCACTCCCTTGGTCGATTGCTTTTTGGGTCGTTGCTGAAGTTGGGATAGGTACTCCTTTCGCCAACGTTTCCAGAAATGCTGCCGCATTTGTTCCACTCGCTGCCATCTCTTCAAACGGTTCTCGGGGACATCAGTGAGGTCCACTTCGGCGATGGTGGTCATTGGTTGTCCGATCAGGAAGTGTCCAGGAGTTAGAGCTTCTAGGTCATTGGGATCGGAAGTAAGCGGGGTAATTGGTCGGGAATTTAGGATCGCTTCGATGCGTGTAAGGAGCGTGTACATTTCCTCATACGTCAGAAATGACATCCCGAGGATGCGCTTTAAATGAAATTTAACGGCCTTTACATTAATTTCCCAAAGTCCGCCTAGGTGGGGCGAACCAGGTGCTATATTGTGCCACGTTATGCCTTTGCTTGCGAGATCTTCAATTACGTCACTAAAGGTGATTGATTTTAAAAACTGGCGCATTTCGCCAAGCTCGCGTTGTGCACCGCGGAAATTGGTGGCATTGTCTGAGTAGATGTGGGACACGTGCCCCCGTCTCGAAACCAAACGTTTTAATGCATTCAAAAAGGACGCCGTCGTCAAGTCACCTACAAGCTCGAGATGCACAGCTTTCGTAGCGAAGCAGACGAAGACAGCGACGTAAGCCTTAACATTTCGCTTACTGCGACCGTGAGACTCCTTAATTAGCAGCGGCCCAGCGAAGTCGACTCCGCTGACCGTGAAAGGGCGCGCATTTTTTACCCTAAATGTAGGCAAGTCACCCATAAATGTGTTTGTGCGTTTAGGATTTGACCTATAACATTTTATACAATTGTGTATTTCCTGCCGAACCGCGGTTTTGCCAGAAATGATCCAAAATCTTTGGCGTAGAGCCGATAGGGTACCTTGTACTCCGGCGTGTAATTGGCTGTGATGCTCCTGCCTAATTATTAATCGAGTAATGTGGTGGCTTTTTGGCAATAAAATGGGGTGCATACTTTCATATCGTATCGCAGCGTTTTTTAATCGACCCCCGACTCTTATGACCTTGTCGACAGGATCAAAAAACGGATTTAAGGACAGTAGGTTAGAACATTTGTGAAGTTGCTTATTACTGCATAATGACGCAATTTCACTGGCGAACTCGTTTTTTTGAACAAGCTGCGCAATCTTTATTGTAGCTTCTCTGAGTTCCGTTGCGCTTAAATACTTGTTGGAAACTTTATCGTTGGGATTTTGACTATTTTTGCAAAACCGTAGAATCCACGCCACGACGCGCTGGGTTTTGGCAAAGGACGAGAATTTTGTCAACATTTGGTTTAAATTTGAGTTATCCGACGCAGCGGATGTCATGGAAACGGTGCGCCTTTCAGGCAACTCCTTGTCAATAGTAAATTTATCAGTAGGCCACGTATCTTGGGGTCTGGTTAGCCATGCTGGGCCACCCCACCAAGTTGAAATGTCTTTGATTTTGGAGGGCGCGACGCCGCGACTGAGTAAATCGGCGGGATTATCTTCTCCCTTAACGTGGTACCAATCGTTTTCGTTAGACAGCGCTTGAATTGTGGACACGCGGTTGGCCACGAAGGTTTGAAATTGTCCGGAGTTGGACTTAATCCAGGCCAGAACTATTTTTGAATCCGTCCAAAAGAATTTTTTAGCGAATTTTTTCTATCAGAACTTTTCTTGAAATTCGAATATTATTAAGCGATGAAAGCTCGCGTAAAAAATGATTCCATGTGTGACACATGTCTTCAGGTACGGGTTCATCCCATGACAGTTTGAGCTGCCATAGTTTCTGCATAATTATTTTTGGCGTTATTATGATGGGACCTAAGAGTCCTAATGGATAAAAAATCTGCGCTGTGGCTGACAAAATGTTTCGTTTTGTGATTTTGGTTGCATTGATTAAGGGTTTGACCTGGTATTTTAACGAATCTGAAGCGGGATTCCACAGAAGTCCAAGGGTTTTTGTGAATTCATTTTTGTCTAATCGCACGTCATGTTTAAAATTATTGTCGTCATGTGTTTTAATCAAAGACAACTCATTAGATGCCCATTTACGGAGTTCAAATCCGCCTTGTTTTAAAATTGCAATGATTTGATTTTTTATTTTTGAGAGTTTTTCTAGATCGTCGTGACCGGTTAATAAATCGTCGACATAGAAATCGCGTCGAATGACATCGCTTGCGTCCGAAAAGTTTTTCGCGTTCAAGTCCGCTAGTTCTTGAAGACAGCGCGTTGCGATATAGGATGCCGGTTTGGTACCGTACGTTAAGGTTTTAAGGCAAAATATCTTTAGCGGTTGTAATTTGTCTTCACGCCAAAATATCCGATGGTACTTACTATGATCGGGGTGCAAGAGAATCATGCGATACATTTTTGCGATATCGCCACTAATTACGTATCGAAACGTTCTGAATCGCGTTAAAATTGCAAACAAATCTTGCTGGATTGTCGGACCGGCCATCAGATTGTCATTTAAGCTCAACCCATTTGTGCTTCTAGCAGATGCATTAAAAACGACGCGTAATTTTGTTGAAACCGATTCTTTTAACACGGCGTGATGCGGTAAGTAAAATGCATTTGAATCGTCTAATTCATTTTGTGTGACTTCCTGCATGTGGCCCAAATGCTCATATTCGCGCATGAATTTTATATAATCCTTTTTAAGATTGGATTGATCCGATAATCGGCGCTCTAAAGATAAAAATTGCTTTTCAGCTGTTGCCCTGGTTTTGCCTAGATCCGGGGGGTAATCCTTGAAGGGTAGATTTATTACGAATTGACCGGATGTCGCCCGTTGAGTTGTTTGTTGAAAGTACCGCTCGCACTGCAGATGTTCTTTAGCAATACCCGACGTGTTTATAACTTTATTGCCTTCGTCTTCTAGTCTCCAAAATTTCTCTAATTGCTGTTGTAAGGTCAATAGAGTGATTGTATGCATTGAAATAGGCGGGTCAGAAACGTCCAATAAAGTACCTGCGACGACCCATCCTAAATGTGTTTCTTGAAGGACAGTTGGCCCTTTTACGATTTTACCCGAACGGAGTAATTTCCAAAATAAATTTGAGCCGATAAGAAGGTCCACCGACGATGACGTCGTAAAATTCGGGTCCGCTAATTTTATTGAACTTGGTATTTGTAGGCCCAATTTGCTAATTGTTCTAACAGGTAAATTTTCGGTTATTTGGTCGATGACAAAACATTTTATGTGACCAGAGAAATCATCGTATTTTGATTTAAAATAGGCTTGGGCCGCGTATTTTATTTTCGTTTTAATTTGACCGATACCGCATACCGAAATATCGGTATTAAATCGTTTCAATCCTAATTTTCGGCACATCGATGCCGAAATGTAATTGGACATGGACTCCGAATCGAGCAAGACTCTACAATTGTGCCACTTATTGTTCGCGTCGCGGATATAAACTAGAGCGGTTGGTAAAAGCGCGATTTTGTCTTGGGTCTTTCTATTAGAAATTAGGGAAACCTCGTGATTTATGATTGGAGATTCAGATTCACTGGTTTGAGGTTCTTGATCGTGAAGCAACGTGTGATGCCGTTTGTTGCACGTTCGGCAAGCACTAATTTTGGGGCAATCACCTTTGCAAAGGACACAGTTTACTTTTATTGCCGCTGTGTGGGAAAGTACCCGCTTATATTTGGGATCTGTGACATATGGTTTTGAAGGAGTGCTGTTGATACTGATCGCGTTTAATGATTTTAATAATCGACATCGTTTTTCTAAAAAGCGTTTTAAAGATTCGAATTCTGGAACTTCTGTATTTAAGGTGATTTGCCATTCTTTAATCGTGTTATAGTCTAATTTCTCTACTACTATCGGTACTAATAAAGCATGGTACGTATGAATTGGTATGTTCAGCTTGTTTAGCGCGGCTATATTGACCTTAAGTATATTCAAAAAGTCCTGTAGTGCAGTATGTGACTGCCTAGACATAGCGGGATGCTTTAGAATAGCGAGGACGTGGTCCTGTACAATTAATCGCGTATTTTTAAACTGTTCTTCAAGTATCTGCCATGCGGTACGATAATTTGCTTCGGCGATTTCAAGAGCATCTATTGATTTTAGTGCATCGCCCCGTAAACACGATTTTAAGTACTGTAATCGTTGACAATCATTTAAACCGTTTTTTGGATCGTCGATCGCAGCAGTAAAGGAATTATAAAATGATAGCCAATCTTGGTATTCTCCGGAAAACGTTTTTAAATCTAACACCGGCAAGTTTACGTGGGGTGTCGCTCGACGTTCGCTTGTTTCTTCGGACGTTTGTCGCGTTGAATTATTATCGGATTTTTGCGAAGTCGACTGGGACGCTGCTTTATTAAGAATTTTAGTCATTTTCTCCGCTATGGCATAGTAATCGTTTTCAAAATGTACGCGTTCTTCGTCATGCTTTTCTCGCGAAGAGGTTTTGTCGATTTGTTCAATTTCAAATTGAATGTTTTCAAGATTTCGAAAAGCATCTAGGGCTTGTTGGCGGCGCTCCGCAATTCCATGAATACTGTCTTTGTTAGTATCAAATTTATCGATCCAATTGTAAAGACGCGTTAATTTCCCTTTAAGAGTGCCCCTAGTTCTAACGAGTTTTTCGAGATGTTCGGCCATCGTAATAATGTTTCAATTTGTCACGAATGCGAAAATGTACATGCGTGTAACACAAAGGAAGGATAAATAGAAGGATGACTGACCTTAAGCCGTGGAAATGCTGCTTCGTAGAGGCGTGGGTTTTTCTTGATTTGGTTCGTTATGGTGTTGATGACACTGAAGTCTTTCCTCTTCCTCTGGAGACGTCGACGGAAAGCTCCTGGGTTTACGAGTACTTGAATCCGGCTCGAAGGACCAATGTTTGTTGTTTTGAATTGTGGACACAAAGTACTAGTAAAATCCGCTTTTGGGTGATGACCCGTTTATTTAACACACCATAATTACACTATGTACATTTCATTAAAAAGGACATTGTTAGGAGCAAGCTCCGTCTTAGTGAAGATTTAGATTTTGAATGAGTGGTGTGGCTGGAGCCACCCCAAAAGAAAAGGTAAGGTGGGGGTGCGTAGTACCCCCTACCCTAAGTGCCTCAAGGGCGGAAAAGATCGTTCATCAGTCTTACAGTTTAACAGTTTTACGGTTTTGCAGCCCCAGTCACAGTTACAGTCTCATTCTCAGTCCTACAGCTTTACATTTTTACTGTGTCACAGTCTTACAGCCTCAAAGTTTATATTTTGGAGAGGTCACAGTCTCACGGTTTACAGTCTAACAGCTTCATTGTTTCCCACTGTCAAAGTTTCAGAGTCTCACGGTGTTATAATGTCACAGGTACAGTTTTACAATATTGTTGCTTTACAGTTCGAGTCTGAAGCATTGAGATATTGGAACATTGAGATACCGAAAGTTCTAGAGACTTGTAGATTGGAAGGCTGAGAGATTGAGAGTCCGGGAACTGGAGGTATTGTAAGACTGCGGCACCGAAAGACTGAGCGACTTGTGAAAACGAAATATAGAGAAACTGGGAGTCTAACAAAGATAGGGATTGAGAGACTGAAAAATAATAAAAATAATTAAAAGTTGGTCCTTCGAGCCGGATGCTTGATGATGCCGTAATCTGCGAATGTGGAAACACAGAAAACGAAAGTATAAATGCGGTATTGCCTTGTGCTACCGTCTCGATTAAAATAACAATGTAAATTTTAAGGACACAACCTGCGTAAGTCACTTGTTTCCAAAATTTCCCATTGTATTCTATGCATTGTTTTCACTTGCAATTTAAATGAAGTTGGGTTATTGCGATGAAGGCTGAATTTTCAACGAGTGTGGTCATAACTTTTGCCGAACATTTAGTCACCTAAAGGGCAAGCTGTATTTACTTTCACGATCCATTTCAGTCCCAACGTAACAGACACAATGTCTCAAAATCGCAGCCCAAAAGGCTCTAAATCGCCTAAACTAAGATTTCCTTTTTGTGCTAATTTATTTTCTCCCCTTTGTGTCCTTTTCTATTTCCTGTTCTATTGTTGTATTTGAATCCCTTGCTCAGTTACCCAGTTCTTCAACTGGTAATCTTCTCAGTTTCTCACATGCTCAAAAAGATTCGCTTTCCAGGTGCTCAGTTTCTCAGTTGATAATGTTGTTATTGATCAAAGCGGCTCAGGGGCTCAGACGGCCGAGCATCTGAAACTGTGATGACCTGAGAAATTCCAAAAATGACTAACAAATTTACTGGGCAGTTGAGATTCGATCAACTGAGGACCTGACCGACTCAACAGTCGAGACATGATCAACTGAGTAATTGAGACATTGAAAAACTGATTAAGTGAAGAAGAAAAAGCACTGAGCGGCAATGTCTGGCAGCTGTTATGTGATCAGAGACTGGAAAGTGGTGTCAGGAGAAGAAGGGAAAGGACTAAGCCGAATGAAAGGAGTATTAAACAGAAGGAACATAAAGTAAAAGTACTCATGTCTAGACAACAAAATTTAGTAGTTCACGAATTACCAACTACTACTGGGGGATTACATAATTTGAGAAGAAGTAATTTGTACTATCTGTTATTTTATTACAACCTCAGAAACGATTTCAACAAACCAAAAATCATAGACACAAGATCAAATTTCACAAACACGAGCCAGAACAACACCAAATACCACAAAGCGTTGAAGATCTGCGACGCTATCTTCATTTTGCGCAACCTCTTCTTCGACTTCTCCAGATCGAACTCTTCCTTCAATAAGTATTTTTTAATGCCCATGACTCAGTCTTTCATGTAGCCATTCAGGTCCATATCGATGATATTGAGGTCAAAGTCGGCAGGCAGCAATTTCTTTGGCAGGTTTATCGTCTTGTCGTTCTTGAATCGCCACTGATTTTGGTTGTAGAAGGCCAGTGCCATCATGGTAATAAATATCGTTCTTTGAAGTTTGGTGAACCTGCAGAAAAGAAATGTGAGATGGCATAACAAGAGGTTGGAGTAGTTTACATTGTCCTTTTATTCAGCACTCGAAGAATTCCGTCGAGGATCAGGGCGGGAAGAACTTGATAGAAGATCTTTTGTATTTTGAAGTTGTAGCAGCAGTTGGTGTATTTAATTCTGGGATACCATAAAACTTGGTCGTACGGTAGTTCGATTTCCATCAGCTCCAACATTTTATTAAAAGCGCCGCTTTGGGTGAAGCCAACAGTTTCGTTGTTACTTCCGTTGTAGACTCCGACAGCCAACTTTTGATTTTCGTCTCTAGAAAACAGCAATGTTGCCTTTACGGGTTCACAAACTGCGGTAGAATTACTCCGGTGGTATGGATAAACACACTAAAGAGACTAACGATATCAAACAGACAAAGTAATTAAAAATATCAATACCACTATTTGGTAGAACTTGCAATATCGCTTGTGACCACGACGCAATGATCATCGCCCTAACGGAAACGTCCACTGCAGCACAATCGTAAAAGACATCAGGGTTGCCGTATACAGTACGCAGAAGTCCGGTCAATACAGCTGTCTCGTAGGCCACAACGCCACTCAAGCCGTCGACCCATCCGCGAATTGGTTCCTCCATAGAAGACAGCACTGTCGAACAATTAATGATTTGGTAAGTTGAGTGGCAGACTTACCAATGGTTGGTCGGAAGATGACGGCTGGTATTCTACCCGAACACATGTCGTTGACCACTTGCTCGGCCAAACTCTAGGTGTTGGGTAAAGGATGGATGTACTTCTCAGTTAGGGCGTTTAAGGTGTTTTTGTCCACGGTCTCCGCGATCTCTATCGACTTCCTCCAGTCCCCATGAGGAGGATACATCTTCCCTTCTATCACTTTCTTATCGGTGTGGCATCCGTCAAGCTAAAATCGAACCGGACGGAAACGGCGACGTGGAAGACGATGTTGACTTCTTGGACCAACATCTCACAGTCTTCTTTGCTCATTTCCAATTTCAGATTTTTAACATCGCCGTTGACAATCTTCAGCTTCTTCAGAGCCTCGCAGTTCCGGCTTCTAATCGAATCAAACAGCTATACCAGCATTAATAAGTCACTCGAAGAAGTCAACACTTACCGGTACTTTGGTCAGAGCTTCCAGTCGTTCTTCGGGGGAACGACCTTTCTTCTCGCGCATCAACAAGTATATCCTCTTGACGTCAGGACAGGACCGGAGCAATTTCTCTATCAGAACTTTGCCGATGAAGACGGTAAAATTCTGGGATCGTGGGAATTGCAGTCATTTTGCGGTCGATTCTCCGAGTGCACTAATTTGAAAACAGCAATACACGGCTATTAATCGTCGGAAACGGTGTAAATTAAGTAATGTGACGGACGACAAGACTTTTAAAAAATAATAATAATTGTTATTATGAAGCGTACAAATCACTAGCGCGCAACAGAGTGTCTAAGAAAGCTAACTACAATACTTTTATTAACTTAAAGCGTCTATTCAGCACTTCGGCCACTACACTGGGATTCCGCGAAAGTGCATGGTATAACTCCTCCCCTTTTAGTCCGAAGCTCCGAAGAGGAAGGGTTAAAAGGGCTGCATGTCTTCGCAGAAACTTTCTATAAATGATCCAAAGGGTTAACACCAACACGAGGGTGTAGAGGAAGACGGTTCCTGGGATATGCCACCAGTTTTTGTTGTCAATGTGGATAAGTTGTGTTGTTGTTCACAGGAAAACTGATATCCTCGAGAATGACTGGTCGTCCTATGGTTGTTTCGTTGAAGGTCAGCAGTTGTCCGTTCAGAAACTTTTCACAGAAGGCTTGGTTTTCAATTAGGAAAACGCCTTGGATTTGTCCTTGTGCCAAAACGGATGTACAGGCTGTTTTGATGGGTACAGGTTCAGGAAAGATGCCCAGATATTGATTAATTTCAGGGATAAACTCTAAAGACTGAAGTTTGTTGAGCTGGACCATGGAGCATTGATCAAAAGCATTTTTGGACAGAATTCTCGCTTCGCAGGTGATATTGACGTACATACGTAGTTCGTTCGCACGAAGATATTCGTTTTGGGTTTTGTCGCAATTATCTATTAACGGCCACATATTGGATTCAGATTTTATAATGTATTTCGCGTTTGGGATGATCGTTCGAAATTGACTATCAGGAAGAGGTATCAAATAGAACAATTCATATTTCCTGGTTTCAAATAAGGGAAATGAAATGAAATATATTATTTCTAATCTGTTGATTACACATTTTGTTTTCAAAATATTTTTAAAATTTTGAATATTTTCAGAATTTACTGGGAATGGCAATCGTTATAAATTGAATTTATCTTAGTCAATTCTTTCAAAAGTTCTTCGTTTGTGATTATACTGGGATGAACGATTTTTAACCTGCAAAATGTTATTGAGTTTTCGACGTCCTGGACGATGTTCAAAATTACATTAAATAAATGGTTAAGTTGGTTTAACATATCTTTGACGAATAAGGTATTTATCTGTGTTTTTGTGATATTTTCGAATTTTGAAGTCATAGAGTATAAAGCGCGTTCATTATGTTGTACGTCATGGATTATTTTTTCAAATTTACTTATAATTTCTTGATTAATCGAATATTGATTAGTGAGTTGGTGAGCAATGTTATCCTGATTATTCTTGATGGTATTGATGACACTACTTATTCTTTCATTGTCTTCAGAATCCATGTTACCCGTGATTGCTTTGATAAGGGAACCTAACACGTTGATAGCTCCTCGTTTAACCTTTTTATGTTGATGAAAGTAATAAAACTTTTCGTCGATAAGTTCAATATTGTATTGAATAATTTTGAAATAATTTAGAGTGTCTCTCTGAGTTTCGGTTTCATTTGTTAATGCATTTTTAATGGTTAATAAATGATGTTGTAATTTCTTGTGTTCTATTAGGAGGGAGGAAATGTCAAAATAATGGATCATGCGATGTGAAGAAATTCCAAGTCTAGCTGGACCTAAATTTATGGGAAGAATACCGGGATTATTGGAAATATTTCTGTCTGCGATGGTTCCGACCATTGTCGCCGTTATGAGGATGTACCTGGAATAGACGACGTTTGTTTAGTTGGTCGTTTGATATTGTCCATGTGAAGTTTGTGAAATTTTCTACCAGTTTTAGAATGGTCAATTTTTGGTCTAACCGTTGTTCTTACAGGGTTTGTTTCCAAAATTTCCTCTTTTTTGTATCGATTTCTTTTTTTTGATCTGAAATTGCTTTTGACAAAAACTTGTTTGGGTAGTTCAACTGGCACATCTTCTCTAGTCTTATTTAATCTAGTTAAGGTTTTTCCTTTGTTCTCTGTCAAGCGAGCATTGATTTCTTTAAAAACTGCTTGAAATTTTTCTTTATGCGATTGTAGGTAATTATTGACAATTAAATGGTCCAAATCGATATTAGCAATTTCGTTTTCATTATTTAAATTTAAAATATTGAAAGGGGACAAGTTTTACTTAAATGATAGTGTTGAATTTTCTCAAGTTGATCTTCTAAAGATTCAACGTCATCTAGATTTTTTTTATGTCTTTTAAATAATATGGATTGGTTAAAATTTTGTCTCAAAACTTCTCCGATTTCTTTATATAATTTATCATTTTCGAAGTGGCAAGAGTAGGATATATTCGGAACAATATAAATCCTTATAAAATTTAAAACATCGTTTCTGAGATTATTTCGTGAAATTTGGACAGTCATTCTTTGTTTTGAATTTTCAAATAAATGTTCGATTACTGGTTCCGAAGGATCACTTGCAACTGAAATAAATTTAATTTGATTTTTGCAGAAATTAAGTGGATCTTCTGAGATGAGTATTAAACAAACAGGATTTGCTTCACTTGTATGGACTGTAATATTATCGCTATTGTCATCAAAATTTTCGTCCATTTCCTCATCAGGTTCTGCTATAATAGAGCTAACATCTTGGTTTCTACTAGAAGGTCCGCTAAGAGTTTTATTAAAATCTTCCATATAGCGCAAAAATGGATTTTTATTTTCGGGTGTGTCTGAACTTGAACTTGAAGTTGAAGTCATGTTGAAATTTGGAGGTCGGGATAAAGCATCTGCATTGCTATTCAATTTACCTTTTTAATATTGAATTTCGTAATCAAACTCTTCTAGGCGTAAGCGCCATCTGACTAGTTTAGAATTTGGTTCCTTGAGAGAGAAGAGCCATTTTAGGGGTTGATGGTCGGTTACAATTTTAAATTTTTGACCATATAGATAGGGGCGAAAATATTTCGTTGCCCAAACAATAGCAAGTAACTCTTTTTCTATTGTTGAGTGGTTAATCTCGTGTTTGTTAAGGGTTCGTGACGCGTATGCTACTGGAAGGTCTCTTCCTATAGGTCGTTGAGAAAGAACTGCGCCAATAGCGTAATTACTGGCGTCTGTTGTTAGTACGAAAGGCTTGTCAAAATCCGGATATTGTAAAATGGGATCATTGGTCAGAATGTTTTTGCAAAATTCGAAACATGTTTTATAGTCTAATTCTTCGGGGTCAATTTTCCTATCTTTTTTCAATCTTATTGTTAAAGGTTTTGTTAATTTGGCAAAATTTTTTATAAATTTCCGATAATAACCTATTAGACCTAGAAATCCTTTTAATTGTTTTGGTGTTTTTGGAATGGGGTAATTTAGAATAGCTTTGATCTTGTCCGGGTTTGGGTTAATTCCTTCTGGGGTTATGACATGACCTAAGTAGTTAACTTCTTTCCTTAAGAACTCGCTCTTGTCCAATTGTATTTTTAGATTAAATTTTCGTAATCGATCGAAAACAACTGATAATTTGTCAATGTGCTCCTGAAGTGAAGTTGAAAAAATGATTATGTCATCCAAATAAACAATACAACAATCGTTCACCACGCCTCGTAGAACGTTGTCCATTACGCGTTGGAAGGTGGATGGAGCATTTTTGAGCCCGAAGGGCATTCGGACGAATTCGTAATGCCCATTTTCAACAGTGAATGCAGTTTTTTGAATGTCATTTGGGTCGACTTCTATTTGATGGAAACCTGACGCCAAGTCAATTGTAGTGAAATATTGACTACGACCCAATTTATCAAGAATGTCGTTAATATTTGGTAACGGGTATCGATCTTCAATCGTCTCTTCGTTTAGTTTGCGATGGTCTATCACTATCCGCCACTTACGTTGTCCGGAGGCATCCAGTTTCTTTGGGATTACCCAAATTGGGCTCGACCAGGGAGAGTCAGACGGTCGAATTATCCCTTGTTCTAACATTTTAGTTACTTGACTCTGTACTTCCATTTTATGAACATGTGGGTAACGATATGGTTTAGTGTGTATGGGTGTATTGTCTCTTAAATTGATTTTATGTTTAACTGCATTAGTGAAAGTCAAAGGTTCTGATTCGAAATAGAAAATATCAGAGTATGATTTTAGTAGTTTGACTAGTTGCTTTTTTTCTTCATAATTACAGTGGTCTAATCTAACTTTTGAAAAATCAAAATAACTTTTGTCATATTGAATGTTATTCAAATTTGGAATATCAAATTGTTCTTGAGGAATTACTTCGAAGGGTTGGGAAATATCAATTTTTTCGGTCTTATTTGTTGGATTTACTAACGTAGTTAAAGCAAAATTATCTTCAATTTTTATCACGCGTTCAGGAATCATGAAATCAGAAAATGTATACTTTGGAAGTAACGCAACACCCTTTTGAACATTTGAAATGCGGATTTTTACTATTTGTTCCGATTTTGGTGGAACCGTGATGCAGCTGTTATAATCGCTCAAATTTTTTAAATTCAAAGAAATTTTTGTTTTTGGTAACACCAATTTACCTGAATTTAAATCGATACCTGCTTGTAATTTTTTCAAATTATCAATTCCGAGAAGACAATCAAAATAATTGTGAAATTTAAACAAATGAAATTTGATATTATTTTGGCCAGATCTGAAAATTTTAGGTCATTCATGTAACAGATATACTAAATTTTTCTCGTGTACAACCATGTGCTGTTGAAATAACAAAAGGATCATTTTTTATTAAATTTGGAAAATAACGTTTGGCCTTTTCTGGGTTAATAAAAGATTTTGTTGAACCGGTGTCAATCAAACATTTTAATTCGAAAGTGTCAAAAGGTATAATGATGTAGGGTAATTGTGAAGGATTATCATCAATGTTTAGTAATTCACCTTGTCCGAGGCAGCTTCGCCTAAAAAAGCTTCAGAATTTTGCTCAAAATATTCGTTATGCGAAGTTGACGGGTTACATTCATTAAATTCTTCATTTTCTTCAGGATATTAATGAATTTCATTTTCGGTGTTGTGTAATTCTTCAGCAATCCAGTTTTGTTGAGGACGTTTGAAATGATTTCTATTGGGGGTAAATGTATTTCTCGTGGTAACGCTCATAGGGACAGGTTTGTCCAAAGGTATGGGTATGGTTTAAATACGTTACTGGGATTTCGATTTGATGGGTTCTGATTAAAATTTTGTTGTCGATTAAATCCAAATTGCTGCGGTTGTCGATTAAATGCAAATTGTTGTGGTTGTTGATTAAATGCGAATTGTTGCGGAGGAATTTTTTGGAAATGTTTTAAATTTGGAGGTAGTTGTCTGTTAGTATTAACGATGGGTTTGTAAGATTTTGAATTGTCAGTTATATTAAAATCGTTAGTCAAAATTTTTAGAGCTTGACTCAAAGAACCAGGTTGTCTGGTGGACAAATAGTCGCCTAAGGGGTTGTTTAAATGTTTAAGGAAAACTCTCAAAGCAAGACAATTTGAACTGTCGATCAATGTATGGCAGCATTGCCCTTTATCTTATTTTTAATAGACTTTAATACAAGCGTATTTTGAAAATCGTCTGGTTGTCTGAAATTATAAAACTTTGTGATCAATTGTTCGCTTGTAGATATAAATTCTGTTAAGAGTGCATGGTCTCCAGTAAAGTCTGGTAGTATTTGTAAATACTCCATTTTAAATACTGAAGGAGAAGGGTTTTGCCGTGTAGTTACTCCTGTTTCTGGCATTTTACTTTATTAATTGTATTTTATAAATATTAATATTTAACACTTTTTATATATTGAACTTATTTGTTCCAAAATTAATTCTTTAGATAACGCTGATCGGAATTTCGAACGATCACACTAATACAAAAATATGTATAATACAAATTTATCAAAAATAATTATGTGATTTCCGAATCCGAATCAGTAAGCTGTTAACGACATCTGCGACTCACCAGCAATGTACCATCTTCTGCCGAAGTCCGTCCCAACTCGATAGGCTTCAAAGCGTTGAAACGCACCGTCGTCGTGTTGGAAGTCCAATTTTCCCAGTGAAAGTCCTCTAAGCACTTCGGGTTCACCTCGACACGATGTGGAAGGTCCGCGAATTTAATCGGGTTCACTAGCTCGGTCTTCAATGAAAGTCCACGAAGATTTTTCAGGTTCACTTTAAACGGGCACGAAAACGTTAGCCTATCCTACCGACTGCGCCAATTAAGTGATGTGACGGACGACAAAACTTTTTAAAAATAATAATAATTTTTATTACGAAGCCTACAAATCACTAGCGAGCAACAGAGTGTCTAAGAAAGCTAACTACAATACTTTTATTAACTTAAAGCGTCTATTCAGCACTTCGGCCACTACACTGGGATTCCGCGAAAGTGCATGGTATAACTTGTATCTATTAATATGAAACGAAGCAGTTATACCATGTACTACTACTCAGTTCAAGGTCAGTGTTTGGGTCTTTATTTACAAGCAATATAAAAATGCTTTTTGAGGGTTGATTCGTATATGCGCTGACTAAAGATTTTTCTCATATTTTATTTACAGTTGTTATTTTATTATTATTATAAGATGTTGGATTTCTATTTATTGTACGTCTATGAACATATTGTCCTTGTCGCTGCTGCGCGTGCCCGCTTAGTTTTGTTTCACGGCGCTGCATTCTAACATTATTCTTCCAATGGGCCAGATGACGAATTGTGGTGTGTGTTAAATTAATAAAACGTTAGACAACAAAGAAGTGTAGTAATTAAAAACCCGAAACCGTCCTGAAGACCGACCAAACATTATCAGGTTATGGGCCCAGCACGCTTCCACTGCGCTATCTAAAAATTCACCGGGTTTCATGGACAAAATTTGTCGGTTATAAAAATGGACACAGACAGTGTTGAACTTGAAACGAGTAAGTACATAAACGATGTGTTGGCGTATTATTATTGTTTTGGAGTGAATGTACGATGAATTTTTGCATGCAATTTCTTATTTGTGTTGGAAAATTATGCTGATGTCATGAGCTCATGAACGATAGTGTCTGATAAAAAAGACGCGGGAGTTTTTACACTCGGCCGTCTTATTACATAATTATCAGAAGTGAAACAAAGAATCTCTTTGTTTATACTAATTTTAAAGGTATGACGATTGGACGAATAATGACGAATACCTTTTGAGAAGTGTGTAACGATGTGTTTGATGTGTTTGATATGTTTGATGTGTTTACGAAAAACAAGCGCTTATTAATCATTTTGTTTTGTTTGTCTAGACAACGAAAATGAGATTTATCAAAATCTTCTCGAGAAGTTTAAAGGGATTTTTCATTTAGAGGAAAATCATCCCGAAGAAATAATAACGATTGAACTTGAACGAAATGGCAACCTGCTTTTCAAAACTGAGAGCGGTACTGAATACAAAGCAGGTGTGTAAACATGTTAACGTTAATTTAAATGTTATCGACAGAATAAATTTTTGTTCAATAGTCAAAATAATGTTTGAACATTAAAATGTCCAGTTGGGTCGCTCGTACAATAAATCGTCGCTGTGCTTCTGATTATTGTGCGAGAGACTACAGTGATTTCGGAAGCAGTCTTGTGTTCGGACGCGGATGATCTCACTGGTGCCAATTCGGTATGACTTGTGTTCGGTCAACCGGGTTAGCATATATCTGTTTGGTTACGTCTCTGAACTATTTCCAGAATATTTATTTCACAGACAAGACGATATTGAACGAAACGGAATGGAAAATAGTTTCTGAACGTATTCAACAAGGTGGTGCAGAGTGGGTCGTAACCAGAGCACAAATCCAACAGGACAATTCTGTGGACATTACTGAAGAGGAGGAAATTCGACTACTAGCTGACACAAACGAAAGTCCCAGTTTACCACGCAAAACACGAAACGACTACCCCAGTAATGTCCAAAATAAGTCGAAAAAGCCTGCCCTAGCTAACGATTTAATAACGATAGTTAACGAAACGATAGTGAACGAAACGATAGTGAACGAAACGATAGTGAACGAAACGATGGTAAACGAAATGATGAACGAGCCGGCGTACGAAGTGTATGATAATACGAGCGAAGTGATTAACGATGGGCATGATAATAGTCAGCGTAGTAAAGGGTTTTACGAAATGGTAGATTCGATGGTAAAAACAAACTTAAAAATAACGACCACACTGACTGATACGTTAAAATTAATAACGAAACAACAAGAAAAATTAAATCTGGAAAGCTCCAAGTTCAGAGCTTTGATGGCTCAACAAGCCAAAGATTTTTACAAAGTGTTGGACGAGATATCTACACAATATAATAATAACGAAAAAGAAAATAATAACGATGTGAATAAGATCGCATCAATTGCCAAAGAAGTAAAAGAAACGATTAAAGTCGAATTGATAGGTAAAGAATCTGGAACGAAACGAGACTACAAACTTACTTCCCAAACGAAATTTGAGCACTTTTATGACTACCTAACATCAGAACTTCGAACCAATGATTTGTTATATGTAATTGATCCTAGTATAATTCCAAGTACACATATTAATGAATCAACGAAAGAAAAACATAAGTTTAAAGTCCGAGACATCTTAATAAATCATTTGGATGAAAATTATCATTCGAAGGTAGTAGGTATAAAGGATCCGTTGGAAATACTCAATAAAATTAAAATGCTGAAACGATGTGAAACGAACTTGACTACTGTAACGATTAGAAAGCAGCTGTATAGTATGCAGTATTTTCCAAACAACGAAAAGGCTTCTGAGTTTTGGGATAAGTTTGAGGAAGTTATTCGAAATTATGAGAACTTGCCTAATACCCATCCTTTATCCGACGAAGAAAAACGCGATGCTTTTTATAATGCTATAATGGCCACAGTCCCTGAGGTGCAGGCAGTTGAGTTTATGACAAGAAACACAACTGGCCAAGGACTGAATTATGAACAACTTAAAAATTTCATTGTGCAGGCTGAGGCTAACAAAACACAGACCAATGAAACATGTCCAAAAATAGCACTCAATGTCCAACGACGTGATCGGAATGACAGATGTTTTGAGTGTGATGACTTTGGGCACATTGAACGATATTGTCCCTATAAAGGGAAAGGGGTGAAAAAGTGTTACGAATGCAACGAATTTACTAAACATAAAGCAGCCCAATGTCCTCAACGAATTGCTCGTCAAAGAAGCAGCAGTGGACAAACTGGCGGCACTTCAAGAAGCGATTACCACAAGTATGTCAATTCTAGATCACGAAGTGGGAAAAACTTTTATTCCGGAAATCGGGGAACGAAACGAAAGTTAAACGACAACGAAGATAGAGAAACGAAGAGATATAAATTTAATAGTGGTAGAAGTAGTTCAAATAATAACAGACATGCACGTGGTGGTAAGCAGCATTGGAGAAAACCAAAAGGAAAGTATAGTAGCAGCAATATGAATGACGAAGAAAAGGATAATGGTGAGTACCTTTTGCCTAATAAAATTAAATCCTTTTTTACACCAGTAAGACAAAATAAACGAAGTGATGATGATGAAACAGGGCTTGTGCATAACATTTCAAACGATATTGAGGGGGATAAATTCCTTGTTAAGTTTTTAGCTGATTCTGGGGCTACCGAACATTTATCGGATTGTAAATTAATTTTTAAAACTTTTGATCAATCAGACTGTGGTACGATTAAGTGTGCAAATAAAGATTCATCTGCAGATCTGATTGCTACGGGTGTAGGTGTGGTCGAAATAAAACTGAACGATAAAAGTTTCTTTGACTTGGAAAAGGTCGTTTGTGCTGAAACCCTTTCCGAAAATTTACTATCGCTGCGAAAATTGGCAGAATTAGGTTTAAGCATTTATTTAGACAACGAAAGAATTGATATTTTTGATCCGATATCAAACGAACTGTTTATCTCAGGAATTTATCGCAAACCTTATTGGATTATTGATCTTGAAATAAATAAAGAAAACCTAGACAATAATATCAATTCGAGAAGTCACAAACGGATGTTTGTAAATTTAACGACTGCAGAAAATCAGGTTGAACCTAGATACTTCACACGAAGTGTAGCAGAGGGTAAACGACTTGAATTGCAAAATAAAAATGAAGGTCAAAACGAATTGAACGATGTGAGCAAAGTGGTGAGTAAAGAATCAAACTTAAACGAAGTGACCGAGGTTGTAAGTGAAACTCTAAAACTGAACGATAGCCAAACGATAAATAACGATTCATCAAAACCATGTGAAGGTGAAAAGACATATATATACGAGCATTCAAACTTCGACACAACGATTTGGGATAGAAAATTTGACGACATTGAAGAATTGCCGGTAATAGAGTTATTGGACAATGAAATTTCATTCAATAAAAACTACACAAAGTTTGATAAAACTAATAAAGCAATGCTCTGGCACGTAAGAATGGGTCATGCTTCAGTCGCATATTTAAAGGCCTTACAAAAACAATTTCCAGAGAACGATCAATTAAAAAATGTTGTGTTTGACGATTCTATCTTAGATTGTGAAGTTTGTATGATCGCCAAAATGAATAAATTACCTTTTAATACGACACGTAGACGAGCCACTGAACCCTTGCAAATCATCCATTCTGATACGATGGGTGTGATAAATCCTCCTTCGTATCCAAAGGGATATAGGTTTATTTCAGTGTTTATTGATGACTATTCGAGACTAGCTATGGCTTACCCAATGAAAACTAAAAACGAAACAGGCTGTTGTTTAGAAGCGTTTGTTCGAAGTGCACGAAACTTGTTGGGACGAGATGCTAAAGTCTGTTACTTAAGGTCAGATCAAGGCACTGAATTTACCGGAGGTTATACTGCAGAAGTTTTAAGAAATCTGGGAGCAGAAAGTCAACTTGCTTGTCCCGATACCCCACAACATAACGGAGTGGCAGAACGTTTCAATCAGACAATTCAAAAGAAGGTAAGAGCATATATTTACGACTCGAAACTCCCTGAAAATATGTGGGACTTGGCTTTGGGTGCTGCAGTGTATGCCTACAACAGAACTCCACATAAATCAAACAATATGATCATTCCTTTGCAAAAATTCGCACCAAATTATACTTACGATATGAATCAATTAAAACGATTTGGCTGTGTAGCTTATATCAAAGTGCAAAGAAGATCTGGACCAAAGTTCAGGTATGAAGGACGAAGAGTTATTCTAATCGGATACACTCCATCAGGTTATCAGTTTTTGAAACCTGACGAAGGAAAATATTATGAAAGCAGAAATGTGAGATTTAACGAAAAATTAGTTTATGGAGACAAATATGGTAAAACTGCCATCAAAGATTGGTTTAATGTACAAGAAGACATAAACAGAGAAAAATGGTTCACTGAATTTTCAAACGATGTGCATAATAATGGAGATGAATTATTAAAAACGGAGGGAGAGTGTAAAAAGAAACGAGGCAGGCCAAGAAAAGAGTCTAAGAAAGAAAATAATACTAAGGAAAGTACCAAGGAAATTCACAATGATCTGGAACGAAAGCGTGTCTTTAACGATACTAATTTTTCTGAAATTCCAAGCTTCTCAATTTCAAAAGATGATATGTATCATGCTCTCCTAGCTGAAATTAATAAAGACCCAACGACCTATGAAGAAGCAATGCGAACCAAAGAACGAGATTTGTGGCAAAAGTCTGTAGAAGACGAACTAAACTCTATGAATAAAAATCAAGTATGGAAAATAGTGGAACGTCCTGTAACGATGAGTGATGGATGGAAAGCTAATATCA
This sequence comes from Diaperis boleti, assembly GCA_963583935.1. Lineage (NCBI taxonomy): Eukaryota > Metazoa > Arthropoda > Insecta > Coleoptera > Tenebrionidae > Diaperis > Diaperis boleti. The sequence goes on along the minus strand of OY757245.1, from coordinate 2,518,248 downwards.
TTGACTCGAGGTGGGTTTTAAAGCGCAAAACTGACATAAATGGTCACACTAAATACAAAGCACGACTGGTAATACGAGGGTTTAAAGATAAAAACAACTACGATTTGAGAGAAACATATGCACCAGTTTCTCGTTTACCATTAGTAAGAACTGTAATCCCCACAATCAATAAACATGACTTAGATGTATGTCAGCTGGACGTCAAGACTGCTTTCCTAAATGGCACAATAGACGAAGAAATCTACATGGAAATACCTAAAGGAACTCAATACTCAGAACAAATTAAACAAAGAAAGGTGTGCAAAATTGAAAAAGCATTGTATGGGTTACGTATAAGTCCGAAACGATGGTATGAGAAATTTGCTGAAGTTGCAATTCAAATTGGTTTAACGAATGATGATGGTGAGCCTTGTTTGTTTACCTGGAGAGAAAATGAATGGACTTTAATTTTACTACTATACGTTGACGATATGCTTGTAGCGAGCAACAACAGATCAAAACTAAACGAAGTGATAATTAAGCTACAAAAAGAATTTGAAATGACAAACTTGGGGGAACCACGAGATTTCTTAGGAATAACGGTTAAACGCAACAGAGAAAAACAAATAATAACTCTGTGCCAAGAAGGATATATCAATAAAATCCTGAAGAGATTCAAATTTGATGAAATGCATCCTCAAAGAACACCCATGGTCACTGCTCAAGTAGCTAATCATGAACGAAAAACACGTGAAGTTTCAAGCGATGAGAACACTTTAAAACGAACCGAAACGAAAACAAACGCACCATATAGAGAAGCTGTTGGAAGCTTGTTATATCTAGCCAGTGCCACACGTCCTGATATTTCTTATGCAGTAAATGTTCTGAGCAGACATCAAGTTAACCCAACTGAAAACGATTGGAAAATGGTAAAACGAGTTTTTAGGTATTTGAAAGGAACAAAAGGCTTGGGCTTAAATTACTTAGCTAAACGAGATGACCTACAAGCCTTTTCAGACGCAAGCTTTGCAGACTGTAAAGGCTCTTTAACGACTTGTGGTTATATTATTCAGTTGTATGGTGATACAGTCGCGTGGAAAACGCACAAACAAACTTATGTGGCTTTATCAACTTGTCAAGCAGAGTATGTCGCTATGAGTGAGACTTGTCAAGAACTGGTGGCCATAGAAAAATCTTTAAGGGTGATGCTAAATAGCACCTTTTATCCTGCAGTTCTATGGTGTGACAACAAAGCTGCTGAAGCAAGTGCCAAAACGAACGGTGGAAATAAGCCAAGACACATGACTGAAATAAAAGAACACTATGTCAAGGAATGAGTAAAACGAAACTTTGTAACGATTAAGTGGATTCCTTCAAGGAATCAAATTGCTGATGTTTTCACTAAATCTCTTTCTTTCGAAATTCATAAACGATTGGTTGACCAAATTACGAACGAGATATCATAAATTATTATTAACTAGAATAACCTCAGCCCCAGCAAACAAAATCATGTTTTGTTTTGCACTGTCTCTTATTATTCTGTTTTAAAATTGTTCACAGCACTTAAACCCAGGAAGGGCCAGCAACGATGTGATGAACGGAACCAGCGGCAAATTCGTACTGGATAATTTAGATTTTGACATATGTGCATAGCCGGGAGGGAGTGTTGGATTTCTATTTATTGTACGTCTATGAACATATTGTCCTTGTCGCTGCTGCGCGTGCCCGCTTAGTTTTGTTTCACGGCGCTGCATTCTTACATTATTCTTCCAATGGGCCAGATGACGAATTGTGGTGTGTGTTAAATTAATAAAACGTTAGACAACAAAGAAGTGTAGTAATTAAAAACCCGAAACCGTCCTGAAGACCGACCAAACATTATCATAAGATACCAAAGAGACTGAAGAGACCGAAGAGACGGAAAAGACCAAAAAGACCAAAGAAACACATAATGAAAAAGGAAATGGAAAGAAACGCACAAGGAAGAATAGAAAGAGAAAAAGAAATAAAATCTTCATGAAATTAAAGGAAACAGTAAAAGAATCATACAAAATATGAATTGCAACCTATACAGGGTGAGCAGTAGCAGAACTCGTCGAGAGCAACAAAATTTTTATGTACCACTTTCTTCTTTTATGTTAGCAACCCCCTTTTTTCGGCTTTTTATCGTGTGCCTAAATTCCATTAACGTTGTGCATTGTGTTTTGCAAAAAAACTCTCTGACAGTTGAAACTGTGAAAATGTCAAATTATGAGACCAGACACTCAAAAACTGTTGCAGTGTAACACCGTGAGATTCAGTTGTAATATTGCGGCAGTGAAACTGTGAGACCGTGAGACCATCAATTGCGAAACTATAATTTTATGATTATTCTAAATTACAGCCGGAATTTCTGACATTCTGGAAATAGCGAAACGAAACAACTGATGATTCCATAAATTGCAGATGATTAATAAAGAGATAACTTAATGGTGAAAGTAGGGTTACCGCGAGTGCGAAATTGCTATGCTGTTCATTGTCTTTGTCACCTACATTGTACGTCGTCATGTTAGGAATCATAAATTTTTCTGTTTCATATTCATAAATACCCCACTGCTTCCCATGACGTTGGATCTATGTACATACAGGTTTGGGAATATTAATAACAAGTGCTAGAATTAGGGAAGTTTAGTGCTTTTGAAGAATCGGTTGAAGAATGACCGAAATTCCCACAATTCCGGAATTTTACCGCGACAAGACCGTCTTCATCACCGGAGGGAGCGGCTTCATCGGCAAAGTTCTAATAGAGAAATTGCTCCGGTCCTGTCCTGACGTCAAGAGGATATACTTGTTGATGCGCGAGAAGAAAGGTCGTTCCCCCGAAGAACGACTGGAAGCTCTGACAAACGTAGAGGTAAGTGTTGACTTCTTCGAGTGAGTTTTTAATGCTGGTGTAGCTTTTTGATTTGATTAGAAGTAAGAACTCCGAGGCACTGAAGAAGCTGAAGATTGTAAACGGCGATGTTAAAGACTTGAAATTGGGGTTGAGCAAAGAGGACTGGGAGATGCTGGTCCAAGAAGTCAACATCGTCTTCCACGTCGCCGCTTCCGTCCGTTTCGATCTTACCTTGACGGATGCCATTTTGATGAACACCAGAGGCACCAGAGAGATTGCCGATTTGGCTCTACAGGCGAAGAAGTTGGATGTTTTCTTCCACGTTTCGACAACGTATTGCCACACCGATAAGAAAGTGATAGAAGAGAAGATGTATCCTCCTCATGGGGACTGGAGGAAGTCGATAGAGATCGCGGAGACTGTGGACAAGAACACCTTGAACGCCCTAACTGAGAAGTACATCCATCCTTTACCCAACACCTATACTTACACCAAGAGTTTGGCCGAGCAAGTGGTCAACGACATGTGTTCGGGAAGAATACCAGCGGTCATTTTTCGACCAACCATTGGTAAGTCTGCCACTCAACTTTTCAAATCACTAATTGTTCGACAGTGTGGCATTCTTCCACTGAACCAATTCGTGGATGGGTCGACGGTTGGAGCGGCTTCGTCGCTTTAGAAACAGCCGTAGCCACCGGAATTATGCGCATTGTCTACGGCAATCCGAACATCTTCTTCGATTGCCTTTCAGTTGACTTCTCCGTTAAGATGATGATAATTGCATCTTGGTTACAAACAATATTGTAAATTCTACAAACAAACTTATCCTCGCTAAACTCTTATTTTTAGGGACGAAAAGCAAAAGTTATCTGTTAGTGTTTACAACGCGAGCAACAACCAAGTTATTACCACAACCCACAGAAAAGGGCTCGAAAAAATCCTGGGGCTAATGGAAACGGAGTCACCTTTCGACCAGGTCTTGTGGTACCCCAGGCTCGCATACACCAGCTGCTACTACAATTACAAAATCCAAACGCTCCTCTATCAAGTTCTCCCAGCTCTGCTCCTCGACGGAATACTCCGACTCCGAGGCAAAAAGACCATGTAAAACCCCAACCTCTTCTTACGCCACTTGAAAATTCTTTTTCGCAGGTTTACCAAACTTCAAAGAACAATTTTTGTCACGATGGCGGCAGTCGCCTTGTACAACCAAATTCAGTGGCAGTTCAAGAATGAAAAAGCACTTACTCTCCGAAATAAATTGCTACCTGCCGATCTTGCCAGTTTCGACTACAACCTTACCGAAATCGACCTGGATGAGTATTTTAAGGACGGCGTCGTGGGCATTAAAAAATATTTACTGAAGGAAAATTTCGATCTGGACAAGTCGAAAAGGAAGTTGCGCAAAATGAAGATGGCGTCACAGATCCTCAACGCTTTGTGGTATTTGATGTTGTTCTGGCTCGTGTTTGTGAAATTTGATCTTGTATCTGTAATTTTTGGGATGTTGAAGACGTTTCTGGTGAATAAAAAATAGTAAAATAAAAAATAATATCAGGCTCAGTTATTGAATGAAGTGGGGATTTTGAATGTTTTGTAACTTTATTTTTCTGACAACTAACGCAAGATCAAACCCATTGTTCATATGAGGATGAGAGGTTCCGATTGAAGACCGAGTTCATCTGCTGCTCTTTGTGATGCTCCGGGTGTTTCTCACCCCAACAAAGCATGCATCCTTGCCGTATAACCTCTTCGCCGCGGCTCGCTCGTCTCGTAGCAGTCGAGCAAGTCATTTCTTAGAGTTTTGTTCCACTTAAAGCCTCCATGGGCATTGTCGGAGTCGTCAACGTGTGAATCGTTTTCCGAAACCCCAACACTTTCACCTTGGTCCCTATCCGACTAGGACCGGTCGTGGGGTCTCTCCCTGTTGGGGTGGTAACAACAGTTTACGGTTGTTAGCCAAAAGGGCTACCGGTCCGATTTGCACCTTCAGCTCGGCAAAGATGTTATGTGGCCTGCCTGCCTGCTTATAATTCAATTAATTTTCAAAGAGCAACAATTGAATCCCTATCACGCACAGAAAGTCTAATTTTTACAGCCTGAGGATTCAATAAAACATAGTCGTCGGTGAAGGTATTTTCAACTCAAATAATACGTATGGCATTCGACGAAAATAGGCTCAAAACTTTCAATAGAAAGACCTTTGGTAGGTCAGTTTTCAGTTTTTCAGAGGCGTGTAGCAAAATTAACGTCAAAAATTTATTTATTAAGAACAATTGTTGACACTGCTGAGTTCTACTAGTGGTTAAAATTAATGGAGTTATTTCTGGGACACCCGGTATATAGTTGATCTGAAAATGTGATAATCTTCTGGTATCTATGATCCTGGAAATTTTAAATAGAGAAAGTAGACTGAAAAGACTGAAGAAGCAACAAACACCAAAGATGCCAACTGAAGGATGTCTGGGAACTTTCAAGGAAGCCAAATTGGCCACCTCTCGGGTCCCTGAGTGTTCATCAATATGGCATCGGTCGGCGGGCCCAGGCAACAACAATGACAATGGAGACTTCCTTGATTAACAGCCTAGTTCAGTCAACTCTAGAACATGACCACTCACTGACCTCGATTTTTTCGGGCGCCTAGTCAAACTTCCTCACCTCTCTTCTGACGAAATACTCAACAACAAGTGGATCTTCTCGACGTCAGGACACGACCGCAGAATCTTCTCAATTAAAGTTTGCTAATGAAACAACTGCAACTGGTGGTGCAAGCATTTACACCAGCAGAAGTCAAGGTTCTGATCTTAAAGGTCAACGCATTTCCGTTGACTTTTCCGTTGTTGAAAAGAAGCACACTTCCGAAAACCACCGTTTACTGAAACCACTTTGAATTACGATCGCCAAAGAAATTTCATTTTATTCATGCCACTTCGGTCACCTTCCACCTTAGGTCGAGACCTCAGGAAAAAATTTTTTTAGACATCTGTTACATTACAATTCAAGTCAGGTGTACAATAAACATTGTACGTTGTCATGTTAGGAATCATAGAATTTTAATTTCATATTCATAAATACCTCACTCCTTCCCATGACACTGGATCATAGTACTTACAGGTTTGGGAATATTAATAACAAGTGCTAGAATTAGGCAAGTTTAGTTCTTCTGAAGAATCGGACTCAGTACTTAAAGTGTTAACTGAAAAAGGTTATGATGTAGTAGGGTATGCGGACGACCTCGTCATTTTAATCAGAGGGAATCTTGAAGAAATTATATCAAGCCTAATGCAGGAAGCCATCATAGCTAAATCTAAAAGCTTTCCAAGCAAGTGAATAGGTGACCTTGGACCCTAAACTAAATTGGAAAGAACATGTTGAGAAAACCATTGCCAAAGCAATAAGGCCTTTTGGGCTTGTCGCCGACTCTTTGACAATGCCTGGAAATTAAAACGGCAGATGATTGATGGTCATACCTAGCGGTTATAAGACCCAACGCGTCTCTGGTTTGGTGCACGAGAACTACAGAGAAAACGACACAGGACAAACTGGGGAAACTACGGCGTCTTGTGTGTCTGGGAATAACAGGGCCAGTGAAAAAAACCCGAACGACAGCTCTAGAAGTTTTGTTAGACCTACCACCACTCCACCTCCATGTGCAGAGAGAAGGTCTGCAGTGTTCGTTGGGACCAAGCCAAATGACAGAGTGGGTCACCTTAGAATTCTAGATTTTATGCAGCCACGGGATGTAACACCAAAAACGCTTGACTTCGACTTACCATATGAAGTGGTCATTATAGACCACCAGATGGCAAGAAGTCAAATAGCGGAGATTGGTCAAAGCTTCTGCGTCTGGTACACAGATGGATCAAAGATTGAACAAAATACCTTCACAGGCGTCTAGCGCCCGACATATAGTGTAAGACATCATCTTAAAAATATGGGACTAGTGGACAGTGAAGTATGCAATTTGGAAGTTGAAACAGCCGAACACATACTTTGCAGGTGCGACGCATTAGCTAACCTAAGGAAGTGTTACACTGACACGAATCTGCAACTGATTGGCTGACTAATGGTATTGGAATGACAATCATTTTTTGACTTGAAAATTTTGAAACTGTATTGAACACGAAAGTAATTTTTTCGTTTTTAAAGAAAAAAAAAATCAATAAACGGTTGTTATTTCTCACCCATTCAGTCAGTGGATGAGTATAGTGGACAGGGTGGCCCGCCCGCCCGCCGCACCCACAAACGGTGCCAGAACCATACGCTTTTTAGTCACAAGCAGACCTTATACCAGCGAAGACAATCAATGCAGATTGAATTTTCCACCAGAATATATACTCAAATTTACATTCTTGACTGAATGGTTGACAAATTGGTTCGGAATGACAACCATTTTCCTATTGTGTCCACATCCCGTTTCTTGTATTTCACACTACTCCTGTTGTGACTAAAATCCATGTGGTTCTTTGCAACACATGAGAATGCGGTGGGCGGGTGGGCCGCCGCATCTACAACTGATTGACTGACTAATGGTATTGGAATGACAATCATTTTTTGACTTGAAAATTTTGAAATTGTATTGAACACGAAAGTAAATTTTCCGTTTTTAAAAGAAAAAAAAAATCAATAAACGGTTGTCATTTCTCAAACATTCAGTCAGTGGATGAGTATAGTGGACAGGGTGGCCCGCCCGCCCGCCGCACCCACAAACGGTGCCAGAACCATACGCTTTTTAGTCACAAGCAGACCTTATACCAGCGAAGACAATCAATGCAGATTGAATTTTCCACCAAAATATATACTCAAATTTACATTCTTGACTGAATGGTTGACAAATTGGTTCGGAATGACAACCATTTTCCTATTGTGTCCACATCCCGTTTCTTGTATTTCACACTACTCCTGTTGTGACTAAAATCCATGTGGTTCTTTGCACCACATGAGAATGCGGTGGGCGGGTGGGCCGCCGCATCTACAACTGATTGACTGACTAATGGTATTGGAATGACAATCATTTTTTGACTTGAAAATTTTGAAATTGTATTGAACACTGACACCGGAAGAAGTGAAAAAGAGGCCTCTTAATAAACCGTGGACATCCTCAAGGCCTCCCAGATAAATACAGGCCCAAGTGCTCCTCTATATCGACGCCTAATTGATTCAATTCAAAACTAAATAAATAAGTTTATGAAAACTAAAAAGTCTTTTTTTACCTGTTACAAAAAATGCTCAAGGTGCGCTGGCGAGGCGAGCCCGTGCTCTTGTGGTTCGTTCAAAAAGATTGAGAGTTACGAATTAATGGCGGCGGTATTTTCCACAGGTTCTCCTAATTCTTCTTTGATGAAAAGAGTTCTTTGATGTAGTACCGAACACGTGGGCGACGTCCTTCTCCAGTGCCAGAATGTCCTTCTCATGCACTTCTTCCTGGTTCGTCTCGTCTTGAATCGTTTGTACTGCACGTGTCTTTGGGTTGCGGTGAGATTTTCGTCTTTACGCTGTTGGTTGTTACTGATCTCGGTTGAGCCCCCAAAGATGTGGAGTTCGATTTTAAGGAATGCAGCCCTCCGGCTTATTCTCTAGTTGAAATGACACTTCGGAACAACGCAATGGTTTAATACACATAAAAAAAAACAACAAAGATAGAGATAGATCAATACATAATGCAAAAATGTAATTAGAGCCCGTGGGGCAAATGCAGGCTTATCAAACAGTAATTTAGTGGTACCACGTTTAAAGCTTTAATTAAAGTTCCAAGTGCGACACATTTTTTCAGCTAAAATATTCCAAAGATTTCAAATGTTACGTTGAATTGACGAAATTACATTCTTAAGCGCATTAAGGTATCAGTTAACACAACTGATGTAAATAAAGCGAATATGAGTAAACAACTTTTATTGCAGTACTTTCATGTAGTCGTGCAGGTAAAGGAAGACGTAAACACCGACCGTGAACTCAGTAGTAATAAGTAGTATAACCCCTTTGTTTCATATTAATATATAAACCGCTTCCGATAATTTCATAAACAATAGTAATCTTGGATTGCTGTACTGAAATTAGTCCGTTTAGAAAATCGGTAGCAAAATGACTGCAATTCCCACGATCCCGCAATTTTACCGCGACAAGACCGTCTTCATCACCGGAGGGAGCGGCTTCATCGGCAAAGTTCTGATAGAGAAATTGCTCCGGTCCTGTCCTGACGTCAAGAGGATATACTTGTTGATGCGCGAGAAGAAAGGTCGTTCCCCCGAAGAACGACTGGAAGCTCTGACAAACGTAGAGGTAAGTGTTGACTTCTTCGAGTCAGTTATTAATGCTGGTGTAGCTTTTTGATTTGATTAGAAGTAAGAACTCCGAGGCACTGAAGAAGCTGAAGATTGTAAACGGCGATGTTAAAGACTTGAAATTGGGATTGAGCAAAGAGGACTGGAAGATGCTGGTCCAAGAAGTCAACATCGTCTTCCACATCGCCGCTTCCGTCCGTTTCGATCTTACCTTGACGGATGCCATTTTGATGAACACCAGAGGCACCAGAGAGATTGCCGATTTGGCTCTACAGGCGAAGAAGTTGGATGTTTTCTTCCACGTTTCGACAACGTATTGCCACACCGATAAGAAAGTGATAGAAGAGAAGATGTATCCTCCGCATGGGGACTGGAGGAAGTCGATAGAGATCGCGGAGACTGTGGACAAAAACACCTTGAACGCCCTAACTGAGAAGTACATCCATCCTTTACCCAACACCTATACTTACACCAAGAGTTTGGCCGAGCAAGTGGTCAACGACATGTGTTCGGGAAGAATACCAGCGGTCATTTTTCGACCAACCATTGGTAAGTCTGCCACTCAACTTTTCAAATCACTAATTGTTCGACAGTGTGGCATTCTTCCACTGAACCAATTCGTGGATGGGTCGACGTTTGGAGCGGCTTCGTCGCTTTAGAAACAGCCGTAGCCACCGGACTTATGCGCATTGTCTACGGCAATCCGAACATCTTCTTCGATTGCTTTTCAGTTGACTTCTCCGTTAAGATGATGATAATTGCATCTTGGTTACAAACAATATTGTAAATTCTACAAACAAACTTATCCTCGCTAAACTTTTATTTTTAGGGACGAAAAGCAAAAGTTATCTGTTAGTGTTTACAACGCTAGCAACAACCAAGTTATTACCACAACCCACAGAAAAGGGCTCGAAAAAATCCTGGGGCTAATGGAAACGGAGTCACCTTTCGACCAGGTCTTGTGGTACCCCAGGCTCGCATACACCAACTGCTACTACAATTACAAAATCCAAACGCTCCTCTATCAAGTTCTCCCAGCTCTGCTCCTCGACGGAATACTCCGACTGCGAGGCAAAAAGACCATGTAAAACCCCAATCTCTTGTTACGCCACTTGAAAGTTTTTTTTTTCGCAGGTTTACCAAACTTCAAAGAACAATTTTTGTCACTATGACGGCAGTCGCCTTGTACAACCAAATCGAGTGGCAGTTCAAGAATGAAAAAGCACTTACTCTCCGAAATAAATTGCTGCCTCCCGATCTTGCCAGTTTCGACTACAACCTTGCCGAAGTCGACCTGGATGAGTATTTTAAGGACGGCGTCGTGGGCATTAAAAAATATTTACTGAAGGAAAATTTCGATCTGGAAAAGTCGAAGAGGAAGTTGCGCAGAATGAAGACAGCCTCGCGAGTACTCAATTATTTCTGGTATTTGGTCATCTTCTGGCTCGTTTTTGTTAAACTTGATCTTGTATCTGTGATTTTTGGTTTGTTGAATACGTTTCTGGGGTGAATAAAAGTTAGAGGTCTTAAGAATTTGTTTTTTTTTATCACGATTGCTGCTGTCTCCAAATACCAGGTTTTCTTTCGGTCGCTCAGGTTTCTCAATTACAAACTTTTTCTGCTTCTGGGGATCTCAAATTTTTCAGAATTTGTTTCGTTTTCTCAACTGAAAAACACTGAAATGTACTGAGAATCTGAGAAACTCGTACTTATTTTATTTTCAAGTCTTTAGTGTTGCACAATCCTACATTTTGTAGTGGCCGCCATCTTGGATTTTGAAATTTTTCATGGTGTACTGTATTCTACTAGTTAAGTAAACCCTTTCATTTGATATCCACATTGAGGGAATTGAGAAAGCATATGTAATCCGCCGTTTTGAGGCGGCGGCCATGTTGGATTTAAAATGATACTGAATGTACATAATTGTATTGTCATCAAAACAAAAGGCGTGCACCAAATTTCAGGTCAATCGGTCAACACGAAGGAAGTAAAATTTCAGTGAGAAAAAATAATATTGTCGTGGGAAATAAAAGAAAACTGAAGGAAAGAGAGTATACAGGAGGAATTAAGAGCGATAGCCAAAGAAGGGCCACAAAAAGGACCGCGGGTGAAAGTGGGTTATAAAAAGATATGGATAGAGGAAAAAGGGCTTAGGTGGGACGAAGAAAAGATGCAGCAAAAGACGAGGGTGCAGAAAAGGGAAAACGAATACGGAGAGGAGTCGGGGAGAAAAGGAGCAAATAAGAATAGTATTCCGGAACGTAGCGGGAATAAAAAACAGAGAGAATGAATTTTGGGAGTATTTGGGAGAATTTAAGACAGTAGGAATGGTGGAAACGTGGGGGAAAAGGGAGAGCTAAAGGTGGGATAGTAATCGGGGTGAAAGAGGGACTGGAAGAAGAAAATGTAACTGAACCAAAAGAAGAAACAAAATAGTTTAACTCGTACGCAGATACAGTTAAAAAAAAAGGAAACGGCTACGGCCAGATCCTTATGGAGGTAAAAGCAGAGATACAGGTGGTAAATGAGGCCAAAGCGATCAGAACAGTGAGGAGTACAAGAGAGGGGGAACTGCTCATTGTTGCAGACAAAGACGACGAAAAGGTCACCAAATTAAAGGCGGCACTCTCCAATATCCAAGACGCCGAAGTCAGGAAAACTAAGGACAGTTTACGTCCGGGCTTTGGAAGCATCGGTCACGGAGAAGCCCTGACGGCTGCCGCTGGCGGAAAATCCTGGGGGCAGGATCGAGAAACAGTGCTACAGGTGTTGGAACTACGGGCATATGGCGAGAGGAAGAAGAATGCGTGGTCTGCAAAAGAGAGTGAATGAATTTGGGAAGAACGAGAGGGGTGCATGGCCTCCTAGAGAAAATGAGCGAGGAGTATGAGGCGAGTGGCGGAGGATGGTTTTTGGACGAGCTGCCATCAAGATCCTGAACCTGCGGCTGGACTGTGGTGAGTGTGTATGTTTCTTCGAGTTTTGAAAGAGTGGTAAACGAGTGAGAGTGCTGGGGCTGGCCTGGCCGATTTGCTTAACGAGTTGGGGTGCTAACAGCGACATCGGTGAGAGAATGGAAGGTGAAAGAGGACGTTGTCCGTAGCGACCACTTCCCAATGATCTATGAGCCGTCGAGGGTAGCCCGCGAAGGGAATGGAAACCCAGTAGCGCACACCCCCAAACACTTAAGACCGGTTTACTGGTGGAACTAGAAGGTGGCCCGACCCAGAGCGGAGTACGCAGAAGAATGGGGAGAGCCTGGAACAAATGAGAGATTAAAGATTTCCGAGATGGTCGTGTCGTAAGTTCCGGAGATTTCCGCAACATTTCAGTGACGACTTCTTGCAGATTGGTACAGCCTTACTGTTTGCAAGCTTACTTAACTTATTTAACCGATAGCGACACCAAGGATCGCTCAATGTATCTATATACATGCTCTCACTATTGGTCCGAACACTGACCTCCAACTGGTCATCCCTGCAATTGCTGTCGTTGGGGATGAAAGCGAGAATTGCCTGTTCTTCCTTAATCTACCGGCAGTGCTTGAAAACGAGAAAGAGGCTTACAGTGGCACAAATAACAAATATACTATCGAACGACGCGACCAGGTTTAACGACACCTTCCTTTTTCTTCATTACTTGTGGATAGGTGTAGTAAAGGTCGTGGTGATTGGTTCCTACATGGGTGTGGTCATGGGCCCGACTGCTCTCACGGGGATGGCAGTGATGGTGGTGTTCGTTATAATCGAAGGTGAGCACTGTGGGTCTGAACCAATTTAACACTAATCTTTCTAGTGCTGCTGTCGAAGCAAATTGCGACATACAGAATGAGGGTGGCTGCTCCCACTGACCAAAGAATCCGGTTGATATCTAACATCCTTTCAGGGATCCAAACGGTGAAGATGTACACATGGGAAAAGCCTTTTGGTTCGCTTATCCGCACCTCTAGAAAGTACGGCAACTTGATACTGTCCAACTGGTAACAAATTCTTTACAGAGCCGAACTGCGGTCAGTCTTCAAGTCAAATCTGTTACGAAATACCGTCGGCTGCTTCAGGATGTATCTTAGCAAAATCCCTCCGTTTTTCTGCACTCTAGCTGCCACATTGCTGCAAGGCCTTTTCGACCAAAAGATCTATTTTCCTTTGATCAATATTTATCACAACTTGAACGTCACAATGGTTATACGTTTCCAAATGGGGCTGATGGACGTAGCCGAAGCCCTGGCTTCAGTGAAACGAATCCAAGATTTTTTACTAATTGGAGCGCTATCTGAGATTAAAGACAGATACCTATCAACAAACTTAGACAAGGGCGTATTTTGTAGCAACGTTAGTGTGTCTTTTAACAACAAGGTATTTTTGGAAAAAGTGTGTCTTCGAGTTCGTCCGGGCGAATGCGTCGGCCTAGCTGGAGCTTCCGGTGGTGGTAAATCAACACTACTCCAACTGCTTCTTGGGGAAATCACGCCCGACGAGGGTTGCATCACCGTGTCAAAAACAATCTCCTACTCTTCACAAGAGCCATGGATTTTTGGCGGAACCATCAGACAAAACATTTTGTTTGGGGAAGAACTGGACCAGCAAAGATATCTAACGGTTCTTAGGGTTTGTGCCCTCGAACATGATCTGCGTTCGTTCGCGCATGGTGACCAAACTTTAGTTGGAGAGAAAGGAGTGACGCTAAGTGGTGGACAACGAGCCAGAGTCAACTTGGCACGAGCGGTGTACAGAGATGAAGACCTTTTGGATGACGCTCTGGCTGCGGTTGATGGCCACGTGGCCGAGCACATTTTTGAGGAGTGCCTCATGGGGTACCTCAAAACGAAGAGTGTGATTTTAGTTAGTCATCAACCTCACTGCTTGGAGAGAGTATCTAGAGTATCTTTTATGGACCACGGAGTCCTAACTGAAAGCAGTAACAAAACATTTGTTACAGCGACGCCTGTAACAACCACGCTGACTGAAGAAGTAGAGGTGCATCACAAAGCACAAGCAGAAGCACCATACTTCCGATAACAGTAGTAACGCTGGTACTGTCAAACATTATTGATTGCTACATCGACTTCCTGGTCCCCTACAATCTAGTTCCGGACCCTCCTTTAACCACCAAAAACTTCTTGTACCTCTGCGGGGGTCTTTGTTGCCTCCTCATGCTCTTATCACACGTCCAGATCGTCCTTTTGACGACTTATTTCAAGTCCATATCCCGCACTTTGCACCGACAACTTCTAGATAATATTCTGTCGGCTCCAATTAAGTTTTTCCAAACCACACCTGTCGGTACCATTTTGACCCGTTTCTCCCAAGATTTTGACTGCATTGACCAAGTGCTACCGTTTAGTTTGACCATTGTCTTAACGTACTCCGTCAGACTGCTGGGAGCACTGGTGGTAATGTCTGTTCTAAACTACTGGTTTACTTTCTTGACTGTAGTTCTTCTTTTGGCGTTTTACATTTCGTTCGGTGTCTTTGAACGAGTGAGTCGAGGAATAAGACGGATGGAATCGGAAGGTAAAATTCCAATTTGTTAACTGTTGGAATTACGTAATTATGTATCAATAAATGAAAAGACCTGTTTAATATTTGAAGCTCTTTATTAAATCTTACTAACCTCTAAAGCTCGTACAGCTGCACTCGAACACGATCACAAGTAAACTGGATAGGGAAGGTCGAGACCCGAACGAGCTTCGGGTACCGTCGCGCACAACCATACAGTACTAGCGAAACTTCTTTCTTACACTCCCTCCTTTCGCTATTACCATTCTATTACTAACTCTAAATTATGTTATGTACATGATTATACCCTAGCATATTCTAACTTTTTATTTTATTACAGCTCTACATTGAGCAAAACAAAACAAAAAGATTTAAATTCTAAAAGATAAGTTGGGTTTCTTCTCCTGAATCCGGGATTAATCTGGTAACATAAATTACAAATTAATAATGTTCTTTCATCAGACTACTCTACTCTAATGCTCATTAAAATTATTTAAGATTTTATCTCTAAGATAATTATGTGCTTCTGAAGGTAATGGTTTAGTCATGATATCTGCTAGATTCTCTCTAGTAGACACCCATTCAACTCTAACCTTGTTTTGATCAACGCATGATTTAACAAAGTCTCCATGTGTTTCAGCCATGTGTCGTCTACTACCTCTAAGTTCTCTAAGCTCTAGGTCTCTCTTTATTTCCTCTAAGTTGTCATCAAACGTTTTCAATTTGTGACTGCCATCTTTCTTGGTACACACCAGACCGTTACCGGAAACAATGTTTTTCCTATAATATATCTAATGCCTTTGTCAAGTGAGATTAATTCTTGACAGGCCTCGCTCATTGCCAGGTATTCAGCTTGACATGTCGACAATGTAACATACGTCTGCTTGTGGCTTCTCCAGCCAATCACGTCTCCATACAAGCCGATTATATATCCACTCGTGGATGATGAATCTTGGCAATCTCTAAAGCTGGCATCTGTCATTGCCTGCAAGTCATCCTCTTTACCTCTAAACACGAGTCCCAGATTTGTTGTACCTCTTAAATATCTAAAAATTCTTTTGACGTTTGTCCAATCTTCTTCGGTTGGTTCTAATTGTTTTCTAGCACAGTAATTCACAGCAAAAGCTATGTCTGGACGTGTTGCATTAGCTAGATACATTAGGCTTCCAATAGCCTCTCTGTATGGAGCTTTGCAAACTTTTAATTCTTTAGTTTGTGCTTTACCGAAATTTTCTTCTTCTAACCTCTTTCTTTTGTTTTGTTTGTGGGCTTGCCTGGTTATCATTGGAGTTCCTTGTGGTTTGCATTCTTTCATATTAAATTTCTCTAGCATGCACTCTATATAGGTTTCTTGGTGCAATTTCATATAGTTTTTCTCTTTTATTCTTTCAATTGTCATACCAAGAAAATTCTTAGGTTCCCCAAGATTTTTCATGTCAAATGCTTTCCCCAATTGATCTCTAATTTCCTCTAGTTTCTTTTCATCGTTGCTAGTACTAGTACCGCAAATTTTGCTTCTTTTCTCCAAGTAAAAAGACAGGGCTCATGTAGATCATTTTCTAGACCTAGTTTTAAGGCTTCAACAGTAAATGTTTTGTTCCACTTCTTTGGACTGATTTTTAAACCATAAAGTGCTTTCTCTAATTTACAAACTTTTGTGCTCTTTATATGTTCATTTATTTCAAGTCCATCAGGTATTTCCATATAAATTTCCTCCTCTAAAGCTCCATTCAAAAATGCTGTTTTAACATCTAGTTGACAAGCATATAAATTGTATTTGTTAATTATTGCGAGTACTGAACGAACTACAGGCAACCGAGAAACGGGTGCATATGTTTCTTTCAAATCATACGTTCTTTTGTCTTTGAATCCTCTAATTACTAATCTTGCCTTAAATCGTGTAGTTCCGTCTGCCTCTGATTTTCTCTTGAATACCCATTTTGAGTCAATAATGTTTGCTCTACTTCCATCTAACATTTCTTTAGGCCTATCCACGATCTGCCATACTTGGTTGGCATTCATGGAGCTAAGTTCATCTTGAACTGCCTTTTGCCACTCTACTTTGTCTTTTGTCATTATTGCCTCCTCATATGTTAGTGGGTCTCTGTTCAATGACGCAACAAGACAATAATTTAATTCGTCTTCACTCATGCTACTTTTTAACTCATTACTCTCTGCATGTTTTAGTTTGGACGTTACATAAGCAAAACTAGTATCTTCTAATGATATGTCTTTGTTGTCAGACTCTTTTTCTTCTAAGTCTCTTTTTCTCTTAGTTTTTCCTCTAGTCATTGGTCCTTCGGTTTTCTGATGTACCTCTAGTTTTTTCTGTTCATCTAAGATATTTTTACGTGGTCTTCCTCTTTTATTCACTTTTTCTCTTTTATCTTGTTCTTCTCTATTCTCTTGCTCTAATTTGTTTATTTTATAAACATCTCGATACACCAATTTTTCATTAAACCGAACATGTCGAGCTTCTAGGAATTTTCCTGAACTCGGATGCCAAAGCAAGTAACCAGTGGTTGTATAACCTACTAGCACAGCCTTGATTGCTCTTTCGTCAAACTTCGTATTGGGCTTTGGTACTTTTATGTAACCAATGCACCCAAACCTCTTAATTTGTTCGAAGTGGCAACTCGCATTCGGAGCAAACTTTTTCAATGGAACCTGATAGTCTATGGACTTATGGGGAGTTCTATTGTAAGCATGCACAGCAGCCTCAACGGCTAGTTCCCACATACTCTGTGGTAAACCCGAATCAAGCATGTATGCTCTAATTTTGTTTTGAATTGTTTTATTAAATCTCTCAGCTACTCCGTTATGTTCTGGAGTGTAAGGAGATGACGGATCACCCTCTATCTTTTCTCTTTTCATTATCTCTATGAATTTACCGCCTAAAAACTCTGTACCTTGGTCTGATCTAATATAGCAAACCTTTTCATCTTTCCCTAGCAAGTTTCTTGCTGATATTAGATACCTCTCTAAAGACTCGCCAGAACCATCTTTCGATTTGATAGAATAGGCTCTAGCTAATCTTGAGTAGTCGTCAATAAATATGACAACAAATCTTTTGTGACCAGGATGCGATGTGGGTTTTATAGGACCCATTGTATCAGTATGTATTAATTGGAGAGGTCTCTCTGCTCTATTTCTTTCTGTTTTGAAAGGGAGTTTCTCCATTTTAGACATGATACAAATTTCGCACTCTAAAATTGACTCATCGAATCTAACTTTCTCTAATCTCTTTTCTATTTTTTGTAATCTCTTAAGATAGTTGAGCGATGCATGTCCAAGTCTTACATGCCACAACATTGCTTCATTATACCTCTCAAAACTCTTAGGTTTTATCTCAAATGGATCAGTACAAAATAAATCCTCTAGTTTTTCGATTGACTCTAACTTATCGACTTGCACAGGTTTTCTACAGATTATACTGACATCAAAATCTAAATTATCAAGCTTCACATTACTCTCCCTCCCGATCACAGACCGGGCATTTTCATCAGTCTCTAATTTGGCTCTAATTTCTTCTCCCTCCGAATCTTGTAACTCTTTGTTTAAAATGCTTGGTTGTGACTGCATGGGAAGCTCATAATGTGAGACAATTCGTGCTCTACATCTATATTTATTATACTTATGACTATTTTCATCATCGTTTTTGTTCTGTACCTCAAACCAAACTGTCCAATTTGGTTTGTTGTAAGAACCCTCTAAAATAGTTTCGTTGTTGGTTTTGTCAAAAACTCTAAGTATTTTGTCATCTAAATGAATACAAAACCCTGCATCTGCAAAACGTCTTAAAGACAACAGATTTTCTGATATATCCGAGGCTGCGATCACATCTGTTAATTTAATTATTCTCTTTTCTGGTTTATTTGAATAAAGAATAAGATTTCCTCTGCCATCTATTCTTATATCTGCCTCTTTATTTTTATTTGCACTCTTAATTATTTCCTCTTTAGAGCATTTAAAGTCACTCAAAATTAAATCTGTGTTAACAATGTGCTCGGTAGCACCCGAATCAGCAACAAACTCAATTTTATTTACCTCTAAACAATTTTGTAATAATGAGTTACTCTTACCTGCATCAGATTTCTGCGGCGGTTTTGAAGGTTGTCCACCTCGATTGGACACCCACTTGGCTCTGCCTTTTCCTCTTTTTGATATTTTTCCTTTTGGGTCGACTCTCGGGTAGTTTCTTTTTTCGGTCTCATTCTTCTTGAATTTCGTCTGTGTCCTACCCCTTTGTTTGAGTCCTCCTCTATTCACACCCTTCACCAAAGGACACTCATTTCCTTTATGGTTTCGGATGTCCTGGCAACAATAGCAGAACCAGTTGTTGGTGCCCTGAAGGGAACAATTGGTTGCCCAATGACCCACTTCGTTGCACCTGTGACATCTACTGACAGGTCCTTTCTGTGGTGTCGAGGCTCTTTGTGCTTTTGGAGCTTCGCTTACGTCACACCGTTTTTCGGCCTCTAATTGGGTGATTTGATTTCTTCTAAGTTCATCTCTTTCATCGCCGTTTGTCTTCTTATCAGGTCCGCATTTCGAAGTTCCGGCACAGCGCTCGACACCGCTTGATAGAATGAGGATCTCTTTTCCTGTTCGGTGAGAGGCACCGCATCTTCACTTGCCTCATATTCTCTTACAATAGAGTCAAATCTTTCGCAGAAGTCAATGACTTTTTCTTCCTTGCGCATCTTTATTTGATATTGTAACGTAGCCTGAGCCGGGCGGGTTCGAGGATTTAAAGAAATATTCTGGCGCACACCGTATTTACAAACTTTTATTAAAAAGACTACTAAGACGACTAACTTTTCACAATGTACAGACTTTCACAATATCACGCGCTGATCACTTGTTCACGATGCTTCCAATAGACTGACTTGCTCCGTTGTTTGATCCCTCTTATACCGCTCCCTTCGTTCTCGATTTATTCTATTCCCGGAATCATGAGATCATGTTTCCGACGCAAAGAATTATTCTAGAATAATGAGATCAGTCTCTTGTACGAGCGTGGTATAGCATGAGATCACCGCCACAGAGTCTTCTAGAGCATCCCATGTGAACAGTTATTCCCAGACGTTCTCATGTGGACTATTCGAGATTAATTACGTTACCATACGTGGTGAGATCATCATGACATCATCCGCTTCCGGGCCGTCGCGCCGTCGTCTCACTGCCCCCCTTTTAAAGATTGTTCGTCCCGAACAATCTACTTCAATCTTGTTGATTTGTCCCGGAGTAGGGTGCCAAACGATCCAGGTGAACCACCTTCATCTTGGCTCGGGGATTGCGTTGAATCCGGTACACTACGTCGTTGATCCTCTTTACAACCGTGTACGGGCCTTCCCAACTGGGTTGTAACTTTGGGCAGCGACCTTTCTTTCGCCGAGGGTTGAACAACCATACCAAGTCTCCATCACTGAATCCTGCCGAATTCACCCTCAGATCGTAACGCGTTTTCATCCGGTCGCTCGCCACGCGAATGTGACTGCGCGTTAGTTCATGTATACTGGACATGGCTTCCTGTAGTTCGTCTACGTAGTTTCCCACGTCCTTCCGCTCTTGTCCCGGTGATCCGAAAGCCAGATCGCATGGTAGACGCATTTCCCGTCCAAACAGGATCTTCGCCGGTGTCTGGTGGGTCGTCTCGTGAATTGCCGCTCTGTACGCCAGCAAAAACAAAGGTAGGGCATAGACTTCCGGCCACTTGCTAAAATAGTCGATGACCACCATGATGTACTTGTTTCCCGAATCAGTGGTAGGAAACGGTCCTGCTACGTCGAAGGCTATTCTCTCGAATGGTGCCCCAACGTTGTACTGCTTCATGGCTCCTCGACTACGCGTCTGTGGACCGTTGCTCGCCGCACAAGTGTCACATTTTCGACACCAGCTCTCGACATCGTTTCGAACGTTCACCCAATAGAAGCGTTCACGGACTTTACCCATGGTCTTATTCACGCCCAGATGTGCGCCGGACACTCCACCGTGGATTTCTTGCAAGACCTCCTTCACGCGACACTTGGGCAAAACCAATTGCATCGTCACCGACTTTCCGTCTGCACTCTCCCATGCTCGCTTCAGCAGGCCATTTTCCACCTTCAGTGAATCCCATTGGGCCCATAGTGCTTTGAGAGCAGGACTCTTGTCCGAAATGTCTTGCCATTGTGGTCTCTGATTTCCGTTCTCTTTGCTTTCCAAAATTGCACTAATCTCGCTATCTCCAAGTTGTTCTGCCCTCATCTCCGCCGTTGTCCACCCATCTTGAGGTTGCAAAACCAATCTCTTCACGCCCTCGAATTCTTTGGATGCCTCTCTCCGACTGCAATGTTTGCAGTCACTCCGGCACGGCCTCCTAGAAAGTGCGTCCGCATTCTGGTGTGATCTGCCTGGTCGGTGTTCGATTTCAAAATCATACTGCTGCAGCCTTTCCAACCATCTGGCTGTCTGTCCTTCTGGATCCTTAAGGCTTAACAGCCACCTCAACGCAGCATGATCCGTTCGGATTTTGAAGTGTTGACCGTACAGGTACTTGTGAAAATGTCCTACTGCATTTACGATCGCCAATAACTCCTTCCTCGTAACGCAGTAGTTTCTTTCCGGCTTAGAAAGCACCTTGCTATAGTATTCGATGACTTTTTCTTCGCCTTCCTGTACCTGCGAAAGGACTGCCCCGATACCATTGTTACTGGCGTCGGTATCCAGGACATACCGCCCCTTTACTCTCGGGTATGACAGAATAGGACCCGTGCACAGCGAGATCTTCAAAGTTCTAAACGCTGCTTCGCTCTCGTTATTCCAGATAAATGGAGTTTTGTCTTCCGTGAGTCTGTGCAGAGGCTTGGCAATGTCAGCAAACCCTTTGACAAATCTGCGATAGTAGGTACAGAGGCCCAAGAAGCTTCTCAGCTGGTGCTTGTCCCTTGGTCGTGGCCACTCGCGGACGGCCGCGATCTTGTCTGGGTCTGTTTGTACTCCGCTGGGCGAAACCACATGGCCCAAGAACTTCACTTCTGTCTGGAACAATCGGCATTTCTTGGGATTGAGCTGAAGGTTGGCATTCCGCAGGCGGCTGAAGATCTCTTCCAAATTTTTCAAATGTTCTTCGAAGGTTCTTCCAACTACCATGACGTCATCGAGGTACACCAAGCAGGTTTTCCATGTCAGCCCTAGCAGAACCAGTTCCATCAACCTTTCAAAAGTGGCTGGGGCGTTGCAGAGTCCAAATGGCATGACGTTAAACTGGTAGAGACCGCTTCCAGTCGAGAACGCCGTCTTCTCTTTGTCATCGGGGTGGATCTCAACTTGCCAGTAGCCGCTCTTCAAGTCCAGAGTTGAAAACCACTGCGATCCCGACAACATGCTTAGAGTGTCATCGATACGTGGCAACGGATAGCTGTCCTTCTTAGTTACATCATTCAGCCGTCTGTAGTCAACGCAAAAGCGAGTGGAGCCATCTTTCTTCGTTACCAAAACAACTGGTGACGACCACGGGCTTGAGGAGTCTTCAATTATTCCGTCTGCTTTCATTTTGTCCACCATCTGAGCCACCTCTTGGTGTTTTGCGAACGGAAGTCTTCTTGGCGGTTGTCGGATCGGAGCAACATCTCCTGTGTTGATTCTGTGCTGCACCATGTTGGTTCTGCCGGTGCTTCGGTCTTCTGTAGCAAAGATGTCAGTCTCCTTGCGTATAAATGCCATGGCCTTCTCTAATTGATGGTTCGTAAGGTGTTTCCAGTCTTCTAGGAAAAGCTTCTCTACACTCGTTCGCTGAGCCTGTTTTCTGTTACACCCAACAGGTTGTTCTTCACAACGGACGACCCGTAGTACAGGATGGTAAAGTCCAATCGTCTGCCCTTTCTCTAGTGTAACACGACTTTCGCCTAAATTCGCTACACGGATTGGAATTCGTCCATTAGCCTCAACGAGTGTTCTTGCTACCATGATCTGTGTTTTCTGTGTCACGTCCGGGTTGGTGGTCACGTTCGGTTCTATTATTCCAGTCCGGTATCCCCCAGGGTCTTCTTCCAACTCTGCCAGCACAATCTGTTCCGAGTTCTTCTGTACACGGACCGTTTCGGAGACTATCACTTTCACTTCGTCGGCGGATGGTATCGCAGAGTGCAGGGAGATTTCTTCGTTGCCAACTAGCAGCATGCGATTCTTGATGTCCAGCACGAATCCGAACTTCTTCATGATGTCAAGACCCAAGATGAAATCGTCCACTATATCAGCCACAATAACCTTGTGAACGAAGTCGAACCTCCCCAACTCGAGCCTTGCCTCAACTTCCCCGAATACTCGTGCTGCTTCTCCCGTTGCTGTTTTTAACACCAGGTCGCTCTCTGCCAATTGGAAATCTCCCAGCGGTTTGAAGATGTCTGGTCTTCCGATCGAGACGGTAGCTCCGGTGTCGACGGTCATAGAACAGCCAGCTCCGTTGATTCGACCCTCCAGCAACAGACTGTCGTTCCTTCTTCGTAACTGTGAGACCGAGATGACCTTAGGGGCTTTTGTCGGGCCAGCTAGCACACGCTCCAAAGCGCTAGCTGGACTGGACTCCGGATTTCTAAGGGTCTGCTTCGGTGACCTCCTTAAACGGCAGTCTCTTCTCAGGTGGCCCACTTTCCCACGATTAAAGCATCTGGGTCTGCCTGTCATGCTTCCGTGCCGCATTTCCTCAAGCAACGTCTTTATTTGTAGCAGCAGGTCGTTTCCGTCTTTCGGGGCTTCCTCCATAGTTACTGCTCGCAGACGTTGAGCCGCCGGACGACAAGCGTTTTTAGCCGCCTCGAACTCCAGGGCGTGCACGAGGGCATCGGCGCATTTTTGATGTCTACCTAGTCTCAACATTTGCTGCAACTCACCGTCACGGACCCCATCAATAAACGCGCTTGTTCCAAGTTGGTGGTGGAACTCGCTAGGGGCGCTTGGGTAGGCCAGATGTACCAGTCTCTCAACGTCCGCCGCAAACTCCTGCAAGCTTTCGCCATTCTTCTGTACTCGTGACTTCAGCTGCGACTGGTACACTTGGTTCAAGTGGAGGTCTCCATATCGCAGCTCGAGAGCGTTGACCACGGCGACGTAGCTCTTCTGTTCTCTCTCCGGGACGGTTTGCAGCAGCTGAAGAGCTTGTCCTCGCAAGGATAATACCAGTGCAGTGGCTTTCTCTTCTTCACCCCAGTTGTTCATTTCGGCCGCTGCCTCAAATTGCCTCCTGTACATAAACCACGAGGTCTGGCCATCAAAAGTCGGGGGTTTTAGCCTTTGTGATGACGTCTCTGTCACGACTGACTGTCCCGTTGTCATTCTTTTCAGCTTTGTTTCTATTTCCTTGACTTTCTTTTCCAAATCTTCTTTTATCCCTTTTACGTCTTCTTTCATTTCCAGAACTTCTTCTTTTACAACTTGAACCTTTTCTTCCACGTCTTTTTTAAAAGTGTTTTGCAAAATGTCAAGCTGTTGGAAAATTTTCTTCTGTTCCTCTTGTCGTCGATTTTCTTTCTTTTTCTGCGTGAAGTTGTTTCAGAAGTTCCATTTGTTTTTTCTTTTCTTCTTGTCGTCTCTTTTCCTGTTTTTCTTTTTCTGCGTGAAGTTGTTTCAGAAGTTCCATTTGTTCTTTCTTTTCTGCTTGTCGTCTGTTTTCTTGTTCTTCTTTTTCTTCTTGTCGTTTCTTTTCTTGTTCTTCTTTTTCTTCTTGTCGTCTCTTTTCTTGTTCTTCTTTTTCTTCTTGTCGTCGCTTCTCTAGTTGTTCTAGAAGTGCCATTTGTTCCTTCTTTTCTTCCTGTCGTCTTTTTTCGTGTTCTTCTCTTTCTTCTTGTCGACTCTTTTCTAATTGTTCTAGAAGAGCGGCCATTTGTCCTTGTAGAGCCTCCATGGTTTTACTTCTCGTGACTATTCCAGAAGGTTGCTTTGACATGCGTCACGTACCGGTTGGTTCGATTTTTCTTCTTTTTTTTTTACGTCCGCTTCTTTAAATCCCACTTCTGACACCAATGTAACGTAGCCTGAGCCGGGCGGGTTCGAGGATTTAAAGAAATATTCTGGCGCACACCGTATTTACAAACTTTTATTAAAAAGACTACTAAGACGACTAACTTTTCACAATGTACAGACTTTCACAATATCACGCGCTGATCACTTGTTCACGATGCTTCCAATAGACTGACTTGCTCCGTTGTTTGATCCCTCTTATACCGCTCCCTTCGTTCTCGATTTATTCTATTCCCGGAATCATGAGATCATGTTTCCGACGCAAAGAATTATTCTAGAATAATGAGATCAGTCTCTTGTACGAGCGTGGTATAGCATGAGATCACCGCCACAGAGTCTTCTAGAGCATCCCATGTGAACAGTTATTCCCAGACGTTCTCATGTGGACTATTCGAGATTAATTACGTTACCATACGTGGTGAGATCATCATGACATCATCCGCTTCCGGGCCGTCGCGCCGTCGTCTCAATATAAACGGGCCCTTACAGATGTGTGAGTGACATTTGTTTCGCCCTTTTTAAAAACTCTTAGCTTCTTTAGAATCTCTTTGGGCTCTTTTTCTCCAAGAATTCTTTTGTGGTAACTTTCATCTAGGTGGTTGATTATTATGTCTCGGACATAGCCTTTTCTTTTTAAACTTATTGGTTCGGTCAGGGTTTCTGGACCTTGAACATTTGGGTCAATAACGTCTAAAAGATCATTGCTTTGTAGCTCCGATTTCAGATAGTCCATCCAAAGCTCAAAATTGGACTTCTGAGAAAGCTTGTAATCTCTTTTTATGTTGATCTTTGTGGTAACAATCTCGTTCTCCAATGTCTTTTTAATGATCTGAACACTTTTATCAAGAAGACTTTGATCATCTCTATTTTCCGTTTCATTTTCTTCCAAGTCTTGTTTCTCTTTGGTTTGCGCCTCTAAATTCCTTTCAACTCTTAAGCGCTTAAGTTTTAAGCGTTCCGATTCTAATGTTGACTGCGAAATTTCTCCAATTTTCGCCAACATAGCATTCGCCCCAATCATGATATTTGAGATTGAATCTAATGCCTTCGTTAACTTTTCCGTAATTGCTTCGGTACGCGTTACCAACACCGCTTGCACCTCATGAAAACGTTCTAAGTCAACCTGAGACATTTTGTTCTTAATAGCTGGTTGAATTTCTATGTTTTCTAATATTTCAATTCGATTTTGATTCTGAACTTCTAAATTCTCTTCAGAGTCGGCTGCAAATTTTTTAAAGTTAGCTCTAAGTTTTCTAACTTGTTAAAAAAAAATGATTGGAATCTCTAAGTTGGTTGTAAAATTTTTAAAGTTATTAAGACCTTGACTTCTCAAAAATGTTTTGTCAGGCCTGATCCTCTAACTCTTCTATAAATTTTACACCATTCTATATTAAACATCTAGCTCTTAACTCTTTAAAACACTTACTTGTGTAGCTCTCGTCCTTTTCACTATCATCACTGTCGTAGTCAACCAGTTTTTGGCTTTGGCTTTCAACAATATCTTGATAGTAGTCTGACATCTGAATTCGGGATTTAGAAACAATAATCTTAATTAATTTTATTCTAAATATGTGCAAGGTATTCTCTAAGAAAATTATTAAGATTTCGTCTCGTGCTTCTAAACTATTCTGAACGCACCGCAATTCTGAATAATTTGAAACGGGAAGTCTTGCTTGTCCGCAATGCCACAACATAAATACACGCTGTTTTTTGACATGTGATCCCTAGCACTGCACATGAAATCGGTCAAAGGTTAGCTGATCAAGCATATGTATGGGACAGGGTGCGAACCAACAAAAAAACCCTAGTCAGCTGATCAACTTCGCCGCACTGCAAGCTTATTTCACAGTTGACCCCGAAAAGTAAATTGCATTTATTAAATTTTATCAAATTTAATTTTTGAAAAGCTTAGGTCGTACTTAAATTGTCTTAAAAGTGTCAACATCTAACTTTCATCTAGCATCTTCTAAAGTAGAATACTCTACACGTGTCTCTAAATAATTCTAAAATCCTCTAATTAATGATAAAAACCAAAGACGTTATTTTATTTTGCTGAGAAAAGAAATTCTCAGAAATTTATTTTAACACGTGCGTCCTGTTGCCGGGAGAAGACGGTGACCTTCGTAAAACGACACCTCCCGATCTACAAGTCTATGCGTGTTTTGTCTCGACCAAACGCCTTTTAGTAAACCTTTAACTTTAAACTATTGATAATCGTAATGATCATACTCTAATTGACTCTTGAAATCTCTTAAACTCATGCATGTTATAAATTTGCCAGCAATCTCTAAAATTGGAGTACGTAGGTACTCACAACGGTCTTATTCATTAAAGATACACAATTCTATCGTAACAATTACAGAGTTAGTTACGCAGGGTAACGTGCTCTGGGCCCATAACCTGTTGGAATTATGTAATTATGTATCAATAAATGAAAAGACCTGTTTAATATTTGAAGCTCTTTATTAAATCTTACTAACCTCTAAAGCTCGTACAGCTGCACTCGAACACGATCACAAGTAAACTGGATAGGGAAGGTCGAGACCCGAACGAGCTTCGGGTACCGTCGCGCACAACCATACAGTACTAGCGAAACTTCTTTCTTACATTAACTCTAATCAACACTTTTCTTCGCAGCAAGAAGTTACCCATTTGGTGGCGACACTTCGAGGACTTCCAACCGTCCGTGCTCACCACATGGAAGAAACCTTAACTGCCGAGTTCGATAACCTTCAAGATCGTCACTCTACGGCCTTATACTTGTATTCTTCACTCCTTCTAACTTTGACTTTGTGGACAGATCTTGATCGTAATTTGAAAAGTTTGTGGGGTTCGACTTAGATATATTTAAATTTTTAATTTAAATTTACTCCACCTGGATTTAAGAACATTCTTCTGGTTCTTAAATGAGAGATTGTTGGGAATTTGAATGATGAATGTAAAGAGAAAAGTAAGAATCTGAAGAAAAGAATTCTGAAAGCGAAAGAGAATGCATGGAGGATGCTAAGCTCAAATCAAGACTGACGAAGAAAAAGACCGGGCGGTAAATATGCTTTTTCCACAGAGGGATAATTGTGTGTCGGAAAAACCGGAAGCCGGGGTAAATCTCTTCACAGAGGACGAGCGTCCAGAAGACTTAGATCGGGCAAGGCCGCCGGTCCAGACAGTGGAGGAGGCTCCGCGAGTATTGGTGGAACTGATGAATCTGCCTCTGCAGAAAGGAGACTTCCCAAAAATCTGGAAGAAAGCGAGGCTGGTCCTGATCCCGAAAGGGAATCAGGGAGGAGTTAATAGTACGGTTGATCCGGTAAAGGATGTGCTGGAATTGGTGAGGATAGCGAGAGAGGGTAGCTGGGGAAGAAGGGACATAATACGCGCTCTCGTGACAATAGATGTTGAGAATGCCTTCAACACTGCGTCATGGGGGCGCATAGTGAGCGAGTTAAAAGAGCGGAAGGCTCCAGGTTGCTTCAGGAACTTGAAACTTTTGCACATTTATCTCAACTCGCAGTAGCAAGAATTCACACGGTTTTTAAACTTTTGAACTAGACTAATAAGAACCTGGTAGCAATCTTGATTTGAAAAAAACTCCTTCTTTAACAGCACAACAAAGTAAAAGTGCAACAATGCTTTCACGTATTTTATTTGCTGTCATTTTAATATAATTAGCAAGGGAATGTGAGAACAAATTTTTTTGTACCTCTGAAGAACACCCACCAGATGTAGAAGACACTGGATTAGAATAACAAGTTTTTTTAGAATGTCTACCTTTTTGACCGTTGACTGTATGTTTTCTCTTTCCAAGGAGTCGACAATAGACGCTTCTGCCACAGAATTGCTCTTCCAACCATCATGTCTCTTTACGGATCAACCCCACTGCTGCCAAAGTCCCAGGTAAACCAAAGAAAAAAAAATCTGTATCAACAGTAAGATATAGATGAAAGAAATGGCTTGAGGTGTGGAGAAACAATTATACGTCAATAACAAAGGACGCCGACAACCAACAATACATGGCACAGTTTAGAGGCTTAATGAAAACATCATTTTGCTCCCCAAAAATTTGTCGTAGATAAATCTCTCACAAATGGCCCTTCCGGCATTATCACCGTTTTCCTTTTTTTTTCAGAAAATATTTATGGTTTAAATGCCATTCCGTCCTTTCTGAGCTCCAGTTTGCAAATTTGGAGTTTCCAGTTTCCCAGTTTTCACTTACTAGATTTCTAGTTTCCTGCTTTTTGGTTTTCGTATTTCTAGTGTCCTCTCAGCCGGTTAGGGTGCCTCCATAGCTGGAAGCTTAAAGTAAGTGACTTGAGAAATTGAGAACGGATGGACCAATTTAGCAATTTTTTTATATGAGAAATTAACGAATTTTTAAATTAGGAACTGTTCTTATTTACCATTATAATTTCTCTTCTAAAACTGAAACTATACACTAGAAATTTACTCTAGCAACCGAAAGGAATCTCTTCGTCTTTTCATTACCTCTTCAGGTGCATCAAACTCAACCACTCTCCCATCTTCCATCATCAATATCTTATCCGAATCCATAACAGTATTCAAGCGATGGGCTATAGTCAGAACGGTACAATCTCTAAATCTATCTCTGATGGTACCCTGGATCAACTTGTCGGTTTCCAAATCAACACTAGCTGTTGCCTCGTCGAAAACAACAATCTTTGGTCGTCTCAAAACGGCCCTTCCCAAACACAGCAGCTGCTTCTGTCCAACACTCAAATTCATTCCATTTTCGCCCACCACAGTTTCCAGTCCTAAATCCAAGTCTTTCAAGTTGACCAAACCGAGGGAGTCCCAGAGCTCCGCATCGCTGAACTCATCAAAAAAGTCCAGATTCTTTCGCACAGTGCCAACAAACAGTACCGGCTCTTGTGGGATTATGAAGATTTTTGAACGCAACAGGGTCAAAGGTACAGTTGTGATGTCTACACCATCTATGCTGACCCGTCCGTGAAAATTAAACAATCGGAAGAGTACCGATAAAAGAGAAGACTTTCCGGCGCCTGTTCTACCGACAATCCCGACTTTTTCCCCCGGTGAGATGGTGAAATTAAGGTCTTTGAGTGCTGACGGTTTGTCTGGGTGGTATTGTAGTGACACAGCTTTAAACCGGATCTGTCCTAATTGAGGCCAACCGGGTGGTACCACAGCACCGACATCCTTTTCCACTTCCAGCCCCTGATATTCTAGAACTCGCTCGACTGACACCATGTAAGCGTGGGAGTCACTCAACATCTTCATTCCGTATTGGAGCAATAGTATAAGATTCGTAGTGTAAGTGACGCCCAACCCGGTACTGATCATGTCGGCATCGAGGACACAGAAAGTGTAAGTCGCAACTACCGTATAAATGATACATTCAAGATCTATCCAGAAAGTCAAAGTTAGAAGGAGTGAAGAACACAAGTATAAGACCGTAGAGTGACGATCTTGAAGGTTATCGAACTCGGCAGCTAAGGTTTCTTCCATCTGGTGAGCACGGACGGTTGGGAGTCCTCGAAGTGTCGCCACCAAATGGGTAACTACGGGACTTCTTGCTGCGAAGAAAAGTGTTGATTAGAGTTAACAAATTGGAATTTTACCTTCCGATTCCATCCGTCTAATTCCTCGACTCACTCGTTCAAAGACACCGAACGAAATGTAAAACGCCAAAAGAAGAACTACAGTCAAGAAAGTAAACCAGTAGTTTAGAACAGACATTACCACCAGTGCTCCCAGCAGTCTGACGGAGTACGTTAAGACAATAGTCAAACTAAACGGTAGCACTTGGTCAATGCAGTCAAAATCTTGGGAGAAACGGGTCAAAACGGTACCGACAGGTGTGGTTTGGAAAAACTTAATTGGAGCCGACAGAATATTATCTAGAAGTTGTCTGTGCAAAGTGCGGGATATGGACTTGAAATAAGTCGTCAAAAGGACGATCTGGACGTGTGTTAAGAGCATGAGGAGGCAACAAAGACCCCCGCAAAGGTACAAGAAGTTTTTGGTGGTTAAAGGAGGGTCAGGAACTAGATTGTAGGGGACCAGGAAGTCGATGTAGCAATCAATAATGTTTGACAGTACCAGCGTTACTACTGTTATCGGAAGTATAAGACTTTTCTCCGAAGTGAAGAACTTTACAAATGCTTGCTTGAAATTGTATCTAGACACTGGTGCTTCTGCTTGTGCTTTGTGATGCACCTTTACTTCTTCAGTCAGCGTGGTTGTTACAGGCGTCGCTCTAACAATTGTTTTGTTACTGCTTTCAGTTAAGACTCCGTGGTCAATAAAACACACTCTAGATATTCTCTCCAAGCAGTGAGGTTGATGACTAACTAAAATCACACTCTTCGTTTTGAGGTACCCCATGACGCACTCCTCAAAAATGTGCTCGGCCACGTGGCCATCAACCGCAGCCAGAGGGTCATCCAAAAGGTACACATCTGCATCTCTGTACACCGCTCGTGCCAAGTTGACTCTGGCTCGTTGTCCACCACTTAGCGTCACTCCTTTCTCTCCAACTAAAGTTTGGTCACCATGCGCGAACGAACGCAGATCATGTTCGAAGGCACAAACCCTAAGAACCGTTAGATATCTTTGCTGGTCCAGTTCTTCCCCAAACAAAATGTTTTGTCTGATGGTTCCGCCAAAAATCCATGGCTCTTGTGAAGAGTAGGAGATTTTTTTTGACACGGTGATGCAACCCTCGTCGGGCGTGATTTCCCCAAGAAGCAGTTGGAGTAGTGTTGATTTACCACTACCGGAAGCTCCAGCTAGGCCGACGCATTCGCCCGGACGAACTCGAAGACACACTTTTTCCAAAAATACCTTGTTGTTAAAAGACACACTAACGTTGCTGCAAAATACGCCCTTGCCTAAGTTTGTTGATACGTATCTGTCTTTAATCTCAGATAGCGCTCCAATTAGTAAAAAATCTTGGATTCGTTTCACTGAAGCCAGGGCTTCGGCTACGTCCATCAGCCCCATTTGGAAACGTATAATCATTGTGACGTTCAAGTTGTGATAAATATTGATCAAAGGAAAATAGATCTTTTGGTCAAAAAAGCCTTGCAGCAATGTGGCAGCTAGAATGCAGACAAACGGAGCGATTTTGCTAAAATACAATCTGAAGCAGCCGACGGTATTTCGTAACAGATTTGACTTGAAGACTGACCGCAGTTCGGCTCTGTAAAGAATTTGTTACCAGTTGGACAGTATCAAGTTGCCGTACTTTCTAGAGGTGCGGATAAGCGAACCAAAAGGCTTTTCCCATGTGTACATCTTCACCGTTTGGATCCCTGAAAGGATGTTAGATATCAACCGGATTCTTTGGTCAGTGGGAGCAGCCACCCTCATCCTGTATGTCGCAATTTGCTTCGACAGCAGCACTAGAAAGATTAGTGTTAAATTGGTTCAGACCCACAGTGCTCACTTTCGATTATAACGAACACCACCATCACTGCCATCCCCGTGAGAGCAGTCGGGCCCATGACCACACCCATGTAGTAACCAATCACCACCACCTTTACTACACCTATCCACAAGTAATGAAGAAAAAGGAAGGTGTCGTTAAACCTGGTCGCGTCGTTCGATAGTATATTTGTTATTTGTGCCACTGTAAGCCTCTTTCTCGTTTTCAAGCACTGCCGGTAGATTAAGGAAGAACAGGCAATTCTCGCTTTCATCCCCAACGACAGCAATTGCAGGGATGACCAGTTGGAGGTCAGCGTTCGGACCAATAGTGAGAGCATGTATATAGATACAAAGACTATCGCTCTTGAGCGATCCCTGCTGTCGCCATCGGTTAAATAAGTTAAGTAAGCTTGCAAACAGTAAGGCTGCACCAATCTGCAAGAAGTCGTCACTGAAATGTTGCGGAAATCTCCGGAACTTACGACACGACCATGTCGGAAACGAACACGAACAACCCGTAGAGAAACAGCTCTTTGCCCACCAACCTCAACAGAGCCCTCAAAAGTGACGGGTTCTTCCCGCAGTTTTCTTCTTCCATCCACAGCCGCTCCAGTCGGTTTCCCAGGGTGTGAGCCCGATGTTCTTTCAGCGTTTCATAGTTTAATTCAGTGAGTTCTCGTTTCCGGTGGCTCAGAGAAAGGGAGAGCGGCCACCTGTTGGATGCATCAATCGATAAGTCAGTGAGGTGTCGCAAAGTCTTACCCAAACAGAAATTGCGACAAGCAGTTTGATTCGGTTTTGGGATGTCGTTTCGTTCCCACGTATTTACGCTCGCCGTTCATTCTGGAATATTGAAACTTTTTTCCGTTTGAAATAGTAATGACATGATAACGTGAACGGTGGACAATGATAAGAAAGTTGAGTTCTAAAAAGGTTCAGAAATGGATAATATGAAGTATTCGTGTCTTTACTAAGAAATTAATTTGTTTCTTTTTTTGAAAATCTCGCCAAGCTCTGTTCATCAGTTTCGCGTCACCGCGGCGCGCGTAGCGTGGCTCTCATTCCGCTAATAACGTCGCGCACCCTCAGAAAAGGAGTGCATGTAAATATTAAATATTTTGTTCCAAATTTAAGTTCTAGCGATAGTAACATAAGTACTGCAGTCTTCATTCGACGCAAATTAAGCGGAGCATTACAGAGGATTACAATAAAGGTTGCCATGGAATAAACAGTGCAATTACGTTGTTTGAAGGACAGAGTTAAGGACAGGTAAAATTACGTCAGTAATGAACTAGATAATAGCGCATTACTTTGTTTACAATCATATAAATCAGATAACATCCTGACAGTTACCAGAAGATGTTAACTACACTTTCGCATACAGGTAGAAGCTGTCGCTGTTCCTCACAAAGAAACACAGGAATTCTTAGCTAGATCATTTAGATTGTGTGCTAGTGGCGTCGTGTCGTAAACGTTTTTATTTTATTCTCCTCCCTCTATAAATATTCTCTTACGGGAGAGAACTCGCTCGCCACCGAGCGAGTTTCCCAGTCGCCCGGCCAGCACCTCCCTGAGTCCCTCCTTCCACAGCCAGCCGGACCTCTGGACATTTGCCTCTCCAATCTGCCATTGCCATCCTGGTTCGCCCTGAGAGACACCTTGATGTCTCCCATGCTCTCCCTCTGAACCGATTGACGATTGCCTTGATATGTCCCTCTTTGGTTTTGACCTTCAAGTCCAAGCTCCTCCATGTCCATGTCCTGCCGAAGGGTTCTCAAGGTGATGGCGTAGGAAGCCGTCTCTACGAGTACTGTGTTTGGCTTTTGGGACCTCCACCTGGGGCTTTCGGCGGTGCGCCAGGCTATAGGAGGATCTCATACTCCAGGTCATACAATGCCATTTCGTTCATGGCACCACATGTGAATGCGGTGGGCGGGTGGGCCGCCGCATCCACAACTGACCGATTCACTAATGGTATTGGAATGACAACCATTTCTTGACTTAAAAATTTTGAAATTGGATTGAACACGAAAGAGTTCTAGTTTAAAAAAAAAAACAATTCAATAAATAGTTGTCATTTCTCATCCATCTAGTCAGTCGATGAGTATAGTGGACAGGGTGGCCCACCCGCCCACCGCACTCATAAACGGTGCCAGAACCATACGCTTTTTAGTCACAAAAAAACCTTATACCAGTAATAAGAATAAATCCAAATTGAGATTTACACCAAAATATATTAAACTCAAATTTACATTTTTGACTGAATGGTTGACAAACTGGTTCGGAATGACAACCATTTTCCTGTTGTATCCACACTCCGTTTCTTGTATTTCACAGTTGCTCTTTGTGACAAAAAATCATTTCGTTCATGGCACCACATGTGAACGCGGTGGGCGGGTGGGCCGCCGCATCCACAACTGACCGATTCACTAATGGTATTGGAATGACAACCATTTCTTGACTTAAAAATTTTGAAATTGGATTGAACACGAAAGAGTTCTAGTTTAAAAAAAAAACAATTCAAGAAATGGTTGTCATTTCTCATCCATCTAGTCAGTCGATGAGTATAGTGGACAGGGTGGCCCACCCGCCCACCGCACTCATAAACGGTGCCAGAACCATACGCTTTTTAGTCACAAAAAAACCTTATACCAGTAATAAGAATAAATCCAAATTGAGATTTACACCAAAATATATTAAACTCAAATTTACATTTTTGACTGAATGGTTGACAAACTGGTTCGGAATGACAACCATTTTCCTGTTGTATCCACACTCCGTTTCTTGTATTTCACAGTTGCTCTTTGTGACAAAAAATCATTTCGTTCATGGCACCACATGTGAACGCGGTGGGCGGGTGGGGCGCCGCATCCACAACTGACCGATTCACTAATGGTATTGGAATGACAACCATTTCTTGACTTAAAAATTTTGAAATTGGATTGAACACGAAAGAGTTCTAGTTTAAAAAAAAAACAATTCAAGAAATGGTTGTCATTTCTCATCCATCTAGTCAGTCGATGAGTATAGTGGACAGGGTGGCCCACCCGCCCACCGCACTCATAAACGGTGCCAGAACCATACGCTTTTTAGTCACAAAAAAACCTTATACCAGTAATAAGAATAAATCCAAATTGAGATTTACACCAAAATATATTAAACTCAAATTTACATTTTTGACTGAATGGTTGACAAACTGGTTCGGAATGACAACCATTTTCCTGTTGTATCCACACTCCGTTTCTTGTATTTCACAGTTGCTCTTTGTGACAAAAAATCATTTCGTTCATGGCACCACATGTGAACGCGGTGGGCGGGTGGGCCGCCGCATCCACAACTGACCGATTCACTAATGGTATTGGAATGACAACCATTTCTTGACTTAAAAATTTTGAAATTGGATTGAACACGAAAGAGTTCTAGTTTTAAAAAAAAAAAAACAATTCAATAAATGGTTGTCATTTCTCATCCATTTAGTCAGTCGACGAGTATAGTGGACAGGGTGGCACACCCGCCCACCGCACTCATAAGTAATAAGAATAAATCCAAGTTGGGATTTACACCAAAATATATTAAACTCAAATTTACATTCTTGACTGAATGGTTGACAAACTGGTTCGGAATGACAACCATTTTCCTATTGTATCCACACTCCGTTTCTTGTATTTCACAGTTGCTCTTTGTGACAAAAAATCATTTCGTTCATGGCACCACATGGTAATGCGGTGGGCGGGTGGGCCACCGCATCCACAACTGACCGATTCACTAATGGTATTGGAATGACAACCATTTCTTGACTTAAAAATTTTGAAATTGGATTGAACACGAAAGAGTTCTAGTTAAAAAAAAAAACAATTCAATAAATGGTTGTCATTTCTCATCCATTTAGTCAGTCGACGAGTATAGTGGACAGGGTGGCACACCCGCCCACCGCACTCATAAGTAATAAGAATAAATCCAAGTTGGGATTTACACCAAAATATATTAAACTCAAATTTACATTCTTGACTGAATGGTTGACAAACTGGTTCGGAATGACAACCATTTTCCTATTGTATCCACACTCCGTTTCTTGTATTTCACAGTTGCTCTTTGTGACAAAAAATCATTTCGTTCATGGCACCACATGGTAATGCGGTGGGCGGGTGGGCCACCGCATCCACAACTGACCGATTCACTAATGGTATTGGAATGACAACCATTTCTTGACTTAAAAATTTTGAAATTGGATTGAACACGAAAGAGTTCTAGTTTAAAAAAAAACAATTCAATAAATGGTTGTCATTTCTCATCCATTTAGTCAGTCGACGAGTATAGTGGACAGGGTGGCCCACCCGCCCACCGCACTCATAAACGGTGCCAGAACCATACGCTTTTTAGTCACAAAAAAACCTTATACCAGTAATAAGAATAAATCCAAATTGAGATTTACACCAAAATATATTAAACTCAAATTTACATTTTTGACTGAATGGTTGACAAACTGGTTCGGAATGACAACCATTTTCCTATTGTATCCACACTCCGTTTCTTGTATTTCACAGTTGCTCTTTGTGACAAAAAATCATTTCGCTCATGGCACCACATGGTAATGCGGTGGGCGGGTGGGCCACCGCATCCACAACTGACCGATTCACTAATGGTATTGGAATGACAACCATTTCTTGACTTAAAAATTTTGAAATTGGATTGAACACGAAAGAGTTCTAGTTTAAAAAAAAAAACAATTCAAGAAATGGTTGTCATTTCTCATCCATCTAGTCAGTCGACGAGTATAGTGGACAGGGTGGACCACCCGCCCAACGCACTCATAAGTAATAAGAATAAATCCAAGTTGGGATTTACACCAAAATATATTAAACTCAAATTTACATTCTTGACTGAATGGTTGACAAACTGGTTCGGAATGACAACCATTTTCCTATTGTATCCACACTCCGTTTCTTGTATTTCACAGTTGCTCTTTGTGACAAAAAATCATTTCGTTCATGGCACCACATGTGAACGCGGTGGGCGGGTGGGCCACCGCATCCACAACTGACCGATTCACTAATGGTATTGGAATGACAACCATTTCTTGACTTAAAAATTTTGAAATTGGATTGAACACGAAAGAGTTCTAGTTTAAAAAAAAAACAATTCAATAAATGGTTGTCATTTCTCATCCATTTAGTCAGTCGACGAGTATAGTGGACAGGGTGGCACACCCGCCCACCGCACTCATAAGTAATAAGAATAAATCCAAGTTGGGATTTACACCAAAATATATTAAACTCAAATTTACATTCTTGACTGAATGGTTGACAAACTGGTTCGGAATGACAACCATTTTCCTATTGTATCCACACTCCGTTTCTTGTATTTCACAGTTGCTCTTTGTGACAAAAAATCATTTCGTTCATGGCACCACATGGTAATGCGGTGGGCGGGTGGGCCACCGCATCCACAACTGACCGATTCACTAATGGTATTGGAATGACAACCATTTCTTGACTTAAAAATTTTGAAATTGGATTGAACACGAAAGAGTTCTAGTTAAAAAAAAAAAACAATTCAATAAATGGTTGTCATTTCTCATCCATTTAGTCAGTCGACGAGTATAGTGGACAGGGTGGCACACCCGCCCACCGCACTCATAAGTAATAAGAATAAATCCAAGTTGGGATTTACACCAAAATATATTAAACTCAAATTTACATTCTTGACTGAATGGTTGACAAACTGGTTCGGAATGACAACCATTTTCCTATTGTATCCACACTCCGTTTCTTGTATTTCACAGTTGCTCTTTGTGACAAAAAATCATTTCGTTCATGGCACCACATGGTAATGCGGTGGGCGGGTGGGCCACCGCATCCACAACTGACCGATTCACTAATGGTATTGGAATGACAACCATTTCTTGACTTAAAAATTTTGAAATTGGATTGAACACGAAAGAGTTCTAGTTTAAAAAAAAACAATTCAATAAATGGTTGTCATTTCTCATCCATTTAGTCAGTCGACGAGTATAGTGGACAGGGTGGCCCACCCGCCCACCGCACTCATAAACGGTGCCAGAACCATACGCTTTTTAGTCACAAAAAAACCTTATACCAGTAATAAGAATAAATCCAAATTGAGATTTACACCAAAATATATTAAACTCAAATTTACATTTTTGACTGAATGGTTGACAAACTGGTTCGGAATGACAACCATTTTCCTATTGTATCCACACTCCGTTTCTTGTATTTCACAGTTGCTCTTTGTGACAAAAAATCATTTCGCTCATGGCACCACATGGTAATGCGGTGGGCGGGTGGGCCACCGCATCCACAACTGACCGATTCACTAATGGTATTGGAATGACAACCATTTCTTGACTTAAAAATTTTGAAATTGGATTGAACACGAAAGAGTTCTAGTTTAAAAAAAAAAACAATTCAAGAAATGGTTGTCATTTCTCATCCATCTAGTCAGTCGACGAGTATAGTGGACAGGGTGGACCACCCGCCCAACGCACTCATAAGTAATAAGAATAAATCCAAGTTGGGATTTACACCAAAATATATTAAACTCAAATTTACATTCTTGACTGAATGGTTGACAAACTGGTTCGGAATGACAACCATTTTCCTATTGTATCCACACTCCGTTTCTTGTATTTCACAGTTGCTCTTTGTGACAAAAAATCATTTCGTTCATGGCACCACATGTGAACGCGGTGGGCGGGTGGGCCACCGCATCCACAACTGACCGATTCACTAATGGTATTGGAATGACAACCATTTCTTGACTTAAAAATTTTGAAATTGGATTGAACACGAAAGAGTTCTAGTTTAAAAAAAAAACAATTCAATAAATGGTTGTCATTTCTCATCCATTTAGTCAGTCGACGAGTATAGTGGACAGGGTGGCACACCCGCCCACCGCACTCATAAGTAATAAGAATAAATCCAAGTTGGGATTTACACCAAAATATATTAAACTCAAATTTACATTCTTGACTGAATGGTTGACAAACTGGTTCGGAATGACAACCATTTTCCTATTGTATCCACACTCCGTTTCTTGTATTTCACAGTTGCTCTTTGTGACAAAAAATCATTTCGTTCATGGCACCACATGGTAATGCGGTGGGCGGGTGGGCCACCGCATCCACAACTGACCGATTCACTAATGGTATTGGAATGACAACCATTTCTTGACTTAAAAATTTTGAAATTGGATTGAACACGAAAGAGTTCTAGTTAAAAAAAAAAAACAATTCAATAAATGGTTGTCATTTCTCATCCATTTAGTCAGTCGACGAGTATAGTGGACAGGGTGGCACACCCGCCCACCGCACTCATAAGTAATAAGAATAAATCCAAGTTGGGATTTACACCAAAATATATTAAACTCAAATTTACATTCTTGACTGAATGGTTGACAAACTGGTTCGGAATGACAACCATTTTCCTATTGTATCCACACTCCGTTTCTTGTATTTCACAGTTGCTCTTTGTGACAAAAAATCATTTCGTTCATGGCACCACATGGTAATGCGGTGGGCGGGTGGGCCACCGCATCCACAACTGACCGATTCACTAATGGTATTGGAATGACAACCATTTCTTGACTTAAAAATTTTGAAATTGGATTGAACACGAAAGAGTTCTAGTTTAAAAAAAAACAATTCAATAAATGGTTGTCATTTCTCATCCATTTAGTCAGTCGACGAGTATAGTGGACAGGGTGGCCCACCCGCCCACCGCACTCATAAACGGTGCCAGAACCATACGCTTTTTAGTCACAAAAAAACCTTATACCAGTAATAAGAATAAATCCAAATTGAGATTTACACCAAAATATATTAAACTCAAATTTACATTTTTGACTGAATGGTTGACAAACTGGTTCGGAATGACAACCATTTTCCTATTGTATCCACACTCCGTTTCTTGTATTTCACAGTTGCTCTTTGTGACAAAAAATCATTTCGCTCATGGCACCACATGGTAATGCGGTGGGCGGGTGGGCCACCGCATCCACAACTGACCGATTCACTAATGGTATTGGAATGACAACCATTTCTTGACTTAAAAATTTTGAAATTGGATTGAACACGAAAGAGTTCTAGTTTAAAAAAAAAAACAATTCAATAAATGGTTGTCATTTCTCATCCATTTAGTCAGTCGACGAGTATAGTGGACAGGGTGGCCCACCCGCCCACCGCACTCATAAGTAATAAGAATAAATCCAAATTGAGATTTACACCAAAATATATTAAACTCAAATTTACATTTTTGACTGAATGGTTGACAAACTGGTTCGGAATGACAACCATTTTCCTATTGTATCCACACTCCGTTTCTTGTATTTCACAGTTGCTCTTTGTGACAAAAAATCATTTCGTTCATGGCACCACATGTGAACGCGGTGGGCGGGTGGGGCGCCGCATCCACAACTGACCGATTCACTAATGGTATTGGAATGACAACCATTTCTTGACCTAAAAATTTTGAAATTGGATTGAACACGAAAGAGTTCTAGTTTAAAAAAAAACAATTCAAGAAATGGTTGTCATTTCTCATCCATCTAGTCAGTCGACGAGTATAGTGGACAGGGTGGACCACCCGCCCACCGCACTCATAAGTAATAAGAATAAATCCAAATTGAGATTTACACCAAAATATATTAAACTCAAATTTACATTTTTGACTGAATGGTTGACAAACTGGTTCGGAATGACAACCATTTTCCTATTGTATCCACACTCCGTTTCTTGTATTTCACAGTTGCTCTTTGTGACAAAAAATCATTTCGTTCATGGCACCACATGGTAATGCGGTGGGCGGGTGGGCCACCGCATCCACAACTGACCGATTCACTAATGGTATTGGAATGACAACCATTTCTTGACCTAAAAATTTTGAAATTGGATTGAACACGAAAGAGTTCTAGTTTAAAAAAAAACAATTCAATAAATGGTTGTCATTTCTCATCCATTTAGTCAGTCGACGAGTATAGTGGACAGGGTGGCCCACCCGCCCACCGCACTCATAAACGGTGCCAGAACCATACGCTTTTTAGTCACAAAAAAACCTTATACCAGTAATAAGAATAAATCCAAATTGAGATTTACACCAAAATATATTAAACTCAAATTTACATTTTTGACTGAATGGTTGACAAACTGGTTCGGAATGACAACCATTTTCCTATTGTATCCACACTTCGTTTCTTGTATTTCACAGTTGCTCTTTGTGACAAAAAATCATTTCGCTCATGGCACCACATGGTAATGCGGTGGGCGGGTGGGCCACCGCATCCACAACTGACCGATTCACTAATGGTATTGGAATGACAACCATTTCTTGACTTAAAAATTTTGAAATTGGATTGAACACGAAAGAGCTCTAGTTTAAAAAAAAAAACAATTCAAGAAATGGTTGTCATTTCTCATCCATCTAGTCAGTCGACGAGTATAGTGGACAGGGTGGACCACCCGCCCAACGCACTCATAAACGGTGCCAGAACCATACGCTTTTTAGTCACAAAAAAACCTTATACCAGTAATAAGAATAAATCCAAATTGAGATTTACACCAAAATATATTAAACTCAAATTTACATTTTTGACTGAATGGTTGACAAACTGGTTCGGAATGACAACCATTTTCCTATTGTATCCACACTCCGTTTCTTGTATTTCACAGTTGCTCTTTGTGACAAAAAATCATTTCGCTCATGGCACCACATGGTAATGCGGTGGGCGGGTGGGCCACCGCATCCACAACTGACCGATTCACTAATGGTATTGGAATGACAACCATTTCTTGACTTAAAAATTTTGAAATTGGATTGAACACGAAAGAGCTCTAGTTTAAAAAAAAAAACAATTCAAGAAATGGTTGTCATTTCTCATCCATCTAGTCAGTCGACGAGTATAGTGGACAGGGTGGACCACCCGCCCAACGCACTCATAAACGGTGCCAGAACCATACGCTTTTTAGTCACAAAAAAACCTTATACCAGTAATAAGAATAAATCCAAATTGAGATTTACACCAAAATATATTAAACTCAAATTTACATTTTTGACTGAATGGTTGACAAACTGGTTCGGAATGACAACCATTTTCCTATTGTATCCACACTCCGTTTCTTGTATTTCACAGTTGCTCTTTGTGACAAAAAATCATTTCGCTCATGGCACCACATGGTAATGCGGTGGGCGGGTGGGCCACCGCATCCACAACTGACCGATTCACTAATGGTATTGGAATGACAACCATTTCTTGACTTAAAAATTTTGAAATTGGATTGAACACGAAAGAGCTCTAGTTTAAAAAAAAAAACAATTCAAGAAATGGTTGTCATTTCTCATCCATCTAGTCAGTCGACGAGTATAGTGGACAGGGTGGACCACCCGCCCAACGCACTCATAAACGGTGCCAGAACCATACGCTTTTTAGTCACAAAAAAACCTTATACCAGTAATAAGAATAAATCCAAATTGAGATTTACACCAAAATATATTAAACTCAAATTTACATTTTTGACTGAATGGTTGACAAACTGGTTCGGAATGACAACCATTTTCCTATTGTATCCACACTCCGTTTCTTGTATTTCACAGTTGCTCTTTGTGACAAAAAATCATTTCGCTCATGGCACCACATGGTAATGCGGTGGGCGGGTGGGCCACCGCATCCACAACTGACCGATTCACTAATGGTATTGGAATGACAACCATTTCTTGACTTAAAAATTTTGAAATTGGATTGAACACGAAAGAGCTCTAGTTTAAAAAAAAAAACAATTCAAGAAATGGTTGTCATTTCTCATCCATCTAGTCAGTCGACGAGTATAGTGGACAGGGTGGACCACCCGCCCAACGCACTCATAAACGGTGCCAGAACCATACGCTTTTTAGTCACAAAAAAACCTTATACCAGTAATAAGAATAAATCCAAATTGAGATTTACACCAAAATATATTAAACTCAAATTTACATTTTTGACTGAATGGTTGACAAACTGGTTCGGAATGACAACCATTTTCCTATTGTATCCACACTCCGTTTCTTGTATTTCACAGTTGCTCTTTGTGACAAAAAATCATTTCGCTCATGGCACCACATGGTAATGCGGTGGGCGGGTGGGCCACCGCATCCACAACTGACCGATTCACTAATGGTATTGGAATGACAACCATTTCTTGACTTAAAAATTTTGAAATTGGATTGAACACGAAAGAGCTCTAGTTTAAAAAAAAAACAATTCAAGAAATGGTTGTCATTTCTCATCCATCTAGTCAGTCGACGAGTATAGTGGACAGGGTGGACCACCCGCCCAACGCACTCATAAACGGTGCCAGAACCATACGCTTTTTAGTCACAAAAAAACCTTATACCAGTAATAAGAATAAATCCAAATTGAGATTTACACCAAAATATATTAAACTCAAATTTACATTCTTGACTGAATGGTTGACAAACTGGTTCGGAATGACAACCATTTTCCTATTGTATCCACACTCCGTTTCTTGTATTTCACAGTTGCTCTTTGTGACAAAAAATCATTTCGTTCATGGCACCACATGGTAATGCGGTGGGCGGGTGGGCCACCGCATCCACAACTGACCGATTCACTAATGGTATTGGAATGACAACCATTTCTTGACTTAAAAATTTTGAAATTGGATTGAACACGAAAGAGTTCTAGTTTAAAAAAAAAACAATTCAAGAAATGGTTGTCATTTCTCATCCATCTAGTCAGTCGACGAGTATAGTGGACAGGGTGGACCACCCGCCCAACGCACTCATAAGTAATAAGAATAAATCCAAGTTGGGATTTACACCAAAATATATTAAACTCAAATTTACATTCTTGACTGAATGGTTGACAAACTGGTTCGGAATGACAACCATTTTCCTATTGTATCCACACTCCGTTTCTTGTATTTCACAGTTGCTCTTTGTGACAAAAAATCATTTCGTTCATGGCACCACATGTGAACGCGGTGGGCGGGTGGGGCGCCGCATCCACAACTGACCGATTCACTAATGGTATTGGAATGACAACCATTTCTTGACTTAAAAATTTTGAAATTGGATTGAACACGAAAGAGTTCTAGTTTAAAAAAAAACAATTCAATAAATGGTTGTCATTTCTCATCCATTTAGTCAGTTGATGAGTACAGTGGAAGCTGAGGAAGTGAGCAGCTCAGTGGCTGAGCAATTTCTCAGATTGTCGCCTGTTAATCCTGCGATTTCTCAGAGTCTCAGTCTACATATTTTTTCGTTCCTTTAGTGGTTCTCACTTTTTCAGTGCAATGGTCTCTCAGTTAGATTTTCAGATTTTTTGATACAATTTTGTAACCCTGTTTACCGCACACGTCTTTACTGTTCGCGTAGGTTTTTTAATTAATCTAATTCCAAAGGATTAACATCTTCATATATATATAACAATAAATTACAACAACTAACAAGGTCAAAAATTTTGAGCCTCAAGCATCACCAAAGAGCCTAGAGATCGGCACTTTCGACA
The DNA here is from genome assembly GCA_963583935.1 of Diaperis boleti. Taxonomy (NCBI): domain Eukaryota; kingdom Metazoa; phylum Arthropoda; class Insecta; order Coleoptera; family Tenebrionidae; genus Diaperis; species Diaperis boleti. The sequence continues at coordinate 2,473,693 of OY757245.1, read as the reverse complement.
AAACCTCATTAAAGAGCGAAGTAAAGATCTGACCAAAAGCATCCTCGTAACTCGGCTTGACGTCCGCAAACACCTCGCTCCAGTTGTCGTTCAACACCTGGTTGATGTTATCGCCTAGAGCCTTGTCGCCGTCGAAGAGATTATCGAGCCGGAACTTGATGCTCTCGGGGGCCAAATCGAGCTTGCTGCTCACCACCTTGTAGTGCTTCTGACCTTTCTTCTCGTATTCTTCCAAGTGGAAGACCTGTTTGAGGTTCAGCCGCACTGTAATCAATGACGGCGTACTTTTATATATTTCTTCAAACGGGATTGTTACCCAAGTCGATGAATCCCGGCCCCTTGCCGAAAATGGGCAGCAGCAGGATTTTCCCACTAACTTCATACTGGAAGTCCATCCTCGCCAGAGGCGCGCTGCAGTCCATGGTGAAGGTCTTCGCTTCGGCTTTCAATCTGTAAAGAACACAGGGTCTCTGCGATCGCCATCAGGTTGCGGACGAGACTCACACCACCGAAGCGCAAGTCAGCTTTGACATTCCCGACACCTTCATGTTCTTGTAGTTCTGCTGGAAGGCCACGGCTCCGGATCCGGCTCCGATCTTCAACGACGGGATCTCCAGAGGGTCTATCGCCTTGAGGCCGATCTCCTTGATCGGGGACTTGGCGAAGGCATCCTGGACCGCGGCCAACAGGCACCCAGAGAAGTCGGCGTCCTTCCTCTTGCACGTCTTCACGCTACTGGCTGTAACGACACGGTGAAGAAGTGTTAACTACGAGAGCGGACTTACGGATTTGAGCACCGAGACACCCCGCCGCCGCCAGGCTGATAACCAATAGTTTCAACGGCATGATTGCGTACTGCGTGTGAAGAAACGGTTTGATTATTTTATAGCACAGAACTGGTTTACCTTTGCAGAGATGATTTGTTTACCGAAATTAACACCGAAATTGCGTGTTACATAATTGATATATGTTTTTTATGACGCCGAAGCGAATTAGGTGAAGGTGGTTGCGTGCCGCCATTGCTTGTATTGGCGTTTTTTCTAAGAAGTTTCACTTAATAGAAGCAATCGTCTCAGGGTCAAGGTGCAGTAATAAGTGTTAATGAAATTGTACAAAGTACTAAAAGGTGGGAGGCGGCAAATTCCAGTGCAAAAAATGCTTAATTACTGATGTAATAAATATATTGTATTTATAAATATTGACCATGAAGCTGTAAAAATATCTTGGTCTTTGAGCCGAAGCTACTCAGGCTTAAACTTGTCACCGAAGCACATGAAACTGAAACTGAAAAGTGAACACCATCACGAAACAGGTCATCAAATTGTCTTCTATAATTACGACATAATTTCCAAGCTCCCGATATCAGAACTTAACTTGAACCCTGGTAATCTGAAAATCTGAAATCCGGAGAACACAAGCTAGAAAATTAGAAAATAAACAGCTATATTAACTTGAAAAATAAAAAGCAGAACACTATATTTTAGAAGAACACTAAGACAACTAGAGAAACTAGAAGACTAAACGTTACAAAACATTAGGACATTAGTACAAGTAGTAACACAAAAAAAAAGAATCAACTAAAAACTGGAAAGCTAGAAAAACAGAAAATGGGAAATTTAAACTTGGGAAGCTAGAAACTGAAAAGCTATAAACTTGGAAAATAAAAACCAGGAAACTAAATTTTAGAAGCACCTAGAACCTAGTCAAAAATTTACAAAACTAGAAATTATAGTTTCATAGTTTTACAGTTGTTTCTAATGTCCTAGTTGCTAGTTTCCTATTTTCTAGATTTCTAGTCTCCTAGACATTGTTCTACAATTTAGTTCCAACATTTTCCAAGTGTATAGTTAATCACTTTCTAGTTTCCCAAGTTTACAGGTTCCCATTTTCTAATTTCCTATTTTCATAGTTTCTAGTTGCGCAGTTCCTACATTGGAAATTTTGTTCCTTTTCTGTTATTAGTTGTTTCTAATGTCCTAATTTCTAGTTTCTTAGTTATTATATTTCTGGTTTCCTAGTATCCAAGTTTCTAGTTTTATCATTTTTAGTCTACTAGTTTTCTAGTTTCCATTTTCCAAGTTTATAGTTTTTCAATTATTGTTGGTTTACCAAGTTTACAGTTTCCCATTTTTTAGTTTCTTAGTCTCCCATCTGCTAGTTGACCAGTTCTTAGTTTATGGAAATTTGTTGCTTTTAATTGATGCTAGTGATCATCAGTTGTTTCTAATGACCTAGGTGCTAGTTTCCGAGTTTCTAATTTTATAATTTGAAGTTTTCCAGTTTCTCTAGCTTTCTAGTTTTTAAGTGCTTCTATCTCTTTTTTACTTGTATAGTTTTTCAATTTTTAGTTTTCCAAGTTTACAGTTTCATATTTTCTAATATCCTAGTTTCCCAATTTCTAGTTGGCCAGTTTTTAGTTTATGAAAATTCTTTAGTTTCTAGTTGATTCTAATATTATCTTCTATGTTATTAATTGTTTCTAGTCTTGGTTGCTAGTTTCCTAGTTTATAATTTTATAATTAGTTGTCTTCCAGTTTATCTAGGTTTCTAGTTTACAAGTGCTTATAGAATCTAGTTTCCTAGTTTCTAGTCTCCTAGTTTCTAGTTTTCCAGTTTCTAATTTCCCACTTTCTAGTTTAGGATCAACTAGAAACAAAGAAATTTCATAAATTATGTGCTGTGCAACCAGAAACTGAAAATCTATTGTAAACTTGGAAAATATAAATCAGGGAACTAGATTCTAGAAGCACGTAGAACCTAAAAAATTAGATAAATTAGAAAACTAGAAAATGGGAAACTAGAAAATTAACACCTACATTAACTTAAAAAATAAAAACCAGCACACTATATTCTGGAAGAAACTAGACAACTAGAGAAACCAGAGTACTAAAAGTTACTAAACTAGTAAACTAGAAACTTAGAACCTAGGAGACTGGCAACTACAACATTAGAAACAAGTAGTAACATAGAAAAAAGAAAATTTTCATGAATTAAGAACTGGGCTACAAGAAACTGGAAAACTACTAAAATAGTAAATGGAAAACTGTAAAGTTGTGAAACTAGAAAGTGATAAAGCATATACTTGGAAAATAGAAATAAGTACACTAGATTCTAGAAGAACTTATAAACTAGATAACTAGAGAAACTAGAAGACTAAAAAATTTAAAATTAGAAACTAGGACATTAAAAACAAATGGTAAGAAAGAAAAAGAACACTAGAACATTAAAATCAAATTACAAACTTGTCTACTAAAAACTGGGAAACTAGGAAACTAAAAATGGTAAACTGTAAACTTGGGTAACTAGGAAACTAGACAATGGGATATCGTAAACTTGAAAATAGAAACCAGGAAACTAGATTCTAGAAGCACCTGCAGCTTAGAAAATTGGAGAAATTAAAACACTAAAATTTACAAAAGTAGAAACTAGGAAACTAGAAATCTGGTAATTAGGAAACTAGCAACTAGGACATTAACAACAACTAGTTCACAGTTTTCCAGTTGCACAATTTCACACTCTCACATCCATAGAGTTTTAAAGAATCATAATTTTTCAGTTCCGTAGTTGCACAATCTCACAGTTTTCTAGTTTTACAGCCTTCGAGCTTTGTCAACTCAAAATTTTACGATCATACAGTTTTAGCGTTTTAAACTTTCCGGTCCCGAATTTCAAGTCTCACAGTTTTACAGTTGTTTCTAATGTCCAAGTTTCTAGATTTCTAGCCTAGTTTCTAGGTGTTTCTACAATTTAGTTTCGTACTTTCTATTTTCCAAATATAGAGTTATTAAGTTTCCCATTTTCTAGTTTCCTATTTTCACAGTTTCTAGTTGCCCAGTTCCTATTTTGGAAATTTTTGGTTTTTACTTTATTTTAATGTTGTTTTTCCTATTAGTTTTTACTAATCTCTTAGTTTCTATATTTCTGGTTTCCGAGTGTCGTAGTTTTTAGTTTTATAAATTTTAGTCTGCTAGTTTCTCTAAATTTCTAGTTGCTAGGTGCTTCGACAATATAGTTTCCTGGTTTCCATTTTCCAAGTTAATAGTTTTTCAATTGTTAGTTCCCCAAGTTTACAGTTTCCCATTTTTAGTTACTTAGTCTCCCAGCTGCTAGTTGACCAGTTCTTAGTTTAAGGAAATTCGTTGTTTTTAATTGATTCTAGTGGTCATGTTTCTATGTTATTAATTGTTTCTAATGTCCTAGTTGCTAGTTTCCTTGTTTCTAGATTTCTAGTTTCCAAATCTCTACTTTCCTAGTTTCTGGTTTCCTAGTTTATAGCTTCCTGGTTTCTAGTCTCCTGGGTTCCTAGTTCCTGGTTTGCTAGTTTCGTGGTTTCCTAGTTGCCAGGTTTTCTAGTTTCCTAGTTTTTTAGTTTCGTTGTTTCCTAGTTTCCTAGTTTGTTAGTTTCCAATTTTTTTAGTTTCATAGTTTCCTAGTTTCTAATGTTCTAGTTGCTACTTTAATAGTTTATCGTTTCCTAATTTCTAATTTCCTAGTTTCTAGTTTCCTAGTTTCTAGTTTATTAGTTTCCAGTTTATTGGTTTTTAGTTTCTTAGTTTCTAGATTCCTAATTTTTAATTTCCTAGTTTCCTAGTTTTGAGTTTTTTAGCTTCTGGTTCCAAAGCTTCTAATTTTATCATTTGTAGTCTTCCAGTTTTTCTATTAGTATTTCTATTAGTTATTTCTATTTCTATTTCTTTTTTTTAAGTGATCCAAGAAAATAGTCTGCTGCTTTGTATTTTCCACATGTATAGTTTTTCAGTCTCTAGTTTACGAATTTAGTCTCCCATTTTCAAATTTTCTAGTTTCCCAATTCCTAGTTTATGAGAATTCTTTGTTTCTAGTTCATCCTAAGGTTCTTTTTTCAATGTTACTAGTTGTTTTCTAGTTTCTAGATTTCTAGTTTCTTGGTTTCTATTTTCCAAGTTTATATAGCTTTTTAGTTTCTAGTTTCCCAAATTTACATTTTCCCATTTTATAATTTCCTAGTTTCCCAATTCCTAGTTTGTAAAAGTTCCTAGTTTTTAATTGACTCTCGTGATTATTGTTCAATGCAATTAGTTGTTTCTAATGTCCTAGTTGCTAGTTTCCTAGGTTCTAGTTTCCTAGTTTCTAGTTTCCTAGTTCCTAATTTCCTAGTTCCTAGTCTTTTAGTTTCCTAGTTTTTAGTTTCTAATTTCCTAGTTTCTAGTTTTTAGTTGCCTAGTTTCTAGTTTCCTAGTTTCTAGTTTCCTAGTTTCTGGTTTCCTAGTTTCTGGTTTCCTAGTTTCTGGTTTCCAAGTTTCTTTTTTCACTAGTTTCTGGTTTCACTAGTTTCTGGTTTCCTAGTTTCTGGTTTTATAGTTTCTGGTTTCCAAGTTTCTAGTTTCCTAGTTTCTAGTTTCCTAGTTTTTAGTTTCCTAGTTTCTGGTTTCCTAGTTTCTGGTTTCCTAGATTCTGGTTTCCAAGTTTCTGGTTTCCAAGTTTCTAGTTTCCTAGTTTCTGGTTTCACTAGTTTCTGGTTTCCTAGTTTCTGGTTTCACTAGTTTCTGGTTTCCTAGTTTCTGGTTTTACTAGTTTCTGGTTTCACTAGTTTCTGGTTTCACTAGTTTCTGGTTTCACTAGTTTCTGGTTTCCTGGTTTCTGGTTTCCAGGTTTCTGGTTTCACAAGTTTCTGGTTTCACTAGTTTCTGATTTCACTAGTTTCTGGTGTCACTAGTTTCTGGTTTCACTAGTTTCTGGTTTCACGAGTTTTTGGTTTCACTAGTTTCTGGTTTCACTAGTTCCTGGTTTTACTAGTTTCTGGTTTCACTAGTTTCTGGTTTCACTAGTTTCTGGTTTCACTAGTTTCTAGTTTCCTAGTTCCTAGTTTCCTGATTTCTAGTTTCCTACTTTCTAGTTTCCTGACTTCTAGTTTTCTGGTTTCCAAGTTTCAAATTTCCTAGTTTCCCAATTCCTAGTTTGTAAAAGTTTTTAGTTTTTAATTCACTCTAGTGATTATTGTTCTATGCAATTAGTTGTTTCTAATGTCCTAGTTGCTAGTTTCCTAGGTTCTAGTTTCCTAGTTTCTAGTTTCCTAGTTCCTAATTTCCTAGTTCCTAGTCTTTTAGTTTCCTAGTTTTTAGTTTCTAATTTCCTAGTTTCTAGTTTTCAGTTGCCTAGTTTCTAGTTTCCTAGTTTCTGGTTTCCTAGTTTCTGGTTTATTAGTTTCTGGTTTCCTAGTTTCTGGTTTCCTAGTTTTTGGTTTCCTAGTTTCTTTTTTCCTAGTTTCTGGTTTCCAAGTTTCTTTTTTCACTAGTTTCTGGTTTCACTAGTTTCTGGTTTCATTAGTTTCTGGTTTCACTAGTTTCTGGTTTCCTAGTTTCTGGTTTCACTAGTTTCTGGTTTCACTAGTTTCTGGTTTCCTAGTTTCTGGTTTCCTAGTTTCTGGTTTCACTAATTTCTGGTTTCACTAGTTTCTGGTTTCACTAGTTTCTAGCTTTATAGTTCCCAGTTTCCTGATTTCTAGTTTGCTAGTTTTCTGGTTTCCAACTTTCTGGTTTCCTAGTTTCCTGGTTTCTAGTTTTCTAGTTTCTAGTTTCTAGTTTCTTAGTTTTTAATTTCATAGTTTCCTAGTTTTCGAGTTCCCTAGCTTCTGGTTCCCAAGTTTCTAGTTTTATAATTTGTAGTCTTCCAGTTTTTTTATTTTTCTAGTTTTTAAGTGCTTCAAGAATCTAGTCTCCTGCTTTGTATTTTCCACATGTATAGTTTTTCAGTCTCTAGTTTAACGAGTTTAGTTTCCCATTTTCAAATTTTTTAGTTTCCCAATTCCTAGTTTATGAGAATTCTTTGTTTTTAGTTCATCCTAAGGTTCTTTTTTCAATGTTACTAGTTGTTTTCTAGTTTCTAGATTTCTAGTTTCCTAGTTTCTAGTTTCAAGTTTTATAGTTCTTAGTTTTCCAGTTTCTCTAATTTTCTACGCTCTACGTGCTTGTAGAATCTAGTTTCCTAATTTCTATTTTAAAAGTTTATATAGCTTTTTAGTTTCTAGTTTATAAAAGTTCTTAGTTTTTAATTGATTCTAGTGATCATTGTTCTATGCTATTAGTTGTTTCTAATGTCCTAGTTTCTAGTTTCACTAGTTTCTAGTTTCACTAGTTTCTAGTTTCACTAGTTTCTAGTTTCACTAGTTTCTAGTTTCACTAGTTTCTAGTTTCACTAGTTTCTAGTTTCACTAGTTTCTAGTTTCACTAGTTTCTAGTTTCACTAGTTTCTAGTTTCACTAGTTTCTAGTTTCACTAGTTTCTAGTTTCACTAGTTTCTAGTTTCACTAGTTTCTAGTTTCACTAGTTTCTAGTTTCACTAGTTTCTAGTTTCACTAGTTTCTAGTTTCACTAGTTTCTAGTTTCACTAGTTTCTAGTTTCACTAGTTTCTAGTTTCACTAGTTTCTAGTTTCACTAGTTTCTAGTTTCACTAGTTTCTAGTTTCACTAGTTTCTAGTTTCACTAGTTTCTAGTTTCACTAGTTTTTAGTTTCCCTATTTTTAGTTTTCTAATTTCCAAGATTCTGGTTTCTGGTTTCTTAGTTTCCTGGTTTCCTAGTTTCCTGGTTTCTAGTTTCCTAGTTTTTAATTTCTTAGTTTCCTAGCTTCTGGTTCTCAAGTTTCTAGTTTTATCATTTGTAGTCTTCCAGTTTTTCTATTTTTCTTTTTTTTTAAGTTCTTCAAGAATATAGTCTGCTGCTTTGTATTTTCCACATGTATAATTTTTCAGTCTCAAATTTAACAAGTTTAGACTCCCTCTCATTTTCAAATTTCCTAGTTTCCCAATTCCTAGTTCATGAAAATTCTTTGTTTTTAGTTCATTCTAATGTTTTTTTTTTTCAATATTATTAGTTGTTTTCTAGTTTCTAGATTTCTAGTTTCCTGGTTTCTATTTTCCAAGTTTATATAGGTTTTTAGTTTCTAGTTTCCCAAGTTTACATTTTCCCATTTTCTAATTTCCTAGTTTTACAGTTCCTACTTTATAAAAGTTCTTAGTTTTTAGTTGATTCTAGTGATCATTATTCTACGTTATTAGTTGTTTCTAGTATCCTAGTTGCTAGTTTCCTAGTTTCTAGATTTCTAGATTCCTAGTCTCTAGTTTCCTAGTTTCTAGTTTTATCTAGTCTAGTCTCCTGCTTTCTATTTTCCACGTGTATAGTTTTTTAATTTCTAGATTCCCAAGTTTACAATTTCACATTTCCTAATTTGCTATTCCCAATTTCTAGTTGACCAGTTCCTAGTTTCTGAAAATTCTTTGTTTTTAGTTGATTCTAATGATCTTTTTCTGTTATTAATTGTTTTTAGACTTAGTTGCTAGTTTCCTAATTTCTAGTTTTCAAGTGCTTACAGAATATAGTTTCCTAGTTTCCTAGTTTCCTTAGTTGTTGGCTTTACAATATGTTACTGTTTATGAATTAATATATTTATTTGTACCTACCTGGAATTTTACTAATTATGTGAACAATCATTCCTAGACGTTCTCACGTTCGTGAACCGTTCTAGATCAATGCAATCAATCGGACTCAACGCAGTATAGTAAAGACAGTTTGCAAAGCAATATGGGAATTATTAGGCCTTATTGTAATGCCACATCCTACAGAAGAACTTTGGAAAGAGTTATCTCATCGGTATAAATATATGTGGAATTTTCCTAACTGTTTCGGAGCGATCGACGGGAAACATGTCACTATTCGTTGTCCCATAAGTGGTAGTTCTGCATATTATAACTACAAAAGAACCAATTCTATTGTTTTGAGATGCTAACTATAAATTTATCACTATGGATGTTGGAGCATATGGGAGAAACATTGGGAAATTGGAAATTTAAATTTACGGGCAGATACACGGCTGACAGAAAATGAGAACCTTTGGGGGAAATGAAGCAAAGAAAATATTTAATTATAGACTATTATCAATAGCAAGACGAGTGGTGGAAAATTCTTTTGGAATACTTGCTGCCAGATATGGAATCTTTACAAGTTCGACCTGCAATGGTGGCAGATACTACAACTGAGACACTACTACAGTGCAGATTTAATGACTTAAAGATACAATAAGTTGAAGGCCTAATCTACTCAGGCCCAAACATGTCGCCGATGGACATCCTCGCGAGAGTGTGATCGAAAATCGATCCGAAAATTTTGCCGAAGGCCTCTTCGTAACTAGCTTTCACGTCCCCGAACACTTCTTTCCAGTTGTCGTTCAACACTTGATTGATGTTGTCTCCGAGCGTTTTATCGCCGTTGAAGAGGTTGTCCAGATGCAGCTTTATGAGTTCCGGGGTTAGTACCACCTCTGTGCTGCTGACTTTGTAGTACTGCTGTCCATTTTTCTCGTATTTTTGTAAATGGAACGTGACTTTGGTGTCCAGATTGTCTGGAAAAGCACATTGGTACCAACGATGATATTGCCGTGAGAACTTACCTAGTTCGATCCAACCGGGACCGTCTCCGCTGATCGGCAACAGAAGAATCTTCCCGTTGATTGCGTAGTTAAAGTCCATTCTGGCCACGGGGCTCACGCAGTCGATCGTGAGGGAGTCGGTGTCGAAGTTCATGCTACGTATGCATATTTAAACACAATACAAGTACGTATTTGAACTCACTCTGCTTGAGAACACCTAACTGTTGAAAACCCGGAGATCTTCAAGTTCTTGTAATTCTGCTGGAAGGCCACCGCCTGGTTGCCGGCCTCTATCACCAACGAGGGTATTTCCAACGGATCCAGCTGCGGCAAATGCAGTTCCTTGACGGGGGACTTTGACAATCTCAGCACACTTTCAATAGCTTTCGGTAAGCACTGTCGAAAGTCGCCGTCTTTGCGGTTGCATTTTTGGACGGTACTTGCTGGAATGGGGTGGTACCGTATCAAGGACTCGGAGGTTGGTACTTACGTAGTCCTGCGGCGGCGGCAGCTGCTACAAAAATGGCGATCAGAAGCATTTTCAAGCACTTCCAGGACTGAATAAATAAATCTAGGAAAAAAATTTATATAGGTAGATGTGACCTTGCTTATTTTTGACTATAGCCGTTTAACACTGTTTCGATAATTTTACTAATGGAATGAGAATAAATTGCAATTGCGTCGTGAGTAAACAAAGCACTTCCAGGAATGCATAAATCAATCTAAAAAAAATATATATCTAGGTAGATGTGACCTTTGACTATAGCTGTTTAACACTTTTTCGATAATTTTACTAATAGAATGACAATAAATTGATGTATTTGTCGGCTTAATGAAAAATAAATTTTACATTCATGTTTGGTGATGGAAACTTACTTTAAGTTTAGTTAATGGGGCCAGAGCATGCAGTTATGGAGAAGAAAAGAAAAGAAAAATTTTAAAATTAGACACAAGGAAACTAAAAATCTTGAAACTAGAAAACTAGCAACTAGGACATTAAAAACAAAAAGTAAGAGAGAAAAAAGTACATTAGAACATTAGAATCAACTAAAAACAAAGAATTTTTGTAAACTAAGAACCGGTCTAATAGAAACTGGAAAACTGTCAAAAAAAGAGAATGGGAAACTATAAACTTGGGAAACTAGAAAGTGATAAAGTATAAAATCGGAAAACAGAAATTAGAATACCAGAATCTAGAAACACTTCTAAACTAGAGAACTAGAGAAACCAGAAGACTACAAATTTTAAAATTAGAAACTAGGAAACTAAAAATCTAGAAACTAGGAAAGTAGCAACTAGGACTTTAAAAACAAAAAGTAAGAGAGAAAAAAGTACATTAGAACATTAGAATCAACTAAAAACAAAGAATTTTTATAAACTGAGAACTGGTCTTCTAGAAACTGGAAAACTGTCAAAAAAAGAGAATGGGAAACCAAAAACTTGGGAAACTAGAAAGTGATAAAGTATAAAATTGGAAAATATAAATTAGGACACCAGATTCTAGAAACACTTCTAAACTAGAGAACTAGCCGAACTAGAAGAGTACAAATTTTAAAATTAGAAACTAGGAAATTAAAAATCTAGAAACTAGGAAAGTAGCAACTAGGACATTAAAAACAAAAAGTAAGAGAGAAAAAAGTACATTAAAACATTAGAATCAACTAAGAACAAAGAATTTTTATAAATTGAGAACCGGTCTACTAGAAACCGGAAAACTGTCAAAAAAAGAGAATGGGAAACTAGAAAGTGATAAAGTATAAAATTGGAAAATATAAATTAGGACACCAGATTCTAGAAACACTTCTAAACTAGAGAACTAGCGGAACCAGAAAAGTAAAAATTTTAAAATTAGAAACTAATAAACTAAAAATCTAAAAACTAGGAAAGTAGCAACTAGGACGTTAAAAACAAAAAGTAAGGAAGAAAAAAGTACATTAGAACATTAGAATCAACTAAAAACAAAGAATTTTTATAAACTGAGAACCGGTCTACTGGAAACTAGAAAACTGTCAAAAAAAGAGAATGGGAAACCATAAACTTGGGAAACTAGAAAGTGATAAAGTATAAAATTGGGAAATATAAATTAGGACACCAAATTCTAGAAACGCTTCTAAACTAGAGAACTAGCCGAACTAGAAGAGGAAAAATTTAAAATTAGAAACTAGGAAACTAAAAATCTAGAAACTAGGAAAGTAGCAACTAAGACATTAAAAACAAAAAGTAAGAGAGAAAAAAGTACATTAAAACATTAGAATCAACTAAGAACAAAGAATTTTTATAAATTGAGAACCGGTCTACTGGAAACTGGAAAACTGTCAAAAAAAAAGAATGGGAAACTAGAAAGTGATAAAGTATAAAATTGGAAAATATAAATTAGGACACCAGATTCTAGAAACACTTCTAAACTAGAGAACTAGCGAAACTAGAAAAGTAAAAATTTTAAAATTAGAAACTAGGAAACTAAAAATCTAGAAACTAGGAAAGTAGCATCCAGGACATTAAAAACAAAATGTAAGAGAGAAAAAAGTACATTAGAATCAACTAAAAAACAAAGAATTTTTATAAATTGAGAACCGGTCTACTAGAAACTGGAAAACTGTCAAAAAAAGAGAATGGGAAACTATAAACTTGGGAAACTAGAAAGTGATAAAGTATAAAATTGGAAAATATAAATTAGGACACCAAATTCTAGAAACGCTTCTAAACTAGAGAACTAGCGAAACTAGAAAAGTAAAAATTTTAAAATTAGAAACTAGGAAACTAAAAATCTAGAAACTAGGAAAGTAGCATCCAGGACATTAAAAACAAAATGTAAGAGAGAAAAAAGTACATTAGAATCAACTAAAAAACAAAGAATTTTTATAAATTGAGAACCGGTCTACTAGAAACTGGAAAACTGTCAAAAAAAGAGAATGGGAAACTATAAACTTGGGAAACTAGAAAGTGATAAAGTATAAAATTGGAAAATATAAATTAGGACACCAAATTCTAGAAACGCTTCTAAACTAGAGAACTAGCCGAACTAGAAGAGGAAAAATTTAAAATTAGAAACTAGGAAACTAAAAATCTAGAAACTAGGAAAGTAGCAACTAAGACATTAAAAACAAAAAGTAAGAGAGAAAAAAGTACATTAAAACATTAGAATCAACTAAGAACAAAGAATTTTTATAAATTGAGAACCGGTCTACTGGAAACTGGAAAACTGTCAAAAAAAAAGAATGGGAAACTAGAAAGTGATAAAGTATAAAATTGGAAAATATAAATTAGGACACCAGATTCTAGAAACACTTCTAAACTAGAGAACTAGCGAAACTAGAAAAGTAAAAATTTTAAAATTAGAAACTAGGAAACTAAAAATCTAGAAACTAGGAAAGTAGCATCCAGGACATTAAAAACAAAATGTAAGAGAGAAAAAAGTACATTAGAATCAACTAAAAAACAAAGAATTTTTATAAATTGAGAACCGGTCTACTAGAAACTGGAAAACTGTCAAAAAAAGAGAATGGGAAACTATAAACTTGGGAAACTAGAAAGTGATAAAGTATAAAATTGGAAAATATAAATTAGGACACCAAATTCTAGAAACGCTTCTAAACTAGAGAACTAGCCGAACTAGAAGAGGAAAAATTTTAAAATTAGAAACTAGGAAACTAAAAATCTAGAACCTAGGAAAGTAGCAACTAGGACATTAAAAACAAAAAGTACGAGAGCAAAAAGTACATTAGAACATTAGAATCAACTAAGAACAAAGAATTTTTATAAATTGAGAACCGGTCTACTGGAAACTGGAAAACTGTCAAAAAAAGAGAATGGGAAACTATAAACTTGGGAAACTAGAAAGTGATAAAGTATAAAATTGTAAAATATAAATTAGGACACCAGATACTAGAAACACTTCTAAACTAGAGAACTAGCGGAACTCAGAAAAGTAAAAATTTTAAAATTAGAAACTAGGAAACTAAAAATCTAGAAACTAGGAAAGTAGCAACTAGGACATTAAAAACAAAAAGTACGAGAGCAAAAAGTACATCAGAACATTAGAATCAACTAAGAACAAAGAATTTTTATAAATTGAGAACCGGTCTACTCGAAACTGGAAAACTATAAAAAAGAGAATGGGAAACTAGAAAGTGATAAAGTATAAAATTGGAAAATATAAATTAGGACACCAGATTCTAGAAAGACTTCTAATCTAGAGAACTAGAGAAACTAAAAGACTAAAAATTTCAAAATTAAAAACTAGGAAACTAAAATCTAGAAACTAGGAAAGTAGCAACTAGGACATTAAAAACAAAGAGAAAAAGAGAATGGAAAACTAGAAAGTGATAAAGTATAAAATTGGAAAATATAAATTAGAACACCAGATTCTAGAAACACTTCTAAACTAGAGAACTAGAGAAACTAGAAAAGTAAAAATTTTAAAATTAGAAACTAGGAAACTAAAAATCTAGAAACTAGAAAAGTAGCAACTAGGACATTAAAAACAAAAAGTTAAAGAGCAAAAAGTACATTAGAAAATTACCGGTCTACTAGAAACTGGAAAACTGTAAAAAAAAAGAGAATGGGAAACTATAAACTTGGGAAACTAGAAAGTGATAAAGTATAAAATTGGAAGATAGAAATTAGGACACCAGATTCTAGAAGCACCTATAAACTAGAGAACTAGGGAAACTAGAAAACTAAAAATTAGAAAGTAGGAAACTAATAATCTAGAAACTAGAAAACTAGCAACTAGGACAATAAAAACAAATAGTAAGAGAGAAAAAATACATTAGAACATTAGAATCAACTAAAAAGAAACAATTTTTATAAATTGAGAACTATCAAAAAAAGAAAATTATAATTTCCTAGTTTTTAGTTTTATAATTATTTGTAGTCTTCCAGTTTCAGTTTTCCAGTTTTTAAGTGCTTACAAAATCTAGTTTCCTAGTTTATATTTTTCTAGTTTCTAGTTTTCTAGTTTATATTTTTCTAGTTTTCTAGTTTCTAGTTTTCTAGTTTCTAGTTTTCTAGTTTCTAGTTTTCTAGTTTCTAGTTTTCTAGTTTTCTAGTTTCTAGTTTTCTAGTTTTCTAGTTTCTAGTTTTCTAGTTTCTAGTTTTCTAGTTTCTAGTTTCTAGTTTCTAGTTTTCTAGTTTCTAGTTTTCTAGTTTCTAGTTTTCTAGTTTCTAATTTCTAGTTTGCTGGATTCCTAGTTTTCTGGTTTCTAGTTTCTTAGTTTCGAGTTTCCTAGTTTCTAGTTTTATAATTTATAGTCTTCCAGTTTTTCTATTTTTCTAGTTTTTATGTGCTTCTAAAATCTTGTTACCTAGTTTCTAAAAAATGTACATTTCGGAACCCGAGAAGCTCCTCAAACCCCAAGAACCCGAGAATTTAGAATTTGTAACATTTCGTTATCAAAGATCAAAAGATCAAAATTTAGCAATTTGGGTACTTGAGAACAAAGGAACCTAAAACTCTCGTAAACCTGAAAATTTCAAACTAAAACTCTTGAGAATCTGAAAATTTAAAAAAATAGGAAATCTCGGAACCCGAGGAACTCCTAAAAACCCAAGAACACGCGAATTTATAAAATTAACATATCAGGATCAAAGAACCAAAAAACATAACAATTTGAGAACATAAATTAACCAAAACTCTGAGAACTAGTTCTAGTTTCCTAGTTTCTAGTTTCGAGTTTCTTAGCTTCTGGTTCTCTAGTTTCTAGTTTTATAATTTGTAGTCTTCCAGTTTCTCCATTTTTCTACTTTTCAAGTGCTTCTAAAATTTTGTTTCCTATTTTCTAGTATCCTAGTTTCTAGTATCCTAGTTTCCAGTTTCCTAGTTTCCTAGTTTGTAAGTGCTTTTAGTATCTGTTCTCCTGCTTTCTATTTTACGCATGTACAGTTATTCAGTCTCTAGTTTCCCAAGTTTCCAATTTCCCATTTTTTAATTTACTAGTTTTCCAGTTTCTAGTTTATAAAAATTCTTTGTTTTTAGTGGATTCTAATGATCTTTTTTAACTGCTTATAGAATTTAGTTTCCTAGATTCCTAGTTTTCTAGGTTTATAGTCTACTAGTTTACTAGTTTACTGGTTTCGAGTTTCCTAGTTTAGAGTTTCCTAGTTTCTAATTTCCTAGATTCCTAGTCTCTACTTTCCAAGTGTCCTCGTTTTGAACTTCTTAACTTTTAGTCTTCTAGTTTCTTTTGTTTTGTAGTTTCCAAATACTTCTAAGATCTTCTTGGTTTCTATTCTCCAAGTGTACAGTTTTTAAGATTCTAATTTACCATTTTTTAATTTACTTGTTTCACAGTTTCTCTAGTTTTCTAAGTGCTTCTAGAATCTAGTTTTCTGCTTTCTATTTTCCAAATCTATAGTTTTTATGTTTCTAGTTTTCCAAGTTCACAGTTTCCCATTTTCTAATCTCCTAGTGTATAAAATTCTTTGTTTTAGTTGATTCTATTGATGTTTTTTCTATGTTATTAATTGTTTATCGTCTTAGTTGCTAGTTTCCTAGCCTCTAGTTTCCTGGTTTATAATTTTATAATTTGTGGTCTTCCAGTTTCTTTAGTTTTCTAGTTTTTATGTGCTTATAGAACCTAGTTTCTAGTTTCCTAGTTTCTAGTTTATGATTTTTTTTCTTTTTAGTTGATTCTAATGATCTTTCTCTGTTATTGTTTCTCATCTTAGGTGCTGTCTTAGTCTTAGTCTTGCTTATTTAATCTCAGTCTAGTTTCCTAGTTTTCTAGTTTCCCAGTTTCTAGTTTCCTGGTTTCTATTTTCCAAGTTTATATAGCTCTTTGGTCTTTAGTTCCCCAAGTTTACAATTTCCCATTTTTTAATTTACTGGTTTTCAAGTTTCTAGTTTATAAAAATTCTTTGTTTTTAGTTGATTGCAATGATTTTTTTCTATGTTAATAGTTGTTTGAATAATAATAATAATATGAGGTTGGAATGCATAAAGCGGTCATCTTGGGGTGTTGCGTCATAGCCACTCCTCATGCTTTGGGGAGTGGCTATGATGTACGAAATGGATCTGCCCAGCAAGGAACCTCGTGAAAGTCACGGGGAGCTCCTTCTGGTCAATATGAAAACACCTTTTTGTTCCTAGCATCTTATATCCTTAGTGCTTGTGCTAAGCTAAATTCGTAAGATACTGTAGGGACCCTCACTTCCACAATAAAACAACCCCAATTAAAACTCTTTATTAATCCTGACACTTATCCGACAACACCTCGTTCACGTTCTTAATCTCGATATTATTCTCCTGTATCTTCTCCACCAACGATTTGGCCTTGTTGCACTCCAGCAAGGTCAGCTTGATTCCGATCCTCTCCAACTTGGGCAGATTCTCCAATATCTTCTCGACGTTCAACGAGTTTATCTTGTTCCCGATCAACTCCAACCGCTTGAGGTTGCTCAGCCCGTCGAACTCCCCCCCAGTGAAATTCCTAATGCTGTTCCCGCTCAGGTGCAACTCCTCCAACTTGTGCAGGTTCTTGAACGTCCCCGGCTGGATCCTCTCGACCTGGTTGGTGGGCAGCTCCAGCTTGACCAGCCCGCTCAAGTCGTCGAAGGCGTTGGGGTCGATCTGCTTGATCTGGCAGTGCTGCAGCTTCAGCTTCCGCAGGTTCTTGAGTCCCTTGAAGTAGTTGGCTTCCAGGGGACCCAGGTGCTGCTTTTCGATCCAGAGGAACTCGAGCTTGTTCATCGCCCTGAAGACCTGCGTATTTGTTATTGAATCGTCGCTGCTAGAAATTGTACTTCACCTGGTTGTCGAAGAAGCGGAAGTTGTTGTCGTACACCCGCAGCGTGGTCAGTTTGGGGCAGCAACCCTTGAAGATGCGCGTGGTGATGTTGGGGAAGCCGTGGTTGATGGTCAGCGTCAGCGTTTCGAGGTTCGGGAACGAGTGGAAGAGTCCCGGTTCGATGTCGGAGATGTTGCTCGACCGGATCACCATTTCCTTGATGCCGAGAAGGAGGGGGAACGAGTCGGCGAAGATGGGGCCCCGGATGAGGGTCAGATCCAGTTTGTTCCCGAACTTCCTCAAGGACACCGGCTTGCCTTTTTCGAACTCCATGGAGCCGCATCTGGTCTCGTCGCCCGTCGGGTTGTATTCGCAGCAGCGGGTGAGGGTCGCCGCGAGCAGCGAGAAGACGATCGGGGTGGTTTTCATTCTGGAAGGTGCGTCGAGTCGACCAAACAGAGCGAAACTGAAGTCTGCTCTTCATTTGGAGCTACTTATGTGATTAAGTAATAGAATTCGCGTTTTGCAAACAACAATTTGCATAAGTAAGGCTTAACTGGTTCGTCCTTTGGGGGCAATGACGACGGCCGAGGGGACGCATTCCGGAGAAGTGTGGATTTTTCCGTCGCGATTGACATGTGGGAGCTATTATCTTTGCAATGAAAATACGCCCTACAGGACTCTACTTTACCGAACGTTTTCTTTTTGGCAGTGGTATCTCCGGCTTTGTGTTGTAACAGCAGAAATGAATTTCTGAAGACCGGAAACGTATAAATCGAGCACCAACATGGCATACTAAAAATTAAAATTTTAAATTTTGGAATTTAAAAAGAAACGACTAAAACTAATTAACAATAAATTAACGACAATAATTTTGTTGAATAAAATCATCAAGATCAAAGTATCATAGAGATCATTTATTGCAACAACTCCAACTGTAGTCAATTTTTGTATGCGATTTCCGAGATATAACCTCAAAAAATCAAAACAAATAATTGCGCAGTTTTTGGGTATTATCACGTCATTACAGAAGTAGCAAAACGGGCAGTAATAGAGTATTTTAGACTTGACTAAACATAATAAAGATACAGTGTGCGCAGTGGCACTGTATTGTTGTCGTCACCTCCGTCGTCTAAACCTAAACTAAAAAGTCGCGCAGTCGATTATGTTGTTAAGTAACATAATAAAAAAATATATGGGACCATGCGAGGCGTGTTATTTTGTATTTGTTGTTTCTAATGATCTACTTACTAGTTCCCTAGTTTCTAAATTTCTAGTTTTCTAGCCAAGTACTTCTCGAATCTAATCTCCTGGTTGATATTTTCCAAGTTCCCCAAGTCTACAGTTTTATATTTTTTAGTTTTAACTATAAAACTTATAAAACTAGAAACTAGGACACTAGGAAATTAGAAACTAGGAAACTAAAATTCTAGATGCTAGGAAACTAGCAACTATGACATTAGAAACAACTAATAACAGAAAAATTTCATTAGAATCAAATAAAAACTAATAATTATTAAACTAGGAACTGGTCAACTAGAAACTGGAAAACTAGGAAATTAGAAAAAAGAGAATCTGTGAACTTCGGAAGCTAGAAAATGAAAAGCTATAGACTGGAGAAACTGGAATATTACAAATTATAAAACTAAAAACTAGGAAACTTTAAACTAGGAAACTAGGAAACTAGAAAACCAAGAACTGGTCAACTAGCATCTGGAAGACTAGGAAATTAAAAAATGGGAAACTGTAAACTTAGGAAACTAAAAATGAAAAGCTATAAACTTGGAAAATGGAAACCAGAGAACTAGATTGTCGAAGCACCTAGCAACTAGAAATTCAGAGAAACTAGAAGACTAAAAATTATAAAACTAGAAACTAGGACACAAGGAAACCATAAATATAAAAACTAAGAAACTAGAAACTAGGACATTAGAAACAACTAATAACAGAAAAAGAATATTAAAATCGACTAAAAGCAAAGAATTTACAAAGTCGGAACTGGGCAACTAGAAATTGAAAAAATAGGAAATTAGAAAATGGGAAATTGTAAACTTGGGAAACTAGAAACTGAATAACTATACATTTTGAAACATGAAACTAGGAAACTAGAAACTAGAAAGCTTGATACTAGGAAACTAAGAAACTAGATTCTATAAGCACTTAAATACTAGAAAACTAGAGAAACTGGAAGACTACAAGACTACAAATTATAAAATTAAAAACCAGGAAACTTGAGACTAGGAAACTAGAATTCTAGAAACTAGGAAACTAGCAACTAAGACTAGAAACAATTAATAACATAGAAATAAGATCATTAGAATCAATTAAAGTAAAGAATTTTCATAAACTAGGAACGGGTCAACTAGAAATTGGGAAACTAGAAACCAAAAAGCTATATAAACTTGGAACATATAAACCAGGAAACTAGATTCTAGCAGCACGTAGAACCTAGAAAATTTGGAAAACTGGAAAACAAAAAATTATAAAACTTGAAACTAGACTTAGAAACTAGAAATCTAGAAACTACGAAACAACTAGTAACATTGAAAAAGGAACATTAGATGAACATTGCAAAGAAATTTGAAAATGGGAGACTGTAAACTTAGGAAACTAGAAATAGAAAGCAGGAGACTTGATTCTATAAGCATTTAAAAACTAGAAAAGTGGAGAAACTGGAAGACTACAAATAATAAAATTAGGAACCAGGAAACTTGAGACTAGGAAAGTAGGGAACTAAGAAACTAGAAATCACGAATTTAGAAACTAGGAAACTAGGCAACTAGGAAACTATAAACTAGAAACTGAGAAACTAGCAAATTAAAAAATGGGAAATTGTAACCTTGGGAAACTAGAAACTAAAAAGCTATTTAAACTTGGATAATAGAAACCAGGAAACTAGATTCTAGAAGCACCTAGAGCCTAGAAAATTAGAAAAACTGATAAACTAAAATTCATAAAACTTAAAACTGGTGACTAGGAAACTAGAAATCTAGAAACTAGGAAACAAATAGTAACATTGAAAAAAGTACATTAGAATGAACTAAAAACAAAAGACTTTCATAAACTAGGAACTGGAAAACTAGTAAATTAAAAAATGTAAAATTGTAAACTTGGGAAACTAAAAACTAAAAAGCTAAATAAACAGAAAATAGGAAACCAGGAAACTAGACTCTAGAAGCACGTAGAACCTAGAAAATTAGAGAAACTGGAAAACTAAAAATTATAAAACTTGAAACGAGAGACTAGGAAACTAAAAATCTGGAAATTAGAAAACAACTAGTAACATTGAAAAAAAAAAACATTAGAATAAACTAAAAACAAACAAAAAATCATAAACTTGGAAATTTGAAAATGGGAGACTGTAAACTTGGGAAACTAAAGACTGAAAAATTATACACGTGGAAAATAGAAAGCAGGAGAGTAGATTCTAGAAGCACTTAAAAACTAAACAACTATAGAAATTAGAAGACTACAAAATATAAAACTAGAAACTAGGGAACTAGGAAACTAGACACTTGGAAACTAGAAACTAAAAAACTAGAAACTAGGAAACTAGGAAACTAGGAAACTAGAAACTAGAAACTAGGAAACTAGAAACTAGGAAACTAGGAAACTAGAAACTAGGAAACTAGAAACTAGGAAACTAGCAACTAAGACTAGAAACAATTAATAACATAGAAATAAGATCATTAGAATCAACTAAAAATAAAGAATTTTCATAAACTAGGAACGGGTCAACTAGAAATTGGGAAACTAGAAACCAAAAAGCTATATAAACTTGGAAAATATAAACCAGGAAACTAGATTCTAGCAGCACGTAGAACCTAGAAAATTTGGAAAACTGGAAAACTAAAAATTATAAAACTTGAAATCAGAGACTAGGAAACTAGAAATCTGGAAATTAGAAAACAACTAGTAACATTGAAAAAAAAACATTAGAATAAACTAAAAACAAAAAAAATTCATTAACTAAGAAATTTGAAAATGGGAGACTGTAAACTTGGGAAACTAGAGACTGAAAAACTATACACGTGGAAAATAGAAAGCAGGAGACTAGATTCTAGAAGCACTTAAAAACTAAACAACTATAGAAATTAGAAGACTACAAATTATAAAACTAGAAACTAGGAAACTAGACACTTGGAAACTAGAAACTAGGAAACTAGAAACTAGGAAACTGGGAACTAGGAAACTAGGAAACTAGGAACTAGGAAACTAGAAAACTAGGAAACTAGGAAACTATGAAACTAGAAAACTAAAAAACTAGAGAACTAGAAAACTAGGAAACTAGAAAACTAGAAAACTAGAAAACTAGAAAACTAGAAAACTAGAAAACTAGAAAACTAGGATACTAGAAACTAGGAAACTAGAAACTAGAAGACTAGAAACTAGGAAATTAGAAACTAGGAAACTAGAAACTAAGAAACTAGAAACTAGGAAACTAGAAACTAAGAAACTAGAAACTAGGAAACTAGAAACTAGGAAACTAGAAACTAGGAAACTAGCAACTAAGACTAGAAACAATTAATAACAGAAATAAGATCATTAGAATCAACTAAAAATAAAGAATTTTCATAAACTAGGAACGGGTCAACTAGAAATTGGGAAACTAGAAACCAAAAAGCTATATAAACTTGGAAAATATAAACCAGGAAACTAGATTCTAGCAGCACGTAGAACCTAGAAAATTTGGAAAACTGGAAAACTAAAAATTATAAAACTTGAAATCAGAGACTAGGAAACTAGAAATCTGGAAATTAGAAAACAGCTAGTAACATTTAAAAAAAAACCATTAGAATAAACTAAAAACAAAAAAAATTCATTAACTAAGAAATTTGAAAATGGGAGACTGTAAACTTGGGAAACTAGAGACTGAAAAACTATACACGTGGAAAATAGAAAGCAGGAGACTAGATTCTAGAAGCACTTAAAAACTAAACAACTATAGAAATTAGAAGACTACAAATTATAAAACTAGAAACTAGGAAACTAGACACTTGGAAACTAGAAACTAGGAAACTAGAAACTAGGAAACTAGGAACTAGGAAACTAGGAAACTAGGAACTAGGAACTAGGAACTAGGAAACTAGAAAACTAGGAAACTATGAAACTAGAAAACTAAAAAACTAGAGAACTAGAAAACTAGGAAACTAGAAAACTAGAAAACTAGGATACTAGAAACTAGGAAACTAGAAACTAGGAAACTAGAAACTAGGAAACTAGAAAACTAGAAACTAGGAAATTAGAAACTAGGAAACTAGAAACTAGGAAACTAGGAAACTAGAAACTAGGAAACTAGAAACTAGGAAACTAGCAACTATGAAACTAGAAACTAGGAAACTAGGAAAGTAGAAACTATTAAACTAGGAAACTAGGAAACTAGTGAACTATGAAACTAGATTCCATAAGCAGTTAAAAACTAGAAAACTAGGGAAACTAGAAGAAGTTATAAAATTAAAAACGAGGATACTATTAAATTAGAAAACTAGGAATCTAGAAAACCAGAAACTAGGAAATTAGATTCTACAAGCAGATAAAAACTAGAAAACTAGAGAAACTAGAAGACTACAAATTATTACATTAGAAACCAGAAAACTAGAGACTGGGGACAATTATTAACAGAAAAAATATCATTAGAATCAGCAAAAAACAAATAATTTTTATAAACTCGAAACTGAGCAACTAGAAACTGTGAAACTAGTAAATTAAAAAATGGGAAATTGTAAACTTTGGAAACTAGAAACTAAAAAGCTATATAAACTTGGAAAATAGAAACTAGATTCTACAATCACCTGGAACCTAGAAAATTAGAGAAACTGGAAAACAAAAAATTATTAAACTTGAAACTCTAGACTAGGAAACTAGAAATCTAGAGACTAGGAATCAACTAGTAACATTGAAAAAAGAACATTAGAATGAACTAAAAACAAAGAATTTTCATAAACTAGGAATTTGAAAATGGGGGACTAAACTTGGGAAACTAAACACTGAAACACTCTACATGTGGAAAATAGAAAGCAGGTGACTTGATTCTAGAAGCACTAAAGAACTAGAAACTAGGAAACCAGAAACTAGGAAACTAGAAACTAGAAAACTAGAAACCAGAAAACTAGAAACTAGGAAACTAGAAACTAGGAAACTAGAAACTAGGAAACTAGAAACTAGGAAACTAGAAACTAGGAAACTAGAAACTAGAAACTCAAAACTAGGAAACTGGAAACTAGGAAACTAGAAACTAGGAAACTAGGAAACTAGTAAACTAGTAAACTAGTAAACTAGTAAACTAGTAAACTAGTAAACTAGTAAACTAGTAAACTAGTAAACTAGTAAACTAGTAAACTAATAAACTAGTAAACTAGTAAACTAATAAACTAGAAACTAGTAAACTAGAAACTAGTAAACTAAAAACTAGTAAACTAGAAACTAGTAAACTAGTAAACTAGGAAACTAGAAACTAGTCAACTAGAAACTAGGAAACTAGAAACTAGGAAACTAGAAGCTAGGAAACTAGAAACTAGGAAACTGGAAACTAGGAAACTGGAAACTAGGAAACTAGAAACTAGGAAACTACAAAACAAGAAACTAGTAAACTAGGAAACTAGAAACTAGTAAACTAGAAACTAGTAAACTAGTAAACTAAATACTAGTAAACTAGAAACTAGGAAACTAGAAACTAGGAAACTAGAAACTAGGAAACTAGAAACTAGGAAACTAGAAACTAGGAAACTAGAAACTAGGAAACTACAAAACTAGAAACTAGGAAACTCGAAACTAGGAGAGTAGTAAAATAGTAAACTAGTAAACCAGTAAATTAGAAAACTAGGAATCTGGGAAACTAGATTTTATAAGCACTTAAAAACTAGAAAACTAGAGAAACTGCAAGACTACAAATTATAAAATTGGAAACCAGGAAACCAGTGACTAGGAAACTAGAAACCTAGAAACTAGGAAACTACCAACTAAGACTAGAAAAAATTAATAACGTAGAAAAAAAGATCATTTGAATCAACTAAAAACAAATAATTTTTATAAACTAGAAACTGAGAAACGAGTAAATTAAAAAATGGGAAATTGTAAATTTGGGAAACTAGAAACTAAAAAGCTATATAAACTTAGAAAATAGGAAACCAGGAAACTAGATTCTAGAAGCACGTAGAACCTAGAAAATTTGGAAAACTAAAAATTACAAAACTTGAAACTAGGGACTAGGAAACTAGAAATCTACAAACTAACAAACAACTAGTAACGTTAAAAAAAGAACAAAAACAAAAATTTTTCATAAACTAGGAACTAGGAAAATAGGAAATTTGAAAAGGGGAGACTGTAAACTTGGAAAACTAGAGACTGAAAAACTCTAGATGTGGAAAATAGAAAGCAGGAGACTAGATTCTAGAAGCACTTAAAAACTATAAGACTAGAGAAACTGGAAGATTACAAACTATAAAACTAGATAATAGGAAACTAGAGACTAGAAACTAGGAAACTAGATTCTATAAGCACTTAAAAACTAGAGAAGCTGGAAGACTACAAATTATAAAATTAGAAACCAGGAAACTTGAGACTAGGAAACTAGAAACCTAGAAACAAGGAAACTGGCAACTAAGACTAGAAGCAATTAATAACATAGAAAAAAAAACATTAGAATCAACTAAGAATAAAGAATTTCCATAAAGTAGGAAATGGTCAACTAGTAGCTGGGAGACTAGGAAATTAAAAAATGGGAAACTGTAAACTTGGGAAACAAAAAATTGAAAAGCTATAAACTTGGAAAATGGAAACCAGGAAACTATATTCGAAGAAGGACCAACAAACTAGAAAACTAGATCAACTAGAAGACTAACAATTAGGAGTATAAAACTGGAGACTAGGAAACTAGAAATCTAGAAACTAGGAAACTAGCAACTAAGACATTAGAAACAACCAATAATAGAAAAAAGATCATTAGAATCAACTAAAAACTAAGAACTTTTATAAACTAGGAACTGGGAAATTAGAAAATGGGAAAATGTAATCTTGGGAAACTAGAAACTTAAAAACGATACATTTGGAAAATAGAACGCAGGAAACTAGATTCTAGAAGCACTTAGAATCTCGAAAACTAGAGAAACTGGTAAACTAAAAATTATAAAACTAGAAACTACGAAACAAACAACTATAAAACTAGCAACTAGGCCATTAGAAACAACAAAAATTAGAATTAAGAATTTTAGAGTATCTTAAGAATTTTTTGGCAAATTGTTGAAAAGAAAAATACCGTCCGTACAAAGTGTACTTCATGCATAAGTTGTCCGAACAGTTAATGTTACGTTGTGACACTCATCTATTTTTTGAAGAAACGTTAACAGGGGCACGCCATTTAGATTTCTAACGTTCTGAGTGTGTTCCCGCTCTTGCAAAAAAAAGAACAAAGCATAGATAAAGATACTAGGAACAATGAGGTGAAATCAGACATCAAATTTTCAATACTCTTTATTATTATTATTATTGCGTACACATAAGTTACAACAGAAACTGTAAAAACTAAGTTAAAGAAACAAAACTAACAGTGGAACTGGTGATGTATAAAATCTCAAAATCTGTAACGACGCGTCAATGTAAATATCACACTTTAGGGCAAGCAGCTCCCCCCTCCTTACCAGCCCCAACTTACCCTGTCGAATCTATATACAAAAATAGTGAGTACAAAAATATTAAAAATAATTTAGATCCTAGCCTAATCACTCCTTGCCCGGCAACAGGACGGCCTCGTCCTCCGAACTGTCATCCACGTCCGAAAAGTCGTCGTCGTCGAAGTACGGCCGTATCGGCTTCTCCGGGAGCGGCCGAGCGAAGATCTCGGTCTCCTTCGACTCGTCGAAGTCCCTAAAATCGTCGTAGGCGTTCTGCGACAACAAGCCGTAGTCGCTCTTCTTGCGACACCCCAGGTAACACATGATGGCTCCCCCGAGACCCATGAAGCACAGCAGCCCCATGAAGATGACGAAGACCAGTCGGGGCATCCCCCAGACTGTGGTGTTCTTCACCAGGGTGAACAAAATCACTTGGGGGGCGGAAGCGGCGCCGTCCACCGTTAGGTACTTGACGCTTTGATGGTAGCCGGAGGCGGCGATGGTGAGGGTGTAGGTGCCGGCGGGGAGGGCGACGCCGTATTTGCCGGTCTCGTCCGAACGGACCGTTTGGTTGGTTTCGGCGACGGTGATGGTGGCGGCGGCGATGGGGTGGTTGAGGTCGTCGCGGACGTAGCCTTTGATGCCGGGGGTGGCGCTGCCGTCTATGATCAAAGGTTTGGACAGATCCGTGTCATTGATGTCGATGGTTGCCAGTCGTGACAATGTGACGACGACGGAGGTGAGTGCGCCCTTGGTGACCACCACGGGGACGGTGGTGCTCTCGTAGCGGTGACAAGACACTTCCAGTTTGTACTCGCCGGACGGCAGCATGATCTTGAAGTGGGCAAGACGCTTGGTGACCTCGAAGGTGCGGTCAAGGCCGGTTACTCGAAGGGTGGCGTTGCGCATGGGCGACTTGGTGGTGTCTTGGACGTAACCTTCAACGCCTGGTAAAGACTAACAGTTAGGGAGGAGGGGAGTTGTTGACGGTTGTTGGTGTACCTGTGGTTGTGAAACCCATGATTCCCATCAGGGGGCCCAAAGAGCGCCTCCAAATGTAAGGGATGTCCCCGACGGCGGGGTAGGCGCAGCAGCTGACCTTGGCCGTGAGCATGGGCACGTTGTACTCCCGATAGAGGACGCTGGTGATGTTGTCGTCTGTCCCCTTGGCGGTCCTGTCGCACGAGTCGCTACTGAAGAGGTCCCAGTAGGGGTCCGCGAGCTTCTTGTACAAGTCCAAGCCGGTCTTGGGGTATCTGGGAAAATTCGTTTTCAAACTGCTTTCATTTTCGTTACCGTCTTACATCAACCCCCCGGCGCCGCCCTCGATATTCAACACCAAGTCGAACTTCTCCTCCATCAACAGATGCTTGAAGGCGTTGGCCACCGACTTCAACCCCCCGTTGACCCGTACGCCCCCCAAGATCTGGTCCCCGACTTGCTTGAAATCGGCGGTGATATTGTTGCAACCGTGATGGCCCGACTTGGCGGCGCCGCCTGCGGGCTTCAGGGGGTTCCCCTGGATCTGCTCGAACGCGGTGTCGATGACCGGGATCACGTGAACCACGGTGTTGTTCAAGATGGCGACGATCTCGGGGTTGCCGATGTTGTGGCCGTAGATGAGATGGCGGGCCAGGTAGATGGACAGCTCGCGACCGACGGGCTGAGTGGCGTAGAGGTTGCCCATGATGGCCACGCGGAACTTGGTTTCGTCGGAAGCGTCGATCTGGTTTTTAAAATGTGACATTTTAATCGTCGTCCGCGTTGATCTTGTAACTTAAAAAGCCATTTTGACATTTCGTGTTGGGTGTCGATTGTAGGGTTATCGGGACCAAGGAACTCATATTTGTGGTCACAATTTTGATATCTTTCTTTGTTTAAAAGATACATAACAAATATAAAATTAGAAGCGTTTGACTTTCCAAAATCATTAAATGAATTGACTTCTCATCAAGTTTGATTGCGTTTTAATTCATCTTTTTGTGAGGTTTCGGTGTTTTTTGAAAATGCCAAAAATTTTGAAACTTAAAAAAGTCATTTTTGATATATATTGTTGGGTGTCGATTCATGGGTTTTCGGGCCCTAGGAACTCATATCCGTTGTCAAAATTTGAATATATTTCTTGGTTTAGAAGATACTTCCTTGAAATCGCCGATTTACGTGATACAAAATTATTAAACTTTGACACTGCAAAAATCATTAAATCAATTGTTCTCACCAAGTTTGATAAGTTATTGTTCTTTTTGCGACATTTCGGTGTTTTTTGAAAATTCAAAAAATTTTGAAACTTAAAAAAGCCATTTTTGACATTTATTGTTGGGTGTCGATTTATACGTTTTCCGGCTCTAGGAACACATATCCGTTGTCAAAATTTGAATATATTTCTTGGTTTAGAAGATACTTCACTGAAATCGCCGATTTACGTGATACAAAATTATTAAACTTTGACACTGCAAAAATCATTAAATCAATTGTGTTCTCACCAAGCCTGATAAGTTTTTATCAATCTTTTTGCGAAATTTCGGTGTTTTTTTTTAAATCCAAAAATTTTGAAACTTAAAAAAGCCATTTTTGACATTTATTATTGGGTGTCGATTTATAGGTTTTCAGGCCCTAGGAACTCATATCCGTTGTTAAAATTTGAATATATTTCTTGGTTTAGAAGATACTTCACTGAAATCGCCGATTTACGTTAAACAAAATTATTAAACTTTGAGACTGCAAAAATCATTAAATCAATTGTGTTCTCACCAAGTTTGATAAGTTGTTATCGTTCTTTTTGCGAAATTTCGGTGTTTCTTGAAAATTCCAAAAATTTTGAAACTTAAAAAAGCCATTTTTGACATTTATTGTTGGGTGTCGATTTATACGTTTTCCGGCTCTAGGAACACATATCCGTTGTCAAAATTTGAATATATTTCTTGGTTTAGAAGATACTTCATTGAAATCGCCGATTTACGTGATACAAAATTATTAAACTTTGACACTGCAAAAATCATTAAATCAATTGTGTTCTCACCAAGTTTGATAAGTTGTTATTGTTCTTTTTGCGACATCTCGGTTTTTTTGAAAATTCAAAAATTTTTGAAACTTAAAAAAGCCATTTTTGACATTTATTGTTGGGTGTCGATTTATACGTTTTCCGGCTCTAGGAACACATATCCGTTGTCAAAATTTGAATATATCTCTTGGTTTAGAAGATACTTCACTGAAATCGCCGATTTACGTTAAACAAAATTATTAAACTTTGAGACTACAAAAATCATTAAATCAATTGTGTTCTCACCAAGTTTGATAAGTTGTTATTGTTCTTTTTGCGACATTTCAGTGTTTTTTGAAAATTCCAAAAATTTTGAAACTTAAAAAAACCATTTTTGACATATATTGTGGGGTGTCGATTTATAGGTTTTCGGGCCCTAGGAACTCATATCCGTTGTCAAAATTTGAATATATTTCTTGGTTTAGAAGATACTTCATTGAAATCGCCGACTTACGTGATACAAAATTATTAAACTTTGAGACTGCAAAAATCATTAAATCAATTGTGTTCTCACCAAGTCTGATAAGTTTTTATCAATCTTTTTGCGAAATTTCGGTGTTTTTTGAAAATTCCAAAAATTTTGAAACTTAAAAAAGCCATTTTTGACACATATTGTGGGGTGTCGATTTATGGGTTTTCGGGCCCTAGGAACTCATATCCGTTGTCAAAATGTGAATATATCTCTTGGTTTAGAAGATACTTCATTGAAATCGCCGATTTACGTGATACAAAATTATTAAACTTTGAGACTGCAAAAATCATTAAATCAATTGTGTTCTCACCAAGTCTGATAAGTTTTTATCAATCTTTTTGCAAAATTTCGGTGTTTCTTGAAAATTCCAAAAATTTTGAAACTTAAAAAAGCCAAAAAAGAAATCGCCGATTGACGAACACAAAATTATTACATTTTGACACTACACAAAACTCTAAATCGAGTTTGATTAATTTATTATTCATCTTTTTGCAAGGTTACGGTGTATTTTGAAAATTTCGAAAATTTTGGGACGTAAAAAGGTCATTTTTGAGTTGTCGTGTTGGGTATCGTTTTATAGGTTTTCGAACCTCAGAAATTCATATTTGTTGTTAGTTTTTTGATATCTGCTTTTATTTCAACGGTATCTCATTAAAGTGGCAGATTTTAAAGAAAACAATTTGACTTTGTGACTAGTATCCCATGAAAGCTTCCAACCGGTAAGACAAATTATTGCGAAAGGCCACTACACTAATAATAATCAACGCGGACGACTTTATTAAATCACCCACCTCGTTTGTGATCTTCAGTGACCGTAACGTCATCGAGACATAGTCGTCCCCGCTTTGGAAAGCAGCAACCTCCGGATACTTGTTCTCCATCTCCGCCATGTTGGAATAAATCTCATCGTTGGAATGGTACTTCGGATTGAACACGTTCTCAGCGGTACCAAAGTCGTACCCATCTGCCCAATGCATGGGATCATCCTTCATCAGACTCACACTGTACTCCGTATCCCCCTCTTTCGGTACCACCACCTCGTTGGTGTACCCCTCGTACCCGTCCGCCTCCACCGTGATATTGTATCGCCCGGGCAACAAAATCCTGTAGTAGTCACCCCCTTTGTGCGTTTTAACGTAGTGGCTGACCCCTTGAACTTTGATCCTGGCACCCTCGATGGGCTGTCCGATGGTACTGCGGACGAACCCGTGGATGCCTCTGCGGGTTTGCTCCATGTAGGTGAGGAGCGCCTCGCGGTTGTCGTCCCAGTACCGAGGAAGGTCTTTGGCGAGCGGGTACTTGTAGCAGCCGATTTCGAGAGTGAGCTCCATGCAGCCGGCGACGAGGTAGTTCCAGTCTTGCATGCCGCCGGTGACGGCGTACCACTTGGCGCCGTTGGTGATGCCGTCTTGGAAGTGCTCGGTGGGGAAGAGGGGGCAGGCGTTGCCTTGGTGCATGGATTTGTGCGCCTGGAACGTTTTGATGGTACCGAGAACCCGCTTCCGGCGTACTTACATCTGAATAACTGTGCGCTAAGAACTTGAAGACGGCGTCATCTGGAGATAAATTCTCCCCGCCTCGCCCCGGGGGGTTGTCGTCGTAGGGGTAGTTGGCGACAAGAGCCCCATTGTGCAAATTCGCCGACAACACGAAAGGTTCCGACAGTATCCAGTCCATCACAGCCTTAGTCTCGGGTTCGATGGCGCGGTTGTACTGAAATTGAACCCGTTAGTACAACCCACAAGATGGCGACCACTAGTACCTGGTTGAGAACATACTGATCCGGAAAATTCCGGTTCAGGTCCATGTCGTGAGCATTGCCTCTGCCCAGACCGCTAGATTGGTCCCCTACAAAAGCAAGTCTTAAAGAGAGTTAAGGAACCCAACGGTGGTACCTTCGCTACTCCTCTCGTAGCCATCCGGGTTCATACTGGGCATTATGTGGATCCTGGTACCATCCAGAAGTCTAGTAACTCTATCGTCCATTTGGTACCGCTCACAGAGGTACTTTATTAGGTACAGGAGCAACTCGCGACCCACGACTTCGTTGCCGTGCATGTTGGCGATGTATTTGAACTCAGGCTTGCCTGGAAGTCGCATCTAGAAGCTCGGGTACTGCTAACGCAAAGGCGGTACTTACCGGGTACATGTTTGAAGGGGGTACTACTGATCACCATGACGTAGAGCTCGCGACCTTCCACGGACCGACCAATGGAATGCAGGTACGTGATTTTGGGATACGTCTGATTGAAGGATTTGAGGAACTGCACCATTTCGTTGTAATGGTGGTGCGTAAACAAGTGACTGTCGCTGGACACGAAACCGTATTGGTCGAAGGGCGACTTGGTTTGGTTAAGTAAGGTTTTATAGTCATCTGGAACAGGCATCTAGATGTTTGAGTGCCGATCGCAAGCAGGAGTGCAATAATGCAAAGCGCGTGATGCCGATGCCATAGTGTGTTAATTATGACGGGAACGTAAAATTAGAATAAATACCAAGTCATGAACTAAAATTTTATTTCTGCCAAAACTATATTCGGTCCATACACTTAGTACCCAAACTAGAATAAAACTTCTCCTCCATACAGATAAAGACTCACCAAAACATGACAATAAACAAACACCGAGTGGCTTAGCACCCGATCGTTTCCGCCACCTGAAAAACGGACCTTATTCAACTCCTTTTCACTCTCAACGTACCCTTACCTAGCACCAGTGCCAAAACACATCGACTACTCCTAACAGTGCAAAACTGGAGGGGGACCTGGGGGTTAGTGCAGGCAAAAAATACACATGTTTATAATCTTAAAGCAACTCTTTATTAGCCCTTAAATCTAAAATACATGAACAAACGGCACAATTATAAACACATGTATTCTGTAAAACGGTATTAGTAAGCCAAAAACGGACAAAAGCTAGTGCGACCAGTACCATTGCGAATCAAACGTGTTTTTACCTTGTGGGGGCACGGCGTGCGCCAGCGTGAAGTTCTGGACGGTGGTCTCGTCGGGGGTCACCGTGACCTTGACCAGGGGGGACGGCTGGAACCTGGAATGAAAGAGGGCGTGTGTGAATTTCCTTCTCAATTTTGAGTTTTGACTAATTTTGAAAAAAAAACAAAAATTTTGACATTTGACAACATCATTTTAGTTACATCATGTTGGTGCTCAATTTATATGTTTTCGCACCCCGGAAACTCATTTTCGCTATTAATTTTCTCATATCTCTTTTCATGTCCAAGACACCACGTCAAACAGAGCTGACGCACCTAATTTCCGACTGGGTTATGATAAAATACAATCATTTTGTCAAATTGTAGGCTTTCAATATGCAATAAGTAATTTATTTTAATTCTCTTGGCAAATTTTGAAAAACTCAAAATTTTTGACACTTGACAAGGTCATTTTAGATATATCAAGTTGGTACCCGTTTTACACGTTTTTAGACCTAACAAACTCATTGTTGTTATTTATTTTGTGATATCTATTTCGATGTCGAAGATATCACGTAAAACACAATTAAAACCAAAGTTTCGTCAAATTTATGTGAGAAGGTGCGGTCCTTCTCTGAAACAGGAACTCTTAATGTGGAGCAAGTAAATTTTTGGAATTTCCTTATCGAATTTTGAGAAACTCAAAAATTTTGACATTTGACAACATCATTTTAGTTACCTCATGTTGGTACTCAATTTATATGTTTTCGCACCTCAGAAACTCATTTTCGCTATTCATTTTGTGATATCTCTTTTCATGTCCAAGATACCACGTCAAACAGAACAAACACACCAAATTTCCGACTGGGTTATGATAAAATACAATCATTTTGTCAAATTGTAGCTTTCAATGTGCAATAAGTAATTTATTTTAATTCTCTTACGGAATTTTGAAAAACTCAAAATTTTTGACAGTTGACAACGTCATTTTAAATATATCAAGTTGGTACCCGATTTACACGTTTTTCGACCTGACAAACTCATTTTTGTTATCTATTTTGTGATATCTCTTTCAATGTCGAAGTTATCACGTAAAACACAATTAAAACCGAATTTTCGTCAAATTTATGACAGAACGTGCGAACCTTCTCTGAAATAGGAACCCTTAATGTGGATTAAGTCATTTTATGGGATTTCCTTATTGAATTCTTAAAACTCAAAAATTTTGACATTTGACAACATCATTTTAGTTACCTCATGTTGGTACTCAATTTATATGTTTTCGCACCTTCGAAACACATTTTTGCTATTCATTTTGTGATATCTCTTTTCATGTCCAAGATACCACGTCAAACAGAACAAACGCACCAAATTTCCGACTGGGTTGTGATAAAATACAATCATTTTTTCAAATTGTAGCTTTCAATGTGCAATAAGTAATTTATTTTAATTCTCTTACCGAATTTTGAACAACTCAAAATTTTTGACACTTGACAACGTCATTTTAAATATATCAAGTTGGTACCCGATTTACACGTTTTTCGACCTGACAAACTCATTTTTGTTATCTATTTTGTGATATCTCTTTCAATGTCGAAGTTATCACGTAAAACACAATTAAAACCGAATTTTCGTCAAATTTATGACAGAACGTGCGAACCTTCTCTGAAATAGGAACCCTTAATGTGGATTAAGTCATTTTATGGGATTTCCTTATAAAATTTTTAAAACTCAAAAATTTTGACATTTGACAACATCATTTTAGTTACATCATGTTGGTACTCAATTTATATGTTTTCGCACCTTCGAAACACATTTTTGCTATTCATTTTGTGATATCTCTTTTCATGTCCAAGATACCACGTCAAACAGAACAAACGCACCAAATTTCCGACTGGGTTGTGATAAAATACAATCATTTTTTCAAATTGTAGCTTTCAATGTGCAATAAGTAATTTATTTTAATTCTCTTACCGAATTTTGAAAAACTCAAAATTTTTGACACTTGACAAAGTCATTTTAAATATATCAAGTTGGTACCCGATTTACACGTTTTTCGACCTGCCAAACTCATTTTTGTTATCTATTTTGTGATATCTCTTTCAATGTTGAAGTTATCACGTAAAACACAATTAAAACCGAATTTTCGTCAAATTTATGACAGAATGTGCGAACCTTCTCTGAAATAGGAACCCTTAATGTGGATTAAGTCATTTTATGGGATTTCCTTATCGAATTTTTAAAACTCAAAAATTTTGACATTTGACAACATCATTTTAGTTACATCATGTTGGTACTCAATTTATATGTTTTCGCGCCCCGGAAACTCATTTTTGTTATTCATTTTGTGATATCTCTTTTCATGTCCAAGACACCGCGTCAAACAGAGCTGACGCACCTAATTTCCGACTGGATTATAATAAAATACAATCATTTTATCAAATTGTAGCTTTCAATGTGCAATAAGTAATTTATTTTAATTCTCTTGCCGCATTTTGAAAAACTCAAAAATTTTGACAATTGACAACATCATTTTGGTTATATCATGTTCGTACTCAATTTATATGTTTTCGCACCTTCGAAACACATTTTTGCTATTCATTTTGTGATATGTCTTTTCATGTCCAAGATACCACGTCAAACAGAACAAACGCACCAAATTTCCGACTAGGTTATGATAAAATACAATCATTTTGTCAAATTGTAGCTTTCAATGTGCAATAAGTAATTTATTTTAATTCTCTTACCGAATTTTGAAAAACTTAAAATTTTTGACACTTGACAACGTCATTTTAGATATATCAAGTTGGTACCCGATTTACACGTTTTTCGACCTGACAAACTCATTTTTGTTATCTATTTTGTGATATCTCTTTCAATGTCGAAGTTATCACGTAAAACACAATTAAAACCGAATTTTCGTCAAATTTATGACAGAATGTGCGAACCTTCTCTGAAATAGGAACCCTTAATGCCGATTAAGTCATTTTATGGGATTTCCTTATCGAATTTTTAAAACTCAAAAATTTTGACATTTGACAACATCATTTTAGTTACCTCATGTTGGTACTCAATTTATATGTTTTCGCACCTTCGAAACACATTTTTGCTATTCATTTTGTGATATCTCTTTTCATGTCCAAGATACCACGTCACACAGAACAAACGCACCAAATTTCCGACTGGGTTATGATAAAATACAATCATTTTTTCAAATTGTAGCTTTCAATGTGCAATAAGTAATTTATTTTAATTCTCTTACCGAATTTTGAAAAACTTAAAATTTTTGACACTTGACAACGTCATTTTAGATATATCAAGTTGGTACTCGATTTACACGTTTTTAAACCTAACAAACTCATTTTTGTTATTTATTTTGTGATATCTATTTCAATGTCGAAGTTATCACGTAAAACACAATTAAAACCGAATTTTCGTCAAATTTATGACAGAATGTGCAAACCTTCTCTGAAATAGGAACCCTTAATGTGGATTAAGTCATTTTATGGGATTTCCTTATCGAATTTTTAAAACTCAAAAATTTTGACATTTGACAACATCATTTTAGTTACCTCATGTTGGTACTCAATTTATATGTTTTCGCACCTCCGAAACTCATTTTCGCTATTCATTTTGTGATATCTCTTTTCATGTCCAAGATACCACGTCAAATAGAACAAACGCACCAAATTTCCGACTGGGTTATGATAAAATACAATCATTTTGTCAAATTGTAGCTTTCAATGTGCAATAAGTAATTTATTTTAATTCTCTTACCGAATTTTGAAAAACTCAAAATTTTTGACACTTGACAACGTCATTTAAATATATCAAGTTGGTACCCGATTTACACGTTTTTCGACCTGACAAACTCATTTTTGTTATCTATTTTGTGATATCTCTTTCAATGTCGAAGTTATCACGTAAAACAGAATTAAAACCGAATTTTCGTCAAATTTATGACAGAATGTGCGAACCTTCTCTGAAATAGGAACCCTTAATGTGGATTAAGTCATTTTATGGGATTTCCTTATCGAATTTTTAAAACTCAAAAATTTTGACATTTGACAACATCATTTTGGTTACCTCATGTTGGTACTCAATTTATATGTTTTCGCACCTTCGAAAGACATTTTTGCTATTCATTTTGTGATATCTCTTTTCATGTCCAAGATACCACGTCAAACAGAACAAACGCACCAAATTTCCGACTGGGTTATGATAAAATACAATCATTTTTTCAAATTGTAGCTTTCAATGTGCAATAAGTAATTTATTTTAATTCTCTTACCGAATTTTGAAAAACTCAAAATTTTTGACACTTGACAACGTCATTTTAGATATATCAAGTTGGTACTCGATTTACACGTTTTTAGACCTAACAAACTCATTTTTGTTATTTATTTTGTGATATCTATTTCAATGTCGAAGTTATCACGTAAAACACAATTAAAACCGAATTTTCGTCAAATTTATGACAGAATGTGCGAACCTTCTCTGAAATAGGAACCCTTAATGTGGATTAAGTCATTTTATGGGATTTCCTTATCGAATTTTTAAAACTCAAAAATTTTGACATTTGACAACATCATTTTGGTTACCTCATGTTGGTACTCAATTTATATGTTTTCGCACCTTCGAAAGACATTTTTGCTATTCATTTTGTGATATCTCTTTTCATGTCCAAGATACCACGTCAAACAGAACAAACGCACCAAATTTCCGACTGGGTTATGATAAAATACAATCATTTTTTCAAATTGTAGCTTTCAATGTGCAATAAGTAATTTATTTTAATTCTCTTACCGAATTTTGAAAAACTCAAAATTTTTGACACTTGACAACGTCATTTTAGATATATCAAGTTGGTACTCGATTTACACGTTTTTAGACCTAACAAACTCATTTTTGTTATTTATTTTGTGATATCTATTTCAATGTCGAAGTTATCACGTAAAACACAATTAAAACCGAATTTTCGTCAAATTTATGACAGAATGTGCGAACCTTCTCTGAAATAGGAACCCTTAATGTGGATTAAGTCATTTTATGGGATTTCCTTAACGAATTTTTAAAACTCAAAAATTTTGACATTTGACAACATCATTTTAGTTACCTCATGTTGGTACTCAATTTATATGTTTTCGCACCTCAGAAACTCATTTTCGCTATTCATTTTGTGATATCTCTTTTCATGTCCAAGATACCACGTCAAACAGAACAAACACCAAATTTCCGACTGGGTTATGATAAAATACAATCATTTTGTCAAATTGTAGCTTTCAATGTGCAATAAGTAATTTATTTTAATTCTCTTACCGAATTTTGAAAAACTCAAAATTTTTGACACTTGACAACGTCATTTAAATATATCAAGTTGGTACCCGATTTACACGTTTTTCGACCTGACAAACTCATTTTTGTTATCTATTTTGTGATATCTCTTTCAATGTCGAAGTTATCACGTAAAACACAATTAAAACCAAATTCCCGTCAAATTTATGACAGAATGTGCGATCCTTCTCGTAAACAGGAACTCTTAATGTGGAGCAAGTACTTTTTTTGGATTTCCTTTTCAAATTTTGAGAAACTCAAAAATTTTGACACTGGACAACATCATTTTAGTTACATCATGTTGGTACTCAATTTATATGTTTTCGCACCTCAGAAACTCATTTTCGCTATTCATTTTGTGATATCTCTTTTCATGTCCAAGATATCACGTAAAACAGAACAAACCCACCAAATTTCCGACTGGGTTATCATAAAATACAATCTTTTTATCAAATTGTAGGTTTCACTGTGTAATAAGTAATTTATTTTAATTCTCTTACCGAATTTCGAAAACTCAAAATTTTTGACACTTGACAACGTCATTTTAGATATATCATGTTGGTACTCAATTTATAGGTTTTTAGACCTCAGAAACTCGTTTTTGTTGTTTATTTTGTGATATCTCTTTTCATGTCCATGATACGTTCCCAAACTCAGTAAATTACCGACTGGGTTACGATATAATACAATAATTGAGTCGGATATCTTATAACTTACAATGTAGCAAGTCATTTTTTATTTTATTTTAGATCTATCAAGTTGGTACTTAATTAATATGTTTTTTTGACATTTTTGACATGTTTCTCTTACCAAATTTTGAAAAACTCGAAATTTTGACATTTGACAACTTCATTTTAGGTATATCATGTTGGTACTCATTTGATAGCTTTTTGGACCCCACTTATTCCCCAATCCTCCAAATACCAAATACTAACCCGGAAGCAGTGGCGTACATCTCGTACTCCCCGGGAAGCAGCAACCTCCAAAACTCCCCCCGACTGGAGGTGGTCACGTTGTGGTTGATCCCCACGACGACGACGTCGGCATCCAGCACCGGCTCCCCCCTCCGGTCCGTCACCAACCCCTTGACCCCCCAATGCGTCGCCTCCATGAACTCCAGCATGCTCTCCTTGTTGTTTTTCCACTCCGTGGGGAGGGTGTCCGCCGGCGGGAACTTGCAACAGCTCAGCTCGAAGGTGACTTCGAAGCAGTTGGAATGTACGTAATTGAAATCCTGCATGCCCCCCCGAACCTCGTACCAATACGCCCCGTTGGTGATCCCCTCTTTGAACTCGTCGTGCGGACACGCCTTGCCCCCCTTCATCAGCGGGTGGGCCTGGGCGTAGGTCAGGGCCAGTTTTTTGAAGATGGCGTTGTCGGGGGAGGGACTCTCGACGCAGCATTCGCGCTTGGAACTGAAACGAGACTTGTGAGTCCCCCGAATCGATTACTCGGCGGTTTTCATACTTGGAGTCGTCGTACGGGTAACTGGCCACGACGGCGCCCCCGTGGAGGTTCCCCGAAAGCACGAAGGGCCGCGAGAGGATCCAGGTCATGAGGGCGACGGTTTCGGGCTGGCGACCCGACATGATGGTCCCCGAGCGGAGACGGTCGAACTGGTCGGGGAAGTCCCGGTTCAGGTCCTTGTGGTTCTGGTTCTCGCGCCCCACGAAGCCGGACTTCGACTCGCAGCGGCCTTCCTGTGAAAACGGAAAATGAAACACATTCTTTAGCTTCTTGTGAACCATACATATGTGACCCAGTTTGATCACATGGTTCACTAATGTCTCTGAAATAAAATCAAGTATGCCATTCTAACGTCAAAAATCTGACATCAGATTCGTACGCGCGCATGTGATAAGCAAAGACGCACGTTTTGAAAGATCCATAGATAACCTTGATGAACTATTTTCATATGGTGTCACATCCCATATCGGGGGATTTTTTTGGAAGGGTAAATAGCACAAACCTGCGAGTTCTCATATCCATCCGGGTTCATCGACGGCATCAAAAAGATATCCGTGCTGTTGACCAGTCTGGTGACCCTGGCGTCCTTCCCGTAGTTCCGTATGAGATACAGCGCCAAGTACACCATCAGCTGGCGCCCCACGCTCTCGTCGCCGTGCATGTTGGCCACGAACTTGAACATGGGGGTCAGCAGGGTCCTGTTCTCCACATTGCCGTTGATCTCCAGGGCCCACAGCTCCCGGTTCCGGACCGAACGCCCCACACTTTTCAGCCTGACGATGTCGGGATGTTCGGCCTCCAGCTCTTTGAACAAATTGGTCAGCTCGTCGTAGTTGAGGTAGCGCGGGTTGGAGAGGAAGTTCTCGTCGGGGGGATTCGTGGGGATGGTGAGAGATTCACTGTGGACGATCACTAGGACCAGGAGTATTGCTTTTGGATACATTGTCACGAGTTTCTGGGACGGGTAGGTCGTGGTCAGAACATAATGGATGGAAAATGACGTTTGTTTGTAAACGTCAACAGCAACAGGTTATGGGTCGAATTGGAGGG
The DNA here is from genome assembly GCA_963583935.1 of Diaperis boleti. Taxonomy (NCBI): domain Eukaryota; kingdom Metazoa; phylum Arthropoda; class Insecta; order Coleoptera; family Tenebrionidae; genus Diaperis; species Diaperis boleti. The sequence goes on along the minus strand of OY757245.1, from coordinate 2,433,662 downwards.
GGCGTGTTGTGACAGGTGTGCCAACCGCGAGACTAGGTCACTAAAGGACACAACGGTTTCAGGCGTGGGGGCCCACTTTCTAATGTATAGTGAACCAGAGGTTATTTATTTACATTCCTGAACGTATTGATAGAGCTTGAACTATAATTTCATAATTATTACGAATCTAACGGAAAAGGTCTGCCAACCTGAGAATTACTACAGTCACTAATCCGGGACATTCCACTAATCCGCCCCGAGTAGATAAATTGTTTGATCAATAATTTATAATTGTATGTTTGTTTGACTGCAAGACTATATATCTGCAAAATTATGGCGGTAAGTAAAGCGTATTTTACAATTTCTTGCACTCATTTTAATAAAAATTTGTACCGATAGTGGAAATGGAAATAAAAACTGTGATGTTTTGTCACCTTTACCGATTTATCAAACTTATGAGAATAATTCATTACATTTCCATTTAATATCCAATATAATTTCAAAAAAAATTAGTAACTTTAATTTTTACCCCACCGGTTGGCACCACACAGTGTCTGTTTGGTTGTTGATAGCGAAAAACCGGCAACTCTGTATTTAAACCCCCACAATGGCTGTAAGTACCCCCATGTGCACCCCCGAAACCCATTCCCAGCCCCCGCAACCTCCGGGCTTCTCAACGCTGAAACGCCAACACCGTCCACTACATAACCCCACTTTTTCAGTCCGTTGCCGCGGCGAAGATCGCCGAAGTCCGAGAGACCACGCGCGTGGAGCGCATCGGGGCCCACTCCCACATCCGGGGCCTCGGCCTGGACGAGAGTCTGGAAGCGCGACATGTGTCCCAGGGCATGGTGGGGCAGATGTCGGCCCGGAGGGCCATCGGGATCGTGCTGAAGATGGTACGCGAGGGGCGCATCGCCGGAAGGGCTGTGCTGTTGGCGGGGCAGCCGGGGACGGGGAAGACCGCCATCGCCACCGCGCTGGCGGCGGCGCTGGGACAGGACACCCCCTTCACCAGCATGGCGGGGTCGGAGATCTACTCGCTGGAGATGAGCAAGACGGAGGCGTTGACGCAGGCGATACGGAAGAGTATCGGAGTGAGGATTAAGTAAGTTTGGGATTGGGCATGCAACCAATAATACACCGTTAACGTGTTTGCAGGGAGGAGAGCGAGATAATCGAAGGGGAGGTCGTGGAGGTCCAGATCGAGCGCCCCGCCACGGGGGTGGGCACGAAGGTCGGCAAACTCATCCTCAAGACCACCGAAATGGAGACCGTCTACGACTTGGGAGGAAAGATGATCGACAGCATCCTCAAGGAAAAAGTCAAATCCGGGGACGTGATCACAATCGACAAGGCCACGGGGAAGATAACCCGTCTGGGGCGCTCGTTCACGAGGGCCCGCGACTACGACGCCACCGGGCAGCAGACCAGGTTCGTCCAATGCCCCGAGGGCGAGCTTCAGAAACGCAAGGAGGTGGTACACACGGTGACCTTGCACGAGATTGACGTCATCAACAGCCGCACGCACGGGTTCCTCGCGCTGTTCTCAGGTAATTTCATCTAAATTACTCTCGTGGTCGTCACGATAAATTTCCCACTAGGGGACACCGGGGAAATAAAGTCGGAGGTGCGGGAACAAATCAACGGCAAGGTGGCCGAATGGCGCGAGGAAGGCAAGGCCGAGATGATCCCCGGAGTGCTGTTCATCGACGAGGTCCACATGCTGGACATCGAATGTTTCTCCTTCCTCAACCGGGCTCTGGAAAACGATATGGCGCCCATAGTCATCATGGCGACCAACAGGGGGATCACACGGATCCGAGGGACCAACTACAAGTCTCCGCATGGGATCCCCCTGGACTTACTGGATAGGATGATCATCGTCCCCACCACCCCCTACGACGAAAAGGAGTTACGAGAGATCCTCAGCATCCGTTGCGAGGAGGAGGACTGTCAGATGTCCGACAACGCCCTCACTGTCTTAACGCGAATCTCAAAAGAGACCTCGCTGAGGTACGGGATGCAGCTGATCATGACGTCGAGCTTGATCGCGCGGAAGAGGAAGGCCCCGGAGGTGGACGTGGAGGACATAAAGAGAGCCTACCAGCTCTTTTTTGACGAAGGGCGCTCGGTCCAGTTCCTGAAGGAGTACCAACAGGAATTCATGTTCAATGAAGGTAAACTAAAATACGTAAGCAGTCTCTTTTTAGTGTTATTGTGGTTCCAGATGACGTCAACCAGATGGACACCTCCTAATCTCTAGACCTTGTTTACCAACAGCGCCCACGGTTCTTCGTTCGTTACACTCAGTTTCCAGTTTGAGCGATGGTTGAGGTCGCCGTAAACGATTCTTGGAAGCTCGTTTTGCGTCAAATTATCTCGTTTAGTCAATGACGTTTCCTTAATCTTTGTAAATCAAAGTGTCACAGTTGAAAAATTTAGTTAATCTAGATTGCTTATGTAAGGTCGAATTTGCGGCATGCGACCGTTGGTAACAGTCTTGGAAAATTTATTTTTGTTTATTTGTGAAAGGTTTCTTAAATAAAGTATTTTTATCCAAGTGTTTACTTGTGATTAAGAATTTTCAAACTTTTGGTGATTTGTAGGTTTTCATAACCTTAGGAACCCATGGAACCCTTTTCCAGGAACCTTAGGAAATCACGAAATTAATGAGTTCTCATCGAGTTTCTGCCGTTTATTTTTGCGAAATTTTGTGTTTTCTTTTTAAATTCCAAAATATTCATGACGTACAAACGTCATTTTTGACATGTCATGTTGGGTATCAATTTATAGGTTTTCGGACCCTAAGAACTCATATCTGTTGTCAAAATGTTGATATCTTTTTTTGTTTGGAATATATCTCTTTGAAATTGCCGATTTGCAAGATGTGGAATTAAAATCGATTGGTTCTCTGAAAATCATGAAATTAATGAGTTCTCATAAAGTTTCTTCCGTTTATATTCACCTTATTGCGAAATTTTGTGTTTTTTTTGAAAATTCCAAAATATTTGTCACGTACAAACGTCATTCTTGACATGTCATGTTGGGTGTCGATTTATAGGTTTTCGGGCCCTCGGAACTCATATCTGTTGTCAAAATGTTGATATCTTTTTTGTTTGGAATATATCTCTTTGAAATTGCCGATGTACAAGATGTGGAATTAAAATCGATTGGTTCTCTGAAAATCATTAAATTAATGAGTTCTCATAGAGTTTCTTCCGTTTATATTCACCTTTTTGCGAAATATTGTGTTTTTTTGAAAATTCCTAAATATTTGTGACGTACAAACGTCATTTTTGACATGTCATGTTGGGTGTCGATTTATAGATTTTAGGGCCCTCGGAACTCATATCTGTTGTCAAAATGTTGATATCTTTTTTTGTTTGGAATATATCTCTTTGAAATTGCCGATGTACAAGATGTGGAATTAAAATCTTAAAATCGATTGGCTTTCTGAAAATCATGAAATTAATGAGTTCTCATAGAGTTTCTTCCGATTATATTCACCTTATTGCGAAATTTTGTGTTTTTTTGAAAATTCCAAAATATTTGTGACGTACAAACGTCATTTTTGACATGTCATGTTGGGTGTCGATTTATAGGTTTTCGGGCCCTCGGAACTCATATCTGTTGTCAAAATGTTGATATATTTTTTTGTTTGGCATATATCTCTTTGAAATTGCCGATTTACAAGATGTGGAATTAAAATCGATTGGTTTTCTGAAAATCATAAAATTAATGAGTTCTCATAGTTTCTTCCGTTTATATTCACCTTATTGCGAAATATTGTGTTTTTTTGAAAATTCCAAAATATTTGTGACGTACAAACGTCATTTTTGACATGTCATGTTGGGTGTCGATTTATAGGTTTTCGGGCCCTCGGAACTCATATCTGTTGTCAAAGTGTTGATATCTTTTTTGTTTGGAATATATCTCTTTGAAATTGCCGATGTACAAGATGTGGAATTAAAATCGATTGGTTCTCTGAAAATCATTAAATTAATGAGTTCTCATAGAGTTTCTTCCGTTTATATTCACCTTTTTGCGAAATATTGTGTTTTTTTTTTAATTCCAAAATATTTGTGACGTACAAACGTCATTTTTGACATGTCATGTTGGGTGTCGATTTATAGATTTTAGGGCCCTCGGAACTCATATCTGTTGTCAAAATGTTGATATCTTTTTTTGTTTGGAATATATCTCTTTGAAATTGCCGATGTACAAGATGTGGAATTAAAATCTTAAAATCGATTGGCTTTCTGAAAATCATGAAATTAATGAGTTCTCATAGAGTTTCTTCCGATTATATTCACCTTATTGCGAAATTTTGTGTTTTTTTGAAAATTCCAAAATATTTGTGACGTACAAACGTCATTTTTGACATGTCATGTTGGGTGTCGATTTATAGGTTTTCGGGCCCTCGGAACTCATATCTGTTGTCAAAATGTTGATATATTTTTTTGTTTGGCATATATCTCTTTGAAATTGCCGATTTACAAGATGTGGAATTAAAATCGATTGGTTTTCTGAAAATCATAAAATTAATGAGTTCTCATAGTTTCTTCCGTTTATATTCACCTTATTGCGAAATATTGTGTTTTTTTGAAAATTCCAAAATATTTGTGACGTACAAACGTCATTTTTGACATGTCATGTTGGGTGTCGATTTATAGGTTTTCGGGCCCTCGGAACTCATATCTGTTGTCAAAATGTTGATATATTTTGTTGTTTGAGAGATATTTTATTGAAATTGCCCATTTACAAGATATGAAATTTAAATTTTGTTTTTTTTTAATCAAAATTAATAAATTATCATCAAGTTTCTTCGGTTTTCATTCATTTTTTGCGAGATATAACTGTTTTTTGAAAATTCCAAAAATTTTGTGACGGATAAACGTCATTTTTGACATGTCATGTTGGGTGTCGATTTATAGGTTTTCGGGTCCTCGGAAGTCATATCTGTTTTCAAAATGTTGATATCGCTCTTTCTTTGCAAGATACCTTAATATTTTACATTATTCATGTTTGTTTTTATTTTTTGCTATATATTTGTCACCGATTTATTTGTGTACATCCAGTTCAACGACTTCATATTGATATTTTGAATTTCGTTACTTTAAAAACCGTAATTTTCCGACTCCTATGACGTAACCCCAGTGCCACCTTCACACGTTTTCCTTGGCGACAAGACGTGCGAAGATTTCCTCCACCCGATCCGCGATTTTCAGCGTCCATCCACCGTGTATAAAACACCCAAAGTGGGACGAATCCGGTCATTTTCGACCGGCACGCGTATTAGTATCTAACGCAAAACCCACATTCACTTCTTTGAGATTCGTGAGATATGGGTGTCGTTACGTTCGGGTTCTTCGCGCTGGTAGCCGCGAGCTTTACCGCACGGGCGGCCAAGTTGCGTAAGTGAGGCGTTGTTGGTCCGCGTGCGAAAAAATGTACACGATTTTTTGCAGCCGAGAGCTTCACCAGATGCCACAAGAGCGATCCCGAGTTCGACGAGTGCCTGAGGGCCAACATCGAGAGCGCCATCGGCCAGCTGAGATACGGTAATTTTTGGGGCTTAGAATTTTACTCCACCTTGACATTGCCCGGACCTCCCCTACGGTCCTGACGTCGTTTCAGAAGCAATTTGATTTAAAAACAATTCGATTTCCGCTCTAGATTAGTAAACGAAAGTGAACCGACTGGGTTCATTACGAAAATTTTAAAAAGGTTGGCGATTGCCCACACGTCTAGTCGCTTAAAAAAATAATTGCGGCGAAACGAACAAAAACGGTTATTAGGTGTATGAGCCGTCGGCCGTGTTTGGTAACTTGTAGAAAGTTGGAAAATGGGCTCGAAATCCGGCCTTCTCCATTTGTCAATTTATTGGTCATTAAGCGCTATTAGTATTGTTAAAATTGGATGCCATTAAGTGATAGCATCTACATACCAGAGAGTCTAGCAGTATTGTGTAAAAACACGTTTTTGTTGTAATCTGTAATAATTATGCTTTCACAGTATTGCATTTGCAATTATCCCATATTTTAATTCTACAAACCACTCTAAAATGTAGTTGTATCATTTTCTATTACTTTTTGCATCGACTAGTAATCTCGCCGGCGTTTTAACATGTTCCTAGTCTTTTTAATTTTACTTTTGATGTCATATTTCGCTTTTTCAGATCATTTTAGCTTGAAAAGATGCGTCACACTTGTGGTTTTGGGGCAATAATTATTTATGTACCTTTTTGAACCCCGGTTCATTTTCATTTAAAACCCAAAGTGTGACACATTAAATCAAGCTAGAATTTACCACTGAAGAAGAGTGTTGCAGTTTCGGCGCTGTTTCATAAAAAATCTGACATTTACCTCATGATAGCTGACTTTAAATGTGGTCAAAAACTTTTCAATTTGATTTTCAACAAAACATTCGAATTTCCTGGACAACTTTAGCCTAAAACGATAGGTCACACTTGTGGATTTGGAGCAAAAATTATCTATGTACCTTTTTGAATCCTGGTTCATTGTCATTTAAAACCCAAAGCGTGACACTTTAAATCAAGCTAGAATTTACCACTGAAGAAGAGTGTTGCAGTTTCGGCGCCGTTTCATCAAAAATCTGACATTTACCTCATGATAGCTGACTTTAAATGTGGTCAAAAACTTTTCTATTTGATTTTCAACAAAACATTCGAATTTCCTGGACAATTTTAGCTTGAAACTATGGGTCACACTTGTGGATTTGGAGCAATAATTATCTATGTACCTTTTTGAACCCTGGTTCATTGTCATTTAAAACCCCAAGTGTGACACATTAAATCAAGCTAGAATTTACCACTAAAAAAGAGTGTTGCAGTTTTGGTGCCGTTTCATCAAAAATCTGACATTTACCTCATGATAGCTGTCTTTAAATGCAGTCAAAACTTTTCAATTTGATTTTCAACAAAACATTCGAATTTCCTGGACAATTTTAGCTTGAAACGATGGGTCACACTTGTGGATTTGTAACAATAATTATCTATGTACCTTTTTGAACCCTGGTTCATTGTCATTTAAAACCCAAAGTGTGACACATTAAATCAAGCTAGAATTTACCACTGAAGAAGAGTGTTTCAGTTTCGGCGCTGTTTCATAAGAAATCTGACATTTACCTGCCTTTAAATTTGGTCAAAAATTTTCAATTTGATTTTCAACAAAACATTCGACTTTCCTGGAGAATTTTAGCTTGAAACGATAGGTCGCACCTGTGGATTTGGAGCAAAAATTATCAATGTACCTTTTTGAACCCTGGTTTACTGTCATTTTAAACACAAAGTGTGACACATTAAATCAAGCTAGAATTTAGCACCGAAGAAGAGTGTTGCAGTTTTGGCGCTGTTTCCTTAAAAATCTCACATTTACCTCATGATAGCTGCTTTAAATGTGGTCAAAAATTTTTCAATTCGATTTTCAACAAAACATTCGAATTTCCTGGACAATTTTAGCTTAAAACGATGGGTCACACTTGTGGATTTGTAACAATAATTATCTATGTACCTTTTTGAACCCTGGTTCATTGTCATTTAAAACCCAAAGTGTGACACATTAAATCAAGCTAGAATTTACCACTGAAGAAGAGTGTTGCAGTTTCGGCGCTGTTTCATAAAAAATCTGACATTTACCTGCCTTTAAATGTGATCAAAAATTTTCAATTTGATTTTCAACAAAACATTCGAATTTTCTGGACAATTTTAGCTTGAAACGGTGGGTCACACTTGTGGATTTGGAGCAATAATTATCAATGTACCTTTTTGAACCCTGGTTCATTGTCATTTAAAACCCAAAGTGTGACACATTAAATCAAGCTAGAATTTACCACTGAAAAAGAGTGTTGCAGTTTGGGTGCTGTTTCATCAAAAATCTGACATTTACCTCATGATAGCTTTCTTTAAATGTGGTCAAAAACTTTTCAATTTGATTTTCAACAAAACATTCGAATTTCCTGTACAATTTTAGCTTGAAACGATGGGTCACACTTGTGGATTTGGAGCAATATTTATCTATGTACCTTTTTGAACCCTGGTTCATTGTCATTAAAAACCCCAAGTGTGACACATTAAATCAAGCTAGAATTTACCACTGAAGAAGAGTGTTGCAGTGTTGGTGCCGTTTCATCAAAAATCTGACATTTATCTCATGATAGCTGTCTTTAAATGTGGTCAAAAACTTTTCAATTTGATTTTCAACAAAACATTCGAATTTCCTGGACAATTTTAGCTTGAAACGATGGGTCGCACTTGTGGATTTGGAGCAAAAATTATCAATGTACCTTTTTGAACCCGGGTTCATTGTCATTTAAAACCCAAAGTGTGACACATTAAATCAAGCTAGAATTTACCACTGAAGAGGACTTACGTCTTTACATCAGCCATTAGTGAATTTTTGGAAATTTCAAAATTTTCAGTGGGAAAAATTTCAATTTTGACTTATCGAGTTGGGTGTCGTTTTATAGGTTTTCGAGGTTCAGAAGCGCATTTCTGTTGTTACTTTTGCAATAACACTTTCCGTTTCCCAGATCCAACCGTTTCATGCAATTTCCAGGCGCTCCGGAGCTGGGCGTGAAGCCTTTCGAGCCCCTCCTCATCTCCGAGCTGATCATCGGCGAAGGAACCGGCCCCGTGAACGTCCAGCAGAACTTCAGGAACGTCAAGCTTCACGGCCTCACGGGCTCGAAGGTCCTGGCCTCCAAGTAACCGCCGCCGTCACCGCCGGTTCTCGATAACGAATCGAATTTCTTTCTAGGCTGAACGTTGAGGAGAAGACGTTGATTTCCCGATCCGTGACGCCGTCTTTGCGTCTGGAGGCGGACTACAGCATGAAGGGGAGGGTGCTGCTCCTGCCCATCTACGGGGACGGACCTTGCAACGTCACTCTAAGTACGACCGCCTAATTTGTGCCGGTCATCGGTCAATGTCGACGAAGCGTTGCGTAAAAAGTGTCATTTACTTAACGAGTATTTGTCTTTTGTTTATTTCGGTCATGGTTCAGGATATGTGGAATTATCGTCGAGATGCTTGTGTAATTCCGCTGGTATTTACCTTTTTCGGACGGTCGTGCTCTTGGAGTGTTTAGCAATGCGGTTGCCGAAGAGGGCAATTAATTGCTTAGAGATTTGTTTGTTGAAATGTGAAATACAACGGAACGAAGGTCGGTAATGACAAAACTTATTATTTACACTATTCGATTAGTGGCCATTACACGTTTTTATAGACCTGTAATTGTAAAAATTATGTTTGTAATAGCAGCTAAAAATAGTTTTTAAATTATACCGCGATTTGAAAGATAGTAATGATATATAGAATAAAAGGCGAAGGAAATAAAATTCAAATGTAAAATCTCAGCTTTATCGATCTTTCCAACAATTAACAACAAATTCTTGCCGTGTTATTTATCGCTTACATTACGGCTGATTGTGTACATTTCCATATTTTCACAATTAAACGCGGTACTTCTCTAATTGATAATTAATATCGCAGTTAACTGGTCGTAAAACACGTTTGAAACACTCATTTGTTTACTGTGTGTTTTAATTAGTCTCGCTGTCGACAATTAACATGTGTACTAATTTTCAACAGTCAACACCAAAATCAACCACACCCTCGTCGCCGAGCCCTTCGAACGCAAAGGGAAGACCTACTGGAAGTGGGCGAACTACACGGTCACCCTCAGACCCGAGCGGGTGGAGTTCAGTTTCGCCAACCTCTTCAACGGGGACGACCGTCTGGGCAACGAGGTGAACAGGGTGCTCAACGAGAACTGGGACGCGGTGTTCGGGGACGTCCGCGGGGGGTACGAGACGAGCTTCGGGATTATCTTCCAGGATTTGGCCAACAGGGTGTTCTCGAGGGTGCCTCTGAAGGATATATTTTTAGAGTAGGGTTGCTGTCGAGTAGTGGTATTGTGATAGAGTAGGACTGATTGTTTTTGTTGTTGATTTCTGTAATAAATATTTTGGATCAGTTTCTCGGCTTTTTTTTTGGGTTCCTCAGTCTTTCGTTGGTTCTGTTTCTCAGATCTCAGCTTTTTAGTTTCTCAATTTCACATTCCTCATGTTCTCAATCTCTCCACTTTCTTAGTTAATCTAAATTAATTTAATTTAAGTTAATTAAAACTAAATTCCTCGGTTTCTCGGTTTTTCAATGACTCAGTTGCTCAAATTGTCAATTTGCCTGTTTCTCAAGATTTTAGGTCTTAACTGTCCCAGTTGCTCAGGTTTCAGCTGCTTCGAATTTTCTCAGGGTTTCATTGATTCAGTTGCTCAATTTCTAAGTTCTCAGTTTCTACGCTTTTTACTTGCTCACCTGCTCAGTTGATCAGTTTTTCAACGACTCAGTTCTCAGTTCTCCAGGCTTTCACTTTGCTCAGATCTCAGCTGCTCTGAAACTCTGAAATTTTTCAGATTCAAAGTTTCTCAGTTTCAAAGCTTCTCACTTGCTGAGACCTTATCTGCTCATTTGCTCAGTTTCTCACTTACTAAGTTTGTCAGTGTCAGTCAATTACTCAGTTTGTCACTGGCTCAGACGCTCAGCTGAGATCTCTTCAAACACCCCAAAATCTGAGGAATTGTAAAACTTAACAACGGACCAGTTGACCAGGAGATTAGAAGCTGCAGTTCTGAGAAACTTAGATACAACTGAGTAGTTGAAAACCTAAGGGAACCACAAATTGAAAATCTGAGCTACTGAGCGTCTAGTCATTTGAGATATGATCAACTGGGTAACTGAACAGTTGGTATACGAAGAAAATGAAACAACTCAAAAACTAACTGAAACTGAAAAATAATCTAAAAAAATAATCAACTGAGCTGTTGAAAACCTGAGCAGATGTGCAGATTAACTGAGCAGAACAATTGCGCACCTAGGAATGTTAGAAACTGTAAATCATTTGAGATACGATCAACTGAGTAGGTGAACAGTTGAGACATGAAGAAACTGAAACAACTCAAAAACCAAGCAACTGAGCAGCAAATCAATTGAAATATGAGGGAATGAGAGCTCGAAGCACTGAGCTACTGAGAAATCGGAAAATTAATCCACTGAGAAGCTTAAAAACTAAGCAACTGAGTAACTGATAAACTGTTGTGAGAAACAGAGGTACAATAAGTCTGAGAAACTAAGCAACTCATCCGTTGAGAACCTGAGTAGTGGTGCAGATTAACGGTCGAGATATGAGCAACTCAGCACCTGAGAAAATAAAAAGCTGAGCAGCAGAACAACTGAGCACCCACGTATCTTATAAACTGTAAAACTGAGCAACAGAACATCTAGTCATTTGAGATACGAGCAACTGAGTAGGTGAACAGTTGATACATGAAGAAACTGAAACAAACCAAAAACCAAGCAACTGAGCAGCAAATCAATTGAGATATGAGGAAATGAGAGCTCGAAGCACTGAGCTACCGAGAAATCGGAAAATTAATCCACTGAGAAGCTTAAAAACTAAGCAACTGAGTAACTGATAAACTGTTGTGAGAAACAGAGGTACAATAAGTCTGAGAAACTAAGCAACTCATCCGTTGAGAACCTGAGTAGTGGTGCAGATTAACGGTCGAGATATGAGCAACTCAGCACCTGAGAAAATAAAAAGCTGAGCAGCAGAACAACTGAGCACCCACGTATCTTATAAACTGTAAAACTGAGCAACAGAACATCTAGTCATTTGAGATACGATCAACTGAGTAGGTGAACAGTTGAGACATGAAGAAACTGAAACAAATCAAAAACCAAGCAACTGAGCAGCAAATCAATTGAGATATGAGGAAATGAGAGCACGAAGCACTGGGCTACTGAGAAATTGGAAAATTAATCCACTGAGAAGCTTAAAAACTAAGCAACTGAGTAACTGATAAACTGTGTTGTGAGAAACGGAGGTACAATAAGTCTGAGAAACTAAGCAACTCATCCGTTGAGAACCTGAGTAGTGGTGCAGATTAACGGTCGAGATATGAGCAACTCAGCACCTGAGAAAATAAAAAGCTGAGCAGCAGAACAACTGAGCACCCACGTATCTTATAAACTGTAAAACTGAGCAACAGAACATCTACTCATTTGAGATACGAGCAACTGAGTAGGTGAACAGTTGAGACATGAAGAAACTGAAACAAATCAAAAACCAAGCAACTGAGCAGCAAATCAATTGAGATATGAGGAAATGAGAGCTCGCAGCACTGAGCTACTGAGAAATCGGAAAATTAATCCACTGAGAAGCTTAAAAACTAAGCAACTGAGTAACTGATAAACTGTTGTGAGAAACAGAGGTACAATAAGTCTGAGAAACTAAGCAACTCATCCGTTGAGAACCTGAGCAGTGGTGCAGATTAACGGTCGAGATATGAGCAACTCAGCACCTGAGAAAGTGAAAAACTGAGCAGCAGAACAATTGAGCACCCACGTATCTTATAAACTGTAAAACTGAGCAACAGAACATCTAGTCATTTGAGATACGAGCAACTGAGTAGGTGAACAGTTGAGACATGAAGAAACTGAAACAACTCAAAAACCAAGCAACTGAGCAGCAAATCAATTGAGATATGAGGAAATGAGAGCTCGAAGCACTGAGCTACTGAGAAATCGGAAAATTAATCTACTGAGAAGCTTAAAAACTAAGCAACTGAGTAACTGATAAACTGTGTTGTGAGAAACAGAGGTACAATAAGTCTGAGAAACCAAGCAACTCATCCGTTGAGAACCTGAGCAGTTGTGCAGATTAACGGTCGAGATATGAGCAACACAGCACCTGAGAAAGTGAAAAACTGAGCAGCAGAACAATTGAGCACCCACGTATCTTATAAACTGTAAAACTGAGCAACAGAACATCTAGTCATTTGAGATACGAGCAACAGAGTAGGTGAACAGTTGAGACATGAAGAAACTGAAACAAATCAAAAACCAAGCAACTGAGCAGCAAATCAATTGAGATATGAGGAAATGAGAGCTCGAAGCACTGAGCTACTGAGAAATTGGAAAATTAATCTACTGAGAAGCTTAAAAACTAAGTAACTGAGTAACTGATAAACTGTGTTGTGAGAAACAGAGGTACAATAAGTCTGAGAAACTAAGCAACTCATCCGTTGAGAACCTGAGCAGTGGTGCAGATTAACGGTCGAGATATGAGCAACTCAGCACCTGAGAAAGTGAAAACTGAGCAGCAGAACAATTGAGCACCCACGTATCTTATAAACTGTAAAGCTGAGCAACAGAACATCTAGTCATTTGAGATATGATCAACTGAGTAGGTGAACGGTTGAGATATGAAGAAACTGAAACAAATCAAAAACCAAGTAGCTGAGCAGCAAATCAATTGAGATATGAGGCAATGAGAGCTCGAAATACTGAACGATTGAGAAATTAAAAAATTAATCTACTGAGAAACTAAGCAACTGAGCTGTTGAGAACATGGGCAGTTGTGCAGATATTAGCAACTGAGAAGCTGAGAAAGTGAAAAACTGTGCAACAGAACATCTAGCGATTTGAAATTTATGATCAACAAATCATTTGAGATTTGAGGAAATGAGAGTTTAAAGCACGAGCAACTGAGAGTTGAAAAAGTAATCCATTGAGAACCTGAGCAACTGAGCTGTTGAGAACCTGAGCAGTTGTACAGAGTGAGAGAGATTGAGAAACTGAGCAGCAGAGCAAGTGATCAACTGAGAAATTAAGTCGAGCGACTTATAAATTGGAGATACATGAAAAGAAAGAAGGAATGACTACTTCAGAACTTGCAAACATGATCGGAAATATTTATTGTCCGTGGAAACTGGTAAATCATCCTGAGAATAAAAAACTCGGCAAGCTGTAGCATTCCACCTCGCATGCTGTACGTAAAAACTGGATTATAAAGTAAACAATTTGACGCAGCTAAAATCAATAATTACTGCAGCTTTCCATAAAACATATTATTATAAAGACATTAATTACTCGCAAAACTGGTTGAACCTTTCTAGTTTCCTGCACCATTATATTATATAAAGAAGGATCCTAATCGATGACCGCATCTACAGCATGAAGTACTCGTCGAGCGCGATACTGTGTCTTTGCCTGGCGGCCGCCGGTCTGGGCGCCAAACTGCGTAAGTGTTAAAGCAGAAGACCAACTCGCGGTAAAGAAAGTTTAGCTCACAGCTTCAAGAAATGCAACATCAAGCAAGACGACTTCAACGAGTGTCTGCTCGCCGCCGTCGTGGACGCCGTCAAGCAGCTGGACCACCCCTTCAAGGAGGTGGGCCTGACGAGCTTGATGCCCGTGGAGGTGCCATCCCTGGTGATCGGGGCCGGAAGCGGCACCATCAGCTTCGTTCAAAATCTGAAGGACATCCAGCTTCACGGGTTGGAGAACATCACCTGTCTGACCGCCGCGTAAGTCACCACGTGTTGCAACAACCGCTTTGTACCACCGTCCTCACCAGATTCGACCCCAACGGGAAAAGTCTGGAGTTGCATTGTGCCATCCCGAAGCTGACTCTGACGTTCCGCTACGACATCAGCGGGAAGATGTTGATGCTGCCGGTGTTCGGAAACGGCCCTGGGACTCTCATTTTGGGTACAGTCTTCATTTTCGGACTCTCTCCTAATTGTTGAATTCCAGATGAGTTGGACGCAAGCCTGTTGTTTAATCTGGACGTGTACGAGAAAATGGACGGGAAACACTACAAAGTCGTCGACCAGAAGCTCACGTTTAATCCCAAGAAGATGATCTTCACTTTGGAGAACCTCTTCGACGGCGATAAGCTGCTGGGTGACAACATCAACAAGGTCATGTCCGAGAACTGGAAGGAGGTTTATGCGGACGTCGGGTCCAGCTACGAAGAGGCTTTCGGGAAGGTTTTTGGAGCGATGTTTAACGCGTTGTTGGGAAGAGTCCCCATCAGGGAGCTTTTTGGGGAAGAGTAACTCAATGTTGTTGATTTGTAATTCCAAAGAGTAATAGAATAAAGACGATATTTGAAACAAATTTTATTTCTTAATTTCTTAAGTTCAGCACAATTTTTCCCTGTAAATATTTATTTCAGTGTCACCATGGACAAAGAACATTCTAATTATGTTATGAAATTAAACGTCGACGAAAAATCTAGGGGTCAAAGTCAATGAGGAAAACTTTGTGTACAGTAAATCGTGTCACTCATTACTCAGCTGCTTAGCTAGTCAGGTTTCTCAATTGAGGTTTCTGTTTTCTCTTCGTAGGTTGCTCCGTTACTCATTATATATCAACCGCTCAGCAGTTGCTCAGTTTTAAAATTTTTTAGTTTCCGAGTATCTCAGTGCTTCAATCTATCAGTTTTTGCATTTATCATTCGCTGATATCTCAACTGCTCAACTGCTCGTTTCTCAGCCTTAGTTGCATAGCTGTTCACTTTCTCAGTTGTTCCATTACTAATTGCGTTAGTATCTCAGCTATTCAACTCAACAACTTCCCAGTCTTTTAGTGTTTTAGAGTCTTAATGTTTAATTTGCTCAGTATTTTGGTTTGTCAGCTCAGTTGCTCAGTTTCTCAAGTACTAAGTTGTTCACTACTTAAGTGAATTGTTGCGAATTGTTGCTCAGTTGATCAGTTTTAGACGACAACTTTTACTGCTGTTCAGTTTTTGAAAATTTAGAATCTAGAAACCTGGTCTCATGAGGTTTTAGGATCTTAGAATTCCAAAATTTGGAACTTTGGAATCTAGAAATCTTGAAAATTTAGTATCTTGAAGCTTTCTTTCTTGAAAATTGGAATCAAATTGAGATCTTGGAATCTTGAGATATGGAAGCTCTTAGAATCTGAAAATCACATTTTTTTTTTTTGGCATTTGGAATCTTGGAATTTGAAAGCCTACAATCTTAGATTATAAAAAACACAAAATTTTAAAAATTAGATACTAGAATCTTGAAAATTTATAATCTAGAAACCTGGCGTCATCGGTTGTTAGAATCTTAGAATCCCAAAATTTGGAACTTCGAAATCTAAAAATCTTAAAGCTTTGTTTCTTGAAATTTGGAATCTCGGCATTTGAGATCTTGGAATTTTGAGATTTGAAAGCCTTCAATCTTAGGATCTAAAAATCACATTTTTTTTTGGATTTTTTAATCTTGTAATTTGAAAGCCCACAGTCTTAGATTATAAAAATAAAAAAAATTGAAAATTAGATACTAGATTCTTGAAAATTTATAATCTAGAAACCTGGCGTCATCGGTTGTTAGAATCTTAGAATCCCAAAATATTGAACTTCGAAATCTAGAAATCTTGAAGCTTGGTTTCTTGAAATTTGGAATCTCGGCAATTGAGATCTTGGAATCTTGAGATTTGGAAGCCTTCAATCTTAAGATCTAAAAATCACATTTTTTTTGGCATTTGGAATCTTGGAATTTGAAAGCTTACAATCTTAGATTATAAAAAACACAAAATTTTAAAAACTAGATACTAGAACCTTGAAAATTTATAATCTAGAAACCTGGCGTCGTCCGTTGTTAGGATCTTAAAATCCCAAAATTTGGAACTTCAAAATCTAGAAATCTTGAAGCTTTGTTTCTTGAAATTTGGAATCTCGGCATTTGAGATCTTGGAATCTTGAGATTTGGAAGCCTTCAATCTCAGGATCTAAAAATCACAATTTTTTTTACATTTGGAATCTTGGAATTTGAAAGCCTACAATCTTAGATTATAAAAAACACAAAATTTTGAAAATTAGATACTAGAATCTTGAAAATTTAGAATTGAGGAATCTAGTGTCATCGGGTGTTAGAATCTTAGAAACCCAAAATTTGGAATTTCGGCAATTGAGATCTTGGAATCTTGAGATATAAAAGCCTTCACTCTTAGAATCTGAAAATCACAATTTTTTTTTTTGGCATTTGGAATCTTGGAATTTAAAAGCCTACAATCTTAGATTATAAAAAAACACAAAATTTTGAAAATAAGATACTAGAATCTTGAAAATTTGTAGTTTAGTAACCTGGCGTCATCGGTTGTTGGGATCTTAGAATACCAAAATTTGGAACTTTGGAATCCAGAAATTTCGAAAATTGGAATCTCAATATTTGGAATGTTAAAATCTTGTACATTGTACAATCTTAGGTTTTAAATCATAAAATTTTGAAAATTAAATACTGGAATTCCGAAAATTTAGAATCAAGAAATCTGGTGTCATGACGTTTTAGGATCTTAGAATCCCAAAATTTGGAACTTTGGAATATAGAAATCTTGAAAATTTAGGTTTTTGAAGCTTTATATTTTGGAGATGTGAAATCTTGAAATTTGGAATCTCGGCATTTGAGATCTTGGAATCTTGAGATTTGGAAGCCTTCAATCTTAAGATCTAAAAAATATTTTTTTTTTGGCATTTGGAATCTTGGAATTTGAAAGCCTACAATCTTAGATTATAAAAAAACACAAAATTTTAAAAATTAGATACTAGAATCTTGAAAATTTATAATCTAGAAACCTGGCGTCATCGGTTGTTAGAATCTTAGAATCCCAAAATTTGGAACTTCGAAATCTAGAAATCTTAAAGCTTTGTTTCTTGAAATTTGGAATCTCGGCATTTGAGATATTGGAATCTTGAGATTTGGAAGCCTTCAATTTTAGGATCTAAAAATCACAATTTTTTTTTGGCATTTGGAATCGTGGAATTTGAAAGTCTACAATCTTAGATTATAAAAAACACAAAATTTTGAAAATTAGAGACTAGAATCTTGAAAATTTATAATCTAGAAACCTGGCGTCATCGGTTGTTAGGATCTTAGAATCCCAAAATTTGGAACTTCTAAATCTAGAAATCTTAAAGCTTTGTTTCTTGAAATTTGGAATCTCGGCATTTGAGATCTTGGAATCTTGAGATTTGGAAGCCTTTAATCTTAGGATCTAAAAATTACAATTTTTTTTGGCATTTGGAATCTTGGAATTTGAAAGCCTACAATCTTAGATTATAAAAAACACAAAAATTTTGAAAATAAGATACTAAAATCTTGAAAATTTTTATTCTAGAAATCTGGCGTCATCAGTTGTTAGGATCTTAGAATCCAAAAATTCGGAACTTTGAAATCTAGAAATCTTGAAGCTTGGTTTCTTGAAATTTGGAATCTCGGCAATTGAGATCTTGGAATCTTGAGATTTGGAAGCCTTCAATCTTAAGATCTAAAAATCACAATTTTTTTTTGGCATTTGGAATCTTGGAATTTGAAAGCCTTCAATCTTAGATTATAAAAAAAATGAAAATTAGATATTAGAATCTTGAAAATTTGTAATTTAGAAACCTGGCGTCATCTGTTGTTAGAATCTTAGAATCCCAAAATTTGGAACTTCGAAATCTAGAAATCTTAAAGCTTTGTTTCTTGAAATTTGGAATCTCGGAATTTGAGATCTTGGAATCTTGAGATTTGGAAGCCTTCAATCTTAGGATCTAAAAATCACAATTTTTTTTACATTTGGAATCTTGGAATTTAAAAGCCTACAATCTTAGATTATAAAAAACACAAAATTTTGAAAATTAGATACTAGAATCTTGAAAATTTAGAATTGAGGAACCTAGTGTCATCGGGTGTTAGAATCTTAGAATCCCAAAATTTGGAACTTCGAAATCTAGAAATCTTAAAGCTTTGTTTCTTGAAATTTGGAATATCGGCATTTGAGATCTTGGAATTTTGAGATATGGAAGCCTTCACTCTTAGAATCTGAAAATCACAATTTTTTTTTTGGCATTTGGAATCTTGGAATTTGAAAGCCTACAATCTTAGATTATAAAAAACACAAAATTTTAAAAATTAGATACTAGAATCTTGAAAATTTAGAATCTAGAAACCTGGCGTCATCGGTTGTTAGAATCTTAGAATCCCAAAATTTGGAACTTCGAAATCTAGAAATCTTAAAGCTTTGTTTCTTGAAATTTGGAATCTCGGAATTTGAGATCTTGGAATCTTGAGATTTGGAAGCCTTCAATCTTAGGATCTAAAAATCACAATTTTTTTTACATTTGGAATCTTGGAATTTAAAAGCCTACAATCTTAGATTATAAAAAACACAAAATTTTGAAAATTAGATACTAGAATCTTGAAAATTTAGAATTGAGGAACCTAGTGTCATCGGGTGTTAGAATCTTAGAATCCCAAAATTTGGAACTTCGAAATCTAGAAATCTTAAAGCTTTGTTTCTTGAAATTTGGAATATCGGCATTTGAGATCTTGGAATTTTGAGATATGGAAGCCTTCACTCTTAGAATCTGAAAATCACAATTTTTTTTTTGGCATTTGGAATCTTGGAATTTGAAAGCCTACAATCTTAGATTATAAAAAACACAAAATTTTAAAAATTTGATACTAGAATCTTGAAAATTTAGAATCTAGAAACCTGGCGTCATCGGTTGTTAGAATCTTAGAATCCCAAAATTTGGAACATTAAAATCTAGAAATCTTCAAGCTTTGTTTCTTGAAATTTGGAATCTCGGCTTTTGAGATCTTGGAATCTTGAGATTTGGAAGCCTTCAATCTTAGGATCTAAAAATCTCAATTTTTTTTTGGCATTTGGAATCTTGGAATTTGAAAGCCTACAATCTTAGATTATAAAAAAACACAAAATTTTGCAAATAAGATACTAGAATCTTGAAAATTTGTAGTTTAGTAACCTGGCGTCATCGGTTGTTGGGATCTTAGAATACCAAAATTTGGAACTTTGGAATCCAGAAATTTCGAAAATTGGAATCTCAATATTTGGAATGTTAAAATCTTGTACATTGTACAATCTTAGGTTTTAAATCATAAAATTTTGAAAATTAAATACTGGAATTCCGAAAATTTAGAATCAAGAAATCTGGTGTCATGACGTTTTAGGATCTTAGAATCCCAAAATTTGGAACTTTGGAATATAGGAATCTTGAAAATTTAGGTTTTTGAAGCTTTATATTTTGGAGATGTGAAATCTTGAAATTTGGAATCTCGGCATTTGAGATCTTGGAATCTTGAGATTTGGAAGCCTTCAATCTTAGGATCTAAAAATCACAATTTTTTTTGGCATTTGGAATCTTTGAATTTATAAGCCTACAATCTTAGATTATAAAAAAAAAACACAAAATTTTGAAAATTAGAGACTAGAATCTTGAAAATTTATAATCTAGAAACCTGGCGTCATCG
This sequence comes from Diaperis boleti, assembly GCA_963583935.1. NCBI lineage: Eukaryota > Metazoa > Arthropoda > Insecta > Coleoptera > Tenebrionidae > Diaperis > Diaperis boleti. Next base: position 2,413,550 of record OY757245.1, on the reverse strand, counting down.
GTTGTTAGGATCTTAGAATCCCAAAATTTGGAACTTCTAAATCTAGAAATCTTGAAGCTTTGTTTCTTGAAATTTGGAATCTCGGCATTTGAGATCTTGGAATCTTGAGATTTGGAAGCCTTTAATCTTAGGATCTAAAAATTACAATTTTTTTTTGGCATTTGGAATCTTGGAATTTGAAAGCCTACAATCTTAGATTATAAAAAACACAAAAATTTTGAAAATAAGATACTAAAATCTTGAAAATTTTTATTCTAGAAACCTGGCGTCATCAGTTATTAGGATCTTAGAATCCAAAAATTTGGAACTTCGAAATCTAGAAATCTTGAAGCTTGGTTTTTTGAAATTTGGAATCTCGGCAATTGAGATTTTGGAATCTTGAGATTTGGAAGCCTTCAATCTTAGGATCTAAAAATCAATTTTTTTTTGGCATTTGGAAACTTGGAATTTGAAAGCCTACAATCTTAGATTATAAAAAACACAAAAATTTTGAAAATAAGATACTAAAATCTTGAAAATTTTTATTCTAGAAACCTGGCGTCATGGGTTGTTAGGATCTTAGAATCCCAAAATTTGGAACTTCGAAATCTAGAAATCTTGAAGCTTTATTCCTTGAAATTTGGAATCTCGGCATTTGAGATCTTGGAATCTTAAGATTTGGAAGCCTTCAATCTTAGGATCTAAAAATCACAATTTTTTTTTGGCATTTGGAATCTTGGAATTTGAAAGCCTACAATCCTAGATTATAAAAAACAACAAAATTTTGAAAATTAGATACTAGAATCTTGAAAATTTAGAATTGAGGAACCTAGTGTCATCGGGTGCTAGGATCTTAGAAACCCAAAATTTGGAATTTTGGCAATTGAGATCTTGGAATCTTGAGATATGGAAGCCTTCACTCTTAGAATCTGAAAATCACAATTTTTTTTTTTTGGCATTTGGAATCTTGGAATTTGAAAGCCTACAGTCAGATTACAAAAAACTAAAAAATTTGAAAATTAGATACTAGAATCTTGAAAATTTAGAATCTAGGAACCTAGTGTCATCGGGTGTTAAAATCTTAGAATCCCAAAATTTTGAACTTCAAAATCTAGAAATATTGAAGCTTGGTTTTTTGAAATTTGGAATCACGGCAATTGAGATCTTGGAATCTTTAGATTTGGAAGCCTTCAATCTTAGGATTTAAAAATCACATATTTTTTTTGGCATTTGGAATCTTGGAATTTGAAAGCCTACAATCTTAGATTTTAAAAAACACAAAATTTAAAAAATTAGATACTAGTCTTGAAAATTTATAATCTAGAAACTTGGCGTCATCGGTTGTTAGGATCTTAGAATCCCAAAATTTGTAACTTCGAAATCTAGAAATATTGAAGCTTTGTTTCTTGAAATTTGGAATCTCGGCATTTGAGATTTTGGAATCTTGAGATTTGGAAGCCTTCAATCTTAGGATCTAAAAATCACATTTTTTTTGGCATTTGGAATCTTGGAATTTGAAAGCTTACAATCTTAGATTATAAAAAACACAAAATTTTAAAAACTAGATACTAGAACCTTGAAAATTTATAATCTAGAAACCTGGCGTCGTCCGTTGTTAGGATCTTAAAATCCCAAAATTTGGAACTTCGAAATCTAGAAATCTTGAAGCTTTGTTTCTTGAAATTTATAATCTCGGCCTTTGAGATCTTGGAATCTTGAGATTTGGAAGCCTTCAATCTTAAGATCTAAAAATCACATTTTTTTTTGGCATTTGGAATCTTGGAATTTGAAAGCCTACAATCCTAGATTATAAAAAACAACAAAATTTTGAAAATCAGATACTAGAATCTTGAAAATTTGTAATTGGAAACCTGGCGTCATCGGTTGTTAGGATCTTAGAATCCCAAAATTCGGAACTTCGAAATCTAGAAATCTTGAAGCTTGGTTTCTTGCTATTTGGAATCTCGGCAATTGAGATCTTGGAATCTTGAGATTTGGAAGCCTTCAATCTTAAGATCTAAAAATCACAATTTTTTTTTGGCATTTGGAATCTTGGAATTTGAAAGCCTACAATCTTAGATTATAAAAAAAAATGAAAATTAGATATTAGAATCTTGAAAATTTGTAATTTAGAAACTTGGCGTCATCTGTTGTTAGAATCTTAGAATCCCGAAATTTGGAACATTGAAATCTAGAAATCTTGAAGCTTTGTTTCTTGAAATTTGGAATCTCGGCATTTGAGATCTTGGGATGTTGAGATTTGGAAGTCTTCAATCTTAAGATCTAAAAATCACAATTTTTTTTTACATTTGGAATCTTGGAATTTGAAAGCCTACAATCTTAGATTATAAAAAAACACAAAATTTTGAAAATTAGATACTAGAATCTTGAAAATTTGTAGTTTAGTAACCTGGCGTCATCGGTTGTTGGGATCTTAGAATACCAAAATTTGGAACTTTGGAATCCAGAAATTTTAAAAATTGGAATCTCAATATTTGGAATGTTAAAATCTTGTACATTGTACAATCTTAGGTTTTAAATCATAAAATTTTGAAAATTAAATACTGGAATTCCGAAAATTTAGAATCAAGAAATCTGGTGTCATGACGTTTTAGGATCTTAGAATCCCAAAATTTGGAACTTTGGAATATAGGAATCTTGAAAATTTAGGTTTTTGAAGCTTTATATTTTGGAGATGTGAAATCTTGAAATTTGGAATCTCGGCATTTGAGATCTTGGAATCTTGAGATTTGGAAGCCTTCAATCTTAAGATCTAAAAAATACATTTTTTTTGGCATTTGGAATTTTGGAATTTGAAAGCCTACAATCTTAGATTATAAAAAACACAAAATTTTTAAAATTAAATAGTAGTAGATAATTTAGAATCTAGAAACCTGGTGTCATGAGGTTTTAGGGTCTTAGAATCCCAAAATTTGGAACTTTGGAGTATAGAAATATTGAAAATTTAGGATTTTGAAGCTTTGCATCTTGAAAATTGGCATCTCTGCACTTGGAATCTTGGAATTTGAAAACCTACAATCTTAGGAACCAAAAATTAAAAAATTTGGAGTATTAGATAACACAATCTTAAAAATTTAGAATCAATAATCTTGGAAATGTGGAATCTTGAAAATTTTAATCTCGGTCTTTAGAATCTTGTAATCTCGGAATTTGGACAATGAGCTATTAGAATTTTGAAAATCTGGAATCTAAAAGCCTAGTCATGGGGTGTTATGATCTCGGAATCTCAAAATTTGTAAATTTGCGATATATAAATTGAATGTTTTTGTTCTCTAAAACGTTGAAGAATAAAATATAAATGCATCAAATACAATGTTTTTTAAAGGGCCTTTTAAAATTTTTGCTTTTTCTAAATTATCATTCTACTATTTTTAATTTTTAATGACCATGTATTTACCAGTTTTCGAACGCTTATGACCGTCATCAAATATTGGCTCACACAGAGCGTCAACTTGAGTTTAATCGAGTCTGCAGAAAAAAGTTTTGTGCAAAGAATTCACGTTGCTTTTCTTTCTCTTTCATGGCTCAGAAACTCAAATATTACCATTTGTGTCTTTATTGTACGTAAAAAAATAAACACTAAAATTACAATTTACAGTAGCAGTCATTTCTTAAAGATTATGTTAACATGCAATGTTTATGTGTGACATCAATGCACATCCGTATTGCTTGCTGCCTACCGGCGTGATTGTTTAACATCCTTATCAATTGACAGGAAACATATCAGGGAGCGCCACGCGAGCCAACACACTGTTAAAAAGAGCCCTAAACACCCGCCTAAAGACCTCTTCATATTTGGGCTTGATGTCGGCCCAAATTTCCCGCCAGTTGTCGTTCATCACCAAATTCAAATTGTGGCCCAACAACTCGTTTCCGTCGTACAGATTGTCGAAGTGGAAGGTCACATTCCGGGGATTCACATCGAGGGAGCTGTTGGTAACCTTAAGGTGCTTCTTTCCCCTTTTAAGGTACTCGTCAAAGTGGTAGGTGTGGTGGCAGCGCACCTCATCTATAAAAAAAATTAGTTGTCATAACGACTCACAGTGGTGGTTACCTAAAACGATGGTCCCGGTCCCATTGCCGTAAACATCCATCACCGCCATACTCCCATTGAAGACGTAATTCGTGTCGATGGTGAGTCTCGGGGTCGCGCAGCTCATGGTCATATTAAGCCCCTCCAAGTCCAAACTAAAACTCATTACTTGCCACCACTGACACCAAAAGGGACTCACTTTATTTCCGGGCATGACACCTTCCCGAATCCGGACACCCTGAAATCGGTGTAGTTCTGTTCGAACCCGGTGGGACCGTCGGTGGGCCCGATCGAGATGGCCGGGATCACCAACGGGTCCATGCCGGGAAGACCCACGCTCTTGATGGGTCCTTTGAGTTGGTGTATAGCGTCGGGAATGGCGAAGCTGAGGCACTCGTTGAAGTTGCTTCTTCGGGGGTTGCATCGTTTGAACGTCGGAGCTGAAAAAGTCGTTGGAGCGAAGAGGCGGTAAGGGTGAAGACTTACGTAGTTTCCGGGCTGAGCAGACCAGGAACGCGGCGAAAATCAGCACCTTCATCGTGGTCTGTCTGCAAACTCGATCGAACGAGATGTACAGTTAGCTACTGCTTGCATGGTAAAGGAGGTCGTGGTTTGGTGATGATAACGGGAAATTGGAAATTAGGAAACTTTTCCGTAGGTCCCGGATAACTTTCACTTCCAGTAATTTCTATTTGTTGGGATGTAAATGAGATGTTTTTGGGAGGAAGAAGAATGTCGGAAGCCCGACCTCGGTCAAGGTCTGTGTCTTGTAGCGGTGCATAATTGCATTGCAGACAGCGTCTTCTTTGTTGGACGTGTAATGCGTACAGAGTTTCGCACAATTGTTTTCACGATAATCATTTATTGTCAAATTGCAAATCTGAATATCGATGCAGTTCAGGATGTTCCAACTCAAGGTTCATGCTACTTTGCTACTAACGGTCAACAAATTTTGGGAAACGAGCGCTTCTAAAAACGAAATCTTAAGAGGACGCTCTTTGTAAGCGAATATGTGATGACGGTCATAAAAGTTCGGAAACTGGTAAATACGTAGTCCCTTCACAATTTTTGCAGATAATCCCCAATCAATATGTATCCGATTATCCTAATTCAGCGTGACCATTCCATTATGGATTTTAAAGAAGTTTAAAGATTCTAAATTTTCAAGATTTCTAGATTTTGAAGTTCCAAATTTTGGGATTCTAAGATCCTAACACCCCATAGCAGCAGGCCTCTAGATTCTAAATTTTCAAAACTAATATATGATTATAAAAAGTTTGTGATTTTTTTAGGTCCCAATATATTCTAGACTTCACAATCCCGAAATTCCAAGATTTTATATTCCAAAATTCCAAATCTCCAAGATACAAAGCTTCAAATTTCTAAATTTACAACATTGTAATATCTAATTTAAGCTTAAAGATTCTAAATTTTCAAGATTTCTAGATTACGAAATTCCAAATTTTGGAATCTCAGATTCTAGCACCGAATGATTCCAGGATTCTAGATTCTAAATTTTCAAAACAGATATATCTAAACCTCCAAATTTTGTGATTTTTTATCCTAAGATTCTAAGCTTCCAAATCTTAAAATTCCAACATTTCAAGAAAGTGTGGCTCAGTGTATCAATTTTTGAGTTTCAGAGTGTTTCAGAATCTCAGTTTCTCAGTGCTTTGTTTCTCGGTTTTTTAGTCAGTTTTTCAGTTTGCCAGTGCCCAAGATGCTCACTTTCTCAGTTTTTTGATATCTCACTTCTTTGACGTTTCAGTTATCCAGTTTCTCAGTTTTCTAGTTTACCAGTGTCTCAGCTTTTCAGTTTCTCAGTATTTTAAGTTCTCAGTACATCAATTTTTAAAGCTCTGACTCTGTTAGTTTCTCATACTTTCTGAGTGTCTCTAATTCTCAGACGCTCAGAAGCCTTGTTTCTCAGTATCTCAGTTCCTCAGTGTAGTTGTTTTTCAGGTTCCTAGTGTCTCAGTTTCCCCGTCTCTTAGATTACCGGCGCCTCAGTTTCCCAGTTTCTCAGTTCCTAAATTTACTGTGTCAAATTCTCAGTTCCTGAGTTTTCAAATTTAGTATTTTTCCTGAGCGACTCAGTGTATTAATTTTTCAGTTTCAGAGTGTCTCAGTTTTTGAGAATCTCAGTTTCTCAGTGCTCTGTTTCCGGTTTCTCAGTTTTCCGGTGTTTTAGTCAGTTTCTCAGTTTGCCAGTGCCCAAGATGCTCACTTTCTCAGCTTTTTAATATCTCACTTCTTTGACGTTTCAGTTATCCAGTTTCTCAGTTTTTTAGTTTACCAGTGTCTCAGCTTTTCACTTTCTCAGTATTTTAAGTTCTCAGTGCCTCAATTTTTAAAGCTCTCACTCTGTTAATTTCTCATGCTTTCTAAGTGTCTCTACTTCTCAGACGCTCAGTAGCCTGGTTTCTCAGTATCTCAGTTCACCAGTGTAGTTTTTTTCAGGTTCCTAGTGTCTCAATTTCCCCGTCTCTTAGATAGCCGGCGCCTCAGTTTCCCAGTTTCTCAGTTCCTGGATTTACCGTCTCAAATTCTCAGTTCCGGAGTTTTCAAATTTAGCATTTTTCCTGAGTGACTCAGTGTATTAATTTCTCAGTTTCAGAGTGTCTCAGTTTCTCAGTGCTCTGTTTCCGGTTTCTCAGTTTCCCGGTGTTTTAGTCAGTTTCTCAGTTTGCCAGTGCCCAAGATGCTCACCTTTTCAGGTTTTTTATATCTCACTTCTTTGACGTCTCAGTTATCCAGTTTCTGAGTTTTCTAGTTTACCAGTGTCTCAGCTTTTCAGTTTCTCAGTATTTTAAGTTCTAAGTGCTTTACTTTCTAAAGCTCTGACTCTGTTAGTTTCTCATACTTTCTGAGTGTCTCTAATTCTCAGACGCTCAGAAGCCTCGTTTCTCAGTATCTCAGTTCCTCAGTGTAGTTGTTTTTCAGGTCCCTAATGTCTCAGTATCCGCGTCTCTTAGATTACCGGCGCCTCAGTTTCCCAGTTTCTCAGTTCCTGGATTTACCGTCTCAAATTCTCAGTTCCGGAGTTTTTAAATTTAGCATTTTTCCTGAGCGACTCAGTGTATTAATTTTTCAGTTTCAGAGTGTCTCAGTTTTTCAGTTTCTCTGTGCTCTGTTTCCGGTTTCTCAGTTTCCCGGTGTTTTAGTCAGTTTCTCAGTTTGCTAGTGCCCAAGATGCTCACTTTCTCAGTTTTTTAATATCTCACTTCTTTGACGTCTCAGTTATCCAGTTTCTCAGTTTTTTAGTTTACCAGTGTCTCAGCTTCTCAGTTTCTCAGTATTTTAAGTTCTAAGTGCCTCAATTTTTAAAGCTCTCACTCTGTTAATTTCTCATGCTTTCTAAATGTCTCTACTTCTCAGACGCTCAGTAAAATTGTTTCTCAGTATCTCATTTCCTAAGTGTAATTGTTTTTCAGGTTCCTAGTGTCTCAGTTTCCCCGTCTCTTAGATAGCCGGCGCCTCAGTTTCCCAGTTTCTCAGTTCCTGGATTTACCGTCTCAAATTCTCAGTTCCAGAGTTTTTAAATTTAGCATTTTTTCTGAGTGACTCAGTGTATTAATTTTTCAGTTTCAGAGTGTCTCAGTTTCTCAGTGCTCTGTTTCCGGTTTCTCAGTTTCTGGGTGTTTTAGTCAGTTTCTCAGTTTGCCAGTGCCCAAGATGAACATTTTCTCAGTTTTTTAATATCTCACTTCTTTGACGTTTCAGTTATCCAGTTTCTCAGTTTTTTAGTTTACCAGTGTCTCAGCTTCTCAGTTTCTCAGTATTTTAAGTTTTAAGTGCTTTACTTTCTAAAGCTCTGACTCTGTTAGTTTCTCATACTTTCTGAGTGTCTCTAATTCTCAGACGCTCAGAACCTTGTTTCTCAGTATCTCAATTCTTCAGTGTAATTCTCTTTCAGGTTCCTAGTGTCTCAGTTTCCCCGTCTCTTAGATTACCGGCGCCTCAGTTTCCCAGTTTCTCAGTTCCTGAATTTACCGTCTCAAATTCTCAGTTCCTGAGTTTTCAAATTTAAAATTTTTCCTGAGTGACTCAGTGTGTTAATTTTTCAGTTTCAGAGTGTCTCAGTTTTTCAGTTTCTCAGTGTTCTGTTTCCGGTTTCTCAGTTTCTCGGTGTTTTAGTCAGTTTCTCAGTTTTCCAGTGCCCAAGATGCTCACCTTTTCAGTTTTTTTATATCTCACTTCTTTGACGTCTCAGTTATCCAGTTTCTCAGTTTTCTAGTTTACCAGTGTCTCAGCTTTTCAGTTGCTCAGTATTTTAAGTTCTAAGTGCTTTACTTTCTAAAGCTCTGACTCTGTTAGTTTCTCATACTTTCTGAGTGTCTCTAATTCTCAGACGCTCAGAAGCCTTGTTTCTCAGTATCTCAGTTCCTTAGTGTAGTTGTTTTTCAGGTTCCTAGTGTCTCAGTTTCCCCGTCTCTTAGATTACCGGCGCCTCAGTTTCCCAGTTTCTCAGTTCCTAAATTTACTGTGTCAAATTCTCAGTTCCTGAGTTTTCAAATTTAGCATTTTTCCTGAGCGACTCAGTGTATTAATTTTTCAGTTTCAGAGTGTCTCAGTTTTTCAGAATTTCAGTTTCTCAGTGCTCTGTTTCCGGTTTCTCAGTTTCTCGGTGTTTTAGTCAGTTTCTCAGTTTTCCAGTGCCCAAGATGCCCATTTTCTCAGTTTTTTAATATCTCACTTCTTGACGTTTCAGTTATCCAGTTTCTCAGTTTTTTAGTTTACCAGTGTCTCAGCTTCTCAGTTTCTCAGTATTTTAAGTTCTAAGTGCCTCAATTTTTAAAGCTCTCACTCTGTTAATTTCTCATGCTTTCTAAATGTCTCTACTTCTCAGACGCTCAGTAAAATTGTTTCTCAGTATCTCATTTCCTAAGTGTAATTGTTTTTCAGGTTCCTAGTGTCTCAGTTTCCCCGTCTCTTAGATTACCGGCGTCTTAGTTTCCCAGTTTCTCAGTTCCTGAATCTACCGTCTCAAATTCTCAGTTCCTGAGTTTATAAATTTAGCATTTTTCCTGAGCGACTCAGTGTATTAATTTTTCAGTTTCAGAGTGTCTCAGTTTTTGAGAATTTCAGTTTCTCAGTGCTCTGTTTCCAGTTTCTCAGTTTCTCGGTGTCTTAGCCATTTTCTCAGTTTGTCAGTGCCCAAGATGCTCACTTTCTCAGTTTTTTAATATCTCACTTTTTTGACGTTTCAGTTATCCAGTTTCTCAGTTTTTTAGTTTACCAGTGTCTCAGCTTCTCAGTTTCTCAGTATTTTAAGTTCTCAGTACCTCAATTTTTAAAGCTCTCACACTGTTAATTTCTCATGCTTTCTAAGTGTCTCTACTTCTCAGACGCTCAGTAGCCTTGTTTCTCGGTATCTCAGTTCCTCAGTGTAATTGTTTTTCAGGTTCCTAGTGTCTCAGTTTCCCCGTCTCTTAGATTACCGGCGTCTTAGTTTCCCAGTTTCTCAGTTCCTGAATCTACCGTCTCAAATTCTCAGTTCCTGAGTTTATAAATTTAGCATTTTTCCTGAGCGACTCAGTGTATTAATTTTTCAGTTTCAGAGTGTCTCAGTTTTTGAGAATTTCAGTTTCTCAGTGCTCTGTTTCCAGTTTCTCAGTTTCTCGGTGTCTTAGCCATTTTCTCAGTTTGTCAGTGCCCAAGATGCTCACTTTCTCAGTTTTTTAATATCTCACTTTTTTGACGTTTCAGTTATCCAGTTTCTCAGTTTTTTAGTTTACCAGTGTCTCAGCTTCTCAGTTTCTCAGTATTTTAAGTTCTCAGTGCCTCAATTTTTAAAGCTCTCACACTGTTAATTTCTCATGCTTTCTAAGTGTCTCTACTTCTCAGACGCTCAGTAGCCTTGTTTCTCGGTATCTCAGTTTCTCAGTGTAATTGTTTTTCAGGTTCCTAGTGTCTCAGTTTCCCCGTCTCTTAGATTACCGGCGTCTTAGGTTCCCAGTTTCTCAGTTCCTGAATCTACCGTCTCAAATTCTCAGTTCCTGAGTTTATAAATTTAGCATTTTTCCTGAGCGACTCAGTGTATTAATTTTTCAATTTCAGAGTGTCTCAGTTTTTCAGAATTTCAGTTTCTCAGTGCTCTGTTTCCGGTTTCTCAGTTTCTCGGTGTTTTAGTCAGTTTCTCAGTTTTCCAGTGCCCAAGATGCTCACTTTTTCAGTTTTCTTATATCTCACTTCTTTGACGTCTCAGTTATCCAGTTTCTCAGTTTTTTAGTTTACCAGTGTCTCAGATTTTCAGTTTCTCAGTATTTTAAGTTCTAAGTGCTTTACTTTCTAAAGCTCTGACTCTGTTAGTTTCTCATACTTTCTGAGTGTCTCTAATTCTCAGACGCTCAGAAGCCTGGTTTCTCAGTATCTCAGTTCCTCAGTGTAGTTGTTTTTCAGGTTCCTAGTGTCTCAGTTTCCCCGTCTCTTAGATTACCGGCGCCTCAGTTTCCCAGTTTCTCAGTTCCTGGATTTACCGTCTCAAATTCTCAGTTCCGGAGATTTTAAATTTAGCATTTTTCCTGAGCGACTCAGTGTATTAATTTTTCAGTTTCAAAGTGTCTCAGTTTTTCAGTTTCTCTGTGCTCTGTTTCCGGTTTCTCAGTTTCCCGGTGTTTTAGTCAGTTTCTCAGTTTGCCAGTGCCCAAGATGCTCAGTTTCTCAGTTTTTTAATATCTCACTTCTTTGACGTCTCAGTTATCCAGTTTCTCAGTTTTTTAGTTTACCAGTGTCTCAGCTTCTCAGTTTCTCAGTATTTTAAGTTCTAAGTGCCTCAATTTTTAAAGCTCTCACTCTGTTAATTTCTCATGCTTTCTAAATGTCTCTACTTCTCAGACGCTCAGTAAAATTGTTTCTCAGTATCTCATTTCCTAAGTGTAATTGTTTTTCAGGTTCCTAGTGTCTCAGTTTCCCCGTCTCTTAGATTACCGGCGTCTTAGTTTCCCAGTTTCTCAGTTCCTGAATCTACCGTCTCAAATTCTCAGTTCCTGAGTTTATAAATTTAGCATTTTTCCTGAGCGACTCAGTGTATTAATTTTTCAGTTTCAGAGTGTCTCAGTTTTTGAGAATTTCAGTTTCTCAGTGCTCTGTTTCCAGTTTCTCAGTTTCTCGGTGTCTTAGCCATTTTCTCAGTTTGTCAGTGCCCAAGATGCTCACTTTCTCAGTTTTTTAATATCTCACTTTTTTGACGTTTCAGTTATCCAGTTTCTCAGTTTTTTAGTTTACCAGTGTCTCAGCTTCTCAGTTTCTCAGTATTTTAAGTTCTCAGTACCTCAATTTTTAAAGCTCTCACACTGTTAATTTCTCATGCTTTCTAAGTGTCTCTACTTCTCAGACGCTCAGTAGCCTTGTTTCTCGGTATCTCAGTTCCTCAGTGTAATTGTTTTTCAGGTTCCTAGTGTCTCAGTATCCGCGTCACTTAGATTACCGGCGCCTCAGTTTCCCAGTTTCTCAGTTCCTGAATTTACCGTCTCCAATTCTCAGTCCCCGTGTTTTTAAATTTAGCATTTTTCCTGAGTGGCTTTGTGTATTAATTTTTCAGTTTCAGAGTGTCTCAGTTTTTGAGAATCTCAGTTTCTCAGTGCTCTGTTTCCGGTTTCTCAGTTTCTGGGTGTTTTAGTCAGTTTCTCAGTTTGCCAGTGCCCAAGATGCCCATTTTCTCAGTTTTTTAATATCTCACTTCTTTGACGTTTCAGTTATCCAGTTTCTCAGTTTTTTAGTTTACCAGTGTCTCAGCTTCTCAGTTTCTCAGTATTTTAAGTTTTAAGTGCTTTACTTTCTAAAGCTCTGACTCTGTTAGTTTCTCATACTTTCTGAGTGTCTCTAATTCTCAGACGCTCAGAAGCCTCGTTTCTCAGTATCTCAGTTCCTCAGTGTAATTGTTTTTCAGGTTCCTAGTGTCTCAGTTTTCCCGTCTCTTAGATTACCGGCGCCTCAGTTTCCCAGTTTCTTAGTTCCTGAATCTACCGTCTCAAATTCTCAGTTCCAGAGTTTTTAAATTTAGCATTTTTTCTGAGTGGCTCAGTGTATTAATTTTTCAGTTTCAGAGGCTCTCAGTTTTTCAGAATTTCAGTTTCTCAGTGGTCTGTTTCCGGTTTCTCAATTTCCCGGTGTTTTAGTCAGTTTCTCAGTTTGCCAGTGCCCAGTTTTTTAATATCTCACTTCTTTGACGTTTCAGTTATGCAGTTTCTAAGTTTTTTAGTTTACCAGTGTCTCAGATTTTCAGTTTTTCAGTATTTTAAGTTCTAAGTGCTTCAATTTTTAAAGCTCTCAGTCTGTTAATTTCTCATGCTTTCTAAGTGTCTCTACTTCTCAGACGCTCAGAAGCCTTGTTTCTCAGTATCTCAGTTCCTCAGTGTAATTGTTTTGAAGGTTCCTAGTGTCTCAGTTTTCCCGTCTCTTAGATTACCGGCGCTTCAGTTTTACCGTCTCAAATTCTCAGTTCCTGTGTTTTTAAATTTAGCGTTTGTCCTGAGTGACTCAGTTTATTAATGTTAATAAAAATATTTATTTTATTTTATATTCTATTTTACCAGTGTCTCAGCTTCCCAGTTTCTCAAGTTCTTAGTGTTTCGACTTCTCAGAATCTCAGAAACTTTATTTCTCAGTTTTCCATCGTTTCAGTTTCTCAGTATAAATGTTTCTCAGCGCATCAGATTTTGTTTTTTTTTCTACATTTTTTAATGTCTCATTGTTTGTCAGCTTCTATCACCAGAAATCGTAAATTAGAAGTCAGAAGTCAGAAATCAGAAATCAGAAAAAATCAGAAACTGTTTAAAAAATTTATTTATTGTTACTACACTAGTACAGATAAGTTACCAAATAGATTCAACTTTTTAGCGCTGGAACCACAAAGTAAATAGAGCCATCCACCATAATAAAACAAACTACTCAGGGTAGAAACAACTCGTCCATAGAAAACTTCCCCAAGACGCCGTTAGCGGCATTCTTCCAAGCCTGCGCAACCACCGACTCAAAATTCTTCCCGAAATCCGAATAAACCAAGTCGAAATTGTCGTTCATCGTCCTCAGCACCTCGCGACTGAGCAATTCGTTCCGGTCGACGAGGTTTTCGAGGTGGAAGGCCCCCGATTTCGGTTGAATCTTGAGGAGGAAGTCGGTAAGGTGCAGGTACTTCCGGTTATTTTTTCCGATAATTTCGAACTTCAACTCGTAGTGATTTTCAACGTCGTCTGGAAATTTAACGGTAGGTGAGGACAGCTTTCGGTGAGGTCTTACATAAGTCGAAGGTGCATTTTCCGTGTCCGTCGATCTGGAAGAGCAGGAAACGGCCGGCCATTCTGTAGTCACCTTCGAACTGCATGTGCGTGTTGTGGCTCTTGAATTTCCAGTAGGTGTGGTCCAGGGTGAAATTTACCCCAAAACTGGTACGGTTTTTGCTAAATTTGGTCTTTACGCAAACTACTTACTCGGCTTCCGGTACGACCACCTCACTGATGTGGTGGATCTTCACGTTTTCGTATTCCTGCCGAAGACCGATTCCGGATCCCGACCGATCCAGACCGAATTGGAATTTTTGAATTGCGAAGGGCTCCAAAGGAGCCAATCCCAATTGCTTGTTCCCCAATCTCATGTTGTGGATCGTAAATTGTATGGCTTCTGCCAGGCATCGGCCCAATTCCGGACTGCTTTTGCTGCATTTCTGGATCTCCGGTGCTATTGTAAACGAAGAAATTTGTGGTGGTAATTTAAAGGTTGTTGTACTCACGCAGATTTCTGGATGAGACGAGGGTGAACAACAATGCCCAGACTGCGATTTTCATCGTTTCGCCCGATTTTCCAGTCGGAACACGTAAATGTGAAATGCTATCACGAATAGCATTGAGTTTTATACAGTAATTAGCTTCGATAAAAAGTTGCCGTTTCTTGTTTGTGTAAAACTGTTTTGAAGTTCCACATTAAGGCTCGTTTACAGTTGTCACTTTGGAAGCCATCTTGTCGTGTTCATCAGCAATCAGAAATCGGACGTCGGAAATCGGAAGTCAAAAATCGGATATCGGACATCGGACGTCAGAAGTGGGAAATCGGAAATCGAAAGTCGGAATCGAATAAATCCAAATCAAAATCCAACAGTGTAAGTTCTGCTTAACTATACCGGTTCGGCCGGAATCAACTTTGAGCCCTTCTAATAAATTTCTTGCTTGATTACAAAACAAAAGATCAATTATCTATACAAGTTTGCAACGAAAAGTAACACAACAAAGTGGAAATAGTTTATTTTAAATCACACAAAAAACCGCACAGCATAATTTATTTATTTATGTCTTCAAGGTAAGAACAGGTCATCCTCAGGGACCTTGGAAAACACCTGGTTCAACGTCTGCTTCCACACCAACCCCATGACCTGGTTGAACGACGGTCCCACTTCTTCGTATATGCTGTCCGAATTTTCGTTGAGCGTTTTGAGCACTTCTTTGCTGAGCTGCTCGTTGCCGTCGATGATGTTTTCGTAGTCCAGGACCAGCTTCTTCGGTTTCATGTTGAAGATGAATTCGGTGACGCGGAGGTGCTGTTTGTTCTTTTTGGTGTACCGTTCGCATTTGGCCTCGTATTTGCCGTCGACGTCGTCTGGAAGAAAAAGAAGCGCGAGAATTTATTTGCAATTTTATCAAAATCGGAAATCTGAAAGCGGAAATCGGACATCAGAAATCAGAAATCAGAAATCAGAAACCAGAAACCAGAAATCAGAAAGAAAAACAAAATGCAAAAATATAGATCAAATGAAAATCACATCAAATCAGGAATTAGATAGAATAGAATCGAATCGAAGCAAATTAAATCAGAATCCAAAATCTCAACTTAGAATTCAGAATGGAATCATATTAAATCAGTATTCGAGGTCAAAATTCAAATCTCCCAATCAAATTAAAACTCGGTCACATCAGAATTGAAATCCCCCAAATTACACCCAACAGAATCAAAACCATAATTATAATCGAATGGAACTGGAATTTGAATAAAAATCAAGTCAGTTCAAATCCTAATCAGAATCATATCAAATCAAATTCAGAATCCACATCAAATCCAAACTCAAAGTAAAATGGGAAACCAGAATTGAATTAAAACCCATTTCAAATCCAAAATCAAATTCAGAATCTTCAAAATCGAATAGATAATTCAGAATCTGATCCAATCAAAAACCAAATTCGAATTAAATTCAATCCAATCAAATGAAAACCGAGAATCCAATTTCAAAGTACCTTCAAATAAAAGCAAATCCCTATTCAAAAAGAACCAATTCGCGAATAAAATTCAATTCAAAATGGAAACGAGAATAATATCAGAATCAAGTAGCATCAAATACAAGTACAACTAGAATTCTATCGATTGACAATCAAATAAAATTCGAAACCAGTACCGAAATCAAAATCAAAACCCTGATTAAGACGAGATCAAAATGGAGATCGAAATCAAGATCAAAATCATGATCAAAATCAAGATTATAATCAACATCAAAATCCACATGAAAATCAAGATCAATATCAAGATGAAAATCAAGATAAAATTCAAGATCAAAATGAGTACCAAAATCGAGATCAAAAATAAGATCATAATCAAGATCAATATCAAAATCAAGATCGAAATCAAGATCTAAATCGAGATCGATATCGAGATCGAAATCGAGATCGAAATCAAGTTCAAAATCAAGATAAAAAAAAATGAAACCAAAAGCAAAGCAAATTCGAAATTAAAATCGAACGTAATCAAATCAGAATACAAAATCCTATTTCTTCTTTCAAATAGCGAATAAAAAAATTCAAAATCAAGTTCAAAGTCGAGATAAAACTTAAGATTAAAATGAGTACCAAGATCAAGAATAAGATCAAAATCAAAATCAAGATCAAGATCAAGATCAAGGTCAAGATCAAGATCGAAATCAAGATCAAGATCAAAGTCAAGATAAAACTCAAGGCAAAATGAGTATCAAAATCGAGATCGAAAATAAGATCATAATCATAATCAGATCAATATCAAAATTAAAATCAAAATCAAGATCAAAATAAAGGTCGAAATCAAGATCAAGATCGAAATCGAGATCTAAGCCGAGATCGAAATCGAGATCGAAATCAAAATCAATATCAAGAGATCAAAATCGAGATCGAAAATAAGATCATAATCAAGATCAAGATCAAAATCAACATCGAAATCAAGATCAAGATCAAGATCAAGATCGAAATCGAGCTCTAAATCGATATAGAAATCAAGATCAAAATCAAGATAATACTCAAGTTCAAAATCACGATCAAAAAAATCAAAATCGAGATCAAGATCAAAATCAATATCAAAAGATCAAAATCAAAATGAAATGTGGAATAAATGGTAAACCAAAAGCAAAGCAAATTCGGAATTAAAATTGAACGTAATCAAATCAGAATACAAAATTCTATTTCTTCTTTCAAATACTGAATAAAAAAATGAGATCCAAATCAAGTTTAAAGTCGAGATAAGACTTAAGATCAATATGAGTACCAAAATCGAGATCAAGAATAAGATCAAAATCAAGATCAAAATCTAGATCAAAATCAAGATCAAAATCAAGATCGAAATCGAGATCAAAATCAAGATCAAAGTCAAGATAAAACTCAAGATCAAAATGAGTACCAAAATCGAGATCAAAAATAAGATCATAATCAAGATCAATATCAAAATAAGAATCAAGATCGAAATCAAGATCGAAATCGAGATCGAAATCAAGATCATATCAAGATAAAACTCAAGTTCAAGATCAAGATCAAAAAATCAAAATCGAGATCAAGATCAAAATCATTATCAAAATATCAAAATTAAAATGAAATGTGGAATAAATGGCAAACCAAAAGCAAAGCAAATTCGGAATTAAAATCGAACGTAATCAAATCAGAATACAAAATTCTATTTCTTCTTTCAAATACTGAATAAAAAAATGAGATCCAAATCAAGTTTAAAGTCGAGATAAGACTTAAGATCAATATGAGTACCAAAATCGAGATTAAGAATAAGATCAAAATCAAGATCAAAATCAAGATCAAAAGCAAGAACAAATCGAGATCAAATCAAGATCAAAATCTAGATCAAAATCAAGATCAATATCAAGATCAAAATCAAGATCGAAATCGAGATCGAAATCAAGATCAAAGTCAAGATAAAACTCAAGATCAAAATGAGTACCAAAATCGAGATCGAAAATAAGATCATAATCAAGATCAAGATCAAAATCAACATCGAAATCAAGATCAAGATCAAGATCAAGATCGAAATCGAGCTCTAAATCGATATAGAAATCAAGATCAAAATCAAGATAATACTCAAGTTCAAAATCACGATCAAAAAAATCAAAACCGAGATCAAGATCAAAATCAATATCAAAAGATCAAAATCAAAATGAAATGTGGAATAAATGGCAAACCAAAAGCAAAGCAAATTCGGAATTAAAATCGAACGTAATCAAATCAGAATACAAAATTCTATTTCTTCTTTCAAATACTGAATAAAAAAATGAAATTCAAATCAAGTTTAAAGTCGAGATAAGACTTAAGATCAATATGAGTACCAAAATCGAGATCAAGAATAAGATCAAAATCAAGATCAAAATCTAGATCAAAATCAAGATCAATATCAAGATCAAAATCAAGATCGAAATCGAGATCGAAATCAAGATCAAAGTCAAGATAAAACTCAAGATCAAAATGAGTACCAAAATCGAGATCAAAAATAAGATCAAAATCAAGATCGAAATCAAGATCGAAATCGAGATCGAAATCAAGATCAAATCAAGATAAAACTCAAGTTCAAATTCAAGATCAAAAAATCATAATGGAGATCAAGATCAAAATTAAAATGAAATGTGGAATAAATGGCAAACAAAAAGCAAAGCAAATTCGGAATTAAAATCGAACGTAATCAAATCAGAATACAAAATTCTATTCCTTCTTTCAAATACTGAATAAAAAAATGAGATCCAAATCAAGTTTAAAGTCGAGATAAGACTTAAGATCAATATGAGTACCAAAATCGAGATCAAGAATAAGATCAAAATCAAGATCAAAATCAAGATCAAAAGCAAGATCAAATCAAGATCAAATCAAGATCAAAATCTAGATCAAAATCAAGATCAATATCAAGATCAAAATCAAGATCGAAATCGAGATCGAAATCAAGATCAAAGTCAAGATATAACTCAAGATCAAAATGAGTACCAAAATCGAGATAAAAAATAAGATCATTTCTTCTTTCAAATACTGAATAAAAAAATGAAATCGAAATCAAGATCAAAGTCCAGATCAAACTCAAGATCACACTCAAGATCAAAATTAGTACCAAAATTAAGATCGAAATCAAGATGAAAATCAAGATCAAAATCCAGATCAAAATCACAATCAAAATCACGATCAAAATCAAGATCAAAATTAAAATGAAATATAGAATAAAAAGCAAAACCAAAGGCTAAGTAAATTGGGAACTAAAATCGAATGTAATCACATAAAATAAAAAAATAAATCAAATAATATGGAAGTAAGAATCAATGACACCAATGTCGACTTCAAAACCAAGGTCGAAAGACCAAAACAGATCAAAATCAAAATGAAATGCAGAATAAAAGGCAAAACCAAAAGTAAAGCAAATCCGGAACTAAAATCAAATGTGATCAAATAAAATCAAAAATTCACTCAAATATGGAGATAAGAATCAAATAAAATCATAATCCAAAATTTTAGAATCCAGACACAAATTTGAAATCAGAATCCAAAGTCTTCAAATACTGAATAAAATAAAAAATCGAGATCAAAATTAGGATCAAAATCGGGATCAAAATCGAAATGGAACTCAAGATCAAAACCGAAATCAAAATCGAGATCGAAATTAAGATCAAAATGAAGACCAAAATCAAGATCATAATGAGGACCAAAATCAAGATCAAAATCAAGATCGAATGTAGAATAAAAGGTAAAACCGAAAGCAAAGCAAATTCGGAATTAAAATCGATTCTATAAATAAAATCCGAATCCAAAATCAAAAGAAAAAATCCCAAATCAATTTAGAATAAAAAACCAAATTTCAAATCAGAATCCAAAATCTTCAAATACTGAATAAAATAAAGATCAAAATCGAGATCAATCGAGATCAAAATCAAGGTCAAAAGATCAAAATTGAGATCAAAATCAAAACGAAATGTAGAATACAATTTAAAAACAAAAGCAAAGCAAATACGAAACTAGAATCGAATGTGATCAAATAAAAACAAAAATTCACTCAGTTAAAATCATAATTAAAAATCAAAAGAGAAAATCCCAAATCAATTTAGAATCAAGAACCAAATTTAAATTCAGAATCCAAAATCTTAATTCTTCAAAATCTATATCAGAATCGAGATCGAAATCAAGATCAAAATGAAGACCAAAATCAGGATCAAAAATCCAGAATCCAAATCAATTCAAGATTCAAAATTAAACCCCACGGAAGAATCGGATGAAGCCGAAACGAATATCGAAATCAAGTGTTATGACAGAGCGTTGATACCGTAGCACAGCTACTGCTCGGACAAATATCTCGCCAGGCATCGAGAATTTTACAGCCCAAAAATGAAAGCCTTGGAAAACAGAAGAGAGAGATAGCAGACCACTTGGTGCGTCACGAATACATGTTGTTGACAAGTACGTACTACATACAAAGGTCAGCAAAGGTTATATCAAGAAAGTACCACTAAAATGGCGGTACTACCAACAACTAGATACTCACACAAGTAATTAACGCACTTCCCGTGCCCGTTGATGCGGAACAACAGCAACTGCCCCTTCATGACGTAATCCGCCTCCAGCTTCACCATGGGGTTGGCCACTTGGTACCTCCAGTAGCAGTTGCCCCCGGTGAAGTTAGCGCTAAAATCTCAACCGTACAGTACCGAAATCCAACCTTCAACACGACTCTTTACTCCGAGTTGTACACCTTCGCATCGGTCATCCCGAACAGCTTCATGTCGTTGTAGACCTGGTGCAGACTCACGGCCCCCGAGGTGGTGTTCCCCAGATCGACCATTTTTATGAGAAAAGGATCGATCGGTACCAATCCCAAGTCCTTGTTCCCTTCCTTGAGCATCGCGGCGGCTTTTTCGGCGCTCTTGTCCAGGCAGCTGTTGAGGTTCGGGTCGGACTTGCTGCATTTCGTGATGAACGAGGCTGGAATCAAGACGACGTCGCCGAGTGGTGCGAAACGATCCGTCGAAGGTACTTACGAAGAGTTTTCGATTTCGAGAGGCCCGGAACGACGGCGAGACACACGGCTAGGAGCAGAGAAGACGTCTTCATCGTTGCGCTACAAAATCGACTAATTTGTTTGGCACCTGCGATGTGAGAACTGGTACTGGAAATCCTTGGGGCGGTGCGTGCAGTGAATCAAGCGGATGGCCGAAGGATTTTTTTCACAACATACTGTTGCGATTAAGATTGGCGATTCCTGACGTCCAATAGTGTGCTTCATTATTTATATTAATTAGAGAGCCGAAGTAAAAGTTTTGTAATTTTTACTCAACTCTAATATTTTAAAGTTGGCTAATTCTCGTTTCGATACTGTGTTAAGGACGTCGGAAAGTCGACAAAAAACAGGTTAATAAAACATCAATTAAGAAATAAAAAGTTGCATAAAATAAGGTCGATGCACAAGAAGTAAATTTTGTCAATCGGCTTTGATAAAATTGAAGGTGACACAGTCTTGTACACACATATGCTGCGATCATCAAGAAGCAAATTGTAAATGGAATTAACGGCCTGCAAATTGTTATTAAACTGTTAGACCGTAGCCAACTAAACGAACCGAATCACTAGAGCTTGCTAGTCAAAGTACGCAATCTCAAAAGTTAAACCAACAAAATTGTTAAAGTTTATAAATCAAAAAAATGAGGCGAACAGAATGTACAGAAAACGAAAAATTAAGAACATAAAAACCCAAGAAGAATAAAAATGGAAAACATGGGGAGAACACAGAAAATACAAAGAACAAGACAATAAAAAAAAAATACAAAATTAAGGTAATGCAACAATAAAAAAGAACCAAATAATCAAAAGGATAATCACCTTTTTCTGAGGTTTCGGTATTTTTGAAAATAAAAAAAAAATTGAAAGTTAAAAAAGTAATTTTTGACCTATATTGTTGATTCGATTTATAGGCTTTCGGGTCCTAGAAACTCAAATTTGGATCTGAGCATTTGGAATCTTGGAATTTGGAAACCTAGAATCTTAGGATCTAAAAATGACAAAATTTGGAGAATTAGATATACAAGAATCTAGAAGCCTGTAGTCATGGCGTATAAGAACTTCCAAAAATAAATTTGTAACTTCGGAATCTAGTAATCTTGAAAATTTAGAATCTTGAGAATTAGAATCTGGCCATTTGGAATCTTGGAATTATAAATCCAAGAATCTTAGGATCTTAGAAAAATCAAAGAATGTTAGAATGTAAAAATTAGATATTAGAATCTTGAAAAATTAGAACCTAGAAGCCGGAGTCATCGGGTATTAGGACTCTAGAATCCAAAAATTTGGAACTTCTAAATCTAGCAATCTTAAAAATTTAGAATCTTGAGACTTTTTATCTTGGAAATGGGGAATCCTTAGAAGTAGAATCTCGGCATTTGGAATCTTGGAATTCTAAAGCCTAGAATCTTAAAATATATAAAGTTTGGAAGCCTAGAATCTTAGGATCTCAAAAACCGCAAAATTTGGAGAATTAGATATTAGAATCTGGAAAAATTAGAATCTAGAAGCCTGTAATCATGGGGTATTAGAATCCTAGAATCCAAAAATTTGGAACTTCAAAATCTAGCAATCTTGAAAATTTAGAATCTTGAGGCTTTTTATATTGGAAATGGGGAATCTTTAGAATTAGAATCTGGCCATTTGGAATCTTGGAATTCTAAAGCCTAGAATCTTAAGATCTAAATAATATAAAATTTTGAGAATTAAATATCAGACTCTTAAAAAAATAGAATCTAGATAGAATATAGATAGAATAAATAGAAGCCTGGAGTCATTGTGTTTTAGGATTCTAGAATCCAAAATTTTTGAACTTCGGAATCTAGAAATCTTGAAAGTTTAGAATCTTGAATCTTTGTTTCTTGGAAATGCGAAATCTTAAGAGTTAGAATCTTAGTATTTGAAATCTTGGAATTTGGAAGCATAGAATCTTAGTATCTCAAAAATCGCAAAATTTGGGGAATTAGATATTAGAATCTTGAAAAAATTAGAATCTAGAAGCTTGGAGTCATGGGGTAACAGGATCCTAGAATCCAAAAATTTTAAACTTCAAAATCTATCAATCTCGAAAATTTAGAATCTTGAGGCTTTGTATCTTGGAAATGGGGAATCTTTAGAATTAGGATCTGGGCATTTGGAATCTTGGAATTCTAAAGCCTAGAATCTTAAGATGTAAAAAACACAAAATTTGGAGAAGTGAATATTAGACTCTTAAAAAATTAGAATCTAGAAGCCTGGGGTTATTGTATGTTAGGATCCTAAAATCCAAAAATTTGGAACTTCGAAATCTAGCATTCTTGAAAATTTAGAATCTTGAGGCTTTGTATCTTGGAAATGGGGAATCTTGAGAGTTAAAATCTTGGCATTTGAAATCTTGAATTTGGAAGCCTAGAATCTTAGCATCTCAAAAATGGCAAAATTTGGAGAATTAGATATTAGAATCTTGAAAAATTAGAATCTAGAAGCCCTGGAGTCATGGGGTATTAGGATCCTAGAAACCAAAAATTTGGAACTTCTAAATTTAGCAATCTTAAAAATTTAGAATCTTGAGGCTTTTTATCTTGGAAATGTGGAATCCTTAGAAGTAGAATCTGGGCATTTGGAGTCTTGGAATTCTAAAGCCTAGAATCTTAAAATATATAAAATTTGGAAGCCTAGAATCTTAGGATCTCAAAAACCGCAAAATTTGGAGAATTAGATATTAGAATCTGGAAAAATTAGAATCTAGAAGCCTGGAGTCATGGGGTATTAGAATCCTAGTATCCAAAAATTTGGAACTTCAAAATCTAGCAATCTTGAAAATTTAGAATCTTGAGGCTTTGTATCTTGGAAATGGGGAATCTTTAGAATTAGGATCTGGGCGTTTGGAATCTTGGAATTCTAAAGCCTAGAATCTTAAGATCTAAAAAACACAAAATTTGGAGAAGTGAATATTAGACTCTTAAAAAATTAGAATCTAGAAGCCTGGGGTTATTGTGTGTTAGGATCCTAAAATCCAAAAATTTGGAACTTCGAAATCTAGCAATCTTGAAAATTTAGAATCTTGAGGCTTTGTATCTTGGAAATGGGAAATCTTGAGAGTTAAAATCTTGGCATTTGAAATCTTGAAGAATTTGGAAGCCTAGAATCTTAGGATCTCAAAAATGGCAAAATTTGGAGAAAAATTAGAATCTAGAAGCCTGGGGTTATTGTGTGTTAGGATCCTAAAATCCAAAAATTTGGAACTTCGAAATCTAGCAATCTTGAAAAGTTAGAATCTTGAGGCTTCGAATCTTGGAAATGGGGAATCTTGAGAGTTAAAATCATGGCATTTGAAATCTTGAATTTGGAAGCCTAGAATCTTAGGATCTCAAAAATCGCAAAATTTGGAGAAGTGAATATTAGACTCTTAAAAAGTTAGAATTTAGAAGCCTGGAGTTATTTTGTGTTAGGATCCTAAAACCCAAAAATTTTGAACTTCGAGATCTAGCAATCTTGAAAATTTAGAATCTTGAGGCTTTGTATCTTGGAAATGGGGAATCTTTAGAATTAGAATCTGGGCATTTGGAATCTTGGAATTCTAAAGCCAAGAATCTCAAGATCTAAAAAACACAAAATTTGGACGAGTGAATATTAGACTCTTAAAAAAATAGAATCTAGAAACCTAAGGTTATTGTGTGTTAGGATCCTAAAATCCAAAAATTTGGAACTTCAAAATCTAGCAATCTTGAGCCTCTGTATCTTGAAAATGGGTAATCTTGAGAGTTAAAATCTTGGCATTTGGAATCTTGGAATTCTAAAGCCTAGAATCTTAAGATCTAAATAACATAAAATTTTGAGAATTAAATATCAGACTCTTAAAAAAATAGAATCTAGATAGAATACAGATAGAATAAATAGAAGCCTGGAGTCATTGTGTTTTAGGATTCTAGAATCCAAAATTTTTGAACTTCGGAATCTAGAAATCTTGAAAGTTTAGAATCTTGAATCTTTGTTTCTTGGAAATGCGAAATCTTAAGAGTTAGAATCTTAGTATTTGAAATCTTGGAATTTGGAAGCATAGAATCTTAGTATCTCAAAAATCGCAAAATTTGGGGAATTAGATATTAGAATCTTGAAAAAATTAGAATCTAGAAGCTTGGAGTCATGGGGTAACAGGATCCTAGAATCCAAAAATTTTAAACTTCAAAATCTAACAATCTTGAAAATTTAGAATCTTGAGGCTTTGTATCTTGGAAATGGGGAATCTTTAGAATTAGGATCTGGGCATTTGGAATCTTGGAATTCTAAAGCCTAGAATCTTAAGATGTAAAAAACACAAAATTTGGAGAAGTGAATATTAGACTCTTAAAAAATTAGAATCTAGAAGCCTGGGGTTATTGTGTGTTAGGATCCTAAAATCCAAAAATTTGGAACTTCGAAATCTAGCAATCTTGAAAATTTAGAATCTTGAGGCTTTGTATCTTGGAAATGGGGAATCTTGAGAGTTAAAATCTTGGCATTTGAAATCTTGAATTTGGAAGCCTAGAATCTTAGCATCTCAAAAATGGCAAAATTTGGAGAATTAGATATTAGAATCTTGAAAAATTAGAATCTAGAAGCCCTGGAGTCATGGGGTATTAGGATCCTAGAAACCAAAAATTTGGAACTTCTAAATTTAGCAATTTTAAAAATTTAGAATCTTGAGGCTTTTTATCTTGGAAATGTGGAATCCTTAGAAGCAGAATCTGGGCATTTGGAGTCTTGGAATTCTAAAGCCTAGAATCTTAAAATATATAAAATTTGGAAGCCTAGAATCTTAGGATCTCAAAAACCGCAAAATTTGGAGAATTAGATATTAGAATCTGGAAAAATTAGAATCTAGAAGCCTGGAGTCATGGGGTATTAGAATCCTAGTATCCAAAAATTTGGAACATCAAAATCTAGCAATCTTGAAAATTTAGAATCTTGAGGCTTTGTATCTTGGAAATGGGGAATCTTTAGAATTAGGATCTGGGCGTTTGGAATCTTGGAATTCTAAAGCCTAGAATCTTAAGATGTAAAAAACACAAAATTTGGAGAAGTGAATATTAGACTCTTAAAAAATTAGAATCTAGAAGCCTGGGGTTATTGTGTGTTAGGATCCTAAAATCCAAAAATTTGGAACTTCGAAATCTAGCAATCTTGAAAATTTAGAATCTTGAGGCTTTGTATCTTGGAAATGGGGAATCTTGAGAGTTAAAATCTTGGCATTTGAAATCTTGAATTTGGAAGCCTAGAATATTAGCATCTCAAAAATGGCAAAATTTGGAGAATTAGATATTAGAATCTTGAAAAATTAGAATCTAGAAGCCCTGGAGTCATGGGGTATTAGGATCCTAGAAACCAAAAATTTGGAACTTCTAAATTTAGCAATCTTAAAAATTTAGAATCTTGAGGCTTTCTATCTTGGAAATGTGGAATCCTTAGAAGTAGAATCTGGGCATTTGGAGTCTTGGAATTCTAAAGCCTAGAATCTTAAAATATATAAAATTTGGAAGCCTAGAATCTTAGGATCTCAAAAACCGCAAAATTTGGAGAATTAGATATTAGAATCTGGACAAATTAGAATCTAGAAGCCTGGAGTCATGGGGTATTAGAATCCTAGTATCCAAAAATTTGGAACATCAAAATCTAGCAATCTTGAAAATTTAGAATCTTGAGGCTTTGTATCTTGGAAATGGGGAATCTTTAGAATTAGGATCTGGGCGTTTGGAATCTTGGAATTCTAAAGCCTAGAATCTTAAGATCTAAAAAACACAAAATTTGGAGAAGTGAATATTAGACTCTTAAAAAATTAGAATCTAGAAGCCTGGGGTTATTGTGTGTTAGGATCCTAAAATCCAAAAATTTGGAACTTCAAAATCTAGCAATCTTGAAAATTTAGAATCTTGAGGCTTTGTATCTTGGAAATGGGGAATCTTGAGAGTTAAAATCTTGGCATTTGAAATCTTGAAGAATTTGGAAGCCTAGAATCTTAGGATCTCAAAAATCGCAAAATTTGGAGAAAAATTAGAATCTAGAAGCCTGGGGTTATTGTGTGTTAGGATCCTAAAATCCAAAAATTTGGAACTTCGAAATCTAGCAATCTTGAAAAGTTAGAATCTTGAGGCTTCGAATCTTGGAAATGGGGAATCTTGAGAGTTAAAATCATGGCATTTGAAATCTTGAATTTGGAAGCCTAGAATCTTAGGATCTCAAAAATCGCAAAATTTGGAGAAGTGAATATTAGACTCTTAAAAAGTTAGAATCTAGAAGCCTGGAGTTATTTTGTGTTAGGATCCTAAAACCCAAAAATTTTGAACTTCGAGATCTAGCAATCTTGAAAATTTAGAATCTTGAGGCTTTGTATCTTGGAAATGGGGAATCTTTAGAATTAGAATCTGGGCATTTGGAATCTTGGAATTCTAAAGCCAAGAATCTCAAGATCTAAAAAACACAAAATTTGGACGAGTGAATATTAGACTCTTAAAAAAATAGAATCTAGAAACCTAAGGTTATTGTGTGTTAGGATCCTAAAATCCAAAAATTTGGAACTTCAAAATCTAGCAATCTTGAGCCTCTGTATCTTGAAAATGGGGAATCTTGAGAGTTAAAATCTTGGCATTTGGAATCTTGGAATTCTAAAGCCTAGAATCTTAAGATCTAAATAACATAAAATTTTGAGAATTAAATATCAGACTCTTAAAAAAATAGAATCTAGATAGAATACAGATAGAATAAATAGAAGCCTGGAGTCATTGTGTTTTAGGATTCTAGAATCCAAAATTTTTGAACTTCGGAATCTAGAAATCTTGAAAGTTTAGAATCTTGAATCTTTGTTTCTTGGAAATGCGAAATCTTAAGAGTTAGAATCTTAGTATTTGAAATCTTGGAATTTGGAAGCATAGAATCTTAGTATCTCAAAAATCGCAAAATTTGGGGAATTAGATATTAGAATCTTGAAAAAATTAGAATCTAGAAGCTTGGAGTCATGGGGTAACAGGATCCTAGAATCCAAAAATTTTAAACTTCAAAATCTAACAATCTTGAAAATTTAGAATCTTGAGGCTTTGTATCTTGGAAATGGGGAATCTTTAGAATTAGGATCTGGGCATTTGGAATCTTGGAATTCTAAAGCCTAGAATCTTAAGATGTAAAAACACAAAATTTGGAGAAGCGAATATTAGACTCTTAAAAAATTAGAATCTAGAAGCCTGGGGTTATTGTGTGTTAGGATCCTAAAATCCAAAAATTTGGAACTTCGAAATCTGGCAATCTTGAAAATTTAGAATCTTGAGGCTTTGTATCTTGGAAATGGGGAATCTTGAGAGTTAAAATCTTGGCATTTGAAATCTTGAATTTGGAAGCCTAGAATCTTAGCATCTCAAAAATGGCAAAATTTGGAGAATTAGATATTAGAATCTTGAAAAATTAGAATCTAGAAGCCCTGGAGTCATGGGGTATTAGGATCCTAGAAACCAAAAATTTGGAACTTTGAAATCTAGCAATCTTGAGGCTTTGTATCTTGGAAATAGGGAATCTTTAGAATTAGAATCTGGGCATTTAAAATCTTGGAATTTGGAAGCCTAGAATCTTAGGATCTCAAGAATCGCAAAACTTGGAGAATTAGCTATTAGAATCTAGAAGCCTGGAGTCATATAGTATTAGGATCCTAGAATCCAAAAATTTGGAACTTCCAAATCTAGCAATCTTGAAAATTTAGAACCTTGAGGCTTTGTATATTGGAAATAGGGAATCTTGAGAGTTAAAATCTTGGCATTTGAAATCTTGAATTTGGAAGCCTAGAATCTTAGGATTTCTAAAATCGCAAAATTTATAGAATTAGATATTAGAATCTTGAAAAATTAGAATCTAGAAGCCTGGAGTCATGGGGTATTAAGATCCTAGAAACCAAAAATTTGGAACTTCGAAATCTAGCAATCTTGAGGCTTTGTATCTTGGAAATGGGGAATCTTTAGAATTAGAATCTGGGCATTTGGAATCTTGGAATTCTAAAGCCAAGAATCTCAAGATCTAAAAAACACAAAATTTGGAGGAGTGAATATTAGACTCTTAAAAAAATAGAATCTAGAAACCTAAGGTTATTGTGTGTTAGGATCCTAAAATCCAAAAATTTGGAACTTCGAAATCTAGCAATCTTGAGCCTCTGTATCTTGAAAATGGGGAATCTTGAGAGTTAAAATCTTGGCATTTGGAATCTTGGAATTCTAAAGCCTAGAATCTTAGGATCTAAATAACATAAAATTTTGAGAATTAAATATCAGACTCTTAAAAAAATAGAATCTAGATAGAATATAGATAGAATAAAAAGAAGCCTGGAGTCATTGTGTTTTAGGATTCTAGAATCCAAAATTTTTGAACTTCGGAATCTAGAAAACTTCAAAGTTTAGAATTTTGAATCTTTGTTTCTTGGAAATGCGAAATCTTAAGAGTTAGAATCTTAGTATTTGAAATCTTG
Organism: Diaperis boleti; assembly: GCA_963583935.1. NCBI lineage: Eukaryota > Metazoa > Arthropoda > Insecta > Coleoptera > Tenebrionidae > Diaperis > Diaperis boleti. The sequence goes on along the minus strand of OY757245.1, from coordinate 2,384,812 downwards.
GAATTTGGAAGCATAGAATCTTAGTATCTCAAAAAACGCAAAATTTGGGGAATTAGATATTAGAATCTTGAAAAAATTAGAATCTAGAAGCTTGGAGTCATGGGGTAACAGGATCCTAGAATCCAAAAATTTTAAACTTCAAAATCTATCAATCTTGAAAATTTAGAATCTTGAGGCTTAGTATCTTGGAAATGGGGAATCTTTAGAATTAGGATCTGGGCATTTGGAATCTTGGAATTCTAAAGCCTAGAATCTTAAGATCTAAAAAACACAAAATTTGGAGAAGTGAATATTAGACTCTTAAAAAATTAGAATCTAGAAGCCTGGGGTTATTGTGTGTTAGGATCCTAAAATCCAAAAATTTGAAACTTCGAAATCTAGCATTCTTGAAAATTTAGAATCTTGAGGCTTTGTATCTTGGAAATGGGGAATCTTGAGAGTTAAAATCTTGGCATTTGAAATCTTGAATTTGGAAGCCGAGAATCTTAGCATCTCAAAAATGGCAAAATTTGGAGAATTAGATATTAGAATCTTGAAAAATTAGAATCTAGAAGCCCTGGAGTCATGGGGTATTAGGATCCTAGAAACCAAAAATTTGGAACTTCTAAATTTAGCAATCTTAAAAATTTAGAATCTTGAGGCTTTTTATCTTGGAAATGTGGAATCCTTAGAAGTAGAATCTGGGCATTTGGAATCTTGGAATTCTAAAGCCTAGAATCTTAAAATATATAAAATTTGGAAGCCTAGAATCTTAGGATCTCAAAAACCGCAAAATTTGGAGAATTAGATATTAGAATCTGGAAAAATTAGAATCTAGAAGCCTGGAGTCATGGGGTATTAGAATCCTAGTATCCAAAAATTTGAAAATTCAAAATCTAGCAATCTTGAAAATTTAGAATCTTGAGGCTTTGTATCTTGGAAATGGGGAATCTTTAGAATTAGGATCTGGGCGTTTGGAATCTTGGAATTCTAAAGCCTAGAATCTTAAGATCTAAAAAACACAAAATTTGGAGAAGTGAATATTAGACTCTTAAAAAATTAGAATCTAGAAGCCTGGGGTTATTGTGTGTTAGGATCCTAAAATCCAAAAATTTGGAACTTCAAAATCTAGCAATCTTGAAAATTTAGAATCTTGAGGCTTTGTATCTTGAAAATGGGGAATCTTGAGAGTTAAAATCTTGGCATTTGAAATCTTGAATTTGGAAGCCTAGAATCTTAGGATCTCAAAAATCGCAAAATTTGGAGAAAAATTTGAATCTAGAAACCTGGGGTTATTGTGTGTTAGGATCCTAAAATCCAAAAATTTGGAACTTCGAAATCTAGCAATCTTTAAAAGTTAGAATCTTGAGGCTTCGTATCTTGGAAATGGGGAATCTTGAGAGTTAAAATCATGGCATTTGAAATCTTGAATTTGGAAGCCTAGAATCTTAGGATCTCAAAAATCGCAAAATTTGGAGAAGTGAATATTAGACTCTTAAAAAGTTAGAATCTAGAAGCCTGGAGTTATTTTGTGTTATGATCCTAAAACCCAAAAATTTGGAACTTCGAAATCTAGCAATCTTGAAAATTTAGAATCTTGAGGCTTTTTATCTTGGAAATGTGGAATCTTGAGAGTTAAAATCATGGCATTTGAAATCTTGAATTTGGAAGCCTAGAATCTTAGGATCTCAAAAATCGCAAAATTTGGAGAAGTGAATATTAGACTCTTAAAAAGTTAGAATCTAGAAGCCTGGAGTTATTTTGTGTTATGATCCTAAAACCCAAAAATTTGGAACTTTGAAATCTAGCAATCTTGAGGCTTTGTATCTTGGAAATAGGGAATCTTTAGAATTAGAATCTGGGCATTTAAAATCTTGGAATTTGGAAGCCTAGAATCTTAGGATCTCAAGAATCGCAAAACTTGGAGAATTAGCTATTAGAATCTAGAAGCCTGGAGTCATATAGTATTAGGATCCTAGAATCCAAAAATTTGGAACTTCCAAATCTAGCAATCTTGAAAATTTAGAACCTTGAGGCTTTGTATATTGGAAATAGGGAATCTTGAGAGTTAAAATCTTGGCATTTGAAATCTTGAATTTGGAAGCCTAGAATCTTAGGATTTCTAAAATCGCAAAATTTATAGAATTAGATATTAGAATCTTGAAAAATTAGAATCTAGAAGCCTGGAGTCATGGGGTATTAAGATCCTAGAAACCAAAAATTTGGAACTTCGAAATCTAGCAATCTTGAGGCTTTGTATCTTGGAAATGGGGAATCTTTAGAATTAGAATCTGGGCATTTGGAATCTTGGAATTCTAAAGCCAAGAATCTCAAGATCTAAAAAACACAAAATTTGGAGGAGTGAATATTAGACTCTTAAAAAAATAGAATCTAGAAACCTAAGGTTATTGTGTGTTAGGATCCTAAAATCCAAAAATTTGGAACTTCGAAATCTAGCAATCTTGAGCCTCTGTATCTTGAAAATGGGGAATCTTGAGAGTTAAAATCTTGGCATTTGGAATCTTGGAATTCTAAAGCCTAGAATCTTAGGATCTAAATAACATAAAATTTTGAGAATTAAATATCAGACTCTTAAAAAAATAGAATCTAGATAGAATATAGATAGAATAAAAAGAAGCCTGGAGTCATTGTGTTTTAGGATTCTAGAATCCAAAATTTTTGAACTTCGGAATCTAGAAAACTTCAAAGTTTAGAATTTTGAATCTTTGTTTCTTGGAAATGCGAAATCTTAAGAGTTAGAATCTTAGTATTTGAAATCTTGGAATTTGGAAGCCTAGAATCTTAGGATCTCAAAAATCGCAAAATTTGGAGAAAAATTAGAATCTAGAAACCTGGGGTTATTGTGTGTTAGGATCCTAAAATCCAAAAATTTGGAACTTCGAAATCTAGCAATCTTTAAAAGTTAGAATCTTGAGGCTTCGTATCTTGGAAATGGGGAATCTTGAGAGTTAAAATCATGGCATTTGAAATCTTGAATTTGGAAGCCTAGAATCTTAGGATCTCAAAAATCGCAAAATTTGGAGAAGTGAATATTAGACTCTTAAAAAGTTAGAATCTAGAAGCCTGGAGTTATTTTGTGTTATGATCCTAAAACCCAAAAATTTGGAACTTTGAAATCTAGCAATCTTGAGGCTTTGTATCTTGGAAATAGGGAATCTTTAGAATTAGAATCTGGGCATTTAAAATCTTGGAATTTGGAAGCCTAGAATCTTAGGATCTCAAGAATCGCAAAACTTGGAGAATTAGCTATTAGAATCTAGAAGCCTGGAGTCATATAGTATTAGGATCCTAGAATCCAAAAATTTGGAACTTCCAAATCTAGCAATCTTGAAAATTTAGAACCTTGAGGCTTTGTATATTGGAAATAGGGAATCTTGAGAGTTAAAATCTTGGCATTTGAAATCTTGAATTTGGAAGCCTAGAATCTTAGGATTTCTAAAATCGCAAAATTTATAGAATTAGATATTAGAATCTTGAAAAATTAGAATCTAGAAGCCTGGAGTCATGGGGTATTAAGATCCTAGAAACCAAAAATTTGGAACTTCGAAATCTAGCAATCTTGAGGCTTTGTATCTTGGAAATGGGGAATCTTTAGAATTAGAATCTGGGCATTTGGAATCTTGGAATTCTAAAGCCAAGAATCTCAAGATCTAAAAAACACAAAATTTGGAGGAGTGAATATTAGACTCTTAAAAAAATAGAATCTAGAAACCTAAGGTTATTGTGTGTTAGGATCCTAAAATCCAAAAATTTGGAACTTCGAAATCTAGCAATCTTGAAAAGTTAGAATCTTGAGGCTTCGAATCTTGGAAATGGGGAATCTTGAGAGTTAAAATCATGGCATTTGAAATCTTGAATTTGGAAGCCTAGAATCTTAGGATCTCAAAAATCGCAAAATTTGGAGAAGTGAATATTAGACTCTTAAAAAGTTAGAATTTAGAAGCCTGGAGTTATTTTGTGTTAGGATCCTAAAACCCAAAAATTTTGAACTTCGAGATCTAGCAATCTTGAAAATTTAGAATCTTGAGGCTTTGTATCTTGGAAATGGGGAATCTTTAGAATTAGAATCTGGGCATTTGGAATCTTGGAATTCTAAAGCCAAGAATCTCAAGATCTAAAAAACACAAAATTTGGACGAGTGAATATTAGACTCTTAAAAAAATAGAATCTAGAAACCTAAGGTTATTGTGTGTTAGGATCCTAAAATCCAAAAATTTGGAACTTCAAAATCTAGCAATCTTGAGCCTCTGTATCTTGAAAATGGGTAATCTTGAGAGTTAAAATCTTGGCATTTGGAATCTTGGAATTCTAAAGCCTAGAATCTTAAGATCTAAATAACATAAAATTTTGAGAATTAAATATCAGACTCTTAAAAAAATAGAATCTAGATAGAATACAGATAGAATAAATAGAAGCCTGGAGTCATTGTGTTTTAGGATTCTAGAATCCAAAATTTTTGAACTTCGGAATCTAGAAATCTTGAAAGTTTAGAATCTTGAATCTTTGTTTCTTGGAAATGCGAAATCTTAAGAGTTAGAATCTTAGTATTTGAAATCTTGGAATTTGGAAGCATAGAATCTTAGTATCTCAAAAATCGCAAAATTTGGGGAATTAGATATTAGAATCTTGAAAAAATTAGAATCTAGAAGCTTGGAGTCATGGGGTAACAGGATCCTAGAATCCAAAAATTTTAAACTTCAAAATCTAACAATCTTGAAAATTTAGAATCTTGAGGCTTTGTATCTTGGAAATGGGGAATCTTTAGAATTAGGATCTGGGCATTTGGAATCTTGGAATTCTAAAGCCTAGAATCTTAAGATGTAAAAAACACAAAATTTGGAGAAGTGAATATTAGACTCTTAAAAAATTAGAATCTAGAAGCCTGGGGTTATTGTGTGTTAGGATCCTAAAATCCAAAAATTTGGAACTTCGAAATCTAGCAATCTTGAAAATTTAGAATCTTGAGGCTTTGTATCTTGGAAATGGGGAATCTTGAGAGTTAAAATCTTGGCATTTGAAATCTTGAATTTGGAAGCCTAGAATCTTAGCATCTCAAAAATGGCAAAATTTGGAGAATTAGATATTAGAATCTTGAAAAATTAGAATCTAGAAGCCCTGGAGTCATGGGGTATTAGGATCCTAGAAACCAAAAATTTGGAACTTCTAAATTTAGCAATTTTAAAAATTTAGAATCTTGAGGCTTTTTATCTTGGAAATGTGGAATCCTTAGAAGCAGAATCTGGGCATTTGGAGTCTTGGAATTCTAAAGCCTAGAATCTTAAAATATATAAAATTTGGAAGCCTAGAATCTTAGGATCTCAAAAACCGCAAAATTTGGAGAATTAGATATTAGAATCTGGAAAAATTAGAATCTAGAAGCCTGGAGTCATGGGGTATTAGAATCCTAGTATCCAAAAATTTGGAACATCAAAATCTAGCAATCTTGAAAATTTAGAATCTTGAGGCTTTGTATCTTGGAAATGGGGAATCTTTAGAATTAGGATCTGGGCGTTTGGAATCTTGGAATTCTAAAGCCTAGAATCTTAAGATGTAAAAAACACAAAATTTGGAGAAGTGAATATTAGACTCTTAAAAAATTAGAATCTAGAAGCCTGGGGTTATTGTGTGTTAGGATCCTAAAATCCAAAAATTTGGAACTTCGAAATCTAGCAATCTTGAAAATTTAGAATCTTGAGGCTTTGTATCTTGGAAATGGGGAATCTTGAGAGTTAAAATCTTGGCATTTGAAATCTTGAATTTGGAAGCCTAGAATATTAGCATCTCAAAAATGGCAAAATTTGGAGAATTAGATATTAGAATCTTGAAAAATTAGAATCTAGAAGCCCTGGAGTCATGGGGTATTAGGATCCTAGAAACCAAAAATTTGGAACTTCTAAATTTAGCAATCTTAAAAATTTAGAATCTTGAGGCTTTCTATCTTGGAAATGTGGAATCCTTAGAAGTAGAATCTGGGCATTTGGAGTCTTGGAATTCTAAAGCCTAGAATCTTAAAATATATAAAATTTGGAAGCCTAGAATCTTAGGATCTCAAAAACCGCAAAATTTGGAGAATTAGATATTAGAATCTGGACAAATTAGAATCTAGAAGCCTGGAGTCATGGGGTATTAGAATCCTAGTATCCAAAAATTTGGAACATCAAAATCTAGCAATCTTGAAAATTTAGAATCTTGAGGCTTTGTATCTTGGAAATGGGGAATCTTTAGAATTAGGATCTGGGCGTTTGGAATCTTGGAATTCTAAAGCCTAGAATCTTAAGATCTAAAAAACACAAAATTTGGAGAAGTGAATATTAGACTCTTAAAAAATTAGAATCTAGAAGCCTGGGGTTATTGTGTGTTAGGATCCTAAAATCCAAAAATTTGGAACTTCAAAATCTAGCAATCTTGAAAATTTAGAATCTTGAGGCTTTGTATCTTGGAAATGGGGAATCTTGAGAGTTAAAATCTTGGCATTTGAAATCTTGAAGAATTTGGAAGCCTAGAATCTTAGGATCTCAAAAATCGCAAAATTTGGAGAAAAATTAGAATCTAGAAGCCTGGGGTTATTGTGTGTTAGGATCCTAAAATCCAAAAATTTGGAACTTCGAAATCTAGCAATCTTGAAAAGTTAGAATCTTGAGGCTTCGAATCTTGGAAATGGGGAATCTTGAGAGTTAAAATCATGGCATTTGAAATCTTGAATTTGGAAGCCTAGAATCTTAGGATCTCAAAAATCGCAAAATTTGGAGAAGTGAATATTAGACTCTTAAAAAGTTAGAATCTAGAAGCCTGGAGTTATTTTGTGTTAGGATCCTAAAACCCAAAAATTTTGAACTTCGAGATCTAGCAATCTTGAAAATTTAGAATCTTGAGGCTTTGTATCTTGGAAATGGGGAATCTTTAGAATTAGAATCTGGGCATTTGGAATCTTGGAATTCTAAAGCCAAGAATCTCAAGATCTAAAAAACACAAAATTTGGACGAGTGAATATTAGACTCTTAAAAAAATAGAATCTAGAAACCTAAGGTTATTGTGTGTTAGGATCCTAAAATCCAAAAATTTGGAACTTCAAAATCTAGCAATCTTGAGCCTCTGTATCTTGAAAATGGGGAATCTTGAGAGTTAAAATCTTGGCATTTGGAATCTTGGAATTCTAAAGCCTAGAATCTTAAGATCTAAATAACATAAAATTTTGAGAATTAAATATCAGACTCTTAAAAAAATAGAATCTAGATAGAATACAGATAGAATAAATAGAAGCCTGGAGTCATTGTGTTTTAGGATTCTAGAATCCAAAATTTTTGAACTTCGGAATCTAGAAATCTTGAAAGTTTAGAATCTTGAATCTTTGTTTCTTGGAAATGCGAAATCTTAAGAGTTAGAATCTTAGTATTTGAAATCTTGGAATTTGGAAGCATAGAATCTTAGTATCTCAAAAATCGCAAAATTTGGGGAATTAGATATTAGAATCTTGAAAAAATTAGAATCTAGAAGCTTGGAGTCATGGGGTAACAGGATCCTAGAATCCAAAAATTTTAAACTTCAAAATCTAACAATCTTGAAAATTTAGAATCTTGAGGCTTTGTATCTTGGAAATGGGGAATCTTTAGAATTAGGATCTGGGCATTTGGAATCTTGGAATTCTAAAGCCTAGAATCTTAAGATGTAAAAACACAAAATTTGGAGAAGCGAATATTAGACTCTTAAAAAATTAGAATCTAGAAGCCTGGGGTTATTGTGTGTTAGGATCCTAAAATCCAAAAATTTGGAACTTCGAAATCTGGCAATCTTGAAAATTTAGAATCTTGAGGCTTTGTATCTTGGAAATGGGGAATCTTGAGAGTTAAAATCTTGGCATTTGAAATCTTGAATTTGGAAGCCTAGAATCTTAGCATCTCAAAAATGGCAAAATTTGGAGAATTAGATATTAGAATCTTGAAAAATTAGAATCTAGAAGCCCTGGAGTCATGGGGTATTAGGATCCTAGAAACCAAAAATTTGGAACTTTGAAATCTAGCAATCTTGAGGCTTTGTATCTTGGAAATAGGGAATCTTTAGAATTAGAATCTGGGCATTTAAAATCTTGGAATTTGGAAGCCTAGAATCTTAGGATCTCAAGAATCGCAAAACTTGGAGAATTAGCTATTAGAATCTAGAAGCCTGGAGTCATATAGTATTAGGATCCTAGAATCCAAAAATTTGGAACTTCCAAATCTAGCAATCTTGAAAATTTAGAACCTTGAGGCTTTGTATATTGGAAATAGGGAATCTTGAGAGTTAAAATCTTGGCATTTGAAATCTTGAATTTGGAAGCCTAGAATCTTAGGATTTCTAAAATCGCAAAATTTATAGAATTAGATATTAGAATCTTGAAAAATTAGAATCTAGAAGCCTGGAGTCATGGGGTATTAAGATCCTAGAAACCAAAAATTTGGAACTTCGAAATCTAGCAATCTTGAGGCTTTGTATCTTGGAAATGGGGAATCTTTAGAATTAGAATCTGGGCATTTGGAATCTTGGAATTCTAAAGCCAAGAATCTCAAGATCTAAAAAACACAAAATTTGGAGGAGTGAATATTAGACTCTTAAAAAAATAGAATCTAGAAACCTAAGGTTATTGTGTGTTAGGATCCTAAAATCCAAAAATTTGGAACTTCGAAATCTAGCAATCTTGAGCCTCTGTATCTTGAAAATGGGGAATCTTGAGAGTTAAAATCTTGGCATTTGGAATCTTGGAATTCTAAAGCCTAGAATCTTAGGATCTAAATAACATAAAATTTTGAGAATTAAATATCAGACTCTTAAAAAAATAGAATCTAGATAGAATATAGATAGAATAAAAAGAAGCCTGGAGTCATTGTGTTTTAGGATTCTAGAATCCAAAATTTTTGAACTTCGGAATCTAGAAAACTTCAAAGTTTAGAATTTTGAATCTTTGTTTCTTGGAAATGCGAAATCTTAAGAGTTAGAATCTTAGTATTTGAAATCTTGGAATTTGGAAGCATAGAATCTTAGTATCTCAAAAAACGCAAAATTTGGGGAATTAGATATTAGAATCTTGAAAAAATTAGAATCTAGAAGCTTGGAGTCATGGGGTAACAGGATCCTAGAATCCAAAAATTTTAAACTTCAAAATCTATCAATCTTGAAAATTTAGAATCTTGAGGCTTAGTATCTTGGAAATGGGGAATCTTTAGAATTAGGATCTGGGCATTTGGAATCTTGGAATTCTAAAGCCTAGAATCTTAAGATCTAAAAAACACAAAATTTGGAGAAGTGAATATTAGACTCTTAAAAAATTAGAATCTAGAAGCCTGGGGTTATTGTGTGTTAGGATCCTAAAATCCAAAAATTTGAAACTTCGAAATCTAGCATTCTTGAAAATTTAGAATCTTGAGGCTTTGTATCTTGGAAATGGGGAATCTTGAGAGTTAAAATCTTGGCATTTGAAATCTTGAATTTGGAAGCCGAGAATCTTAGCATCTCAAAAATGGCAAAATTTGGAGAATTAGATATTAGAATCTTGAAAAATTAGAATCTAGAAGCCCTGGAGTCATGGGGTATTAGGATCCTAGAAACCAAAAATTTGGAACTTCTAAATTTAGCAATCTTAAAAATTTAGAATCTTGAGGCTTTTTATCTTGGAAATGTGGAATCCTTAGAAGTAGAATCTGGGCATTTGGAATCTTGGAATTCTAAAGCCTAGAATCTTAAAATATATAAAATTTGGAAGCCTAGAATCTTAGGATCTCAAAAACCGCAAAATTTGGAGAATTAGATATTAGAATCTGGAAAAATTAGAATCTAGAAGCCTGGAGTCATGGGGTATTAGAATCCTAGTATCCAAAAATTTGAAAATTCAAAATCTAGCAATCTTGAAAATTTAGAATCTTGAGGCTTTGTATCTTGGAAATGGGGAATCTTTAGAATTAGGATCTGGGCGTTTGGAATCTTGGAATTCTAAAGCCTAGAATCTTAAGATCTAAAAAACACAAAATTTGGAGAAGTGAATATTAGACTCTTAAAAAATTAGAATCTAGAAGCCTGGGGTTATTGTGTGTTAGGATCCTAAAATCCAAAAATTTGGAACTTCAAAATCTAGCAATCTTGAAAATTTAGAATCTTGAGGCTTTGTATCTTGAAAATGGGGAATCTTGAGAGTTAAAATCTTGGCATTTGAAATCTTGAATTTGGAAGCCTAGAATCTTAGGATCTCAAAAATCGCAAAATTTGGAGAAAAATTTGAATCTAGAAACCTGGGGTTATTGTGTGTTAGGATCCTAAAATCCAAAAATTTGGAACTTCGAAATCTAGCAATCTTGAGCCTCTGTATCTTGAAAATGGGGAATCTTGAGAGTTAAAATCTTGGCATTTGGAATCTTGGAATTCTAAAGCCTAGAATCTTAGGATCTAAATAACATAAAATTTTGAGAATTAAATATCAGACTCTTAAAAAAATAGAATCTAGATAGAATATAGATAGAATAAAAAGAAGCCTGGAGTCATTGTGTTTTAGGATTCTAGAATCCAAAATTTTTGAACTTCGGAATCTAGAAAACTTCAAAGTTTAGAATTTTGAATCTTTGTTTCTTGGAAATGCGAAATCTTAAGAGTTAGAATCTTAGTATTTGAAATCTTGGAATTTGGAAGCCTAGAATCTTAGGATCTCAAAAATCGCAAAATTTGGAGAAAAATTAGAATCTAGAAACCTGGGGTTATTGTGTGTTAGGATCCTAAAATCCAAAAATTTGGAACTTCGAAATCTAGCAATCTTTAAAAGTTAGAATCTTGAGGCTTCGTATCTTGGAAATGGGGAATCTTGAGAGTTAAAATCATGGCATTTGAAATCTTGAATTTGGAAGCCTAGAATCTTAGGATCTCAAAAATCGCAAAATTTGGAGAAGTGAATATTAGACTCTTAAAAAGTTAGAATCTAGAAGCCTGGAGTTATTTTGTGTTATGATCCTAAAACCCAAAAATTTGGAACTTTGAAATCTAGCAATCTTGAGGCTTTGTATCTTGGAAATAGGGAATCTTTAGAATTAGAATCTGGGCATTTAAAATCTTGGAATTTGGAAGCCTAGAATCTTAGGATCTCAAGAATCGCAAAACTTGGAGAATTAGCTATTAGAATCTAGAAGCCTGGAGTCATATAGTATTAGGATCCTAGAATCCAAAAATTTGGAACTTCCAAATCTAGCAATCTTGAAAATTTAGAACCTTGAGGCTTTGTATATTGGAAATAGGGAATCTTGAGAGTTAAAATCTTGGCATTTGAAATCTTGAATTTGGAAGCCTAGAATCTTAGGATTTCTAAAATCGCAAAATTTATAGAATTAGATATTAGAATCTTGAAAAATTAGAATCTAGAAGCCTGGAGTCATGGGGTATTAAGATCCTAGAAACCAAAAATTTGGAACTTCGAAATCTAGCAATCTTGAGGCTTTGTATCTTGGAAATGGGGAATCTTTAGAATTAGAATCTGGGCATTTGGAATCTTGGAATTCTAAAGCCAAGAATCTCAAGATCTAAAAAACACAAAATTTGGAGGAGTGAATATTAGACTCTTAAAAAAATAGAATCTAGAAACCTAAGGTTATTGTGTGTTAGGATCCTAAAATCCAAAAATTTGGAACTTCGAAATCTAGCAATCTTGAGCCTCTGTATCTTGAAAATGGGGAATCTTGAGAGTTAAAATCTTGGCATTTGGAATCTTGGAATTCTAAAGCCTAGAATCTTAGGATCTAAATAACATAAAATTTTGAGAATTAAATATCAGACTCTTAAAAAAATAGAATCTAGATAGAATATAGATAGAATAAAAAGAAGCCTGGAGTCATTGTGTTTTAGGATTCTAGAATCCAAAATTTTTGAACTTCGGAATCTAGAAAACTTCAAAGTTTAGAATTTTGAATCTTTGTTTCTTGGAAATGCGAAATCTTAAGAGTTAGAATCTTAGTATTTGAAATCTTGGAATTTGGAAGCATAGAATCTTAGTATCTCAAAAAACGCAAAATTTGGGGAATTAGATATTAGAATCTTGAAAAAATTAGAATCTAGAAGCTTGGAGTCATGGGGTAACAGGATCCTAGAATCCAAAAATTTTAAACTTCAAAATCTATCAATCTTGAAAATTTAGAATCTTGAGGCTTAGTATCTTGGAAATGGGGAATCTTTAGAATTAGGATCTGGGCATTTGGAATCTTGGAATTCTAAAGCCTAGAATCTTAAGATCTAAAAAACACAAAATTTGGAGAAGTGAATATTAGACTCTTAAAAAATTAGAATCTAGAAGCCTGGGGTTATTGTGTGTTAGGATCCTAAAATCCAAAAATTTGAAACTTCGAAATCTAGCATTCTTGAAAATTTAGAATCTTGAGGCTTTGTATCTTGGAAATGGGGAATCTTGAGAGTTAAAATCTTGGCATTTGAAATCTTGAATTTGGAAGCCGAGAATCTTAGCATCTCAAAAATGGCAAAATTTGGAGAATTAGATATTAGAATCTTGAAAAATTAGAATCTAGAAGCCCTGGAGTCATGGGGTATTAGGATCCTAGAAACCAAAAATTTGGAACTTCTAAATTTAGCAATCTTAAAAATTTAGAATCTTGAGGCTTTTTATCTTGGAAATGTGGAATCCTTAGAAGTAGAATCTGGGCATTTGGAATCTTGGAATTCTAAAGCCTAGAATCTTAAAATATATAAAATTTGGAAGCCTAGAATCTTAGGATCTCAAAAACCGCAAAATTTGGAGAATTAGATATTAGAATCTGGAAAAATTAGAATCTAGAAGCCTGGAGTCATGGGGTATTAGAATCCTAGTATCCAAAAATTTGAAAATTCAAAATCTAGCAATCTTGAAAATTTAGAATCTTGAGGCTTTGTATCTTGGAAATGGGGAATCTTTAGAATTAGGATCTGGGCGTTTGGAATCTTGGAATTCTAAAGCCTAGAATCTTAAGATCTAAAAAACACAAAATTTGGAGAAGTGAATATTAGACTCTTAAAAAATTAGAATCTAGAAGCCTGGGGTTATTGTGTGTTAGGATCCTAAAATCCAAAAATTTGGAACTTCAAAATCTAGCAATCTTGAAAATTTAGAATCTTGAGGCTTTGTATCTTGAAAATGGGGAATCTTGAGAGTTAAAATCTTGGCATTTGAAATCTTGAATTTGGAAGCCTAGAATCTTAGGATCTCAAAAATCGCAAAATTTGGAGAAAAATTAGAATCTAGAAACCTGGGGTTATTGTGTGTTAGGATCCTAAAATCCAAAAATTTGGAACTTCGAAATCTAGCAATCTTTAAAAGTTAGAATCTTGAGGCTTCGTATCTTGGAAATGGGGAATCTTGAGAGTTAAAATCATGGCATTTGAAATCTTGAATTTGGAAGCCTAGAATCTTAGGATCTCAAAAATCGCAAAATTTGGAGAAGTGAATATTAGACTCTTAAAAAGTTAGAATCTAGAAGCCTGGAGTTATTTTGTGTTATGATCCTAAAACCCAAAAATTTGGAACTTCGAAATCTAGCAATCTTGAAAATTTAGAATCTTGAGGCTTTGTATCTTGGAAATGGGGAATCTTGAGAGTTAAAATCTTGGCATTTGAAATCTTGAATTTGGAAGCCTAGAATCTTAGCATCTCAAAAATGGCAAAATTTGGAGAATTAGATATTAGAATCTTGAAAAATTAGAATCTAGAAGCCCTGGAGTCATGGGGTATTAGGATCCTAGAAACCAAAAATTTGGAACTTTGAAATCTAGCAATCTTGAGGCTTTGTATCTTGGAAATAGGGAATCTTTAGAATTAGAATCTGGGCATTTAAAATCTTGGAATTTGGAAGCCTAGAATCTTAGGATCTCAAAAATCGCAAAACTTGGAGAATTAGCTATTAGAATCTAGAAGCCTGGAGTCATATAGTATTAGGATCCCAGAATCCAAAAATTTGGAACTTCCAAATCTAGCAATCTTGAAAATTTAGAACCTTGAGGCTTTGTATATTGGAAATAGGGAATCTTGAGAGTTAAAATCTTGGCATTTGAAATCTTGAATTTGGAAGCCTAGAATCTTAGGATTTCTAAAATCGCAAAATTTATAGAATTAGATATTAGAATCTTGAAAAATTAGAATCTAGAAGCCTGGAGTCATGGGGTATTAAGATCCTAGAAACCAAAAATTTGGAACTTCGAAATCTAGCAATCTTTAAAAGTTAGAATCTTGAGGCTTCGTATCTTGGAAATGGGGAATCTTGAGAGTTAAAATCATGGCATTTGAAATCTTGAATTTGGAAGCCTAGAATCTTAGGATCTCAAAAATCGCAAAATTTGGAGAAGTGAATATTAGACTCTTAAAAAGTTAGAATCTAGAAGCCTGGAGTTATTTTGTGTTAGGATCCTAAAATCCAAAAATTTGGAACTTCGAAATCTAGCAATCTTGAAAATTTAGAATCTTGAGGCTTTGTATCTTGGAAATGGGGAATCTTTAGAATTAGGATCTGGGCATTTGGAATCTTGGAATTCTAAAGCCTAGAATCTTAAGATGTAAAAAACACAAAATTTGGAGAAGTGAATATTAGACTCTTAAAAAATTAGAATCTAGAAGCCTGGGGTTATTGTGTGTTAGGATCCTAAAATCCAAAAATTTGGAACTTCGAAATCTAGCAATCTTGAAAATTTAGAATCTTGAGGCTTTGTATCTTGGAAATGGGGAATCTTGAGAGTTAAAATCTTGGCATTTGAAATCTTGAATTTGGAAGCCTAGAATCTTAGCATCTCAAAAATGGCAAAATTTGGAGAATTAGATATTAGAATCTTGAAAAATTAGAATCTAGAAGCCCTGGAGTCATGGGGTATTAGGATCCTAGAAACCAAAAATTTGGAACTTTGAAATCTAGCAATCTTGAGGCTTTGTATCTTGGAAATAGGGAATCTTTAGAATTAGAATCTGGGCATTTAAAATCTTGGAATTTGGAAGCCTAGAATCTTAGGATCTCAAAAATCGCAAAACTTGGAGAATTAGCTATTAGAATCTAGAAGCCTGGAGTCATATAGTATTAGGATCCCAGAATCCAAAAATTTGGAACTTCCAAATCTAGCAATCTTAAAAATTTAGAACCTTGAGGCTTTGTATATTGGAAATAGGGAATCTTGAGAGTTAAAATCTTGGCATTTGAAATCTTGAATTTGGAAGCCTAGAATCTTAGGATTTCTAAAATCGCAAAATTTATAGAATTAGATATTAGAATCTTGAAAAATTAGAATCTAGAAGCCTGGAGTCATGGGGTATTAAGATCCTAGAAACCAAAAATTTGGAACTTCGAAATCTAGCAATCTTGAGGCTTTGTATCTTGGAAATGGGGAATCTTTAGAATTAGAATCTGGGCATTTGGAATCTTGGAATTCTAAAGCCAAGAATCTCAAGATCTAAAAAATACAAAATTTGGAGGAGTGAATATTAGACTCTTAAAAAAATAGAATCTAGAAACCTGAGGTTATTGTGTGTTAGGATCCTAAAATCCAAAAATTTGGAACTTCGAAATCTAGCAATTTTGAGCCTTTGTATCTTGAAAATGGGGAATCTTGAGAGTTAAAATCTTGGCATTTGGAATCTTGAATTTGGAAGCCTAGAATCTTAGGATCTCAAAAATCGCAAAATTTGGAGAAATGAATATTAGACTCTTAAAAAGTTAGAATCTAGAAGCCTGGAGTTATTTTGTGTTAGGATCCTAAAATCCAAAAATTTGGAACTTCGAAATCTAGCAATCTTGAAAATTTAGAATCTTGAGGCTTTGTATCTTGGAAATTGGGAATCTTTAGAATTAGGATCTGGGCATTTGGAATCTTGGCCAAGGATCTTAGGATCTAGAAATCTTAAAATTTGGAGAATTAGATATTAGAATCTTGAAAATTTAGAACCTAAATGCCTGGATTCACGGTGTGTTAGGATCCTAAAATACAAAAATTTAGAACTTTGGAATCTAGAAGTCTTGAAAGTTTACAATCTTGACGCTTTGTATCTTGGAAATCTAGATTTCTTGGAATTAGGATCTGGGTATTTGGAATCTTGTAATCTTGGAATTTGGAAGCCTAGAATCTTAGGATCTCAAAAATCGCAAAATTTGGAGAAGTGAATATTAGACTCTTAAAAAGTTAGAATCTAGAAGCCTGGAGTTATTTTGTGTTAGGATCCTAAAGTCCAAAAATTTGAAACTTCGAAATCTAGCAATCTTGAGGCTTTGTATCTTGGAAATGGGGAATCTTTAGACATTTCAGAAAAATTGAGAAATTTAAAGACTGAGAAACTGAGAATTTGAGAAACAACTAAATTTATAAACTGAGCCGCTAGTAATCTAAGAAACTAGAAATATGAGATACAAGTAAACTCACGCCAGCACCGCTCAAGTAATGAAAGTGGTCAGTCTGGCGGCAGTGCACCTTTCGTCTAGTTTTAAGAATTTGGGCTAAAATGTACAACGAACAGTTCTAATTAAGGAATTTTTAGCAGAAATTATATAAAAGAAGGGGAAGTTTCAGCGGGCATCAGTAAGTTAATCGGCAACAAACTCGACAGGTATGTAATTTGAAAAAATAAAGTTGAATTAACACGAAGGAAAAATATAAAACGCTCGTTTTAAAATTATTTTATTTCAAGTAGGCTTTCATGTCGGGTGAAAAATAAAGAAAATACTGTATCAAAGGATAAGCTCACATGAAAAATTAATAAAATAAAAAACACAAAAAAAGATTGATTCAAAATTGAGAGGTAAACACTCCAAATAATAAAAAGTAAGTATATATTTCTCAGGAACAATGTTGCTCTTGTTAAGATAACACGATAACATATGATATAAAACAAGGAAGAGGTTAGCAGTAATCAAACCAAAGCCATGAGGCACCACTACTATATCTCAACTCTGCTCCTTGCTGTTCTAACAGTCAATGCAGCCAAAATCCCAGGTAAAGAATCGTCTTATTGAGTGTTGTCTATGTAATTTTATTCCAGACCCACGAATCAACAATGGAGAGATTGCAGAAAGAGGACAATTTCCTTGGCAAGCATTCATATTGTATGGTGAATGGATTATACCTAACATCCCCATCCCTCCTCCCGTAAGTCAATATTGTGGAGGCGCTATCATCAACGAAGAGTGGATATTGACGGCGGCACATTGTGTACCAGGGTAAGTTAGAAAAAAGGGATTTTTACAATTTTAAGTGTAAATGTTTAGGGATGGTGACGCTTCGGTTGTATATGGCTTTCTTAACTTGGCCAGCGGAGACGCACTTTCTCAATCAGTGCAGAGGGTGGTGCTTCATGAAGAGTTTGACGCTGAGACCTCCGCAAACGACATCGCTTTGTTACAGTTGACCAATCCAATAACTTTTAACGGTGCGTTTCATCTTCTTCCAAATTCCAAAAAGCCATTTCTTGTTTCTTTCCAGCAACTATCTCTCCAATCGCTCTTGCCGAAGAAGAGCTTCAGCCCAACACCACAGTTACAGTTAGTGGTTATGGAGTCAACTATGCTGGTTTCTATCGTCCATATCGACTAACCAGATCTAATTTCGTCAATTTTTAGACGACACAATGCTGATTCTAAGCTTCGTCAATGTTACCACCATCGAAAATGCTCAATGCGCTGCCGTTTATGGAAACACCGTTATTACAGAATCTGTTGTGTGCACTGAGGCTGGAAATCCAGTAAAGAGTCCGTGCGAACTAGATTCCGGGGATCCCGTAGTTGTCCAAGGAGACGATGGACCGGTTCTTGTGGCCCTGTTCAGCTTTTTCAGTGCTAATGGATGTAGGGATGGAAACCCAGCTGGATATACGAGGACTGCCTATTACAGGGATTGGATCAAGAATATCACTGGCGTTTAACATCTGTCTCTTCAATCGTTCCTTCTTGATATATCACATATTTACAGAATGTAATTGCGTCATACTTTGTAGAGATTGTAAACCAATTAAAAATGTAGAGTCAAAATAAATTAATTAAGAGAAAAATTTGTTTATGTTTCGATTTTGACGAGGTGATACGATATGTTCTGCAATTCTCAGGCTTTCAGATTAATTCCTTAGGCTAATGGTCTGTTTTCAGGCTTCCTGGATCACATATTGGTGTGAGGCTTATCAGATACTCAGCTTTTCATTGTCCCAATTACTCAGATTTGATTGCTTGATATCAGTATGGGAAAATTACAAAATCATGAAAAGTGAAATTTTAAAATACCAAATTAACAATATACGAAAATAGCAATATAACGAAATAGCAAAATGGCAATATAGGAAAATAGCAAAAGATCAATATAGCAAAATACCAATACAGCAATATAGCAAAATAACAAAATTTCAAATGATTCAAAATTTCAGCAACTAAATTTTATAATTCACAAATTCGGGATCCCCATCATTTAAAATTTGGAATTACAATTTTTCGTGTTTCATAATTTGCAAATTCAGGAACTCCAGATTCCGAGGGTTCAAAATTTCCAAAATTTAGAATAATTTAAGTTTTATATTTCAGTCTCAAATTTTCAGAATTGGAATTAAGGAATTCTGATTCAAAATTCAAAATTTGCAAATTCAAAAATTTAATTTTCGAATATGTGATTGCGGAATTTTTAAAATGAAAAGTTCAAGTATTCAACTTAAAATTTGCACGATTCAAAATTTCCGAATTCAGGAATTAAAAATTTCATTGTTCAAGAATTTAAAATTTAATCTATCAAAAATTTCAGAATTCGGGAATTCAAAACATGAGCTATTGAAAATTTCAAAATTCAAGATTTCTACGATACGAAATTTATCTAAATGCAAATTCGGAAATTCAAGTTTTCGATTATTCTAAACTTGCAATTCGCAATTCGGAATTCACAATTTACAATTTGGAAATTTTAGAATTTAAGATTTCATTAAGTCAAATTTGAAAATTTCAAAATTCTAACGATTCGAAATTCAGGATTCCCGTCGTTTAAATTTTGAAATTACATATCTTCGTGTTTCATGATTCGAAAATTCAGGATTTTCAAAAATTTTGACTAATTCATTATATTTCAGTCTCAAATTTTCAGAATTGAGGTTAAGGAATTCAAAATTCCTAAATTCGGAATTCCCACGGTTCAAAATTTGCTAATTCAAAAAAAAAATTTTCGAATATGTGATTTCGGAATTTTTAAATACCAAAATAACAATATGTCAAACTACCTTATAGCAAAATAGCAAAATCGCAATATAAGAAAATGGAAAAATAGCGATATAGCAATATAGCAAAATAACAAAATAGTACAACGGTAGAATGACTGTTTTTGTATAAAAATAAAAAACAATAAAATGCTAAAATGCTAATATGGTAGAATGGGAGAATGTTAAAATGTTGGGATAGTATAGTAAAATATAATACATTTTATACTATATATCATATAGTAAAATACCAAAATTGCGTAAAATGCGAAAATCAGAATATGCGAAAGTGACAAAATTATAAAATACTAGAACACCAAAATGCCAGAATGACAAGGGTAATATGCCAGAATGTCAAGATATCAAAATATGCCAGAATTCTAATATGTATTCAAAAATTTCAAGATTCCAATATATTGGCATTGCAATATGTACCAAAATAACAAAATACCACAATGTCAAAATAACAAAATAGAAAAAACGCTGGCACCCAAAAAAATCCCAAAAAGCTAAAATGCAAAACACTGAAATGCGTAAGTACGAATATGTAAAAAATAAAAGCCCAAAAAAGCAAAATACGAAAATTAAATGACAAAATACCAAAAATTTTAAAACTCGAATGAATGTAAAGCGTAAAAATACCAAATGTCAAAATTTTAATATACCAAAGACTGGCAGAATAGTGGATTAGTAAAATACATAGTGAAATGATAGGTAGAAGGTGATAGCAAAATAATAAAATGTGAAAATGCCAACTGTTATTAAATGGCAGAATTTCAAAAAGTGCGAAAATGCGAATATAGTAAAATTATAAAATGACAAAATTCCAAAACGTACCAAACTACCAAAGTATATGTATGTAAATCCACAATACCAAAATAGTGAAATGGTATTTTGGGAGAATGGTAAAATGTTAAAATAGTAGAGTAGTAAAACATATACTAAAATGCTAGAATTCCGAAATACCAAAACTTCAAAATGCGAAGATGCCAAAATGATAAATTTTGAAATATTAAAATATGGTAAAACAAAAATCTAAATACAAAAACCTAACATGCGAATATGTTGAAATTCGATCATTACAAAACGCGAATATGAATTCATAATAAATGGATAATGTATAAGGGATTATGAAATATAAATTATAAATAATATTATATTTTTATTTATATTTGCGTTTTATCATTTATTTGAAGAATTGATAATTTAGTTTATCACAAGCAATTCGTAATTTTTGCTTTTTCGAATTTTGGAACTTTGGCTTTTCATTATAATTTTAGCATTGTGAAATTTTTATCATTTTATCATTTTTTGCATTTTTTTACATTTCGATATTTTGGTATTTTGAGTTTTATGGTTTCGTTTATTTCAAAATACCAAAATACCAAAATACCAAAATACCGAAATACCAAACTACTTTTCGGCGAACGTCATCAAAATGGCAGTTTTGGGGAAGGTACCACATAGTGATCAAGGTAGTTTTCAAAACTGTGTCAAACAATTTCAGCAGTAAATTTTAGCGTAATTTCGTGATACACCATGGTCCGCAACCAATAATACACTTGGGAAACTGAAATTGGCTAAATAAGTTAAGCATGACATTTTTGACGCATCAATAAAAACGAGAAGAAATCTGAGGTACGAAGGAGTGCACTTATAAAACTACACTATTCTTCCGAGACCGTGTAACAGTTATATAAAGATACGATAATGTTATCAGTTCTACAACTGTTTCGAGGACACTTTACAATTTATTTTAGTTTGTTGAAACGTATTTTTTTATAAATTAAAAGAGCAGCACTTCTTTAATGCTTTATCATTGTGTTTTGCACAAATTCCTCTAGAATTCTCGATCTTTGCACGAAACACCTGCGCCGTTATCAAGAGATAGTTTTTTGATATTTCTGAATTTTTTCCAGTGATCATAAAATTCCGCACAAAATTCATAATTTAGATATGTAATGTTTTTGAATCAACAGGACGATTTTTGTTTTCAAATTGCCATCTTTTTACATAAACATTTTGATGATGACGGCATCTGTTTTTGAACTATGACACCGTCATTAATTTTTTTAAATGGCAATTCCCAACTTTTTTTTGGTTTTAGATGCACTTTTCAATTCTCTATTCAGCAAGAGTAAAAAAGTGATACCTTGCATAACTTTTTTTCTCGGTTTTTCGGTTCTCAGTTATCCGGTTCTTAAGTTCCCCGGTTCTTCAGTTCTCAGTTCTTCGCTTCTCGGTTCTTCGGTTCTCAGTTTTTCAATTCTCGGTTCTCTGGTTCTTAAGCTCACCGGTTCTTCATTTCTCAGTCCTTCAGTTCTCTTTCTTTCTCTAACTTTTTTTTCTTTAGTTCTCAGTTTTTCAGTTCTCAGTTCTCTGGTTCTTAAGTTTCCCGGTTCTTCAGTTCTCAGTTCTTCGCTTCTCATTTCTTCGGTTCTCAGTTCTCCGGTTCTTAAGTTCTCCGTTTCTTAAGTTCTCAGTTCTTGAGTTGTCAGTTCTTCAGTTCTCCGGTTGTTCCTTCAGTTCTCAGCTATTCGGTTCTTAATTCTTCCGTTCTCAGTTCTCTGGTTCTTAAGTTCTCCGGTTCTCCGGTTCTCCGGTTCTTCAGTTCTCAGTTCTTGGCTCCTCATTTCTTCGGTTCTCAGTTCTCCGGTTCTTAAGTTCTCAGTTCTTGAGTTGTCAGTTCTTCAGTTCTCCGGTTGTTCCTTCAGTTCTCAGTTTTTCGGTTCTTAATTCTTACGTTCTCAGTTCTCCGGTTCTTCATTTCTCTGTCCTTCAGTTCTCTTTCTTTCTCTAACTTTTTTTTCTTTAGTTCTCAGTTTTTCAGTTCTCAGTTCTCTGGTTCTTAAGTTTCCCGGTTCTTCAGTTCTCAGTTCTTCGCTTCTCATTTCTTCGGTTCTCAGTTCTCCGGTTCTTAAGTTCTCCGTTTCTTAAGTTCTCAGTTCTTGAGTTGTCAGTTCTTCAGTTCTCCGGTTGTTCCTTCAGTTCTCAGTTTTTCGGTTCTTAATTCTTCCGTTCTCAGTTCTCCGGTTCTTCATTTCTCTGTCCTTCAGTTCTCTTTCTTTCTCTAACTTTTTTTTCTTTAGTTCTCAGTTTTTCAGTTCTCAGTTCTCTGGTTCTTAAGTTTCCCGGTTCTTCAGTTCTCAGTTCTTCGCTCCTCATTTCTTCGGTTCTCAGTTCTCCGGTTCTTAAGTTCTCCGTTTCTTAAGTTCTCAGTTCTTGAGTTGTCAGTTCTTCAGTTCTCCGGTTGTTCCTTCAGTTCTCAGTTTTTCGATTCTTAATTCTTTCGTTCTCAGTTCTCTGGTTCTTAAGTTTTCCGGTTCTTCATTTCTCAGTCCTTCAGTTCTCTTTCTTTCTCTAACATTTTTTTCTTTAGTTCTCAGTTTTTCAGTTCTCAGTTCTCTGGTTCTTAAGTTTCCCGGTTCTTCAGTTCTCAGTTCTTCGCTCCTCATTTCTTCGGTTCTCAGTTCTCCGGTTCTTAAGTTCTCCGTTTCTTGAGCTGTCAGTTCTTTAGTTCTCCGGTTGTTCCTTCAGTTCTCAGTTTTTCGGTTCTTAATTCTTCCGTTCTCAGTTCTCCGGTTCTTCATTTCTCTGTCCTTCAGTTCTCTTTCTTTCTCTAACTTTTTTTTCTTTAGTTCTCAGTTTTTCAGTTCTCAGTTCTCTGGTTCTTAAGTTTCCCGGTTCTTCAGTTCTCAGTTCTTCGCTCCTCATTTCTTCGGTTCTCAGTTCTCCGGTTCTTAAGTTCTCAGTTCTTGAGTTGTCAGTTCTTCAGTTCTCCGGTTGTTCCTTCAGTTCTCAGTTTTTCGGTTCTTAATTCTTCCGTTCTCAGTTCTCCGGTTCTTCATTTCTCTGTCCTTCAGTTCTCTTTCTTTCTCTAACTTTTTTTTCTTTAGTTCTCAGTTTTTCTGTTCTCAGTTCTCTGGTTCTTAAGTTTCCCGGTTCTTCAGTTCTCAGTTCTTCGCTCCTCATTTCTTCGGTTCTCAGTTCTCCGGTTCTTAAGTTCTCAGTTCTTGAGTTGTCAGTTCTTCAGTTCTCCGGTTGTTCCTTCAGTTCTCAGTTTTTCGATTCTTAATTCTTTCGTTCTCAGTTCTCTGGTTCTTAAGTTTTCCGGTTCTTCATTTCTCAGTCCTTCAGTTCTCTTTCTTTCTCTAACATTTTTTTCTTTAGTTCTCAGTTTTTCAGTTCTCAGTTCTCTGGTTCTTAAGTTTCCCGGTTCTTCAGTTCTCAGTTCTTCGCTCCTCATTTCTTCGGTTCTCAGTTCTCCGGTTCTTAAGTTCTCCGTTTCTTGAGCTGTCAGTTCTTTAGTTCTCCGGTTGTTCCTTCAGTTCTCAGTTTTTCGGTTCTTAATTCTTCCGTTCTCAGTTCTCCGGTTCTTCATTTCTCTGTCCTTCAGTTCTCTTTCTTTCTCTAACTTTTTTTTCTTTAGTTCTCAGTTTTTCAGTTCTCAGTTCTCTGGTTCTTAAGTTTCCCGGTTCTTCAGTTCTCAGTTCTTCGCTCCTCATTTCTTCGGTTCTCAGTTCTCCGGTTCTTAAGTTCTCAGTTCTTGAGTTGTCAGTTCTTCAGTTCTCCGGTTGTTCCTTCAGTTCTCAGTTTTTCGGTTCTTAATTCTTCCGTTCTCAGTTCTCCGGTTCTTCATTTCTCTGTCCTTCAGTTCTCTTTCTTTC
Organism: Diaperis boleti; assembly: GCA_963583935.1. Lineage (NCBI taxonomy): Eukaryota > Metazoa > Arthropoda > Insecta > Coleoptera > Tenebrionidae > Diaperis > Diaperis boleti. Next base: position 2,360,965 of record OY757245.1, on the reverse strand, counting down.
TCTAACTTTTTTTTCTTTAGTTCTCAGTTTTTCTGTTCTCAGTTCTCTGGTTCTTAAGTTTCCCGGTTCTTCAGTTCTCAGTTCTTCGCTCCTCATTTCTTCGGTTCTCAGTTCTCCGGTTCTTAAGTTCTCAGTTCTTGAGTTGTCAGTTCTTCAGTTCTCCGGTTGTTCCTTCAGTTCTCAGTTTTTCGATTCTTAATTCTTTCGTTCTCAGTTCTCTGGTTCTTAAGTTTTCCGGTTCTTCATTTCTCAGTCCTTCAGTTCTCTTTCTTTCTCTAACATTTTTTTCTTTAGTTCTCAGTTTTTCAGTTCTCAGTTCTCTGGTTCTTAAGTTTCCCGGTTCTTCAGTTCTCAGTTCTTCGCTCCTCATTTCTTCGGTTCTCAGTTCTCCGGTTCTTAAGTTCTCCGTTTCTTGAGCTGTCAGTTCTTTAGTTCTCCGGTTGTTCCTTCAGTTCTCAGTTTTTCGGTTCTTAATTCTTCCGTTCTCAGTTCTCCGGTTCTTCATTTCTCTGTCCTTCAGTTCTCTTTCTTTCTCTAACTTTTTTTTCTTTAGTTCTCAGTTTTTCAGTTCTCAGTTCTCTGGTTCTTAAGTTTCCCGGTTCTTCAGTTCTCAGTTCTTCGCTCCTCATTTCTTCGGTTCTCAGTTCTCCGGTTCTTAAGTTCTCAGTTCTTGAGTTGTCAGTTCTTCAGTTCTCCGGTTGTTCCTTCAGTTCTCAGTTTTTCGGTTCTTAATTCTTCCGTTCTCAGTTCTCCGGTTCTTCATTTCTCTGTCCTTCAGTTCTCTTTCTTTCTCTAACTTTTTTTTTTTAGTTCTCAGTTTTTCAGTTCTCAGTTCTCTGGTTCTTAAGTTTCCCGGTTCTTCAGTTCTCAGTTCTTCGCTCCTCATTTCTTCGGTTCTCAGTTCTCCGGTTCTTAAGTTCTCAGTTCTTGAGTTGTCAGTTCTTCAGTTCTCCGGTTGTTCCTTCAGTTCTCAGTTTTTCGGTTCTTAATTCTTCCGTTCTCAGTTCTCCGGTTCTTCATTTCTCTGTCCTTCAGTTCTCTTTCTTTCTCTAACTTTTTTTTCTTTAGTTCTCAGTTTTTCTGTTCTCAGTTCTCTGGTTCTTAAGTTTCCCGGTTCTTCAGTTCTCAGTTCTTCGCTCCTCATTTCTTCGGTTCTCAGTTCTCCGGTTCTTAAGTTCTCAGTTCTTGAGTTGTCAGTTCTTCAGTTCTCCGGTTGTTCCTTCAGTTCTCAGTTTTTCGATTCTTAATTCTTTCGTTCTCAGTTCTCTGGTTCTTAAGTTTTCCGGTTCTTCATTTCTCAGTCCTTCAGTTCTCTTTCTTTCTCTAACATTTTTTTCTTTAGTTCTCAGTTTTTCAGTTCTCAGTTCTCTGGTTCTTAAGTTTCCCGGTTCTTCAGTTCTCAGTTCTTCGCTTCTCATTTCTTCGGTTCTCAGTTCTCCGGTTCTTAAGTTCTCCGTTTCTTAAGTTCTCAGTTCTTGAGTTGTCAGTTCTTCAGTTCTCCGGTTGTTCCTTCAGTTCTCAGTTTTTCGATTCTTAATTCTTTCGTTCTCAGTTCTCTGGTTCTTAAGTTTTCCGGTTCTTCATTTCTCAGTCCTTCAGTTCTCTTTCTTTCTCTAACATTTTTTTCTTTAGTTCTCAGTTTTTCAGTTCTCAGTTCTCTGGTTCTTAAGTTTCCCGGTTCTTCAGTTCTCAGTTCTTCGCTCCTCATTTCTTCGGTTCTCAGTTCTCCGGTTCTTAAGTTCTCCGTTTCTTGAGCTGTCAGTTCTTTAGTTCTCCGGTTGTTCCTTCAGTTCTCAGTTTTTCGGTTCTTAATTCTTCCGTTCTCAGTTCTCCGGTTCTTCATTTCTCTGTCCTTCAGTTCTCTTTCTTTCTCTAACTTTTTTTTCTTTAGTTCTCAGTTTTTCTGTTCTCAGTTCTCTGGTTCTTAAGTTTCCCGGTTCTTCAGTTCTCAGTTCTTCGCTCCTCATTTCTTCGGTTCTCAGTTCTCCGGTTCTTAAGTTCTCAGTTCTTGAGTTGTCAGTTCTTCAGTTCTCCGGTTGTTCCTTCAGTTCTCAGTTTTTCGATTCTTAATTCTTTCGTTCTCAGTTCTCTGGTTCTTAAGTTTTCCGGTTCTTCATTTCTCAGTCCTTCAGTTCTCTTTCTTTCTCTAACATTTTTTTCTTTAGTTCTCAGTTTTTCAGTTCTCAGTTCTCTGGTTCTTAAGTTTCCCGGTTCTTCAGTTCTCAGTTCTTCGCTCCTCATTTCTTCGGTTCTCAGTTCTCCGGTTCTTAAGTTCTCAGTTCTTGAGTTGTCAGTTCTTCAGTTCTCCGGTTGTTCCTTCAGTTCTCAGTTTTTCGGTTCTTAATTCTTCCGTTCTCAGTTCTCCGGTTCTTCATTTCTCTGTCCTTCAGTTCTCTTTCTTTCTCTAACTTTTTTTTCTTTAGTTCTCAGTTTTTCAGTTCTCAGTTCTCTGGTTCTTAAGTTTCCCGGTTCTTCAGTTCTCAGTTCTTCGCTTCTCATTTCTTCGGTTCTCAGTTCTCCGGTTCTTAAGTTCTCCGTTTCTTAAGTTCTCAGTTCTTGAGTTGTCAGTTCTTCAGTTCTCCGGTTGTTCCTTCAGTTCTCAGTTTTTCGATTCTTAATTCTTTCGTTCTCAGTTCTCTGGTTCTTAAGTTTTCCGGTTCTTCATTTCTCAGTCCTTCAGTTCTCTTTCTTTCTCTAACATTTTTTTCTTTAGTTCTCAGTTTTTCAGTTCTCAGTTCTCTGGTTCTTAAGTTTCACGGTTCTTCAGTTCTCAGTTCTTCGCTCCTCATTTCTTCGGTTCTCAGTTCTCCGTTTCTTAAGTTCTCAGTTCTTGAGTTGTCAGTTCTTCAGTTCTCCGGTTGTTCCTTCAGTTCTCAGTTTTTCGGTTCTTAATTCTTCCGTTCTCAGTTCTCCGGTTCTTCATTTCTCTGTCCTTCAGTTCTCTTTCTTTCTCTAACTTTTTTTTCTTTAGTTCTCAGTTTTTCAGTTCTCAGTTCTCTGGTTCTTAAGTTTCCCGGTTCTTCAGTTCTCAGTTCTTCGCTCCTCATTTCTTCGGTTCTCAGTTCTCCGGTTCTTAAGTTCTCCGTTTCTTGAGCTGTCAGTTCTTTAGTTCTCCGGTTGTTCCTTCAGTTCTCAGTTTTTCGGTTCTTAATTCTTCCGTTCTCAGTTCTCTGGTTCTTAAGTTCTCCGGTTCTTCATTTCTCAGTCCTTCAGTTCTCTTTCTTTCTCTAACTTTTTTTCTTTAGTTCTCAGTTTTTCAGTTCTCAGTTCTCTGGTTCTTAAGTTTCCCGGTTTTTCAGTTCTCAGTTCTTCGCTTCTCATTTCTTCGGTTCTCAGTTCTCCGGTTCTTAAGTTCTCAGTTCTTGAGTTGTCAGTTCTTCAGTTCTCCGGTTGTTCCTTCAGTTCTCAGTTTTTCGGTTCTTAATTCTTCCGTTCTCAGTTCTCTGGTTCTTAAGTTCTCCGGTTCTTCATTTCTCAGTCCTTCAGTTCTCTTTCTTTCTCTAACTTTTTTCTTTAGTTCTCAGTTTTTCAGTTCTCAGTTCTCTGGTTCTTAAGTTCCCCGGTTCTTCAGTTCTCAGTTCTTCGGTTCTCATTTCTTCGGTTCTCAGTTCTCCGGTTCTTAAGTTCTCCGTTTCTTAAGTTTTCCGGTTATTCAGTTGTCAGTTCTTCAGCTCTCCGGTTGTTCCTTCAGTTCTCCGGTTCTTCAGCTCTCAGTTCCTCGGTTCTCAGTTTTTCGGTTCTCAGTTCTTCGGTTTTCATTTCTTCAGTTCTCTTTCTTCATTTTCTTTCTTTCTCTAACTTTTTTTCTTTAGTTCTCAGTTCTGCAGTTCTCAATTCTTCGGTTCTCAGTTCTCTGGTTCTTAAGTTTTTCACTTCTCAGTGAGGCTCTGGTTCCTTTTTTTTGCTGCTTACGCCCTATTTAAGTTATCTCAAAAAATTGTTAAAACCCGCATCTGTTGAAGCTTGTACTATTTTAATTACATTTACAAGATCATATCAGCACTCAAGCATCAAACATAAGTTGTAAACACTACTATTTTTACATCATGGAACTTGTAGATTACCTACAAGTAAAAATACAACATTTCTGCGAATCATGGCGATGTTATCGTACCAATAGTAAATTTAGAAACCATAGTCATCTGGAGATTTCCCAAATAGTGAAGTACCAAAACTTGCACCAGATAACGAACCGTATAAAAGGCAAGAAAATCTGTCAACGACCAAACCGAAACCATGGCTCACCAACTTTGGTTCGCAAGTCTTTTCCTCGCCGTCCTAACGTCGAACGCCGCCAAGATCCCAGGTAAGAGATACCAAAGAAGTATATAGTTTACACAGGTTGTAACGGCAGATCCACGGATCGTCAACGGAGAAGTGGCAACAAAGGGGCAATTCCCTTGGCAAGTGGGAGTGGTCAGTATCGACAATATCCTCGAAGGTACCATTTTGAGCTACTGCGGAGGCGCCATCATCAGCGAAGAGTGGATTTTGACCGCGGCTCGTTGCGTGGACGAGTAAGTACAAAACGGCCGTCGTTGGCGTCGTTGATGGGCCATTTCAGTGCCGTCGTTTCCATCATCATGTACGACACCCTGAATCTCGACAGCACCGACAGCAAGGTCCAAGCTAGCAACAACTTTGTGGTCCATGAAGGATTCGATCCTGAGAATTTGAAGAACGATATCGCTTTGGTCCAGTTGAGCACACCGTTGACCTTCGACGGTAAGTCTGAGGAGACTTCGCGACTGACTAACTCTTTCGTGCAGAAAATGTTTCAGCGATCGCCCTCGCCGAAGAGGAGCTCCAAGCCAACACCACAGTAACGGTCGCCGGTTGGGGGCAAACCAGAGATAGTCTGTATGCGCTGCAAGTGCCCACCGAATCTAACCTCCTGTTTTAGTCGATATTGATCACAAGTACGACATTCTTCGTTTCATCAATGTTACCACGATCGACAATGAAGAATGCACTGTGGTTTATGGGGATGCTGTGATCACTGATGCGGTCGTCTGCACTAACCCCGGAAGACCGGTGAGGAATCCGTGCTTCGGAGATGATGGAGACCCGGTGATCGCCGACGGGGACGACGGACCTATCCACGTGGCTATTTTCAGTTTCTTGAGTCTTTTTGGGTGCGACAATGGCAATTTCCCAGTTGGGTATACCAGGACTGCTTATTATAGAGACTGGATCAGGAACGTAACCGGCGTTTAACATCTGTGTCTTAAATACTTTATTGTTCTAAATACCAGGTTACACCAAGTAAAGAATTTAAGTCAATTTTTTTTATTTAATTTAAAATCTGTCAAACTTACTTGGTTGGAACTGATCTGTCAGAATTTGACAGATTTATACAAAAAAGTAAAACTTTACGGCTCAAAAAAAGAGGCCATACAAACACCTTTTCCTAATCATCGGCTAAAAAAACTTATGACAATTTTTTTTAATTCTTTTGTGATCATCGCTTAAAAAATTCTTAAAAAATTGTGTTATTAGGAGCAGAACATGCTACTTTTTCTTTAAACGCCAAAAATCGTCCACGAAAACCAAATTTGACAGTTCACTAACCTCAATGACATAATTAAATGACATGAAAACTTTTCAAAGCACAGTCTTTTTTAATTGAGCGGCAGACAAAATCGCCATTTGTCATTGCCTATTGACGTATATAGTGTCACGTTTTTCTGACGTTTGAAGAAAAAAGTGCTTTTTTGGCCTTATCTGAATTGTAGTCCAAGCGTGAGAGCCAAAAAAAAAAAACTATTAAATCGAAATATCGTAATGTCGAAATGTGTCCAAATATCGAAATGTCGAAATATCAAAATATAGATATAGTTTAAGACAGAGATACAGAGAAGTAAAGACACTATAGAAAATCGTAAAGACCACCAAAATAGAAAAAAGCAAAGATAATAAACTAAACGAAAACAAATTAATAATGACTACATAAATAAAATAACAAAAAAAAAAAATAATTGATATATTTTCTTATTAACAATTTGTTGTTTCTGTCTTCTGTCGGAAATGTCCAAATGTCGAATTGTCTAAATATCTAAACCTCCAAATGCCTAAATGTCGAAATCTCAAAACGTCAAAATGTCAAAATGTCAAAATATCAAAATATCAAAATGTCAAAATGTCAAAATGTCGATATATCGAAATGTCGAAATATCAAAATATAGATATAGATGGAGACAGAGATAGAGAGAAGTATAGACACTATAGAAAATCGTCAAGACCACCAAAATAGAAAAAAGCAAAGATAATAAACTAAACGAAAACAAATAATTACTACATGACAGAAATAACAAAAAAAAATTGTTATTGTTATATTTTCTTATAAACAATTCGTTGTTTCTGTCTTCTGTCGGAAATCTCCAAATGACGAATTGTCGAAATATCAAAATCTCCAAATGCCTAAATGTCGAAATGTCAAAATGTCAAAGAGTCAAAACGTCAAAATGTCAAAATGTCAAAATGTTGAAATGTCGCAATATCAAAATATACGTATAGATGGAGACAGAGATAGAGAGAAGTATAGACACTATAGAAAATCGTCAAGACCACCAAAATAGAAACAAGCAAAGATAATAAACTAAACGAAAACAAATAATTACTACATAACAGAAATAACAAAAAAAAAATTTTATTGTTATATTTTCTTATAAACAATTCGTTGTTTCTGTCTTCTGTCGGAAATCTCCAAATGTCGAATTGTCGAAATATCGAAATCTGCAAATGCCTAAATGTCGAAACGTCGAAATGTCAAAACGTCAAAATCTCAAAATGACAAAATGTCAAAATGTCAAAATATCAAAATGTCAAAATGTCAAAATGTCGAAATGTCGCAATATCAAAATATATAATCCATTTTTTTATAAACAATTGTCAATGTCAAAATGCAATTAAAGACCAGGTTGTATCACCTAAAAATATGTCTTTTCGGACCGAGCTGTATAGCCGACAGTATTATTAAGGTTATTTTCACCATGTTAAACAACGGAATAAATGTCAGAATTTGACATTCAATGTGACCAACCAAAAATTACTGTTGTTTATACCAACATGACCACATTTTGACAATTGTTTATAAAAAAAAATGGATAATACATATAGATGGAGACAGAGATAGAGAGAAGTATAGACACTATCAAAAATCGTAAAGACCACCAAAATAGAAACAAGCAAAGATAATAAACTAAACGAAAACAAATAATTACTACATAACAGAAATAACAAAAAAAAATTTTATTGTTATATTTTCTTATAAACAATTCGTTGTTTCTGTCTTCTGTCGGAAATCTCCAAATGTCGAATTGTCGAAATATCGAAATCTGCAAATGCCTAAATGTCGAAACGTCGAAATGTCAAAACGTCAAAATCTCAAAATGACTAAATGTCAAAATGTCAAAATATCAAAATGTCAAAATGTCAAAATGTCGAAATGTCGCAATATCAAAATATATAATCCATTTTTTTATAAACAATTGTCAATGTCAAAATGCAATTAAAGACCAGGTTGTATCACCTAAAAATATGTCTTTTCGGACCGAGCTGTATAGCCGACAGTATTATTAAAGTTATTTTCACCATGTTAAACAACGGAATAAATGTCAGAATTTGACATTCAATGTGACCAACCAAAAATTACTGTTGTTTATACTAACATGACCACATTTTGACATTTGTTTATAAAAAAAATGAATAATACATATAGATGGAGACAGAGATAGAGAGAAGTATAGACACTATCAAAAATCGTAAAAACCACCAAAATAGAAACAAGCAAAGATAATAAACTAAACGAAAACAAATAATTACTACATAACAGAAATAGCAAAAAAATAAAATTTATTGTTATAGTTTCTTATAAACAATTCGTTGTTTCTGTCTTCTGTCGGAAATCTCCAAATGTCGAATTGTCGAAATATCGAAATCTGCAAATGCCTAAATGTCGAAACGTCGAAATGTCAAAACATCAAAATCTCAAAATGTCAAAATGTCAAAATGTCAAAATATCAAAATGTCAAAATGTCAAAATGTCGAAATGTCGCAATATCAAAATATATAATCCATTTTTTTTATAAACAATTGTCAATGTCAAAATGCAATTAAAGACCAGGTTGTATCACCTAAAAATATGTCTTTTCGGACCGAGCTGTATAGCCGACAGTATTATTAAGGTTATTTTCACCATGTTAAACAACGGAATAAATGTCAGAATTTGACATTCAATGTGACCAACCAAAAATTACTGTTGTTTATACCAACATGACCACATTTTGACAATTGTTTATAAAAAAAAATGGATAATACATATAGATGGAGACAGAGATAGAGAGAAGTATAGACACTATCAAAAATCGTAAAGACCACCAAAATAGAAACAAGCAAAGATAATAAACTAAACGAAAACAAATAATTACTACATAACAGAAATAACAAAAAAAAAAATTTTATTGTTATATTTTCTTATAAACAATTCGTTGTTTCTGTCTTCTGTCGGAAATCTCCAAATGTCGAATTGTCGAAATATCGAAATCTGCAAATGCCTAAATGTCGAAACGTCGAAATGTCAAAACGTCAAAATCTCAAAATGACTAAATGTCAAAATGTCAAAATATCAAAATGTCAAAATGTCAAAATGTCGAAATGTCGCAATATCAAAATATATAATCCATTTTTTTATAAACAATTGTCAATGTCAAAATGCAATTAAAGACCAGGTTGTATCACCTAAAAATATGTCTTTTCGGACCGAGCTGTATAGCCGACAGTATTATTAAAGTTATTTTCACCATGTTAAACAACGGAATAAATGTCAGAATTTGACATTCAATGTGACCAACCAAAAATTACTGTTGTTTATACCAACATGACCACATTTTGACAATTGTTTATAAAAAAAAATGAATAATACATATAGATGGAGACAGAGATAGAGAGAAGTATAGACACTATCAAAAATCGTAAAAACCACCAAAATAGAAACAAGCAAAGATAATAAACTAAACGAAAACAAATAATTACTACATAACAGAAATAGCAAAAAAAAAAATTATTGTTATAGTTTCTTATAAACAATTCGTTGTTTCTGTCTTCTGTCGGAAATCTCCAAATGTCGAATTGTCGAAATATCGAAATCTGCAAATGCCTAAATGTCGAAACGTCGAAATGTCAAAACATCAAAATCTCAAAATGACAAAATGTCAAAATGTCAAAATATCGAAATGTCAAAATGTCAAAATGTCGAAATGTCGCAATATCAAAATATATAATCCATTTTTTTTATAAACAATTATCAATGTCAAAATGCAATTAAAGACCAGGTTGTATCACCTAAAAATATGTCTTTTCGGACCGAGCTGTATAGCCGACAGTATTATTAAGGTTATTTTCACCATGTTAAACAACGGAATAAATGTCAGAATTTGACATTCAATGTGACCAACTAAAAATTACTGTTGTTTATACCAACATGACCACATTTTGACAATTGTTTATAAAAAAAATGGATAATACATATAGATGGAGACAGAGATAGAGAGAAGTATAGACACTATCAAAAATCGTAAAGACCACCAAAATAGAAACAAGCAAAGATAATAAACTAAACGAAAACAAATAATTACTACATAACAGAAATAACAAAAAAAAAATTTTTATTGTTATATTTTCTTATAAACAATTCGTTGTTTCTGTCTTCTGTCGGAAATCTCCAAATGTCGAATTGTCGAAATATCGAAATCTGCAAATGCCTAAATGTCGAAACGTCGAAATGTCAAAACGTCAAAATCTCAAAATGACAAAATGACAAAATGTCAAAATGTCAAAATGTCAAAATATCGAAATGTCAAAATGTCAAAATGTCGAAATGTCGCAATATCAAAATATATAATCCATTTTTTTATAAACAATTGTCAATGTCAAAATGCAATTAAAGACCAGGTTGTATCACCTAAAAATATGTCTTTTCGGACCGAGCTGTATAGCCGACAGTATTATTAAGGTTATTTTCACCATGTTAAACAACGGAATAAATGTCAGAATTTGACATTCAATGTGACCAACCAAAAATTACTGTTGTTTATACCAACATGACCACATTTTGACAATTGTTTATAAAAAAAAATGGATAATACATATAGATGGAGACAGAGATAGAGAGAAGTATAGACACTATCAAAAATCGTAAAGACCACCAAAATAGAAACAAGCAAAGATAATAAACTAAACGAAAACAAATAATTACTACATAACAGAAATAACAAAAAAAAAAAAAAATTATTGTTATATTTTCTTATAAACAATTCGTTGTTTCTGTCTTCTGTCGGAAATCTCCAAATGCCTAAATGTAGAAATGTCGAAACGTCAAAACGTCAAAATGTCGAAATGTCCAAATGTCCAAATATCGAAATGTCGGAATGTGCAAATGTCAAAATATCGAAATGTCACAATGTCTAAATGTGAGAGATGTCGAAATCTCGAAATATCAAAATATTGATATAGTTGGAGGCAGAGATAGAGAGAGAGAGAAGTATAGACACTATAGAAAATCGTAAATACCACCAAAATGAAAACGAGAAAAGATAAAATACTAAAGTAAAACAAGGAACAACTACGCAACTAAAATTAAAAAAAAATGTTTCATAGTTTTTTTTCCTTATTAAAAATTTATTGTTTTGTCTTCTGTCATTTTCAAAATGTCAAAACGTCAAAATATCAAAATGTCAAAATGTCGAAATGAACTTTGAACCCTCGTATATTGTTAGTTTAAAACCAAAGTGTGACACATTAAAAATATTAATTTGGGAATCCAGGAATTCAAAATTTCTAAATACAAATTCGGAAAGTACAAGTTTCCGATTATTCAAAATTTGCAAAATTTAGAATTCTCAATATTAAAGAATTTTATATTTCAACAGCAGAAAATTTCCAGAATTAGAAGTAGGGAATTCAATAATTCAAAATTTTCAAATTCGGAATTTCCACAATTCAAAATTTGCAAATAAAAAAATTCAGAATTTTCAAATTGCAATTCACAATTTACAAGTTGGAAATTTAGATTTTATGAAGTGAAATTTGAAAAGTGCAAAATTCTATGGATTCAAAATTTTCAAATTCCCAAATTCAGAATTTGAAAATTCAGAACTGAAGATTTAAAAATTACCAACATGATTCAAAATTTGAAATGATTCGAAATTTCAGCAAATAAATTTTCTAATTCACAAGTTCACGATTTTCAAATTCAGGATTCCCATAATTTAAAATTGTTCAAAATTCCAAAATTTATTAATCCAAGTGAATTTTATTTTTCAGTCTCAAATTTTCAGAATTAGAATTAGGGAATTCGGATTCAAAATTTCCAAATCCGGAATTTCCACGATTTCCACGAATTTCCGAATTCACGAATTAAAAATTTTGATGCTCAGGAATTTAAAATTCAATTGATTCAAAATTTGGGAATTCAGGATATTCAAAGCACGAACTATTGAAAATTTCAAAATTCAAGATTTCTACGATACAAAATATCTAAACACAAATACGGAAATTCCACAATTCAAAATTTGCAAATTTAAGAATTTAAGATTATAGAGGACGGTACCCATCTTAATCATCGGGTTTTTTGACCTTTCATTTTTGACAGATGACAGTCAGATTTATTTATCAGACGTTGCGATTATCAAATAAACCTCAGAAGGTTAAATGTTGTCGGATCTATCATATCTCCAAAAACAGGTAATCTAGATTTATCAACGTGTCAACATATGACAGTGTTAAAGATTTTGGTAACCGCTGGTTCTCCGACACCCTTCCACCTCGTTCAACGTGGCAACACTGTTGGGAGTGCCCAACCGACAGACCAGCTGTGGTATTAAAGTAATGATACCCGTTGAGAAGCGTTTGTACCCGCTAACTTCCAGTGAGTCTCATTTATGTACAGGATGTTAAAAAAATTCCCAATTGTCAAATCGCCATTGATGACGCCGCCACATACTTAGTTTTATTTCATTTTTTTTTTTTCAGGCGAGGAAGGACTGGCTCATGTCAGCATTGTCGTGAGCGAATGGGAGTTTTCGTACGGACAGAGGGGGCTATCAAAATCTACACCTGTGAGTTGATTTCCGTGTTGATTCATAACATCACGGTGCCTGTGGAAAACGGTGCAATTCACAGTCTCCTGGATGTATGAATAGTCTATACTGGGTATTTTGGCAAGACATTTTTCAGTACAACGTGGAGTGTCTTAAGAAACAGCTGTCCTGCACTTTCAAAACTGAAAGCCAGATTGATAAGTTCTTCAGTGACGCTCGCCAGAAGTTCAGGTACTTGAATTACAAATCTGTTCACTCGATAAGTGATGTTTTGTTTTAGTGCCAAAAATTATCATCTTTTAAAATGCAACTGCTTCCATTTTGCTTATGAACTCTGCAATTTCTTGGGGGTGCATGATGAAGATTTAAAACTTATGGTGATTGGCCAAAATGCTCTTGCGGAGTATGGTTTGATAAGTGGTTTGGCCAGCTTGATTCAAACATTTTGGGGTTCATTCTGAGCATTACACGTGGCCGATGCACTGTTTCCGCCTTTACAGTTCACTGTAATGATTATCTCATTTAGAATAAAAAATGTTGTTTGCAACCTGGTCTGTATGTTGGTGTTGTTCATTGTGTTGTTTTCTGATTATTTTTTCACATTTGTACTCATGTTGTATTTTAGTTCTAGATTTAACTGGTATTCTTGTGTATATTTGCCACACACACACAGTATGTTGGTACATTTAAAGTTCATAAAAAGAAATTATTTTTGAAATTATTGTCACTTTTGACAACCGTACATTGAAAAGGGTAAACGATTTCGAAAAATTAACATTGAAAATCGATTTCCCAGGGTCGAAAACGCGCCAACTTGATATATCGAAAATAAAGTTTTTTCGAATCATATAGAATATCATCAATAATTTTCATTTTTGAAATTTGACAACCGTACATTGAAGAGGGTAAACGATTTCGAAAAATTAACATTGAAAATCGATTTCCCAGGGTCGAAAACGTGCCAACTTGATATACCGAAAGTAAAGTTTTTTCGAATCAAAAATTTTGAAATTTCCGAAAATCGATGATAATTCGGAATGTGAATAAATTAGAAATGGCACCCTAGATATTTTGGCACACTTTAGGTTTATAGAATATCATCAATAATTTTCATTTTTGAAATTTGACAACCGTACGTTGAAAACGGTAAACGATTTCGAAAAATTAACATTGAAATCGATTTCCCAGGGTCGACAACGTGCCAACTTGATATACCGAAAGTAAAGTTTTTTCGAACCAAAAATTTTGAAATTTCCGAAAATCGATGATAATTCGGAATGTGAATAAATTAGAAATGGCACCCTAGATATTTTGGCACACTTTAGGTTTATAGAATATCATCAATAATTTTCATTTTTGAAATTTGACAACCGTACGTTGAAAACGGTAAACGATTTCGAAAAATTAACATTGAAATCGATTTCCCAGGGTCGACAACGTGCCAACTTGATATACCGAAAGTAAAGTTTTTTCGAACCAAAAATTTTGAAATTTCCGAAAATCGATGATAATTCGGAATGTGAATAAATTAGAAATTACACCCTAGATATTTTGGCACATTTTAAATTTATAGAATATCATCAATAATTTTCATTTTTGAAATTTGACAACCGTACATTGAAAACGGTAAACGATTTCGAAAAATTAACATTGACAATCGATTTCCCAGGGTCGAAAACGCGCCAACTTGATATACCGAAAGTAAAGTTTTTTCGAAGCAAAAATTCTGAAATTTCCGAAAATCGATGATAATTCAGAACGTGAATAAATTAGAAATGACACCTTAGATATTTTGGCACATTTTAAGTTTATAAAATATCATCAATAATTTTCATTTTTGAAATTTGACAACCGTACATTGAAAACGGTAAACGATTTCGAAAAATTAACATTGAATACGATTTCCCAGGGTCGAAAACGCGCCAACTGGATATACCGAAAGTAAAGTTTTTTCGACTCAAAAATTTTGAAATTTCCGAAAATCGATGATAATTCGGAAGGTGAATGAATTAGAAATGGCACCCTAGAAATTTTGGCACATTTTAAGTTTATAGAATATCATCAATAATTTTCATTTTTGAAATTTGACAACCGTACATTGAAAACGGTAAACTATTTCGAAAAATTAACATTGAAAACCGATTTCCCAGGGTCGAAAACGCGCCAACTGGATATACCGAAAGTAAAGTTTTTTCGACTCAAAAATTTTGAAATTTCCGAAAATCGATGATAATTCGGAAGGTGAATGAATTAGAAATGGCACCCTAGATATTTTGGCACATTTTAGGTTTATAGAATATCATCAATAATTTTCATTTTTGAAATTTGACAACCGTACACTGAAAACGGTAAACGATTTCGAAAAATTAACATTGAAAATCGATTTCCCAGGGTCGAAAACGCGCCAACTTGATATACCGAAAGTAAAGTTTTTTCGAACCAAAAATTTTGAAATTTCCGAAAATCGATGATAATTCGGAAGGTGAATGAATTAGAAATGGCACCCTAGAAATTTTGGCACATTTTAAGTTTATAGAATATCATCAATAATTTTCATTTTTGAAATTTGACAACCGCACATTGAAAACGGTAAACGATTTCGAAAAATTAACATTGAAAATCGATTTCCCAGGGTCGAAAACGCGCCAACTAGATATACCGAAAGTAAAGTTTTTTCGAACTAAAAATTTTGAAATTTCCGAAAATCGATGATAATTCGGAACGTGAATAAATTAGAAATGGCACCCTAGATATTTTGGCACATTTTAAGTTTATAGAATATCATCAATAATTTTCATTTTTGAAATTTGACAACCGCACATTGAAAACGGTAAACGATTTCGAAAAATTAACATTGACAATCGATTTCCCAGGGTCGAAAACGCGCCAACTTGATATACCGAAAGTAAAGTTTTTTCGAAGCAAAAATTCTGAAATTTCCGAAAATCGATGATAATTCGGAACGTGAATAAATTAGAAATGGCACCCTAGATATTTTGGCACATTTTAAGTTTATAAAATATCAATAATTTTCGTTTTTGAAATTTGACAACCGTACATTGAAAACGGTAAACGATTTCGAAAAATTAACACTGAAAATCGATTTCCCAGGGTCGAAAACGCGCCAACTTGATATACCGAAAGTAAAGTTTTTTCGAAGCAAAAATTCTGAAATTTCCGAAAATCGATGATAATTCGGAACGTGAATAAATTAGAAATGGCACCCTAGATATTTTGACACATTTTAGGTTTATAGAATATCATCAATAATTTTCATTTTTGAAATTTGACAACCGTACATTGAAAACGGTAAACTATTTCGAAAAATTAACATTGAAAATCGATTTCCCAGGGTCGAAAACGTGCCAACTTGATATACCGAAAGTAAAGTTTTTTCGACTCAAAAATTTTGAAATTTCCGAAAATCGATGATAATTCGGAACGTGAATAAATTAGAAATGGCACCCTAGATATTTTGGCACATTTTAAGTTTATAAAATATCATCAATAATTTTCATTTTTGAAATTTGACAACCGTACATTGAAAACGGTAAACGATTTCGAAAAATTAACATTGAATACGATTTCCCAGGGTCGAAAACGCGCCAACTTGATATACCGAAAGTAAAGTTTTTTCGAAGCAAAAAATTTTGAAATTTCCGAAAATCGATGATAATTCGGAACGTGAATAAATTAGAAATGGCACCCTAGATATTTTGGGGCTTTTTAAGTTTATAGAATATCATTAATAATTTTCATTTTTGAAATTTTACAACCGTACATTGAAAACGGTAAACGATATCGAAAAATTAACATTGAGAATTTGATTTCCCAGATAGTGCCAACTTGATATGCATACCAAAAATAAAGTTTTTTGACTCAAAAATTTTGAAATTCAAAAATCCATAACTCGTACATGGGAACGCCACCCGGTATGCTGGTACTTCAGTTGTTGGTTATTTAGCTCTTAGTCCATACATCAGAATCTTTATTCGGAATTACTTCATAATTTAAGACAATGAATGCAACCAAAAATACCGCCAGTGCATTATTTGTTAGCACGATTCGAAGAACCAAATTTGGCAGAAGAATTAAAGCTGGAATGAAGACTTTGAGCACTGAACCTAAAAACTGGTCTTTTCCCCAAATCTGTCAATTTTCCAACAACTACTTTGAGTAGGTCCTCCACTTCCAAGAATTGGCACAAAATGCTGACGAAATGTTGACAGTTCCGATCTAAAATATGATACGTCTTTGCCCTGAAACGACAATTTTTACTGGGGTGAGAAAGAATGGCGCAATATAGTGACGGCGGCGGCTACCTCCACTTATCACGGTTTCTTGAGATGTGTTGTTCCAACTCTGCTTCAGTTTTAGTAGTTTTACCCAAGCAGTATGTTTGGCAGCTCTCATCAACACTCATCTACGAACAGAACAGGTGATAAAATTAAATAATTTTTTTAACAATGTGAAACAAAGGAATGGCGCTATATGCGCGCGCATGGGCGTGGCCTCAAAAGCTACTAAGTAATGATAATAATAATATTATGTAGGGGCAATGTACTTACGGGTTCCGATTTTGAAAATCCTTCGTCCGAAAAGGAATACTCCCAATCGAAGACGACGATGCTGGCGTGGAACACCTCTGTCGAGTTCAAATGAATAAATTAACAATTATTAAGAAATTCGACTCACTAGGTAACTTTGAGGACATTTCATATAATCTGCAGTGAACGACTGCCATTTCCACGGCGAGAACCTGTGAAGACCCAACAGAAAACACAACTTCGCAGCTGTTCAACAATAACCACGAAGAGCTATTAAGTTATTAAATCCAATGTTGCCGAGACTTATGGAACGCGATCTCGTGATCCGGTTGAGCGGTCAGTGATGGTCAAAAGTTTTCTATGATGCAATTCTTGGTTTATCGATATTTTATTAATTCAGATTAAATTCCAGAAATTCAGAATAGAATACAAAATTAGAGCCAAAAGCAGATTGAAAATCAAATTTGGAATAAAATCAATTATCAGCCCGATTTCATGTTGGCTTGCGACTGGTCGCAAGTGCCGGTTGCTATGGAAACGTCGTAACTAAATAGCAGTCAGTAAGGATCAATTTCAAGAGAAATGAAACATGAAATTGAGCCTTACTGCCTAATCCATTGCACCTAATCGCAAATTACGACCCAGAACATGAAATCGGGCTGTATGCCTATCCAGGATTCAGCGTTGTTCGACTTCGTTTTGATTTTGACTTCGATTTCTTTTTCGATAGGCTCTTCGATCTCTTTACTTTGTTTAGTCTATTTAGGCTTTTGGTTTCTTTAGATTTTCTATTCTCTTTTGCCTTCTTTGTCCCCTTTAGTTCTATTAACTCTAAAACTGAGAATCTGAATAACTGAAAAAACGAGAGACTGAAAAACTGAAACACTGAGAATCTGAGCAACTGAGAAACCGAGAAAACAGGAAACAAAAAAAAAAACGAGAAAACTATCAAAACTGAGAAATTGAGACATTGTCAATCCGAGAAACTGGGAAACTGAGAAACGAGACACCGAGAAACTTAGAATAAATAAAATGACAATAGAGAAGATTTTTATTCTCTTTCGAATCAGAAGAATCAGAAGAATCAGAAGAATCAGAAGAATCAGAAGAATCAGAAGAATCAGAAGAATCAGAAGAATCAGAAGAATCAGAAGAATCAGAAGAATCAGAAGAATCAGAAGAATCAGAAGAATCAGAAGAATCAGAAGAATCAGAAGAATCAGAAGAATCAGAAGAATCAGAAGAATCAGAAGAATCAGAAGAATCAGAAGAATCAGAAGAATCAGAAGAATCAGAAGAATCAGAAGAATCAGAAGAATCAGAAGAATCAGAAGAATCAGAAGAATCAGAAGAATCAGAAGAATCAGAAGAATCAGAAGAATCAGAAGAATCAGAAGAATCAGAAGAATCAGAAGAATCAGAAGAATCAGAAGAATCAGAAGAATCAGAAGAATCAGAAGAATCAGAAGAATCAGAAGAATCAGAAGAATCAGAAGAATCAGAAGAATCAGAAGAATCAGAAGAATCAGAAGAATCAGAAGAATCAGAAGAATCAGAAGAATCAGAAGAATCAGACGAATCAGAAGAATCACAAGAATCAGAAGAAACAGAAGAACCAGAAGAACCAGAAGAACCAGAAGAACCAGAAGAACCAGAAGAATCATAAAAGAGTCAGTGGGATCACAGAAGAGAAGAAGAATATTCCAGAAGAATCAGAAGAACCGGCAGAATCATCAAAGAATCTTTAGAATCACAGAAAGTTTAGAACGATCACAAAAGAAATGGAAGGATCACAGAAGAACCACAGAAAAATCGTCAAGAATCACAGAAAAAATCTGAGGGATCACAAAAGAATAGAATCGTAAAATTCACAGAAGATTTACAGAAAAATATGGAAGATCACAGAAGAATCAGGTAAATACGAAGAATTACAGAAGAATCTCAAAAATCGGAAAAATAAAAAGAAAATCAGAATTATCATAAAACTATCAGAGGGATCACAGAAGAAACCAAAAAATCAGAAAGATTACAGAAGAATTAGAAGAACGGGTAGAATCATTAATCAATCGGAAGAATCACAGAAAACCAGAAGGATCACAGAAGAATTAGAAGAATCACAAAATGATCACACAAGATTCAGAAGCATCACAAAAAAATCCCTGAACAATTAGAAGAATCTTAAAAGAATCAGAAGAGTCCCAGCAGAATCATAGAAGAATCCTAAGAACCACAGAAAGTTCAGAAGGATCACAAAAGAATAGAAGGATCACAGAAGAAACAAAAGAATCACAGGTGAACCCCAGAAGCATCGCAAGTATCACAGGAGAAGCACAGACAAATCAGAGGGATCAAAAAAGAATCGGAAGAATGACAGAAGATTCAGATGAATTGGAAAAATCGAGAGAATCACAGAAGAATAGGAAAATTCAGAGAAGAATCAGATAAATAGGAAGAATTACGGAAGAATCACAAAAATTAGAAGGATTATAAAAGAATAAGAGGGATCACAGAAGAAACAGAAGAATCAGAAAGATTACAGAAGAATTAGAGGAACAGGTAGAATCATTAAACAATCGGAAGAATCACAGAAAACTAGAAGGATCACAGAAGGGTCACAGAATATTCAGAAGAATCACAAAAGAATCCTTGAACAATTACAAGATCCTCAAAAGAATCACAGAAGAATTGTAAGAAACACAAAAGAATCCCTGAACAATTAGAAGAATCGCAACAGAATTACAGAGGAATCAGAAGAGTCCCAGCAGAATCACAGAAAGTTCAGAAGGATCACAAAAGAAATAGAATGATCACAGAAGAATCAGAAGGGCCATTGAAAAATCACGGAGAAACACATAAAAATTAGAGGGATCACAAAAGAATCGGAAGAAACACAGAAGATTCAGATGAATTGGAATAATCGAGAAAATCACAGAAAAATCACGGAAGAATCAGATGAATCGGTGGTATCGGTAGAATCACAGAGGATTACGAAAAATCGGAAGAATCTTAAAATTCACAAAAATCAAGAAGATCACAAAAGAACCAGATAAATAGGAAGAATCACAGAAGAATTGAAAAAATTCACAATAGAATCCCTGAACAATTAGAAGAATTGCAACAGAATTACAAAAGAATCAGAAGAGTCCCAGCAGAAGCACAGAAAGTTCAGAAGGATCACAAAAGAAATAGAATGATCACAGAAGAATCAGAAGGATCATTGAAAAATCACGGAGAAACACATAAAAATCAGATGGATCACAAAAGAATCGGAAGAAACACAGAAGATTGAGATGAATTGGAAAAATTGAGAGAATCACAGAAGAATCGGAAAAATCAAAAAAAAAAATCACAGAAGAATTAGAAGAATCGGTGGTATCGGAAGAATCACAGTGGATTACGAAAAATCGGAAGAATCTTAAAATTCACAAAAGAATTACACAAAAGTCAAGAAGATCACAGAAGAATCAGATAAATAGGAAGAATCACAGAAGAATTGAAAGAATCACAAAAGAATAACTGAACAATTAGAAGAATCGCAACAGAATTACAAAAGAATCCGAAGAGTCCCAGCAGAATCACAGAAAGTTCAGAAGGATCACAAAAGAAATGGAATGATCACAGAAGAATCAGAAGGGCCATTGAAAAATCACGGAGAAACACATAAAAATTAGAGGGATCACAAAACAATCGGAAGAAACACAGAAGATTCAGATGAATTGGAAGAATCGAGAGAATCACAGAAGAATCGGAAAAATCACAAAAAAATCACAGAAGAATGAGAAGAATCGGTGGTATCGGAAGAATCACAGAGGATTACGAAAAATCGGAAGAATCTTAAAATTCACAAAAGAATTACACAAAAATCAAGAAGATCACAGAAGAATCAGATAAATAGGAAGAATCACAGAAGAATTGAAAGAAACACAAAAGAATTCCTGAACAATTAGAAGAATTGCAACAGAATTAATCAGAAGAGTCCCAGCAGAATCACAGAAAGTTCAGTAGGATCACAAAAGAAATACAATGATCACAGAAGAATCAGAAGGATCATTGAAAAATCACGGAGAAACACATAAAAATCAGAGGGATTACAAAAGAATCGGAAGAAACACAGAAGATTCAGATGAATTGGAAGAATCGAGAGAATCGTAGAAGAATCGGAAAAATCACAAAAAAATCACAGAAGAATCAGAAGAATCGGTGGTATCGGAAGAATCACGGAGGATTACGAAAAATCGGAAGAATCTTAAAATTCACAAAAGAATTACACAAAAATCAAGAAGATCACAGAAGAATCAGATAAATAGGAAGAATCACAGAAGAATTGTAAGAAACACAAAAGAATCCCTGAACAATTAGAAGAATCGCAACAGAATTACAGAAGAATCAGAAGAGTCCCAGCAGAATCACAGAAAGTTCAGTAGGATCATAAAAGAAATAGAATGATCACAGAAGAATCAGAAGGACCATTGAAAAATCACGGAGAAACACATAAAAATCAGAGGGATCACAAAAGAATCGGAAGAAACACAGAAGATTCAGATGAATTGGAAGAATCGAGAGAATCACAGAAGAATCGGAAAAATCACAAAAAAATCACAGAAGAATCAGAAGAATCGCTGGTATCGGAAGAATCACAGAGGATTACGAAAAATCGGAAGAATCTTAAAATTCACAAAAGAATTACACAAAAATCAAGAAGATCACAGAAGAATTGAAAGAAACACAAAAGAATCGCCATCTTCTTTCTATTCTGATTTGTAGTTTTCTTTCAAAAAATTCTGCACTATGGGTGTATTCTACTAAATTCTGATCGGTCGATTCGCTTCTGATTTTGATTTTGATCACGTATTCAGTTCTAGATTTCATGTGTTTCGATTTTAACTTTTAACTTGAACTTAATTCTGGATTTGAAATTGAATTGCGATTGTGATTTGGGATAGAATTATCACAAAATTGGATTTTTAATTCTAATTACTCTAATTCGACTTCACTTCATTGTATTGTGGATTCTGTCGAAATTTCGACCCGATTCTAGATTCGATTTTCGATTCTCTGAATTTGAATGGATTCGGGATTCTATTCTAATTCTGATATAACTTCGAGAAACTAGAAACTGCATCACGGAAAGCGTTCGGCCCCCACCTAATTTCCAACCGCTCCATAAATCTTGCCACGACTGTACCAATTCTTCGGGGTGGTTTTTGTTGGGGCAGGTAGAGAACAGCTGCCAGTTGTTTTTCGTAGTTTTGCCTCCTCCACACGCAGGTACTCAGGTTGTTTTGTCCGATGGAAGTTACAGTTTACTGCAGAGTGTATGAAACGTACCCCGGTGAGTCGAATATCCAATAGAAGGAATTTTTAATGTGTTCGTTTGAACTCAACAGGGGTGTTCCACGCCAGCATAGTCGCTTTCGGATGGGAGTATTCTTACATGTGGGATGTGGGATACTCAAAATCGGAACCCGTGAGTATACTTGTTGTCGTCACTTTATTTCACATTGTTAACAATTTTTGCATCACTTGTTCTTTGCAGAAGACTCTCAACGACAGTGGGAAGTGGGAACCGTATTACCTCGGTGTGACTACGAAAACCGAAGGAGAGTTGGAAGAGCACATCTCAAGAAACCGTCAAATGTGGAGGTAGTATTTATATCACTTATAGTGGGAGAGAGGACGAAATAGATTTCCTATAGATACGATATACTTGCGTAAAATTTTGTTTGTGTCACTAAGCGGAGGCCTGTTTTGGCCACGGCATAAAATTCTGACGTCATTTCCGGTTGTTACTTTGACTATATACAATAAAATAAAAACGTCGCGATTTGTCGTAGATTTTTGAAATTGTCAAAATTTTTGAGTTGAAAAAACTTCATTTTTGTTATGTCAAGTTGGTACTCGTTTTATATGTTTTCGCTCATGGGAAATCGACTCACAATGTTAACTTTCCGATATCATTTACCGTAACTTGACAAAAAGCATTTCCGAAAGAAAATCGAGTTGCCATGGGCCGAGTTGGATGCAGCACCACTAGTACTATTTTATTGTACGCTCCGTTTAGTTTGCGTTTGTACTGACTCACAAATACACAATTTATCTATAGGAAATCTATACCGTCACCATTAAGACCATTACTTCATTCTCACTCATTAAAATTGTCGTTTCAGGGCAAGGGCGGGCGAGAGCTGCCGGACTTTCGTCAGCTTCTTGTGCGACTTTTTGGAAGTTGCGGACCTGCTCAAAGAAGTTGTGGGAAGATTGACAAAAATGGGAAAAATACCAGATTTTCGATCGAAGCGGAAAAGTTTTCCTTCCAGTTTTAATTTTCGTAGAAGGTTTAGTTTTTCAAGTAGTAGTGGTAATAAACTATCTTAGTTGCATTGTCGGTATTCTTCTTTTGGGATTTTGTACTTTGATTTGTTTTCACTCAATTCTGTTTTCAACGAGAGTGAAACTAAACAAAAGAAGCCAGAAAAACTTTAAAGACAAAAAAAACCTAAAAAGACAACATGAAAGTTCAAGATCAATCTTAAGGTTTTACAAAAGAAATTAAAAAGACTAAAAAAAGGAATTTCGAAATAAACAAACTGGAAACAAAATTAGAAACCACAAAACTACAAACAAAGGAATTATAATCCAGAAAATTTATATGAGAAAACAATAAACTAGGAAAAAATTGGTACACTAAAAATTAGAAAATATATGTACTAGCACACTAGAAAGTCAGAAAATTCAAACTAAAATTAGGAACTAGAAACTAGGAAATTAAAAAATGGGAAACTAAGAACCTAGAAACAAAATAAAATGTCATTGGAAAAGTTAAAACTGGAAACAATAAGCTAGAAAACTAGGAAACTAAAAATTATTTAACTAGTGGGTAGGAAAATATTTAACTATTTAACCAGTGGCACAAAATAGGAACTAGAAAAATAGAAATAAAAACTAGGAACTTTCTACAAGAGGTCCCAATAGGCTTCATGGCGTTATTATCTGTTCAAATTTGACATTGTAATGATGAAAAGAGCTCCGAATTTAGACAAATTACGCCCTCAAAGGCAGAATGAATTTTTTACAGATTTTTTTCGAGTGGCGCAGCCACCATTTTTCACACTTTCTACAAGAGGTCCCAGTAGGCTTCATGGCGTTATTATCTGTTCAAATTTGACATTGTAATGATGAAAACATCTCCAAATTTAGACAAATTACGCCCTCAAAGGCAGAATGAATTTTTTACAGATTTTTTTCGAGTGGCGCAGCCACCATTTTTCACACTTTCTACAATAAGATTCCATAGGCCTCAGGGCGTTATTATCTGTTCAAATTTGAAATTTTAATGATGAAAACAGCTCCGAATTTAGACAAATTACGCCCTCAAAGGCAGAATGAATTTTTTACAGATTTTTTTTCGAGTGGCGCATCCACCATTTTTTACACTTTCTACAATAAGTCTCCATAGGCCTCAGGGCGTTATTATCTGTTCAAATTTGACATTGTAATGATGAAAACAGCTCCGAATTTAGACAAATTACGCCCTCAAAGGCAGAATGAATTTTTTACAGAATTTTTTCGAGTGGCGCATCCACCATTTTTCACACTTTCTACAATAAGTCCCCATAGGCTTCAGGGCGTTATTATCTGTTCAAATTTGACATTGTGATGATGAAAACAGCTCCGAATTTAGACAAATTACGCCCTCAAAGGCAGAATGAATTTTTTACAGAATTTTTTCGAGTGGCGCATCCACCATTTTTCACACTTTCTACAATAAGTCCCCATAGGCTTCAGGGCGTTATTATCTGTTCAAATTTGACATTGTGATGATGAAAACAGCTCCGAATTTAGACAAATTACGCCCTCAAAGGCAGAATGAATTTTTTACAGAATTTTTTCGAGTGGCGCATCCACCATTTTTCACACTTTCTACAATAAGTCCCCATAGGCTTCAGGGCGTTATTATCTGTTCAAATTTGACATTGTGATGATGAAAACAGCTCCGAATTTAGACAAATTACGCCCTCAAAGGCAGAATGAATTTTTTACAGAATTTTTTCGAGTGGCGCATCCACCATTTTTCACACTTTCTACAATAAGTCCCCATAGGCTTCAGGGCGTTATTATCTGTTCAAATTTGACATTGTGATGATGAAAACAGCTCCGAATTTAGACAAATTACGCCCTCAAAGGCAGAATGAATTTTTTACAGAATTTTTTCGAGTGGCGCATCCACCATTTTTCACACTTTCTACAATAAGTCCCCATAGGCTTCAGGGCGTTATTATCTGTTCAAATTTGACATTGTGATGATGAAAACAGCTCCGAATTTAGACAAATTACGCCCTCAAAGGCAGAATGAATTTTTTACAGAATTTTTTCGAGTGGCGCATCCACCATTTTTCACACTTTCTACAATAAGTCCCCATAGGCTTCAGGGCGTTATTATCTGTTCAAATTTGACATTGTGATGATGAAAACAGCTCCGAATTTAGACAAATTACGCCCTCAAAGGCAGAATGAATTTTTTACAGATTTTTTTCGAGTGGCGCATCCACCATTTTTCACACTTTCTACAATAATTCCCAATGGGGTTCAGGGCGTTATTATCTGTTCAAATTTGACATTGTGATGATGAAAACAGCTCCGAATTTAGACAAATTACGCCCTCAAAGGCAGAATGAATTTTTTACAGATTTTTTTCGAGTGGCGCATCCACCATTTTTCACACTTTCTACAATAAGTCCCCATAGGCTTCATGGCGTTATTATGTGTTCAAATTTGTCATTGTAATGATGAAAACAGCTCCGAATATAGACAAATTACGC
This sequence comes from Diaperis boleti, assembly GCA_963583935.1. Lineage (NCBI taxonomy): Eukaryota > Metazoa > Arthropoda > Insecta > Coleoptera > Tenebrionidae > Diaperis > Diaperis boleti. Next base: position 2,335,501 of record OY757245.1, on the reverse strand, counting down.
CCCCAAAGGCAGAATGAATTTTTTACAGATTTTTTTCGTGTGGCGCATCCACCATTTTTCACTCTTTCTGCAATAAGTCTCAATAGGCTTCAGGGCGTTATTATCTGTACAAATTTGACATTGTAATGATGAAAACAGCTCCGAATTTAGACAAATTACGCCCTCAAAGGCAGAATGAATTTTTTACAGATTTTTTTTCGAGTGGCGCATCCACCATTTTTCACACTTTCTACAATAAGTCCCCATAGGCTTCAGGGCGTTATTATCTGTTCAAATTTGACATTGTAATGATGAAAACAGCTCCGAATTTAGACAAATTACGCCCTCAAAGGCAGAATGAATTTTTTACAGATTTTTTTCGAGTGGCGCAGCCACCATTTTTCACACTTTCTACACGAGGTCCCAGTAGGCTTCATGGCGTTATTATCTGTTCAAATTTGACATTGTGATGATGAAAACAGCTCCGAATTTAGACAAATTACGCCCTCAAAGGCAGAATGAATTTTTTACAGATTTTTTTCGAGTGGCGCATCCACCATTTTTCACACTTTCTACAATAATTCCCAATGGGGTTCAGGGCGTTATTATCTGTTCAAATTTGACATTGTGATGATGAAAACAGCTCCGAATTTAGACAAATTACGCCCTCAAAGGCAGAAGGAATTTTTTACAGATTTTTTTCGAGTGGCGCATCCACCATTTTTCACACTTTCTACAATAATTCCCAATGGGGTTCAGGGCGTTATTATCTGTTCAAATTTGACATTGTGATGATGAAAACAGCTCCGAATATAGACAAATTACGCCCCCAAAGGCAGAATGAATTTTTTACAGATTTTTTTCGAGTGGCGCAGCCACCATTTTTCACACTTTCTACACGAGGTCCCAGTAGGCTTCATGGCGTTATTATCTGTTCAAATTTGACATTGTGATGATGAAAACAGCTCCGAATTTAGACAAATTACGCCCTCAAAGGCAGAATGAATTTTTTACAGATTTTTTTCGAGTGGCGCATCCACCATTTTTCACACTTTCTACAATAAGTCCCCATAGGCTTCATGGCGTTATTATGTGTTCAAATTTGACATTGTGATGATGAAAACAGCTCCGAATTTAGACAAATTACGCCCTCAAAGGCAGAATGAATTTTTTACAGATTTTTTTCGAGTGGCGCATCCACCATTTTTCACACTTTCTACAATAATTCCCAATGGGGTTCAGGGCGTTATTATCTGTTCAAATTTGACATTGTGATGATGAAAACAGCTCCGAATTTAGACAAATTACGCCCTCAAAGGCAGAATGAATTTTTTACAGATTTTTTTCGAGTGGCGCATCCACCATTTTTCACACTTTCTACAATAATTCCCAATGGGGTTCAGGGCGTTATTATCTGTTCAAATTTGACATTGTGATGATGAAAACAGCTCCGAATTTAGACAAATTACGCCCTCAAAGGCAGAATGAATTTTTTACAGATTTTTTTCGAGTGGCGCATCCACCATTTTTCACACTTTCTACAATAAGTCCCCATAGGCTTCATGGCGTTATTATGTGTTCAAATTTGTCATTGTAATGATGAAAACAGCTCCGAATATAGACAAATTACGCCCCCAAAGGCAGAATGAATTTTTTACAGATTTTTTTCGTGTGGCGCATCCACCATTTTTCACTCTTTCTGCAATAAGTCTCAATAGGCTTCAGGGCGTTATTATCTGTACAAATTTGACATTGTAATGATGAAAACAGCTCCGAATTTAGACAAATTACGCCCTCAAAGGCAGAATGAATTTTTTACAGATTTTTTTCGAGTGGCGCAGCCACCATTTTTCACACTTTCTACACGAGGTCCCAGTAGGCTTCATGGCGTTATTATCTGTTCAAATTTGACATTGTGATGATGAAAACAGCTCCGAATTTAGACAAATTACGCCCTCAAAGGCAGAATGAATTTTTTACAGATTTTTTTCGAGTGGCGCATCCACCATTTTTCACACTTTCTACAATAAGTCCCCATAGGCTTCAGGGCATTATTATCTGTTCAAATTTGACATTGTGATGATGAAAACAGCTCCGAATTTAGACAAATTACGCCCTCAAAGGCAGAATGAATTTTTTACAGATTTTTTTCGAGTGGCGCATCCACCATTTTTCACACTTTCTACAATAAGTCCCCATAGGCTTCAGGGCGTTATTATCTGTTTAAATTTGACATTGTAATGATGAAAACAGCTCCGAATTTAGACAAATTACGCCCTGAAAGGCAGAATGAATTTTTTACAGATTTTTTTCGAGTGGCGCAGCCACCATTTTTCACACTTTCTACAATAAGTCTCCATAGGCCTCAGGGCGTTATTATCTGTTCAAATTTGACATTGTAATGATGAAAAGAGCTCCGAATTTAGACAAATTACGCCCTCAAAGGCAGAATGAATTTTTTACAGATTTTTTTCGAGTGGCGCAGCCACCATTTTTCACACTTTCTACAAGAGGTCCCAGTAGGCTTCATGGCGTTATTATCTGTTCAAATTTGACATTGTAATGATGAAAACATCTCCAAATTTAGACAAATTACGCCCTCAAAGGCAGAATGAATTTTTTACAGATTTTTTTCGAGTGGCGCAGCCACCATTTTTCACACTTTCTACAATAAGTCTCCATAGGCCTCAGGGCGTTATTATCTGTTCAAATTTGACATTGTAATGATGAAAACAGCTCCGAATTTAGACAAATTACGCCCTCAAAGGCAGAATAAATTTTTTACAGATTTTTTTCGAGTGGCGCAGCCACCATTTTTCACACTTTCTACAATAAGTCTCCATAGGCCTCAGGGCGTTATTATCTGTTCAAATTTGACATTGTAATGATGAAAAGAGCTCCGAATTTAGACAAATTACGCCCTCAAAGGCAGAATGAATTTCTTACAGATTTTTTTCGAGTGGCGCAGCCACCATTTTTCACACTTTCTACAAGAGGTCCCAGTAGGCTTCATGGCGTTATTATCTGTTCAAATTTGACATTGTAATGATGAAAACAGCTCCAAATTACGCCCTCAAAGGCAGAATAAATTTTTTACAGATTTTTTTCGAGTGGCGCAGCCACCATTTTTCACACTTTCTACAATAAGTCTCCATAGGCCTCAGGGCGTTATTATCTGTTCAAATTTGACATTGTAATGATGAAAGCAGCTCCGAATTTAGACAAATTACGCCCTCAAAGGCAGAATGAATTTTTTACAGATTTTTTTCGAGTGGCGCAGCCACCATTTTTCACACTTTCTACAAGAGGTCCCAGTAGGCTTCATGGCGTTATTATCTGTTCAAATTTGACATTGTAATGATGAAAACAGCTCCAAATTACGCCCTCAAAGGCAGAATTAATTTTTTACAATTTTTTTCGAGTGGCGCATCCACCATTTTTCACACTTTCTACAATAAGTCTCCATAGGCCTCAGGGCGTTATTATCTGTTCAAATTTGACATTGTAATGATGAAAGCAGCTCCGAATTTAGACAAATTACGCCCTCAAAGGCAGAATGAATTTTTTACAGATTTTTTTCGAGTGGCGCAGCCACCATTTTTCACACTTTCTACAATAAGTCTCCATAGGCCTCAGGGCGTTATTATCTGTTCAAATTTGACATTGTAATGATGAAAACAGCTCCGAATTTAGACAAATTACGCCCTCAAAGGCAGAATAAATTTTTTACAGATTTTTTTCGAGTGGCGCAGCCACCATTTTTCACACTTTCTACAATAAGTCTCCATAGGCCTCAGGGCGTTATTATCTGTTCAAATTTGACATTGTAATCCTGAAAACAGCTCCGAATTTAGACAACTTACGCCCTCAAAGGCAGAATGAATTTCTTACAGATTTTTTTCGAGTGGCGCAGCCACCATTTTTCACACTTTCTACAAGAGGTCCCAGTAGGCTTCATGGCGTTATTATCTGTTCAAATTTGACATTGTAATGATGAAAGCAGCTCCGAATTTAGACAAATTACGCCCTCAAAGGCAGAATGAATTTTTTACAGATTTTTTTCGAGTGGCGCAGCCACCATTTTTCACACTTTCTACAATAAGTCTCCATAGGCCTCAGGGCGTTATTATCTGTTCAAATTTGACATTGTAATGATGAAAACAGCTCCGAATTTAGACAAATTACGCCCTCAAAGGCAGAATAAATTTTTCACAGATTTTTTTCGAGTGGCGCAGCCACCATTTTTCACACTTTCTACAATAAGTCTCCATAGGCCTCAGGGCGTTATTATCTGTTCAAATTTGACATTGTAATCCTGAAAACAGCTCCGAATTTAGACAACTTACGCCCTCAAAGGCAGAATGAATTTCTTACAGATTTTTTTCGAGTGGCGCAGCCACCATTTTTCACACTTTCTACAAGAGGTCCCAGTAGGCTTCATGGCGTTATTATCTGTTCAAATTTGACATTGTAATGATGAAAACAGCTCCAAATTACGCCCTCAAAGGCAGAATTAATTTTTTACAATTTTTTTCGAGTGGCGCATCCACCATTTTTCACACTTTCTACAATAAGTCTCCATAGGCCTCAGGGCGTTATTATCTGTTCAAATTTGACATTGTAATGATGAAAGCAGCTCCGAATTTAGACAAATTACGCCCTCAAAGGCAGAATGAATTTTTTACAGATTTTTTTCGAGTGGCGCAGCCACCATTTTTCACACTTTCTACAAGAGGTCCCAGTAGGCTTCATGGCGTTATTATCTGTTCAAATTTGACATTGTAATGATGAAAACATCTCCAAATTTAGACAAATTACGCCCTCAAAGGCAGAATGAATTTTTTACAATTTTTTTCGAGTGGCGCATCCACCATTTTTCACACTTTCTACAATAAGTCTCCATAGGCCTCAGGGCGTTATTATCTGTTCAAATTTGACATTGTAATGATGAAAACAGCTCCGAATTTAGACAAATTACGCCCTCAAAGGCAGAATGAATTTTTTACAGATTTTTTTCGAGTGGCGCAGCCACCATTTTTCACACTTTCTACAATAAGTCTCCATAGGCCTCAGGGCGTTATTATCTGTTCAAATTTGACATTGTAATGATGAAAACAGCTCCGAATTTAGACAAATTACTTCCTCAAAGGCAGAATTAATTTTTTACAGATTTTTTTCGAGTGGCGCATCCACCAATTTTCACACTTTCTACAATAAGTCTCCATAGGCCTCAGGGCGTTATTATCTGTTCAAATTTGACATTGTAATGATGAAAGCAGCTCCGAATTTAGACAAATTACGCCCTCAAAGGCAGAATGAATTTTTTACAGATTTTTTTCGAGTGGCGCAGCCACCATTTTTCACACTTTCTACAATAAGTCTCCATAGGCCTCAGGGCGTTATTATCTGTTCAAATTTGACATTGTAATGATGAAAACAGCTCCAAATTACGCCCTCAAAGGCAGAATTAATTTTTTACAATTTTTTTCGAGTGGCGCATCCACCATTTTTCACACTTTCTACAATAAGTCTCCATAGGCCTCAGGGCGTTATTATCTGTTCAAATTTGACATTGTAATGATGAAAGCAGCTCCGAATTTAGACAAATTACGCCCTCAAAGGCAGAATGAATTTTTTACAGATTTTTTTCGAGTGGCGCAGCCACCATTTTTCACACTTTCTACAAGAGGTCCCAGTAGGCTTCATGGCGTTATTATCTGTTCAAATTTGACATTGTAATGATGAAAACATCTCCAAATTTAGACAAATTACGCCCTCAAAGGCAGAATGAATTTTTTACAGATTTTTTTCGAGTGGCGCAGCCACCATTTTTCACACTTTCTACAATAAGTCTCCATAGGCCTCAGGGCGTTATTATCTGTTCAAATTTGACATTGTAATGATGAAAACAGCTCCGAATTTAGACAAATTACGCCCTCAAAGGCAGAATAAATTTTTTACAGATTTTTTTCGAGTGGCGCAGCCACCATTTTTCACACTTTCTACAATAAGTCTCCATAGGCCTCAGGGCGTTATTATCTGTTCAAATTTGACATTGTAATCCTGAAAACAGCTCCGAATTTAGACAAATTACGCCCTCAAAGGCAGAATGAATTTCTTACAGATTTTTTTCGAGTGGCGCAGCCACCATTTTTCACACTTTCTACAAGAGGTCCCAGTAGGCTTCATGGCGTTATTATCTGTTCAAATTTGACATTGTAATGATGAAAACAGCTCCGAATTTAGACAAATTACTTCCTCAAAGGCAGAATTAATTTTTTACAGATTTTTTTCGAGTGGCGCATCCACCAATTTTCACACTTTCTACAATAAGTCTCCATAGGCCTCAGGGCGTTATTATCTGTTCAAATTTGACATTGTAATCCTGAAAACAGCTCCGAATTTAGACAAATTACGCCCTCAAAGGCAGAATGAATTTCTTACAGATTTTTTTCGAGTGGCGCAGCCACCATTTTTCACACTTTCTACAAGAGGTCCCAGTAGGCTTCATGGCGTTATTATCTGTTCAAATTTGACATTGTAATGATGAAAACAGCTCCAAATTACGCCCTCAAAGGCAGAATTAATTTTTTACAATTTTTTTCGAGTGGCGCATCCACCATTTTTCACACTTTCTACAATAAGTCTCCATAGGCCTCAGGGCGTTATTATCTGTTCAAATTTGACATTGTAATGATGAAAGCAGCTCCGAATTTAGACAAATTACGCCCTCAAAGGCAGAATGAATTTTTTACAGATTTTTTTCGAGTGGCGCAGCCACCATTTTTCACACTTTCTACAATAAGTCTCCATAGGCCTCAGGGCGTTATTATCTGTTCAAATTTGACATTGTAATGATGAAAACAGCTCCGAATTTAGACAAATTACGCCCTCAAAGGCAGAATAAATTTTTTACAAATTTTTTTCGAGTGGCGCATCCACCAATTTTCACACTTTCTACAATAAGTCTCCATAGGCCTCAGGGCGTTATTATCTGTTCAAATTTGACATTGTAATGATGAAAACAGCTCCAAATTACGCCCTCAAAGGCAGAATTAATTTTTTACAATTTTTTTCGAGTGGCGCATCCACCATTTTTCACACTTTCTACAATAAGTCTCCATAGGCCTCAGGGCGTTATTATCTGTTCAAATTTGACATTGTAATGATGAAAGCAGCTCCGAATTTAGACAAATTACGCCCTCAAAGGCAGAATGAATTTTTTACAGATTTTTTTCGAGTGGCGCAGCCACCATTTTTCACACTTTCTACAAGAGGTCCCAGTAGGCTTCATGGCGTTATTATCTGTTCAAATTTGACATTGTAATGATGAAAACATCTCCAAATTTAGACAAATTACGCCCTCAAAGGCAGAATGAATTTTTTACAGATTTTTTTCGAGTGGCGCAGCCACCATTTTTCACACTTTCTACAATAAGTCTCCATAGGCCTCAGGGCGTTATTATCTGTTCAAATTTGACATTGTAATGATGAAAGCAGCTCCGAATTTAGACAAATTACGCCCTCAAAGGCAGAATGAATTTTTTACAGATTTTTTTCGAGTGGCGCAGCCACCATTTTTCACACTTTCTACAATAAGTCTCCATAGGCCTCAGGGCGTTATTATCTGTTCAAATTTGACATTGTAATGATGAAAACAGCTCCAAATTACGCCCTCAAAGGCAGAATTAATTTTTTACAATTTTTTTCGAGTGGCGCATCCACCATTTTTCACACTTTCTACAATAAGTCTCCATAGGCCTCAGGGCGTTATTATCTGTTCAAATTTGACATTGTAATGATGAAAGCAGCTCCGAATTTAGACAAATTACGCCCTCAAAGGCAGAATGAATTTTTTACAGATTTTTTTCGAGTGGCGCATCCACCATTTTTCACACTTTCTACAATAATTCCCAATGGGGTTCAGGGCGTTATTATCTGTTCAAATTTGACATTGTGATGATGAAAACAGCTCCGAATTTAGACAAATTACGCCCTCAAAGGCAGAATGAATTTTTTACAGATTTTTTTCGAGTGGCGCATCCACCATTTTTCACACTTTCTACAATAATTCCCAATGGGGTTCAGGGCGTTATTATCTGTTCAAATTTGACATTGTGATGATGAAAACAGCTCCGAATTTAGACAAATTACGCCCTCAAAGGCAGAATGAATTTTTTACAGATTTTTTTCGAGTGGCGCATCCACCATTTTTCACACTTTCTACAATAAGTCCCCATAGGCTTCATGGCGTTATTATGTGTTCAAATTTGTCATTGTAATGATGAAAACAGCTCCGAATATAGACAAATTACGCCCCCAAAGGCAGAATGAATTTTTTACAGATTTTTTTCGTGTGGCGCATCCACCATTTTTCACTCTTTCTGCAATAAGTCTCAATAGGCTTCAGGGCGTTATTATCTGTACAAATTTGACATTGTAATGATGAAAACAGCTCCGAATTTAGACAAATTACGCCCTCAAAGGCAGAATGAATTTTTTACAGATTTTTTTCGAGTGGCGCATCCACCATTTTTCACACTTTCTACAATAAGTCCCCATAGGCTTCAGGGCATTATTATCTGTTCAAATTTGACATTGTGATGATGAAAACAGCTCCGAATTTAGACAAATTACGCCCTCAAAGGCAGAATGAATTTTTTACAGATTTTTTTCGAGTGGCGCATCCACCATTTTTCACACTTTCTACAATAAGTCCCCATAGGCTTCAGGGCGTTATTATCTGTTTAAATTTGACATTGTAATGATGAAAACAGCTCCGAATTTAGACAAATTACGCCCTGAAAGGCAGAATGAATTTTTTACAGATTTTTTTCGAGTGGCGCAGCCACCATTTTTCACACTTTCTACAATAAGTCTCCATAGGCCTCAGGGCGTTATTATCTGTTCAAATTTGACATTGTAATGATGAAAAGAGCTCCGAATTTAGACAAATTACGCCCTCAAAGGCAGAATGAATTTTTTACAGATTTTTTTCGAGTGGCGCAGCCACCATTTTTCACACTTTCTACAAGAGGTCCCAGTAGGCTTCATGGCGTTATTATCTGTTCAAATTTGACATTGTAATGATGAAAACATCTCCAAATTTAGACAAATTACGCCCTCAAAGGCAGAATGAATTTCTTACAGATTTTTTTCGAGTGGCGCAGCCACCATTTTTCACACTTTCTACAATAAGTCCCCATAGGCTTCAGGGCGTTATTATCTGTTTAAATTTGACATTGTAATGATGAAAACAGCTCCGAATTTAGACAAATTACGCCCTGAAAGGCAGAATGAATTTTTTACAGATTTTTTTCGAGTGGCGCAGCCACCATTTTTCACACTTTCTACAATAAGTCTCCATAGGCCTCAGGGCGTTATTATCTGTTCAAATTTGACATTGTAATGATGAAAACAGCTCCGAATTTAGACAAATTACGCCCTCAAAGGCAGAATAAATTTTTTACAGATTTTTTTCGAGTGGCGCAGCCACCATTTTTCACACTTTCTACAATAAGTCTCCATAGGCCTCAGGGCGTTATTATCTGTTCAAATTTGACATTGTAATCCTGAAAACAGCTCCGAATTTAGACAAATTACGCCCTCAAAGGCAGAATGAATTTCTTACAGATTTTTTTCGAGTGGCGCAGCCACCATTTTTCACACTTTCTACAAGAGGTCCCAGTAGGCTTCATGGCGTTATTATCTGTTCAAATTTGACATTGTAATGATGAAAACAGCTCCGAATTTAGACAAATTACTTCCTCAAAGGCAGAATTAATTTTTTACAGATTTTTTTCGAGTGGCGCATCCACCAATTTTCACACTTTCTACAATAAGTCTCCATAGGCCTCAGGGCGTTATTATCTGTTCAAATTTGACATTGTAATCCTGAAAACAGCTCCGAATTTAGACAAATTACGCCCTCAAAGGCAGAATGAATTTCTTACAGATTTTTTTCGAGTGGCGCAGCCACCATTTTTCACACTTTCTACAAGAGGTCCCAGTAGGCTTCATGGCGTTATTATCTGTTCAAATTTGACATTGTAATGATGAAAACAGCTCCAAATTACGCCCTCAAAGGCAGAATTAATTTTTTACAATTTTTTTCGAGTGGCGCATCCACCATTTTTCACACTTTCTACAATAAGTCTCCATAGGCCTCAGGGCGTTATTATCTGTTCAAATTTGACATTGTAATGATGAAAGCAGCTCCGAATTTAGACAAATTACGCCCTCAAAGGCAGAATGAATTTTTTACAGATTTTTTTCGAGTGGCGCAGCCACCATTTTTCACACTTTCTACAAGAGGTCCCAGTAGGCTTCATGGCGTTATTATCTGTTCAAATTTGACATTGTAATGATGAAAACAGCTCCAAATTACGCCCTCAAAGGCAGAATTAATTTTTTACAATTTTTTTCGAGTGGCGCATCCACCATTTTTCACACTTTCTACAATAAGTCTCCATAGGCCTCAGGGCGTTATTATCTGTTCAAATTTGACATTGTAATGATGAAAGCAGCTCCGAATTTAGACAAATTACGCCCTCAAAGGCAGAATGAATTTTTTACAGATTTTTTTCGAGTGGCGCAGCCACCATTTTTCACACTTTCTACAAGAGGTCCCAGTAGGCTTCATGGCGTTATTATCTGTTCAAATTTGACATTGTAATGATGAAAACAGCTCCAAATTACGCCCTCAAAGGCAGAATTAATTTTTTACAATTTTTTTCGAGTGGCGCATCCACCATTTTTCACACTTTCTACAATAAGTCTCCATAGGCCTCAGGGCGTTATTATCTGTTCAAATTTGACATTGTAATGATGAAAACAGCTCCGAATTTAGACAAATTACGCCCTCAAAGGCAGAATAAATTTTTTACAGATTTTTTTCGAGTGGCGCAGCCACCATTTTTCACACTTTCTACAATAAGTCTCCATAGGCCTCAGGGCGTTATTATCTGTTCAAATTTGACATTGTAATCCTGAAAACAGCTCCGAATTTAGACAAATTACGCCCTCAAAGGCAGAATGAATTTCTTACAGATTTTTTTCGAGTGGCGCAGCCACCATTTTTCACACTTTCTACAAGAGGTCCCAGTAGGCTTCATGGCGTTATTATCTGTTCAAATTTGACATTGTAATGATGAAAACAGCTCCGAATTTAGACAAATTACTTCCTCAAAGGCAGAATTAATTTTTTACAGATTTTTTTCGAGTGGCGCATCCACCAATTTTCACACTTTCTACAATAAGTCTCCATAGGCCTCAGGGCGTTATTATCTGTTCAAATTTGACATTGTAATCCTGAAAACAGCTCCGAATTTAGACAAATTACGCCCTCAAAGGCAGAATGAATTTCTTACAGATTTTTTTCGAGTGGCGCAGCCACCATTTTTCACACTTTCTACAAGAGGTCCCAGTAGGCTTCATGGCGTTATTATCTGTTCAAATTTGACATTGTAATGATGAAAACAGCTCCAAATTACGCCCTCAAAGGCAGAATTAATTTTTTACAATTTTTTTCGAGTGGCGCATCCACCATTTTTCACACTTTCTACAATAAGTCTCCATAGGCCTCAGGGCGTTATTATCTGTTCAAATTTGACATTGTAATGATGAAAGCAGCTCCGAATTTAGACAAATTACGCCCTCAAAGGCAGAATGAATTTCTTACAGATTTTTTTCGAGTGGCGCAGCCACCATTTTTCACACTTTCTACAAGAGGTCCCAGTAGGCTTCATGGCGTTATTATCTGTTCAAATTTGACATTGTAATGATGAAAACAGCTCCGAATTTAGACAAATTACTTCCTCAAAGGCAGAATTAATTTTTTACAGATTTTTTTCGAGTGGCGCATCCACCAATTTTCACACTTTCTACAATAAGTCTCCATAGGCCTCAGGGCGTTATTATCTGTTCAAATTTGACATTGTAATCCTGAAAACAGCTCCGAATTTAGACAAATTACGCCCTCAAAGGCAGAATGAATTTCTTACAGATTTTTTTCGAGTGGCGCAGCCACCATTTTTCACACTTTCTACAAGAGGTCCCAGTAGGCTTCATGGCGTTATTATCTGTTCAAATTTGACATTGTAATGATGAAAACAGCTCCAAATTACGCCCTCAAAGGCAGAATTAATTTTTTACAATTTTTTTCGAGTGGCGCATCCACCATTTTTCACACTTTCTACAATAAGTCTCCATAGGCCTCAGGGCGTTATTATCTGTTCAAATTTGACATTGTAATGATGAAAGCAGCTCCGAATTTAGACAAATTACGCCCTCAAAGGCAGAATGAATTTTTTACAGATTTTTTTCGAGTGGCGCAGCCACCATTTTTCACACTTTCTACAATAAGTCTCCATAGGCCTCAGGGCGTTATTATCTGTTCAAATTTGACATTGTAATGATGAAAACAGCTCCGAATTTAGACAAATTACGCCCTCAAAGGCAGAATAAATTTTTTACAGATTTTTTTCGAGTGGCGCAGCCACCATTTTTCACACTTTCTACAATAAGTCTCCATAGGCCTCAGGGCGTTATTATCTGTTCAAATTTGACATTGTAATCCTGAAAACAGCTCCGAATTTAGACAACTTACGCCCTCAAAGGCAGAATGAATTTCTTACAGATTTTTTTCGAGTGGCGCAGCCACCATTTTTCACACTTTCTACAAGAGGTCCCAGTAGGCTTCATGGCGTTATTATCTGTTCAAATTTGACATTGTAATGATGAAAACAGCTCCAAATTACGCCCTCAAAGGCAGAATTAATTTTTTACAATTTTTTTCGAGTGGCGCATCCACCATTTTTCACACTTTCTACAATAAGTCTCCATAGGCCTCAGGGCGTTATTATCTGTTCAAATTTGACATTGTAATGATGAAAGCAGCTCCGAATTTAGACAAATTACGCCCTCAAAGGCAGAATGAATTTTTTACAGATTTTTTTCGAGTGGCGCAGCCACCATTTTTCACACTTTCTACAAGAGGTCCCAGTAGGCTTCATGGCGTTATTATCTGTTCAAATTTGACATTGTAATGATGAAAACATCTCCAAATTTAGACAAATTACGCCCTCAAAGGCAGAATGAATTTTTTACAATTTTTTTCGAGTGGCGCATCCACCATTTTTCACACTTTCTACAATAAGTCTCCATAGGCCTCAGGGCGTTATTATCTGTTCAAATTTGACATTGTAATGATGAAAACAGCTCCGAATTTAGACAAATTACGCCCTCAAAGGCAGAATGAATTTTTTACAGATTTTTTTCGAGTGGCGCAGCCACCATTTTTCACACTTTCTACAATAAGTCTCCATAGGCCTCAGGGCGTTATTATCTGTTCAAATTTGACATTGTAATGATGAAAACAGCTCCGAATTTAGACAAATTACTTCCTCAAAGGCAGAATTAATTTTTTACAGATTTTTTTCGAGTGGCGCATCCACCAATTTTCACACTTTCTACAATAAGTCTCCATAGGCCTCAGGGCGTTATTATCTGTTCAAATTTGACATTGTAATCCTGAAAACAGCTCCGAATTTAGACAAATTACGCCCTCAAAGGCAGAATGAATTTTTTACAGATTTTTTTCGAGTGGCGCAGCCACCATTTTTCACACTTTCTACAAGAGGTCCCAGTAGGCTTCATGGCGTTATTATCTGTTCAAATTTGACATTGTAATGATGAAAACAGCTCCAAATTACGCCCTCAAAGGCAGAATTAATTTTTTACAATTTTTTTCGAGTGGCGCATCCACCATTTTTCACACTTTCTACAATAAGTCTCCATAGGCCTCAGGGCGTTATTATCTGTTCAAATTTGACATTGTAATGATGAAAGCAGCTCCGAATTTAGACAAATTACGCCCTCAAAGGCAGAATGAATTTTTTACAGATTTTTTTCGAGTGGCGCAGCCACCATTTTTCACACTTTCTACAATAAGTCTCCATAGGCCTCAGGGCGCTATTATCTGTTCAAATTTGACATTGTAATGATGAAAACAGCTCCGAATTTAGACAAATTACGCCCTCAAAGGCAGAATGAATTTTTTACAGATTTTTTTCGAGTGGCGCATCCACCATTTTTCACACTTTCTACAATAAGTCCCCATAGGCTTCAGGGCATTATTATCTGTTCAAATTTGACATTGTGATGATGAAAACAGCTCCGAATTTAGACAAATTACGCCCTCAAAGGCAGAATGAATTTTTTACAGATTTTTTTCGAGTGGCGCATCCACCATTTTTCACACTTTCTACAATAAGTCCCCATAGGCCTCAGGGCGTTATTATCTGTTCAAATTTGACATTGTAATGATGAAAACATCTCCAAATTTAGACAAATTACGCCCTCAAAGGCAGAATGAATTTTTTACAGATTTTTTTCGAGTGGCGCAGCCACCATTTTTCACACTTTCTACAATAAGTCTCCATAGGCCTCAGGGCGTTATTATCTGTTCAAATTTGACATTGTAATGATGAAAACATCTCCAAATTTAGACAAATTACGCCCTCAAAGGCAGAATGAATTTTTTACAGATTTTTTTCGAGTGGCGCAGCCACCATTTTTCACACTTTCTACAATAAGTCTCCATAGGCCTCAGGGCGTTATTATCTGTTCAAATTTGACATTGTAATGATGAAAACAGCTCCGAATTTAGACAAATTACTTCCTCAAAGGCAGAATTAATTTTTTACAGATTTTTTTCGAGTGGCGCAGCCACCATTTTTCACACTTTCTACAAGAGGTCCCAGTAGGCTTCATGGCGTTATTATCTGTTCAAATTTGACATTGTAATGATGAAAACAGCTCCGAATTTAGACAAATTACGCCCTCAAAGGCAGAATGAATTTTTTACAGATTTTTTTCGAGTGGCGCATCCACCATTTTTCACACTTTCTACAATAAGTCCCCATAGGCTTCAGGGCGTTATTATCTGTTTAAACTTGACATTGTAATGATGAAAACAGCTCCGAATTTAGACAAATTACGCCCTGAAAGGCAGAATGAATTTTTTACAGATTTTTTTCGAGTGGCGCAGCCACCATTTTTCACACTTTCTACAATAAGTCTCCATAGGCCTCAGGGCGTTATTATCTGTTCAAATTTGACATTGTAATGATGAAAACATCTCCAAATTTAGACAAATTACGCCCTCAAAGGCAGAATGAATTTTTTACAGATTTTTTTCGAGTGGCGCAGCCACCATTTTTCACACTTTCTACAATAAGTCTCCATAGGCCTCAGGGCGTTATTATCTGTTCAAATTTGACATTGTAATGATGAAAACAGCTCCGAATTTAGACAAATTACGCCCTCAAAGGCAGAATGAATTTTTTACAGATTTTTTTCGAGTGGCGCAGCCACCATTTTTCACACTTTCTACAATAAGTCTCCATAGGCCTCAGGGCGTTATTATCTGTTCAAATTTGACATTGTAATGATGAAAACAGCTCCAAATTACGCCCTCAAAGGCAGAATTAATTTTTTACAATTTTTTTCGAGTGGCGCATCCACCATTTTTCACACTTTCTACAATAAGTCTCCATAGGCCTCAGGGCGTTATTATCTGTTCAAATTTGACATTGTAATGATGAAAGCAGCTCCGAATTTAAACAAATTACGCCCTCAAAGGCAGAATAAATTTTTTACAGATTTTTTTCGAGTGGCGCAGCCACCATTTTTCACACTTTCTACAATAAGTCTCCATAGGCCTCAGGGCGTTATTATCTGTTCAAATTTGACATTGTAATCCTGAAAACAGCTCCGAATTTAGACAAATTACGCCCTCAAAGGCAGAATGAATTTCTTACAGATTTTTTTCGAGTGGCGCAGCCACCATTTTTCACACTTTCTACAAGAGGTCCCAGTAGGCTTCATGGCGTTATTATCTGTTCAAATTTGACATTGTAATGATGAAAACATCTCCAAATTTAGACAAATTACGCCCTCAAAGGCAGAATGAATTTTTTACAGATTTTTTTCGAGTGGCGCAGCCACCATTTTTCACACTTTCTACAATAAGTCTCCATAGGCCTCAGGGCGTTATTATCTGTTCAAATTTGACATTGTAATGATGAAAACATCTCCAAATTTAGACAAATTACGCCCTCAAAGGCAGAATGAATTTTTTACAGATTTTTTTCGAGTGGCGCAGCCACCATTTTTCACACTTTCTACAATAAGTCTCCATAGGCCTCAGGGCGTTATTATCTGTTCAAATTTGACATTGTAATGATGAAAACAGCTCCGAATTTAGACAAATTACTTCCTCAAAGGCAGAATTAATTTTTTACAGATTTTTTTCGAGTGGCGCAGCCACCATTTTTCACACTTTCTACAAGAGGTCCCAGTAGGCTTCATGGCGTTATTATCTGTTCAAATTTGACATTGTAATGATGAAAACAGCTCCGAATTTAGACAAATTACGCCCTCAAAGGCAGAATGAATTTTTTACAGATTTTTTTCGAGTGGCGCATCCACCATTTTTCACACTTTCTACAATAAGTCCCCATAGGCTTCAGGGCGTTATTATCTGTTTAAACTTGACATTGTAATGATGAAAACAGCTCCGAATTTAGACAAATTACGCCCTGAAAGGCAGAATGAATTTTTTACAGATTTTTTTCGAGTGGCGCAGCCACCATTTTTCACACTTTCTACAATAAGTCTCCATAGGCCTCAGGGCGTTATTATCTGTTCAAATTTGACATTGTAATGATGAAAACATCTCCAAATTTAGACAAATTACGCCCTCAAAGGCAGAATGAATTTTTTACAGATTTTTTTCGAGTGGCGCAGCCACCATTTTTCACACTTTCTACAATAAGTCTCCATAGGCCTCAGGGCGTTATTATCTGTTCAAATTTGACATTGTAATGATGAAAACAGCTCCGAATTTAGACAAATTACGCCCTCAAAGGCAGAATGAATTTTTTACAGATTTTTTTCGAGTGGCGCAGCCACCATTTTTCACACTTTCTACAATAAGTCTCCATAGGCCTCAGGGCGTTATTATCTGTTCAAATTTGACATTGTAATGATGAAAACAGCTCCAAATTACGCCCTCAAAGGCAGAATTAATTTTTTACAATTTTTTTCGAGTGGCGCATCCACCATTTTTCACACTTTCTACAATAAGTCTCCATAGGCCTCAGGGCGTTATTATCTGTTCAAATTTGACATTGTAATGATGAAAGCAGCTCCGAATTTAAACAAATTACGCCCTCAAAGGCAGAATAAATTTTTTACAGATTTTTTTCGAGTGGCGCAGCCACCATTTTTCACACTTTCTACAATAAGTCTCCATAGGCCTCAGGGCGTTATTATCTGTTCAAATTTGACATTGTAATCCTGAAAACAGCTCCGAATTTAGACAAATTACGCCCTCAAAGGCAGAATGAATTTCTTACAGATTTTTTTCGAGTGGCGCAGCCACCATTTTTCACACTTTCTACAAGAGGTCCCAGTAGGCTTCATGGCGTTATTATCTGTTCAAATTTGACATTGTAATGATGAAAACAGCTCCAAATTACGCCCTCAAAGGCAGAATTAATTTTTTACAATTTTTTTCGAGTGGCGCATCCACCATTTTTCACACTTTCTACAATAAGTCTCCATAGGCCTCAGGGCGTTATTATCTGTTCAAATTTGACATTGTAATGATGAAAACAGCTCCGAATTTAGACAAATTACTTCCTCAAAGGCAGAATTCATTTTTTACAGATTTTTTTCGAGTGGCGCATCCACCAATTTTCACACTTTCTACAATAAGTCTCCATAGGCCTCAGGGCGTTATTATCTGTTCAAATTTGACATTGTAATGATGAAAGCAGCTCCGAATTTAGACAAATTACGCCCTCAAAGGCAGAATGAATTTTTTACAGATTTTTTTCGAGTGGCGCAGCCACCATTTTTCACACTTTCTACAATAAGTCTCCATAGGCCTCAGGGCGTTATTATCTGTTCAAATTTGACATTGTAATGATGAAAACAGCTCCGAATTTAGACAAATTACGCCCTCAAAGGCAGAATGAATTTTTTACAGATTTTTTTCGAGTGGCGCAGCCACCATTTTTCACACTTTCTACAATAAGTCTCCATAGGCCTCAGGGCGTTATTATCTGTTCAAATTTGACATTGTAATGATGAAAACAGCTCCGAATTTAGACAAATTACGCCCTCAAAGGCAGAATGAATTTTTTACAGATTTTTTTCGAGTGGCGCAGCCACCATTTTTCACACTTTCTACAATAAGTCTCCATAGGCCTTAGGGCGTTATTATCTGTTCAAATTTGACATTGTAATGATGAAAACAGCTCCGAATTTAGACAAATTACGCCCTCAAAGGCAGAATGAATTTTTTACAGATTTTTTTCGAGTGGCGCAGCCACCATTTTTCACACTTTCTACAATAAGTCTCCATAGGCCTCAGGGCGTTATTATCTGTTCAAATTTGACATTGTAATGATGAAAACAGCTCCGAATTTAGACAAATTACGCCCTCAAAGGCAGAATGAATTTTTTACAGATTTTTTTCGAGTGGCGCAGCCACCATTTTTCACACTTTCTACAATAAGTCTCCATAGGCCTCAGGGCGTTATTATCTGTTCAAATTTGACATTGTAATCCTGAAAACAGCTCCGAATTTAGACAAATTACGCCCTCAAAGGCAGAATGAATTTTTTACAGATTTTTTTCGAGTGGCGCAGCCACCATTTTTCACACTTTCTACAAGAGGTCCCAGTAGGCTTCATGGCGTTATTATCTGTTCAAATTTGACATTGTAATGATGAAAACAGCTCCAAATTACGCCCTCAAAGGCAGAATTAATTTTTTACAATTTTTTTCGAGTGGCGCATCCACCATTTTTCACACTTTCTACAATAAGTCTCCATAGGCCTCAGGGCGTTATTATCTGTTCAAATTTGACATTGTAATGATGAAAGCAGCTCCGAATTTAGACAAATTACGCCCTCAAAGGCAGAATGAATTTTTTACAGATTTTTTTCGAGTGGCGCAGCCACCATTTTTCACACTTTCTACAATAAGTCTCCATAGGCCTCAGGGCGTTATTATCTGTTCAAATTTGACATTGTAATGATGAAAACAGCTCCGAATTTAGACAAATTACTTCCTCAAAGGCAGAATTAATTTTTTACAGATTTTTTTCGAGTGGCGCATCCACCAATTTTCACACTTTCTACAATAAGTCTCCATAGGCCTCAGGGCGTTATTATCTGTTCAAATTTGACATTGTAATCCTGAAAACAGCTCCGAATTTAGACAAATTACGCCCTCAAAGGCAGAATGAATTTCTTACAGATTTTTTTCGAGTGGCGCAGCCACCATTTTTCACACTTTCTACAAGAGGTCCCAGTAGGCTTCATGGCGTTATTATCTGTTCAAATTTGACATTGTAATGATGAAAACAGCTCCAAATTACGCCCTCAAAGGCAGAATTAATTTTTTACAATTTTTTTCGAGTGGCGCATCCACCATTTTTCACACTTTCTACAATAAGTCTCCATAGGCCTCAGGGCGTTATTATCTGTTCAAATTTGACATTGTAATGATGAAAACAGCTCCGAATTTAGACAAATTACTTCCTCAAAGGCAGAATTCATTTTTTACAGATTTTTTTCGAGTGGCGCATCCACCAATTTTCACACTTTCTACAATAAGTCTCCATAGGCCTCAGGGCGTTATTATCTGTTCAAATTTGACATTGTAATGATGAAAGCAGCTCCGAATTTAGACAAATTACGCCCTCAAAGGCAGAATGAATTTTTTACAGATTTTTTTCGAGTGGCGCAGCCACCATTTTTCACACTTTCTACAATAAGTCTCCATAGGCCTCAGGGCGTTATTATCTGTTCAAATTTGACATTGTAATGATGAAAACAGCTCCGAATTTAGACAAATTACGCCCTCAAAGGCAGAATGAATTTTTTACAGATTTTTTTCGAGTGGCGCAGCCACCATTTTTCACACTTTCTACAATAAGTCTCCATAGGCCTCAGGGCGTTATTATCTGTTCAAATTTGACATTGTAATGATGAAAACAGCTCCAAATTACGCCCTCAAAGGCAGAATTAATTTTTTACAATTTTTTTCGAGTGGCGCATCCACCATTTTTCACACTTTCTACAATAAGTCTCCATAGGCCTCAGGGCGTTATTATCTGTTCAAATTTGACATTGTAATGATGAAAGCAGCTCCGAATTTAAACAAATTACGCCCTCAAAGGCAGAATGAATTTTTTACAGATTTTTTTTGAGTGGCGCAGCCACCATTTTTCACACTTTCTACAATAAGTCTCCATAGGCCTCAGGGCGTTATTATCTGTCCAAATTTGACATTGTAATGATGAAAACTGCCCCGAATTTAGACAAATTTCGCCCCCGAAGGCAGAATGAATTTTTTACAGATTTTTTTCGAGTGGCGCAGCCACCATTTTTCACACTTTCTACAATAAGTCTCCATAGGCCTCAGGGCGTTATTATCTGTTCAAATTTGACATTGTAATGATGAAAACAGCTCCGAATTTAGACAAATTACGCCCTCAAAGGCAGAATGAATTTTTTACAGATTTTTTTCGAGTGGCGCAGCCACCATTTTTCACACTTTCTACAATAAGTCTCCATAGGCTTCAGGGCGTTATTATCTGTTCAAATTTGACATTGAAACTAGGAAAGCAGAGAACTACTTGTAATTAGTAATTTTCCCTAAAACACCAGAATTTATTGACCTACGCACGTTTCGCCAACAATGTTGGCATCATCAGTGCGATGAGTAAAATGTGATCCAGACAATTGTTTTTGACAGCAAAGTAGAAACTACTAAACAAGAAACAAGAAGCCAGAAAACAAGGAAACTTGAACTAGTTATTATGTACTAGGGAAACTATAAAGAAGGAAATTAGGAGCTCAGAAAGTAAAAAACCAAAAACTTGTAAATTAGCAAACTAAAAGATAGGAATCTAGAAATCAAGTAATTGGAAACAAAACTAGAAAGTACGAAACTATAAGCAATAAAACTATAAACCATAAAATCGAAATTAGAAAACAATAATAACTAGGAAAAAAAGTAGTATACCAGAAAGTAGACAACATATTTTATAAAACCAAAAACTTGGGAAAAAAGAAACTAGAAAACTAGAAACTCTGAGAATTGGAGCTGGGTAATTAGAAACTGGAAATTAGGAAACTAAAAGTAGAAAACTTAAAAACTGTTGAACCAGAAGCTGGGAAACTAGAAAGTAGTAAACTAAGAAAAAAATCTATAAATCTTAAAATTTACAAAGAAAAATGTAGTAGTAAAGTAGAAACTAGAAACATTATATTAGAAACTAGAAAGTCGGGAACTGGAAGTTATGTAACCCTCAAACCAAAAATTAGAAAATTAGACAATATGTAACTAGAAACTAGGAAATTTAAAAACAAGAAGCTATAAAAGCTATAATCTAGGGAAAAAATAGTAAACTAGAAAGTATACAAGATATTCTAGAAAACCAGAAACTAAAGAAAAAGAAAACTAGAAAATCTGAATTTCGAAAACTGGAAGTTATGGAACCTTCATAAACTATAAATTAGAAGCCAAGAAACTGGGAAATTTGACAATAGGTAACTAGAAACTAGGATATTTGAGAATAAGTAACTAATTTGAATTGTCCTTTTAAAACTTTTAAAGATCAGTGGTATACAATAAATAGTCTAGCAAAAATATTGTTTTTAAATAAATATAGATAAAAATATAAATTACAGTTTTCTGTACAGTGCTCACGCATATACGCAAATAGTACATACTCAGCATGAACCCCAATACCTTTGGATCCACCTGGCAAAATATCTTACAATGCCACTTTCTGCAAGGCGATTTTGTGTTCGCACTTCAGTTTCCAGCCGTTTATCTGGCACTCCCAAAAATCGGCACAGCTCCAGCGCAAAGTCCATGCAGTTACAATTCAGGATATTGTAACTGTCGGCACTAAAAAACAACAGTAATTTATAAGCGAACTTGGAGGACAGATATCAATCCAAGCATCCAAGTACCTGAACCATTGACGAGCTTCGTTAAGAAACTCGTCGATTTCCTTTGGACTTTTTAGCGTGCTTCCGGGCAGCGTCTTGGTGCAATCCACTTCTCTCTGAAAATCCGTTGCAGGAATAGTAGTAATTCGGTGTAAACACTACTTACAGGTATAGACTTTGACAGCCCCATCTGGCCGTAGGAAAACTCCCATTCGTTCACCACGACGCTGGTGTGGAAAAGTCTGTTTCTTTTATCTAAAAAAAGAAATTAGCGGCGTCAACTTGATGAATGGTACTTACTGGACGTCAGTGGGTACCAACGGATCTCGACCGGTGATTCCATTGTGTCGAGAAAAACCTCCAAGACTACGTTCGCTCTGGGTGTGTGTGTGTTGCGATATGGTCGAGCCCTAACTGGGCAAAAATTGCCATTGAAGCAAAGGTTCACCCCACCGCAGGTAGCGAAGGGTCGCATCCCTCACAAAGCCGTCCGCCCTCCACCCCAACACCCTCGTCTGACCCTTTTAGTCTTTATGTTTTACCTTTATATTCCTATTTATTCTAGTTTATTTCTTCTTTATAATTTCGATTCGCATACATCTTTATTTTATTCTTTGTTTATTGTTTTGTGTCTCTCTCTCTATCAGATTTTCTGTATTTCCAGTTTTCCATCTCTTCTATGTGTGTTTTAATTCTCTTCCCTATTGTCAATTTATTTTGTCTACTACTTTATTCGTTTTTTGATAATTGCTTCTTCCTATCATATCCCATTGTTTCGTCTGTGCTTTTCTTTTTGTTCCTTTCCGTTTCTTCTTTTTTTTCTATGTATCTTTCTTTTCTCCCTTCTTTAGTTTTCAACAAAACTATTGGTTCTAATTTAATTTGGGATTTTGTATTTCAATTCGATTTCATTCAATTCTGGTTTCAATGATATTATAGAGTGAAACGAAGGGAAAGAGGGGGTAAACCCAAAAGACAAAAAAGACTAAAGGAACAACACATACATAAAGAGTCAAAATATAGTAAAGACAACTTAAGCGACCTAAACTACCATGGACGCTAAGGTCAAAAAAGGAAGAAAAGGGACAATTAATAAAAAAACAAAAAAATTTAACAAAAATTTTCAAATTAGGAATCTAGAAAGTACCAAAAAAATTTAAAAAACTCGAGGAAACAAAAACCTATTAAATAAGGAACTAAGAAACTAGAAGCTAGAAACTAAGAAACCAGAAACTAGGAAAGCTAGGAAAACTAGAAAAACTAGTAAACTACAAACTACGAAACTAGAAATTAGGAAATTGGGAAATTGGGGAATTAAAAATTTTCAAAATAGGAATCTAGAAACTACCAAGAACGTTTAAAAAACTCCAGGAAACAAAAACCTATTAAATAAGGAACTAGCAAACTAGAAACTAGGAAAACTAGAATACTAGAAACCAGAAACTCAAAACTGGGAAACTAGAAACTAGGAAACCAGAAACTAGAAAAACTAGGAAACTAGAAACTACGAAACTAGAAACAAGGAAACTGGGAAACTTGAAATTAGGGAATTAGAAATTTTCAAAATAGGAATCTAGAAACTACCAAGAAAGTTTAAAAACCTCCAGGAAACAAGAAACTACTAAATAATTAACTAGGAAACTAGAAACTGGGAAACTAGAAACTGGGAAACTAGAAACTAGGAAACTGGAAACTGAGAAACTAGAAACTGGGAAACTAGAGACTAGGAAACCAGAAACTAAAAAAACTAGGAAACTGGGAAACTTGAAATTGGGGAATTAGAAATGAAATTTTTAAAATAGGAATCTAGAAACTACCAAGAAAGTTTAAAAACCTCCAGGAAACAAGAAACTATTAAATAAGG
The DNA here is from genome assembly GCA_963583935.1 of Diaperis boleti. Taxonomy (NCBI): domain Eukaryota; kingdom Metazoa; phylum Arthropoda; class Insecta; order Coleoptera; family Tenebrionidae; genus Diaperis; species Diaperis boleti. Next base: position 2,311,618 of record OY757245.1, on the reverse strand, counting down.
AACTAGGGAACTAGAAACTGGGAAACTAGAAACTGGGAAACTAGAAACTAGGAAACCAGAAACTATAAACTACGAAACTGGGAAACCTGAAATTGGAGAATTATTAATTTTCAAACTAGGAATTTAAAAACTATCAAGAAAGTTTAAAAACTCCAGGAAACAAGAAACTATTAACTAAGGAACTAGGAAACTAGAAACTAGGAAAGTAGGAAACTGGAAAATTAAGAAACTGGGAAACTAGAAACTACGAAACTGGAAAATAGGAAACTGGGAAACTTGAAATTGGGTTATTAGAAATTTTCAAAATAGGAATCTAGAAACTACCAAGAAAGTTTAAAAACCTTCAGGAAACAAGAAACTATTAAATAAGGAACTAGGAAACTAGAAACTGGGAAACTAGAAACTAGGAAATTAGAAGCTGAGAAACTAGAAACTGGGAAACTAGAAACTGGGAAACTAGAAACTAGGAAACCAGAAACTATATAAACTACGAAACTGGGAAACCTGAAATTGGAGAATTAGAAATTTTCAAACTAGGTATTTAAAGACTATCAAGAAAGTTTAAAAAACTCCAGGAAACAAGAAACTATTAACTAAGGAACTAGGAAACTAGAAACTAGGAAAGTAGGGAACTGGAAAATTAAGAAACTGGGAAACTAGAAACTACGAAAATAGAAAATAGGAAACTGGGAAACTTGAAATTGGGGAATTAGAAATTTTCAAAATAGGAATCTAGAAACTACCAAGAAAGTTTAAAAACCTTCAGGAAACAAGAAACTATTGAATAAGGAACTAGGAAACTAGAAACTGGGAAACTAGAAACTAGGAAATTAGAAGCTGAGAAACTAGAAACTGGGAAACTAGAAACTGGGAAACTAGAGACTAGGAAACCAGAAACTAGGAAAACTAGAAAACTAGAAACCAGAAACTCAAAACTGGGAAACTAGAAACTAGGAAACCAGAAACTAAGAAAACTAGGAAACTAGAAACAACGAAACTAGAAACTAGGAAACTGGGAAACTTGAAATTGGGGAATTAGAAATTTTCAAAATAGGAATCTAGAAACTACCAAGAAAGTTCAAAAACCTCCAGGAAACAAGAAACTATTAAATAAGGAACTAGGAAACTAGAAACTGGGAAACTAGAAACTAGGAAACCAGAAACTATAAACTAGAAAACTGGGAAACTTGAAATTAAGGAATTAGAAATTTTCAAACTGGGAATCTAGAAACTACCAAGAAAGTTTAAAAAACTCCAGGAAACAAGAAACTATTAAATAAGGAACTAGGAAACTAGAAACTGGGAAACTAGAAACTAGGAAATTAGAAGCTGAGAAACTAGAAACTGGAAAACTAGAAACTGGGAAACTAGAAACTGGGAAACTAGAAACTAGGAAACTAGAAACTGAGAAACTCAAAACTGGGAAACTAGAAATTAGGAAACCAGAAACTAAAAAAACTAGGAAACTAGAAACTACGAAACTAGAAACTAGGAAACTGGGAAACTTGAAATTGGGGAATTAGAAATGAAATTTTCAAAATAGGAATCTAGAAACTACCAAGAAAGTTTAAAAACCTCCAGGAAACAAGAAACTATTAAATACGGAACTAGGAAACTAGAAACTAGAAAGCCAGAAACTAGAAAAACTAGGAAACTAGAAACTACGAAACTAGAAACTAGGAAACTGGGAAACTTGAAATTGGGGAATTAGAAATTTTCAAAATAGGAATCTAGAAACTACCAAGAAAGTTTAGAAACCTCTAGGAAACAAGAAACTAGAAACTGGGAAACTAGAAACTGGGAAACTAGAAACTAGGAAACCAGAAACTATAAACTAGAAAACTGGGAAACTTGAAATTAAGGAATTAGAAATTTTCAAATTGGGAATCTAGAAACTACCAAGAAAGTTTAAAAAACACCAGGAAACAAGAAACTATTAAATAAGGAACTAGGAAATTAGAAACTGGGAAACAGAAACTGGGAACTGGGAAACTGGAAACTGGGACACTAGAAACTATGAAACTAGAAATTATAAACTGGGAAACTAAGAAACTTGAAATTGGGAAACTAGAAATTTTCTAACTAGAAATTTAGAAACTACCAAAAAAATTTTATAAACCTAAATAGACCATAGAGCGTATAAAGACGATCAGAGCGACCAGAGAGATTAAAATTAAACTAAAGATAAATCAAGAAACTAGTAAACTAGAAAACTAGATACTAGAAACTATGAAACTAGAAAATTGAAGCTGGGAAACTAGGAAACTTGAAATTGGGAAATTAAAAACTTAAATAGATCATATAGCGTATAAAGACGAGCAGAGGGACAAGAGAGACAAAAATTAAACTAAAATAAATCAAAAAACTAGGAAACTAGAAATTAGGAAACTAGAAACTAGGAAACTAGAAACTGGGAAACTTGAAACTTAAATAGATCATAGAGCGTATAAAGACGAGCAGAGGGACCAGAGAGACTAAAATTAAACTAAAGATAAATCAAAAAACTAGGAAACTAGAAACTGGGAAACTAGAAACTGGGAAACTAGAAACTGGGAAACTAGAAACTAGGAAACCAGAAACTATAAACTACGAAACTGGGAAACCTGAAATTGGGGAATTAGAACTTTTCAATCTAGGAATTTAGAAACTATCAAGACAGTTTAAAAAACTCCAGGAAACAAAAAACTATTAAATAAGGAACTAGGAAATTAGAAACTGGGAAACTATGAAACTTGAAATTGGGAAACTAGAAATTTTCAAACTAGGAATTTAGAAACTACCAACATTTTTTTAAAAACCTGAATAGACCATAGAGCATATGAAGACGATCAGAGCGACCAGAGAGACTAAAATTAAACTAAAGATAAATCAAGAAACTAGTAAACTAGAAACTAGGAAACTAGATACTAGGAAACAAGATACTAGGAAACAAGATACTAGGAAACTAGAAACTAGAAAACTAGAAACTATTAATCTAGGAAACTAGAAACTCGGAAACTAGAAACTGGGAAACTAGAAACTGGGAAACTAGAAACTGGGAAACTAGAGACTAGGAAACTAGAAACTAGGAAACTTGAAATTGGGAAATTAGAAATTTTCAAACTAGGAATTTAGAAACTACATTAAAAAAAAACTCCAGGAAACAAGGAACTATTAAATAGGAACTAGGAAAATAGAAACTAAACGGATAAAAGCTAGGAAACTGGAAAAATTAAAATTGGAAAATTATAAATTTTTCAACTAGGAATCTAGAAACTACCAAGAAAGTTTAAAAAACTCCAGGAAACAAGAAACTATTAAATAAGGTACTAGGAAGCTAGAAACTAGGAAACCAGAAACTATGAAACTAGGAAACTTGAAATTGGGAAATTAGAAATTTTCAAACTATTAATTTAGAAACTACCAAAAATTTTTTTAAAACCTCCAGGAAACAAGTAACTATTAAATAAGGAACTCGGAAACTAGAAACCAGGCAACCAGAAACTAGAAAAATGAGGAAACCAGAAGCTAGAAACTGGGAAACTAGAAACTAGGAAACCAGAAACTAGGAAAATTAGGAAACTAGAAACTGCGAAACTAGAAACAAGAAAACTGGGAAACTTAAAATTAGGGAATTAGAAATTTTCAAACTAGGAATCTAGAAACTACCAAGAAAGTTTTAAAAACTCCAGGAAACAAGAAACTATTAAATAAGGAACTAGGAAACTAGAAACTAGGAAACAGAAACTGGGAACTGGGAAACTGGAAACTGGGACACTAGAAACTATGAAACTAGAAATTATAAACTGGGAAACTAGGAAACTTGAAATTGGGAAACTAGAAATTTTCAAACTAGGAATTTAGAAACTACATTAAAAAAAACCTCCAGGAAACAAGGAACTATTAAATAGGAACTAGGAAAATAGAAACTAAACGGATAGAAGCTAGGAAACTGGGAAAATTAAAATTGGAAAATTATAAATTTTTCAACTAGGAATCTAGAAACTACCAAGAAAGTTTAAAAACCTCCAGGAAACAAGTAACTATTAAATAAGGAACTCGGAAACTAGAAACTAGGAAATCAGAAACTAGAAAAATGAGGAAACCAGAAGTTAGAAACTGGGAAGCTAGAAACTGGGAAACTAGAAACTAGGAAACCAGAAACTAGGAAAATTAGGAAACTAGAAACTGCAAAACTAGAAACAAGAAAACTGGGAAACTTAAAATTAGGGAATTAGAGAGACTAAAATTAAACTAAAGATAAATCAAGAAACTAGTAAACTATGAAACTAGAAAATTGAAACTGGGAAACTAGGAAACTTGAAATTTGGAAATTAGAAATTTTCCAACTATTAATTTAGAGACTACCAAACATTTTTTAAAAACTCCAATAGACGATAGAGCGTATAAAGACGAGCAGAGGGACCAGAGAGACTAAAATTAAACTAAAGATAAATCAAGAAACTAGGAAACTAGGAAACTAGAAGCTATGAAACTAGAAATTTGAAAATGGAAAACTAGGAAACTTGAAATTTGGAAATTAGAAATTTTCCAACTATTAATTTAGAGACTACCAAACATTTTTTAAAAACTCCAACAGACGATAGAGCGTATAAAGACGAGCAGAGGGACCAGAGAGACTAAAATTAAACTAAAGATAAATCAAGAAACTAGGAAACTAGGAAACTAGAAACTGGGAAACTAGAAACTGGGAAACTAGAAACTGGGAAACTAGAAACTTTGAAACTAGAGACTAGGAAACTAGAAACTAGGAAACTTGAAATTGAGACATTAGAAATTTTCAAACTAGGAATTTAGAAACTTGAAAGTACAAAACTATAAGCAATAAAAAATATAAACAATAAAATTAAAATTAGAAAACAATAAACTAGGGAAAAAATAGTAGTAAACTAGAAAGTATACAACATATTCTAGGAAACCAGAAACTAACTAAAGGGGAAACTAGAAAGTCGGAAGAAACTATAAAACCAGATTTTTTTAGAAAACTAGAAACTATAGAAGCTGGAGCTAAGTAACTAAAAACTAGAAAACTTGAAATTCGGTAACCAGAAAACTGGAAACTAGAAAACAAAAACTAGTTAACCAGAAGCTGGGAAGCTAGAAAGTAGTAAACTAGAAACTAGAAATTGAAAGCTAGAAGTTAGAAAAACAACGAAACTAAAACTAGTTAATAGCAGCCATAAAGTAGAAAACTAGGAACTAGAAAATTAGAAGCTTAGAAAGTAGGAAACCAAAAACTAACTAGTAACTACGAAACTATAAGCAATAGACTAGGAAAAAAGTGGTAATCTAGAAGAAACCAGAAACTAGGGAGAAAGGAAACTAGAAAATCGGAATTTCGAAAACTAGAGAACTTAAAACTGCGTGACCAGGAAACTAGAAATTAGGTAACTATAAAACTAAAAACTATTTAACCAGAAGCGGGGAAACTAAAAAGTAGTAAACTAGAAACCAGGCAATTAGAAACTCAGAAACAGGAAAACTAGACTTTAGAAAACTAGAAACTAAGAAACTACAAGCTAGGAATCTAGAAACTAAGAAACTAGGAAACTTGAAATTGGGAGATTGGAAATTCTCAAACTACGAATCTAGAAACCACCAAGAAAGTATAAAAAACTGACAAAATAAAGGTAATCTCAAAATAAAAAACTAAACAAACCTAGAAGTCACAAAATTATAAACCAGGAAACTATCAATCTTATAATTTAAATTACAACTAAAAACAATAAACAGGGAATAAAATATTGTAAACATAAACTAGGAAACGAGGAAATTAGGAGATTAGAAATTTGGAAACTCCAAGCTGAAATTTACGAAACATTAAAACAAAAAATTAGAAAACTATAATAAATAAAGAAACTAGAAACTGGAAACAAGAAGCTAGAAAACTGTGAAACTAAAAAACTAGGAACTAGAAAATTAGAAGCTTAGAAAATAGGAAACAATATAAGCAATAAACTAGGAAAAAACTAGTAATCTAGAAAAAAACCAGAAACTAGGGAGAAATGAAACTAAAAAGTCGAAATTTCGAAAACTGGACGTTCAAACCAAAAATTAGAAAGCTAGTACTTATATCAGAAAACTAGAATCAAAGAAACTTGGAAAGAAGAAAATGAAAAACTAAAAATTAGTTAAGTAGGAAAATTTGAAATTCAGAAATTAGGATACCAGAAACTAAAGCTAACTTACTAAAAGATAAGAATTTCGACACAAAGAAACTGGAAACAAAACTAGAAACTACGAAACTATAAACCTTAAAATCTAAATTATGGAACAATAAACTAGAAAAGGTAGTAAACTAAAAACTAGAAAATATATACTAGGAAACTGGAAACTAGAAATTGAAATGGATTTGGAACCGCCGAAAAGCTTTCGAAGAAATTGATACCTGAATTTTGAAAATCTGAGAAATTTGAATTAGGGACACTAAAGAAACTTAAACCACCAAAGAAATTTAAAATCGAGATACCTTTATGAAACCGAAAGCTTTAAGAAACTTGAGAAATCTCAAAAAGCTGGAAACCTGAAAAATTGTAGAAAACTGGATTTGAGGATTTGAAAACAAAATGGTTGAAATAACTGAGATACTGAGAATTTGAGAATCCTATGAAATCTGAGGGAGTTGAGACACAACAATTTTTAAGGCATCTGAGAAACCAAACAAACTTGAAGTTGAGACACCCGAGAAATATGAACAAATTGAGATACTTTAGATAATAATTGACAAACAAATAGGTAACTCAAAACTGAAGATTCCGATCAACTAGGAATCGACCTACTAGAGTTTGGGTAGTCAGAATCAAGAACTACGACTAACCAAACACTAGGACTGATTAATGGACTAGGATTTGAGGAACTAGGAAATGCGGACTAAAAACTGAAGAACTTACTAGAATCTGTGAAACTGGACTCTCAGAAACTAAACTATTTTTTTGAGAACTAGGCGACAAAGGAACCAATAATCCTAATCTCATAATAAATAATACAACTCATCCATAAAAAAATAATTGACATGGTGACGCTTTTATTCTTTTGAAGTTTGTAATCACAATCACAAAAAAAAAGTTATCAGTACCGTTTTTTCTCCCTACTTAGAAACCAATTGTGAACATCATTACTAGCAGCTGTGACAAAGATAACCAGGATATATAACACAGCAACAACGTCCATGGTCGCAGTCAAAAATGAACCGCAAGCTGGTACTGGTACTATCTCTGTTTCTGACAGCGCAAGCTGCCGTTGTCCCATCCCCCAGACTCACCAACGGCGATGTAGCCAGAGAAGGCCAGTTTCCGTGGCACGTAGGCGTCACCGGCATCATCCTGCTGAATCAGTACTACTGCTCGGGGGCCTTCATCGGCGACCAATGGGTGCTAACAGCGGCGCATTGCCTCGACAAGTAAGAAAGAAGTTGAAGTTGGCGCTCCAAAATAAAGTTTGCGTTTTCACAGCGCCGACAGTGTTAGTGTCATCTTTGGTAGTCTCAACCTGACGGACGGAAGTAATACCATCATCAGGGCGGAAAGGTACTACATCCATGACGGTTTCAATCCCACCACTTTGGAGAACGATATTGGGGTCCTCCTCCTGGAAGAGCCTCTAACGTCGGATGGTAACAATTCGTTTTGACTTCCTAGACATTCAATAGCTATTATCGTTTGTAGAGGGTGTTCAGCCCATCGCTTTGGCGGAAGACGAGTTGCAGGCAGGTACCGACGTGACGGTCAGCGGTTGGGGCCTCACCAGTGACGGTAAGTACCACATCATGAACGAAACTCATCGTTTGAGCATCAATATTTAGACGACGATGACCACCTGTACCAAGTTCTGCGGTACATCAATGTTACCACCATTGCGAACGAAGACTGCGCGGCCGTTTATGGTGACTTTGTTCGGCCGGGGAATGTTTGCACCGCTGGAGGAGAGCCGCACAAGAATCCTTGTCAAGGAGATGGTGGGGACCCTGTTGTGGTTTACCAGGGGGGTGAGCAACCCGTACATGTGGCTCTGTTCAGTTTTCTGAGTCGATCAGGATGTGACAGCGGTGATCCGGCTGGGTATACAAGGACTGCGTACTATAGGGATTGGATTAGGAGTACCACGGGAATTTAATAACTTTGTGTTTTACAATAAACTTCCTGAAGGCTTGAACCAACTAGTATTTTTTTGAATTTGTTCAGAATATTAAATCCTGTTGAAATAGAAACACCTGTTTAGTTTCTAATTCCCAACTCCTCATTTATTTAGTTAACAATATCTCAAATGCTGCCCTATTGGTCCGGCTTCAAGTTTCTCAGTTAGAAATTGGAAATACTGAAACTAGGAAACTAGAAATTAGAAAACTAGAAACTGGGAAACTAGAAACTATGAAACTAGAAACTGGGAAACTATAAACTAGGAAACTGGAAATTAGGAAACTAAGTTATGGAACTTAAATCTAGTAAAGTCGCAACTAGGGAGGTATAACCTAAGAATAAACCAGGAAACTAACAGCTTGAAAACTAAAAAATTATAATACTGAGTACTGGAAAACTTGTAAGCTTGGAATTTAGAAACTCTCATATAATATACTTGAAAACTAGAAACTTTTGTAGTAGGGAATAAAGAACCGGGAATTAGGTAACTAAATCACTATTAAATTGAAGCACTGTCTAGAAAATCACAGACATCGGGAAAAGAAAAATTAGAAAAAATTGTAAACTATTAAACTAGAAACTAGACACTAGGAAACTAGAAACTAGGAAATTAGAAGCTAGAAAACTAGAAATTAGGAAAGTAGGAAACTAGGGAAACAGAAACTAGTAAATAAGGTACTAGGAAACTAGGAACTAAAAAAAAAGAAACTAAGAAACTAGAAACTGGGAAACTAGATAGTAGAAAACTAGGATACTAGGAAACTAGGAAACCAAAAACTAAAGAACTAGAAACCTAGATGCAAGGATATTTGAAATTCTCAAAATAGGAAACCAGAAACTAACAAAAAAGTTTAAAAACTAACAAAATAAAAGATTGTAAAAAATTGTAAACTCGAAATAAAAAAATGGAAGCAATGCTAGAAACTATAAAACGAACTAGAGAAACTGAACTCGAGAAAACAAGACGCTAAAGATTAGAAACTAGGAAACTATAATACTGAGTACTGGAAAACTTGTAAACTTGGAATCTAGAAACTCTGATATTATATATTTGAAAACTAGAAACTTTTATAGTAGCTAATAAAAAACTGGGAATTAGGTAACTATATCACTATTAGATTGAAGCATTGTCTAGAAAATCACAGACATTGGAAAAAGAAAAATTAGAAAAAATTAAACTATTAAACTAGAAACTAGGAAACTAAGGAACTAGAAACTAGGAAATAAGGAACTAGAAAACTAGGAACTAAAAAAAAAGAAACTACGAAACTGGAAACTGGGAAACTAGAAAGTAGGAAAGCAGGAAACTAAGAAACTACAAAACTAGGAAAATAGGAAACTAGGGAACTAGAAACTAGGAAACCAAAAACTAAAAAACTAGCAAATTGGATACTAGGATACTTGAAATTGGAAAATTAGAAATTCTCAGAATAGGAAATTAGAAACTAACAAAAAAGCTTAAAAACTAGCAAAATAAAAGACTGTAATCTCGAAAATAAAAAAAATAGAAACAAAACCAGAAATCTCAAAACCATAAATTTAAACTAGAAAACAAACTAAAGAAACTGGACCCCAGGAAACAATACGCTAGAAACTAGAAACTACAAACTAGCAAACTAGAAACTAGGAAACTAAAAACTAGGAAACTTTGAAACTAAGTTATAAAACTTGAATCTATTAAAGTAACAATTAGGGACAAAGTAGGAAACTAGGAAACTAGGGATATAGAAAGTAGGAAAGTAGAAAACTAGGAAACAAGGAAAGCACGAAACTACAAAATTATAATAATGAGTACTGGAAAACTTATAAATTTGAAATCTAGAAACTGATATTATATACATGAAAACTAGAAACTTTTATAGTAGGGAACAAAAAACTGGGAATTGGGTAACTAAATCACTATTAAATTGAAGCACTCTCTAGAAAATCACAGACATTGGAAAAAGAAAAATTAGAAAAAAACTAGGAACTAAAAAATAGAAACTATGCAACTAGAAAGTAGGAAAGTGGTAAACTAGGAAACTAGGAAACTAGCGCACTAGGAAATTAAGGAACTTGAAACTAGGAAACTAGAAACTAGGAAACCAAAAACTAAAAAACTGGGAAACTGAATACTAGGATACTTGAAATTGGGAAATTGGAAATCCTCAAACTAAGAAACTAGAAACTAACAAAAAAGTTTAAAAACTATCAAAATAAAGGCTGTAATCTCGAAATACATAAAAATGGAAACAAAACTAGAAACCACAAAACCATAAATGCAAACTCGAAAACTAACTAGAGAAACTGAACTCCAGGAAAGAAGACGCTAGAAACTAGAAACTAGGAAACTAGGAAACTAAGTTATGGAACCTAAATCCATTAAAGTAGCAACTAGTCAGGTATAACCTAAGAAGAAACTAGGGAACTAACAGCTTGAAAACTATTAAATCATAATACTGAGTACTGGAAAACTTGTAAACTTGGAATCTAGAAACTCTGATATTATATACATACTTGAAAACTAGTCGGGAACAAAAAACTGGGAATTAATTAACTAAATCGCTATTAAATAAAGTAGGAAAGCAGGAAACTCGGAACTAGAAAACTAAGAAACTAGAAACTAGAACCTAGGAAACCAAAAACTAAAACACTGGGAAACTGGATACTAGGATACTTGAAATTGGGAAATTAGAAATTCTGGGAATTAGGTAACTAAATCGCTATTAAATTGAAACACTGTCTAGAAAATCACAGAGATTGTAAACTATTAAACTAGAAACTACGAACTAGGAATCTGGAAGTTAGAAAACTAGAAAGTAGGAAACTAGGAAACTAAAAACTAGAAACTAGAAACTATAAACTAGAAATTAGAAACTAGAAACTAGAAACTAGAAACTAGAAACTAGAAATTAGAAACTAGAAACTTCAAAAGTTGAAACTAGGAACAAAAAAAAATAGAAACTAGAAAGTAGGAAAGTAGGAAACTAGGAAACTAGGGAACTAGAAAACTAAGAAACTAGAAACTAGGAAACCAAAAATTAAAACACTGGGAAACTGGATACTAGGATACTTGAAATTGGGAAATTAGAAATTCTCAAACTAGGAAAATAGAAATTGACAAAAAAGTTTAAGAACTATAAAAAATGGAAAAAACTAGAAACCACAAAACCATAAATGGAAACTAGAAAACTAACTAGAGAAACTGAACTCCAGGAAACAAGACGCTAGAAACTAGAAACTAGGAAACTAAGTTATGGAACTTGAATCTAGTAAAGTAGCAACTAGGAAGGTATAACCTAAGAAGAAACCAGGAAACTAACAGCTTGAAAACTAATAAATTATAGTACTGGAAAACTTGTAAACTTGGAATCTAGAAAACTAGAAACTTTAATAGTAGGGAATAAAAAGCTGGGAATTAGGTAACTAAATTCCTATTAAATTGAAGCACTGTCTAGAAAGTCACAGACATTGGGAAAGGAAAAATTAGAAAAAAATCTATTCTATTAAACTAGAAACTAGGAAACTAGAAACTAGGAAACTCGATGCTAAGAAACTAGAAAGTAGGCAACTATTGAACTAGAAACTAGGAAATAAGGAACTAGGAATTAAAAAAAAAACTAGTAAACTAGAAACTGGGAAACTAGAAAGTAGGAAAGTAGGAAAGTAGGAAACTAGGCAACTAGAAACTAGAAACTAGGAAACCAAAACTTAAAAAACTTGAAGACTGGATATTATGATACTTAAAATTGGGAAATTAGACATTTTCAAACTAGGAAACTAGAAACTAACAAAAAAATTTAAAAACTAGCAAAATAAAAGACTGTAATATCGAAACAAAAAAAAAAAATGGAAAAACTAGAAACCACAAAACCATACATGGAAACTAGAAAACTAACTAGAGAAACTGAACTCCAGGAAACAAGGCGCCAGAAACTAGAAACTAGGAAACTAAGTTATGGAACTTGAATCTAGTAAAGTAGCAACTAGGGAGGTATAACCTAAGAAGAATCCAGGAAACTAACAGCTTGAAAACTAATAAATTATAGTACTGGAAAACTTGTAAACTTGGAATCTAGAAAACTAGAAACTTTTATAGTAGGGAATAAAAAACTGGGAATTAGGTAACTAAATCCCTATTAAATTGAAGCACTGTCTAGAAAGTCACAGACATTGGGAAAGGAAAAAATAGAAGAAAATCTATTCTATTAAACTAGAAACTTGGAAACTAGAAACTAGGAAGCTCGAAGCTAAGAAACTAGAAAGTAGGCAACTATTGAACTAGAAACTAGGAAATAAGAAACTAGGAATTAAAAAAAAAGAAACTAGGAAACTAGAAACTGGGAAACTAGAAAGTAGGAAAGTAGGAAAGTAGGAAAGTAGGAAAGTAGGAAACTAGGAAACTAGGAAACTAGGCAACTAGAAACTAGAAACTAGGAAACCAAAACTTAAAAAACTTGAAGACTGGATATTATGATACTTAAAATTGGGAAATTAGACATTTTCAAACTAGGAAACTAGAAACTAACAAAAAAATTTAAAAACTAGCAAAATAAAAGACTGTAATATCGAAACAAAAAAAAATGGAAAAAACTAGAAACCACAAAACCATAAATGGAAACTAGAAAACTAACTAGAGAAACTGAAACAAGACGCTAGAAACTAGAAACTAGGAAACTAAGTTATGGAACTTGAATCTAGTAAAGTAGCAACTAGGGAGGTATAACCTAAGAAGAAACCAGGAACTAACAGCTTGAAAACTAATAAATTATAGTACTGGAAAACTTGTAAACTTGCAATCTAGAAAACTAGAAACTTTTATAGTAGGGAATAAAAAACTGGGAATTAGGTAACTAAATCCCTATTAAATTGAAGCACTGTCTAGAAAGTCACAGACATTGGGAAAGGAAAAATTAGAAAAAAATCTATTCTATTAAACTAGAAACTAGGAAACTCGAAGCTAAGAAACTAGAAAGTAGGCAACTATTGAACTAGAAACTAGGAAATAAGGAACTAGTAATTAAAAAAAAAGAAACTAGGAAACTAGAAACTGGGAAACTAGAAAGTAGGAAAGTAGGAAAGTAGGAAACTAGGCAACTAGAAACTAGAAACTAGGAAACCAAAACTTAAAAAACTTGAAGACTAACTAACTATTTTATGATACTTAAAATTGGGAAATTAGACATTTTCAAACTAGGAAACTAGAAACTAACAAAAAATTTTAAAAACTAGCAAAATAAAAGACTGTAATTTCGAAATTAAAAAAAAATTGAAAGAAAACTAGAAACACAAAACTATAATTGGAAACTAGAAAACTAACTATAGAAGCTGAACTCCAGGGAACAAGACGCTAGGAAACAAAAAACTAAAAAAATAGAAATTAGGGTACTAGAAACTAGGAAATTATAAACTAGAAACTTGGAAACTAGAATCTGGAAAACTAGAAACTAGACAACCAGGAAACTAGATATTAGGAAACTGGATTCTAGGAAACTTAAACTTGAAATTTAAAATTCTCAATGTATTAACTAGAAAAAAAAGAAAGAAACTAGCAACACAGATGATAGTAATTTCGAAATAAAAAAGGAGAAATAGAACTATAAAATAATAAAATATGTATAAAATATTAAACAAGAAGTAAGAAAAAATAAAATAGAAAATTGGAAACTAAGAAACTAAACTCCAGGAAACAAGAAGCTAGGAAACAAAAAACTAGGAAACTTGAAACTAAAAAAAAATAGAAACTGGGAAACTGGGAAACTAGAAAGTAGGAAACTAGAAAACTAGGAAACTATAAACTAGGAAACTAGAAACTGGGAAACTTGAAACTAGGAAACTGGAAACTTGGAAACTAGAAACCAGGAAACAAGATACTAGGAGATTAGATACAAGGAAACTAGAAACTAGTAAAAACTAGGAAATTAGGAACTTGAAAATTGGAAACAAGGAAACTAGAAACTGGAGTACCCGAAACTATTCAACTCGGAAGCTAGAAATTAGAAACTAGGAAACAAAAAATTCTGGTGTTGTCAACCCTAAATGTAAAAGCGACACTTGCTCTAAAGGCATTTTGAGAAATCCAACAATAAAAAAACACTTTCTAAAAGAATTGTGCCAAAATTGACTCTAAGATGAGACTTCTAACTGGACGTTGTCAAATCCAACATTGAAAGAGACATTGTCAAAGCAGATGTTGTCAAGGCAAACATGAACAAAGACGTTTTCTAAGGGAATGTTGTCAAATCCAGCACTAGAAGTAACACCTTCTATGAGAACGTTGTCAAACTCAGTACGAAAACGACGTTCTCTAAACGGGTGTTTCAACCACGACAGTAAAAGACACTTTATAGAGAATAGAAAAAAACAAAAAGTAGGAAACTAGAAACTAGGACACAAGAAACTAGAACAAGAAAACTAGCAAACTAGAAAACTAGAAAACTAGAAAATTAGAAAACTAGCAAACTAGAAAACTAGAAAACTAGAAAACTAGAAAACTAGAAAACTAGAAAACTAGAAAACTAGAAAACTAGAAAACTAGCAAACTAGAAAACTAGAAAACTAGAAAACTAGAAAACTAGAAAACTAGAAAACTAGAAAACTAGCAAACTAGCAAACTAGAAAACTAGCAAACTAGAAAACTAGCAAACTAGAAAACTAGAAAACTAGCAAACTAGAAAACTAGAAAACTAGAAAACTAGAAAACTAGAAAACTAGAAAACTAGAAAACTAGAAAACTAGAAAACTAGAAAACTAGAAAACTAGAAAACTAGAAAACTAGAAAACTAGAAAACTACAAAACTAGAAAACTAGAAAACTAGAAAACTAGAAAACTAGAAAACTAGAAAACTAGAAAACTAGAAAACTAGAAAACTAGAAAACTAGAAAACTAGAAAACTAGAAAACTAGAAAACTAGAAAACTAGAAAACTAGAAACTAAAAAATACGAAATTAATAAATAGTAAACTAGAAACTAGGGAACAAAATCTGGTGTTGTCAACCCCAAATGTCAAAAAGACACTTATTCTAAAGGCATTTTGAGAAATCCAACGCTAAAAAGACTTTTTAAGAGAATTCTGCCAAGATTGATACTTCCAAGCGGATGCTACCAAATCCAACAGTAAGACACTTTTTAAACCGATTTTTAAAAACCAGAAGCTAGGAAACCAGAAATTAGGAAATTAGAAACTAGGAAGCTAGAAACTAGGAGGAATTTTGAGAAATCCATCACTAAAGACTTTCTAAGACAATTCTGTCAAAATTGACACTAAAATGGAGATGTCAAGGCAAATCTGAGGAAAGAGTTTCTAAAATGATGCTGTCACACAAACATTAGAAAGTCCCTTTCTAAGAAAACGTTGTCAAACCCAGTACAGACTTTCTAGGAGGATGTAGTTAGGATACGAAAATAACATTTTGTAGAGGATATTGTCAAATTTAAGAATAGAAAGACACTTTCTAGGAGTATGTTGTCAAACTTAGCACTAAAATAATGCTGTCAAACGCAACAGTAAGAGACACTTTCAAAGGAGATGCTGTCAAACCTAACACTAAAATAGGCGCTTTCTAAGAGGATGAATTCAGTGTCAGCTGAATACTTAAACAACAGAACTATTACTAAAGAACTGTGAATTAGAAGAATTAGAATACGAGGTATTAGTAACTAAGGAAATGCACTGATGCTTTCGTCGTTTTCAATATCGTAGTTTTGTCTACGCAAAGCTGTAAATATCTCCCTAGATCTATATCTATTTAGGCTAAATCTATTTTTGAAAAAACGGTTATCTCCATATGATGGATTTACTTTTGAGAAACGGTAGAAAACAACGGAGATAAGTTTAATTGATAACAAACACGTGCTCACATATCAATTGAGGACTAAAATCCAGTATGTTTCCACGATATACGAAATGAGCTTATCGGTAAGAATTTCCTCGCAGACGTCAACCAAATCAAAATTAATCTCCAAATTGACAAAATCTTAAACCGATAATAATCTGTATTTACACCAAACAATCAGAAATAGCACCAAAAAATGCAAACAAAGCACTCATCCATCACGTAACCACTTCATCCCCAATATCTTCTATATAAATAGCCCATCGAGAGTCTCACTTTGTGAGACTCTATCGCGATGTCGACTCTCTACGCACTCCTCGCCTTCGTTTGCGTGTCTTCGATTTGGGCCTCCTCGTTGCCGCCCGTCCCCATCCGCACCCTCGGTAAGTCCCCCCGTTTCGTCCCAGGAGGGAGAATCGTCAACGGAGAGGAAGCCGTGCTCGGCCAATTTCCCTGGCAAGTGGCGATTTTCGGCCGGTCCGTCGAGGAGCCCAGGTACCTGTGTGGCGGTGCCCTGATCAGCGACGAGTGGGTGTTGACTGCCGGACACTGCGTTATCGGGTGAGTACCGTTCTTTCGTGCTCGGTAAAGAAACGATCGACTCCAGGGCCCTCTCCGCCGATATCTACTCGGGGATGGCCAAGATTTCCGACCCCGACCGGACGATCAGCCGGGCGTCCCAGTTTCTTCTCCACGAAGACTACGATCCTTGGAATCTGAACAACGACATCGGACTCATCAGACTGGCGGATCCGGTGACCCTGGACAACAACACGCGAGCTATCGCCTTGGCGGAGGAAGAACTGGAAGGAGGTACCGCGGTTACGATAAGTGGCTTCGGGATGGTCGGTGATGGTGAGCGGTGAAGACGTCTCTTCGTGATAAATTAACAGGTTGTTTTAGATGACCAAAATCCCTACAGTGACACACTGAACTACATCGATGTTACCACCGTCGATAACGGCTACTGTGCCTCTATTTTCGGATCTGAAGTTGTATATGACGGTCTGGTGTGTACGGCGCCCGGGGACCCTCTTCGTAGTCCGTGTCTCGGGGATAGTGGTGCTCCCGTTGTGGCCAACGTCGATTCGGACCCCGTGCACGTGGCTGTGTTCAGTTTCGTGAATGGGGTCGGTTGCGAGCTCGCCTATCCCGCGGGGAACAGCAGGACTGCTTTCTTCAGGGAATGGATCAGGAACGTCACTGGAATTTAGAGTACCGCTATAAATATTGTAGATACATGACGAATCTTCTTTTCTTCTCCCCTTCTGCCCTCTCTCTCATCTTCCTCATCATCCGGATGTCTCTTTCTCTCAGTCTCCCTATTTCTTTGCCCGCGGATCCATTCCTCTGGTAACATTTCTTCCTCTCGTTCTTTCCTCCTTTTCTCTCTAGCACTTATTTAGTATCCTGTACTTTCCCATTCCTTCCTCTGCTATGCCTCTCTTCTTCTTTTCCTCCCCATCTTCCATTTCTACTAGTACTTTATTTCTATTTATACTGCAACAGTCCTTGATTTTGACATCTCATATACTTTTTCCAAAAAAAAAAAGTTTCTAGTGTTAAATTTGACTACAAGTCTTTCTAAGCATGTTACTGTTGGGTTTGACAACATCATTTTGGGGTTAATTTTGATAACGTCCTCTTAGAAAGTGTCTTTTCAAGATTGGGTTTGACAACATGTTCTTAGAAAGTGTCTTTCTAACGTTAATTTAGCAGGTGCCTTTAATCATGTTTGTTTTGACAACATCACCTTTAAAGTGTCTTCTTCGTGTTGATTTTGACAAGATCCCATTAGAAAGTGTCTTTCTTAATTTCTTTGCGATAAGATCCACCTTCATTAGTTTTGTAACATTTCATACGTGAGCACGTGTTTTTTTTATCAATTATACGTATCTCTATTGTTCTCTATTGTTTCCCAAATATAAATCTATCATAATAGAGATAACAGTTTTCTTTATAAATTTAGCCTAAATAGATATAGTTTCTGGTAAATCACAGACTTATTACTATTGAAAACGACGAAAGCATCAGTGTATTTCCTTAGTTACTAATTCCTCGAATTCTAATTTCCAGTTCTATAGTTTGTAATTTATTAATTTCATACTTCTGTTGTTCTTCTGCGCCTATTTTAGTGTTAAGTTTGGCGGCATCCCCTTTGAAAGTGTTTTCTTTTTAGGTTTGCCTTGACAACTGCTCCTTTGAAAAGTGTCATTTGCATTTGACAACATTCACTTAGAAAGTCCTTTTCTCGTGTTAACTTTGATCCTCTAGAAAGTGTCCTTTTAGTAGTGGATCTGACGACATAATCTTAGAAAGTCTTTCAATATATCGGGTTTGACAACATTTTTTATTATACGTCTCTATAATGTTAAATTTGACAGCATGTTTATTCATGTTTGTCTTGACAATATAACCTTTGAAAGTGTCTCTTACTGTTGGGTTTGACAGCATCTGTTTAGTGCTAACAACATACTCCTAGAAAGTGTCTTTCTATTGTTAACATCCTCTAGAAAATGTTCTTTTAGTATCCTAACGACATCCTCCTAGAAAGTCTGTACTGGGTTTGACAACGTGCCCTTAGAAAGTGTCGTTGTTCATGCTTGCCTTGACAACATCTGCTTTGACAGTGTTTCTTTCAATGTTGGATTTGACAACCTCCACTTAGAAGTTTCATTTTAGTGTCAATTTGGCAGAATTCTTTTAGAAAGTGTTTTTTAGTGTTGGATTTTTCAAAATGCCTTTAGAATAAGTGCCGCTTTTACATTTGGGGTTGACAACACTTTCTTTTCTAGTTTCTAATTTCTTGCTTAATAGTTTCAGGTATTCCCGTTTCTAATCTCCTAGTTTCTAGGTTCCTACTATGAAATATGTTGTTTCCTGTTTCTAGTTTCCCAATTTCTAGTTTCCTGGTTTATAGTCTCCTAGTTTTTAGTTTCCTAGTTTCTAGTTTCTAGTTTCCTCGTTTCTAGTTTCTTAGTTTCTAGTTCCCTATTTTCCTAGTTCTCTAGTTTCCTAGTTTACTATTTTTCTAGTTTCTATTTTTATTTGTTTCTAGTTCCTTAGTTTCTTATTTCCTAGCTTTTTGTTTCCTGGAAAACCAGAAAACTAGAAAACCAGAAAACCAGAAAACCAGAAAACCAGAAAACCAGAAAACCAGAAAACCAGAAAACCAGAAAACCAGAAAACCAGAAAACTAGAAAACTAAAAAACTAGAAAACTAGAAAACTAGAAAACTAGAAAACTAGAAAACTAGAAAACTAGGAAACTAGGAAACTAGAAACTAGGAAACTAGAAACTAGGAAACTAGAAACTAGAAACTAGGAAACTAGAAACTAGGAAACTAGAAACTAGGAAACTAGAAACTAAGAAACTAGAAACTAGGAAACTAGAAACTAGGAAACTAGAAACTAGGAAACTAGAAACTAGGAAACTAGAAACTATAAACTAGAAACTAGGAAACTAGAAACTAGGAAACTAGAAAACTAGGAAACTAGAAAACTAGAAAACTAGAAAACTAGAAAACTAGAAAACTAGAAAACTAGAAAACTAGAAAACTAGAAAACTAGAAAACTAGAAAACTAGAAAACTAGAAAATTAGAAAACTAGAAAACTAGAAAACTAGAAAATTAGAAAAACTAGAAAACTAGAAAAACTAGAAAACTAGAAAAACTAGAAAACTAGAAAACTAGAAAAACTAGAAAACTAGAAAAACTAGAAAACTAGAAAACTAGAAAACTGGAAAACTGGAAAACTGGAAAACTAGAAACTATGAAGATAAGAAACTAGGAAACTAAAAAATAGGAAATTAATAAATAGTAACCTATAAACTAGGGAAAAAATCTTGTGTTGTCAACCCCAAATGTGAAAGACACTATATTCTAAAGGCATTTTGAGAAATCCAACGGTAAAAAGATTTTTGAAGAGAATTCTGCTAAATTAATACTTCCAAGCGGATGCTTCCAAATCCAACATTTGAAAGAGATACTGTCCAAGCAGATATTGTCAAGGCAAACATGAACAAAGACATTTTCTAAGGGCACGTTTCAAATCCAACACTAGATGGAACACCTTCGATGAGACCGTTGTCAAACTCAATACTGGAAAACGGGTGTTGTTAACCTCGACACTTTTTAAAGCGATTTTTAAAAACTAGAAACTAGGAAACCATAAATCAGGAAACTAGAAACTAGGAAACTAGAGGAAACCAAAAATTAGGGAACTAGAAAATAGGAAACTAGAAACTAGGACACAAACAATTTTGGTGTTGTCAACCCCAAATGTAAAGGCGACACTTATTTTAAAGGCAATTTGAGAAATCCATCACTAAAGACTTTCTAAGAGCATTCTGTCAAAATTGACACTAAAATGGAGATATCAAGGCAAATCTGAGGAAAGAGTTTCTAAAATGATGCTGTCACACAAACATTAGAAAGTCCCTTTCTAAGAGGATGTTGTCAAACCCTGAAAAGACACTTTCTAAGAAGTCGTTGTCAAACCCAGTACAGGCTTTCTAGAAGGATGTAGTTAGGATTAGGTTAGGAAAATTACATTTTCTAGAGGATATTGTCAAATTTAAGAATAGAAAGACACTTTCTAGGAGTATGTTGTCAAACTTAGCACTAAAATGATGCTGTCAAACGCAATAGTAAGAGACACTTTCAAAGTGCCTTCAGAATAAGTGTCGCTTTTACATTTGGGGTTGACAACACTTTCTTTTCTAGTTTCTAATTTCAAGTTTAATAGTTTCAGGTAATCCCGCTTCTAATCTCTTAGTTTCTAGTTTCCTGCTATGAAATATGTTGTTTCCTGTTTCTAGTTTCCTAGTTTCTAGTTTCCCAGTTTCTAGTTTCCCAGTTTCTAGTTTCCCAGTTTCTAGTTTCCCAGTTTCTAGTTTCCCAGTTTCTAGTTTCCCAGTTTCTAGTTTCCCGGTTTATAGTCTCCTAGTTTCTAGTCTCCTAGTTACTAGTTTCCTAGTTTCTAGTTTCCTAGTTTCTAGTTTCCTAGTTTCTAGTTTCCTAGTTTCTAGTTTCCTAGTTTCTAGTTTCCTAGTTTCTAGTTTCCTAGTTTCTAGTTTCTAGTTTCCTAGTTTTTAGTTTCCTAGTTTTTAGTTTCTAGTTTCCTAGTTTCTAGATTCCTAGTTTACAATTTTTTCTAATTTTTCTTTCCCAATGTCTGTGCTAGTTAACTAATTCCCAGTTTTTTATTCTCTATTATAAAAGTTTCTAGTTTTCAAGTATATAATATCACAATTTCTAGATTCCAAGTTTGCAAGTTTCTAGTACTCAGTATTATAATTTCTTAGTTTTCAAGCTGTTGGTATCCTGGTTTCTTCTTAGGTTATGCTTCCCTAGTTGCTACTTTACTAGATTCAAGTTCCATAACTTCTTAGTTTATAAATTCTAGTTTTCTAGCTGCTGGTCTACCAGCTTTGGTATCCAAGTTTTTTGTTTCTTAATATCCAGTTTCCTAGTTGCCTCATGTCAAGTTTCCTTGTTACTAGTTCCCCAGTGTAAAATTTGCTTGTTTTTTTTTCAGTTTCCTACTTTGTAGTTTCCTGCCTTCTGCTTCTACTTCCGGTTTTGGGTTTTCGATTTTTATGTCAGGTTTTCATTAAAAACATCATCTTAGAAAGTGTTTCTGTTACTGTGGGGTTGACAATAACATTTTAGAAAGCATCTTTTTAGTGCTAAGTTTGACAGCATACTTTTAGAAAGTTTCTTTCTATTTTTAAATTTGACAACATCCCCTAGAAAATGTCTTTTTAGAATTGTGTCTAACGACATCCTCTTAGAAACTGTCTATTTTAATGTGGCATTTGACAAAATCCCCTTAGAAAGTGTCTTTCTTAATTTTTGCATTGACATCTCCTTTGAAAATGCCATTTTTAGTCTTGGATCTGACAATATGTAACTAGAAAGCGTCTTTCTTAATATTGGATTTGACAACATCCACTTTTGAAAGTGTCCCTTTTTGTGTTGTGTTTGACAGCGTCATTTTCGAAAGCATATTTCAGTTCTAAGCTTGTCAGCATCCCCTTAGAAAGTGTCTTTCTTTAGATTTACCTTGACATCTCCTTATTTATTTATTTTTTAAATATTATTATTATCCACTTAGAAAGTGTCTTTGTGTAAGGTTTGACAACATCTCCTACTAAAGTGCTTTTATCAGGTTTTCCTTGACATCATCACTCTTAGAAAATGTTTTTTTTTTATTTAGGATTTGACAACATCTTCTCTGAAAGTATCTGTTTTAATGTGGGATTTGACAAAATCCCCTTAGAAGGTGTATTTTTTTTATTGTCGGTTTTGATAACATCCATTTATAAAGTATCTTCCTAATGTTACATTTGACACCACCTGATTAGAAAGTGTCTAGAAACGAATAAACGAAGAAACGGAGAAACGAAGAAACGAAGAAAGGAAGAAAGGAAGAAAGGAAGAAAGGAAGAAAGGAAGAAAGGAAGAAAGGAAGAAAGGAAGAAAGGAAGAAAGGAAGAAAGGAAGAAAGGAAGAAAGGAAGAAAGGAACAATCGAAGAAACGAAGAAACTTGAAGAGAATTTGAAAAACCGAAAAAGTAGAAGCTATACGAACTTTGAAGGTAGGAAAAACTAGGAAACTGGAAACTAGAAAGACTAGAGAGTAAGAAACTAAAAACTAGGAGACAAGAAACCGGGACAGTGGAAACCAGAAAACCTGAATCTTGAAACTAGCAAATAAGAAACGGGGAAAATTGAAACTATGAAACTAGAAATTAGGAAACTAGAAACTAATATATAACAAGTAAACTAGGATGTATAAAATATATACATAGTAAGAAGCTAGAAGTAAATAAAAAATAAAAACAAGTAACTAGAAACTATCCAATATGATTTGAAGGTGTAAACTAGCAATGAATTAAAACTAAAAAAACTAGAGGCTGTGAAACTATGAGCTTAGGCAACTAGAAACCAGAAAACTGGCAATTTGAAACTAGGAAGTGTAAAACTGAACTTTTTTAAAATCAAGAACAGATAGGATTGAAAGAAAGGCGAAAACAAAAACATGAAAAGCAGGAAGAAAAGACAGCAAACGCATATTAAGATAAAAACAAAGAAAAAACGCTACAAAAGAGAAAGGGATTAGAACAAACCAAAAGAAGGGTTACAATATTAGATAAACAAAAAGCGATATATTGATACAAAATTACAAAAATAGATAGATAGAAAAAATTTAAGAAAAGCCAGATGTTCGAATAAGAAGGAAAGAAGGCAAGTTGTAAAAACAAAGTAACAAAAAAAAAATTAAAATTTAGGAGAAAGAACTAAAAAGACCAGAAGGAAAGAAATATTAATAATAAAGGAAGAAATATATATGGATCAAAGAAAACCGGTAGGAAGAAACTGGCGAAAGGATAGAAGAATGATGTAAAGCATGTGAGAATTGGAGAATCTAGAAAAAGTTAAAATGTCAAAAGTGGAAGAAGTCGGGTAGGCAATCCGCATTTCTCCTTTGTGAATTACAGGTCCCGTACTTCAAATTCTGAATATCATCATTACGTCTTTTGAGACAATTTTTTATCAATTATCTTCAGATCAATTATAGTAATGTGGAACGACACAATCAAGTATCACATCTATCAATGAACGACAAAACTACAATTATAACGGTACTAAATTCCAGACTACGAAGGGAATCCCCAAGCGCTGTACAGACCAGACCGTCTAGTTTTTAGTTTACTAGTTTCTAGTTTACTAGTTTCTAGTTTACTAGTTTCTAGTTTACTAGTTACTAGTTTACTAGTTTCTAGTTTATTAGTTACTAGTTTCTAGTTTCCTAGTTTCTAGTTTCCCAGTTTCTAGTTTTCTAGTTTCTTAGTTTCTAGTTTCCTACTTTGTAGTTCCCTAGTTTCTAGTTTCCTACTTTCTAGTTGCCTAGTTTCTAGTTGCCTAGTTTCTAGTTTTCTAGTTTCTAATTTTCGTTTTTTTTTTAATTACTAAATAGATTCCAACATATTATCACTTGTAATTGCATCAGTGCTTTGAAACTATCGATTTGTAAAACGAAAGTTGATTAGCAACTACGAGTGTTTTAATTTCACGATGGGCGGCAGAAGCAAAAAATTACACAAGTATTGCGTTTCAACTTGAGTATTACAGCAGATTGTTTCAGAAGCACGAAAATAATTCCCTAAGATTATACAATGAATAAAGTGGTTTAAACATCAAGGAATGTTCGCCAAAACGATTCATGTTGAAATTTGACAAAAGTAAAAAATGTGACTAGTATTCAGCGTTGCCCTGGAAATAAAAACAAACACAACATTTTAGGGAAACTATATAATATCGAGTGCTAATAACTTAGTACTTATCAGTAAATAATGATATTGATGGAGTGTTGACTTTGATTTTAAATACTCCCACAAGAAAATCAAAAAATCTGGCGAACGATCGATTTTCCATCGAAAATGTGCTAAAAATGTCTTGTTGGAACCAAATTTGGAAACTTAACCGCAACCCCTCCAGCACCAAAAGCGGCAACAACAAACCAACCATCTTTTCACCAAGTCGATGTACCCACGGCGACGTTCCTGGCACTGGCTTTCTGCGGTTTCCCAATGCTGTGAGACGAATATGGGGATCATGTTCGAGCCTGCAGCCTTGTGTGGGTACACAAGCACGGCAACCAGTCCCAACTAGATTCTGGACGCCCTCCGCTGAGAAGCATGAGCCTGAAGCAGCAAACCGGCAGTTAAATTACTATAATTGGAATAGCATTTTATAAGTATACAGAGCCAATCAAACACCATCTATGATTGTAATAACTGTCGGCAATAAACCTATTTGTCTGTCTATCTGTTCTGATCCAATTTGATGATCTCTGCACCAGTTGGATAAGACAAAATATCGGCTTTTAACTAATTTATCTGGCCAACAAAGTGTGTCTTTGGAACAATATTAGGTGTAACGAATTAAAATTAGTTTACTCAAATAAGTGACACCAGCTTTCTCATCGATTTAGTTCTGACCATATACAGGGTGTCCCAGCTAAAATTTGTACGCTCCCAACAATTCCAATTTTGAAAGACTCAGAAGAAAACGCTCGAACAGGTCATATTTGTTATCAATGGGCACCAAATTGTAGCAAACTTTCATGTCTTAGATCTCACCCCTTTAGCCAGGGGGGCCACCCCCTTAAAAATTTAAATAGCATGGGGGGTCGTATGATAAAAAATTGTCTTGGCAACACATCAGATGTTCATGACTATTTTTGACAAATTTCGAAAGATGCGCGAATTCAATATCGTAAGACGAAATTCGAATAAAACTCGGAAGTTCGTAAAAAAATCTGGTTTACTAACAGAGTTTTGAAGAAGGGATTTCTGCACTCTACATACACCAGGAGACTTAAAAATTGTCATGGCAACACATCAGAGGGTCATGACGATCTTTGACAATTTTTGAAAGTTGAGCGAATTCAATATCGTAAGACAAAATTTGGATAAGGTTGGACCTTGGTCTTATCAATCCGTTTTCTTCCCACCGGAGCGACATCGGCTTCGGGATTGCGGCATCCGATGCGCGCTTCTTTTCTGGTTAACATGATGCAAGAACCATCCCGGTACGACACCCGGAAGCATTTATTCTCGAGTTTCCGGTTCCATACGACGTGACAAGGGCGGCGGCTGGGGGTGGTCGTAGCGACTCCGGGATAGTTTCATTCGCAGCGCGCTAATTTTCTGATTCGGGGAGTGAAAAAACTATTCCTACGATACTGGAAAAAAAAATCCGCGAGTTTAAGATTTGAATTTGGGCGTGGGGTGCACGGACTTGATCCAACAGTGACATTGTAAGGAGGATTGATTTCCTTCACTATTGATACCATCGTAAATTCGTGGTAACTAAAATACGATACGTAAACGTCGGAAGACACGTAATTTTTTCATCACCATTTGAACTGGTCTCTTCCTTATGTTACAAGACATCACATCACGAGTCAATAGAATTTCAAGGGAGAATAGAAAGACACTAGAAATACATACTTGATGAATCTATTTTTGGAAATCATTAGAGAACAATCGATTGGTCAATTGTATATAATAATAGGTATAATATGTATAATATGTATATAAACTGACCATCAGGGTCTCACTTTGTAAAACCACATCGCAATGTCGACCCTCTACCCACTCCTTGCCTTCGCTTGCATCTCCTCGATTTGGGCACATCCCCCCATCAACACCTTGGGTAAGTCCCCCCGTTTCGTCCCAGTGAATACATGTTTGATTTTCAGGAGGGAGAATCGTCAATGGAAAAGAGGCCGTGCTCGGACAATTCCCCTGGCAAGTGGCAATTTTCGGTAGTTCTCTAGAGCAGCCCAGGTACCTGTGTGGCGGTGCCCTGATCAGTGACTGCCGGACGCTGCGTTATTGGGTAAGCACACTCCTTGGGTACTCCGTAAAGAACCGAGTGACTCTAGGGCCCAATTCTCCGAGATCTTCTCAGGAGTGGCCAAGATTTCTGTTTCAAACCGAAAGATCACTCCGGCCATCCAGTTTATCGTCCACGAAGATTTCGATCCCTGGACTTTGAACAACGACCTCGGACTCATCAGATTGGCGTATCCGGTGAGTCTAGACAACAACACACGAGCTATTGCCTTGGCGAACGAAGAACTGGAAGGAGGTACCGCGGTTACCATAAGTGGCTTCGGGACGGTCGGTAACGGTGAGCGGCGAAGACGTCTTCATCTCTTCGTGATAAATTAACAAATTGTTTTAGATGACCCAAACCTATACACTGACACATTGAACTACGTCGAACCTCACACGATTAATAATGACAACTGTGCGTCTGTTTTTGGAGCTGACATTGTGTATGATGGTCTGGTGTGTACAGCGACGGGCGAAAATAGTCCGTGCTTTGGGGACGCCGGTGCTCCTGTTGTGGCTGACATCGATTCGGACCCCGTGCACGTAGCTCTGTTCAGTTTCATTTCCTTTGGTTGTGGCCCCCTTCCTGCGGGGAATACCAGGACTGCTTTCAAATAGTAGTATCGTTTCAAATATTGTAGATTCAGAAATTAGTAGTAAATGTAAAGCTTTATTTGCCCTACGGGCTTTACGATTCATCCGATTATATGTATAACAGAATTTACATTTTGTATTAATTTCTTTCTTCCTTTCTTCCACCAAATCTATGATCAGGCAGAATTGAATCTTTACGTCCTAATAGGCAACTATACTCATTGTAGTTACCAAAATTTTAAGTAACTGTGTGCTTCCGTCATAGGGAGTCAAACCTTCTTCTGTGGAACTCAGAGATCCTGGTCACGGCACCAAATATGTGGTCAGAAGTAAATCGATTAGAATTAAATTAATTTTGATTCGTTACACCAACTACTGTTTCAAAGACACACTTTGTTGGCCAGATAAATTAATTAAAAGCATATCTTTTATCTTATCCGAATGGTGCAGACAGGTCAGTATCGGATTCAAACACATAGCTACTGACAATCGGGATACACCCATAGAGAGCATCAATTTTGATCAAAACAATATTTTAACTGCCGTTTCGCTGCTTTAGGCCCATTTAACTGCCTCTTGTGCTTGTGTACCCACATAAGGCTCCAGACTCGAACATGATTCCCATATTCGTCTTAGACCATTGGGAAGCCGCAGAAAACCAGTGCCAGGAACGTCGGCGTGGGTACATCAACATGGTTGGTCTGTTGTTGCCGCACTTGGTGCTGAAGGTGTTGTAGTTATGTTTCCAAATTTGGTTCCAACAATATGGAGCACTTCCGCATGTTCATTAGGGCGACGTGGACCTTTTGAATGCCAGATTTAAAACTTTTTGATCTTTTTGTTGGAGTATTTAAAATCAAAATCAACACTCCATCAATATAATTTACTGATAAGTGGTAAGTTATCAGCACTCGATATTAATCGTTACGGGTATCTGATAATAGCTTGGCTTGAAGTTCCACATTTCCACGCCGGAAGTTGATAACCATTTAATCTTCTTATAGTTTTCCTAAATAGCTTTTATCAGGCAATTATTGCTAATTTTAGTTTTGAAATAATTACTGTGATTATTTCATTCATCATCGTTTTCGAGCAATCGTAAGACTTTATTTTTTGTATTGTAGTGATAATTCGATAATCCTTTATGCTCATTTTTGGAATCTACTTAGCAATTAAAAAAGCCGAAAATTAGAAACTAGGAAACTATAAACTATTAAACTAGTAAACTAGAAACTAGTAAACTAGAAACTAGTAAACTAGAAACTAGGAAACTACGGTGATGGTGAGCGGTGAAGACGTCTCTTCGTGATAAATTAACAGGTTGTTTTAGATGACCAAAACCCCTACAGTGACACACTGAACTACATCGATGTTACCACCTTCGATAACGGCTACTGTGCCTCTATTTTTGGATCTAAAGTTGTATATGACGGTCTTGTGTGTACGGCGCCCGGGGATCCTCTTCGTAGTCCGTGTCTCGGGGATAGTGGTGCTCCCGTTGTGGCCAACGTCGATTCGGACCCCGTGCACGTGGCTGTGTTCAGTTTCGTGAATGGGGTCGGTTGCGAGCTCGCCTATCCCGCGGGGAACAGCAGGACTGCTTTCTTCAGGGAATGGATCAGGAACGTCACTGGAATTTAGAGTACCGCTATAAATATTGTAGATACATGACGAATCTTCTTTTCTTCTCCCCTTCTGCCCTCTCCCTCATCTTCCTCATCATCCGGATGTCTCTTTCTCTCAGTCTCCCTATTTCTTTGGCCGCGGATCCATTCCTCTGGTAACATTTCTTCCTCTCGTTCTTTCCTCATTTTCTCTCTAGCACTCATTTAGTATCCTGTACTTTCCCATTCCTTCCTCTGCTATGCCTCTCTTCTTCTTTTCCTCCCCATCTTCCATTTCTACTAGTACTTTATTTCTATTTATACTGCAACAGTCCTTGATTTTGACATCTCATATACTTTTTCCAAAAAAAAAAGTTTCTAGTGTTAAATTTGACTACAAGTCTTTCTAAGCATGTTACTGTTGGGTTTGACAACATCATTTTGGGGTTAATTTTGATAACGTCCTCTTAGAAAGTGTCTTTTCAAGATTGGGTTTGACAACATGTTCTTAGAAAGTGTCTTTCTAACGTTAATTTAGCAGGTGCCTTTAATCATGTTTGTTTTGACAACATCACCTTTAAAGTGTCTTCTTCGTGTTGATTTTGACAAGATCCCATTAGAAAGTGTCTTTCTTAATTTCTTAGCGATAAGATCCACCTTTACTAGTTTTGTAACATTTGATACGTGAGCACGTGTTTTTTATCAATTAAACGTATCTCTATTGGTCTCTATTGTTTCCCAAATATAAATCCATCATAATAGAGATAAGAGTTTTTTTTTTTATAAATTTTGCCGGAATAGATATAGTTTATGGTAAATCACAGACTTACTACTATTGAAAACGACGAAAGCATCAGTAGTTTATATTGTTTGTAATTTATTAATTACCCCATTGAAAGTGTTTTCTTTTAGGTTTGCCTTGACAACTTCTCCTTTGAAAAGTGTCATTTGCATTTGACAACATTCACTTAGTAAGTCTCTTTCTCGTGTTAAATTTGATCCCCTAGAAAGTGTCCTTTTAGTAGTGGATCTGACGACATAATCTTAGAAAGTCTTTCAATATATCGGGATCTTTTATAATATGTCTCTATAGTGTTAAATTTGACAGCATGTTTATTCATGTTTGTCTTGACAACATAACCTTTCAAAGTGTCTCTTACTGTTGGGTTTGACAGGATCTATTTAGTGCTAACAACATACTCCTAGAAAGTCTGTACTGGTTTTGACAACGTCTTCTTAGAAAGTGTCTTTTCAGAGTTTGACAACATCCTCTTAGAAAGGGTCTTTCTAATGTTAAATTTGAGAGCATCTCATGTCTTTTTTACTGTTAAGTTTGACAGCATCATTTTAGAAAGTCTTTCTTCAAATTTGCCTTGACATCATCTCCTTTGATAGTGTCTTTTTTAATGTTGACTTTGACAACGTCCACTTACAGAGTGCCTTTTTAGTGTTAAGCTTGACAACATAACATTGGACAGTTTCTTTCTTCATTTTTGCCTTGACATCTCCTTTGACAGTGTTGGATTTGCTAACATCCACATAGAAGGTGTCATTTTAATGTTAATTTTGACAGAATTCTATCAGTCTCTTTTTAGTGATGGATTTCTCAAAATGCCTTTAAAGTAAGTGCCCCCTTTACATTTGGGGTTGACAACACCAAAATTTTTTTCTAGTTTCTACTTTCCTATTTTAGAATTTTCTAGTTCCCTAATTTCTGGTTTTCTATTTTCTAGCTTCCTAGTTTCTAGTTTCCTAATTTCTGGTTTTTAAAAACCGCTTTAAAGAGTCTTACTGTCGGGGTTAACAACACCCGTTTCGAGAATGTCGTTTTAATATTTAGTTTGACAACGTTCTCCTCGAAGGTATTCCACCTAGTGCCGGATTTGACAACGTGCCCTTAGAAAGTGTCTTTGTTCATGTTTGCCTTGACAACATCTGCTTGGACAGTGTCTCTTTCAAATGTTGGATTTGACAGCATCCACGTAGAAGTATCAATTTTGACAGAATTCTCTTAATAAGTGTCTTCTCAGTGTTGGATTTCTCAAAATCCCCTTAGAATAAGTGTCTCTTTAATAGTTTCCTACTATGTTATTTTCCTAGTTTCCTAAATCCCTAGTTTCTAATTTCCTAGTGTATAGTTTCCTAGTTTATAGTTTCCTAGTTTATAGTTTCCTAGTTTATAGTTTCCTTGTTCCTAGTTTCCTAGTTTCTAGTTCCCTAACTTCCTAGTTCCCTAGTTTCCTAGTTCCCTAGTTTCCTAGTTTATATTTTTCTTTTGTTTCTAGTGTTCTAGTTCCTTATTTCCTAGCATCTTGTTTCCTGGAACTAGTTTCTTAGTTTCCAATTTTCTATTTTTTTTTCTAATTTCTTGTTTAATATTTTATACCTATTTTATTATTTTCTATTTTAAAGTTTGAGGTTTACAGTTTCCTTGTTTATAGTTTTGCTTTTAGTTTCATCTTTCTAATTTTCAAGTTTCCCAACTTCCAGTTTCCTGGTAACCCAGTTTAAAATTTCCTGGTGCCAATTTACCCCTTATCAAGTTTTCTACTTTTTAGTTTCCCAGCTTCTATTTAACCAGTCTCTATTTTTCTATTTTATATAATCCTAGTTTCTAGTTTCCTAGTTTCTAGTTTCCTAGTTTCTAGATTCCTAGTTTCCTAGTTTCTAGATTCCTAGTTTACAATTTTTTCTAATTTTTCTTTCCCAATGTCTGTGCTAGTTAACTAATTCCCAGTTTTTTATTCCCTATTATAAAAGTTTCTAGTTTTCAAGTATATAATATCACAATTTCTAGATTCCAAGTTTACAAGTTTCTAGTACTCAGTATTATAATTTCCTAGTTTTCAAGCTGTTGGTATCCTGGTTTCTTCTTAGGTTATGCTTCCCTAGTTGCTACTTTACTAGATTCAAGTTCCATAACTTCTTAGTTTATAAATTCTAGTTTTCTAGTTGCTGGTCTACCAGTTTCTAGTTACGTAGCTTTGGTATCCTAGTTGCTAGCTTCCAAGTTTTTAGTTTCTTAATATCCAGTTTCATAGTTGCCTCATGTGAAGTTTCCTTGTTACTAGTTCCTCAGTGTCAAATTTGCTAGTTTTTTTTTTCAGTTTCCTACTTTGTAGTTTCCTGTCTTCTGCTTCTGCTTCCGGATTTGCGTTTTCGATTTTCATTGACAACATCATCTTAGAAAGTATTTCTGTTACTGTGGGGTTGACAATAACATTTTAGAAAGCATCTTTTTAGTACTAAGTTTGACAGCATACTTTTAGAAAGTGTCTTGTTAAATTTGACAACATCCCACAGAAAATGTCCTTTCAGAATTGGGTCTAACGACATCCTCTTGGAAAATGTCTATTTTAATGTGGGATTTGACAACATTCCCTTAGAAAGTGTCTTTCTTAATTTTTGGATTGACATCATCTCTTTTAAAATTGCCCTTTTTAGTCTTGGACCTGAAAATATGCACCTAGAATGCGTCTTTCTTAATACTGGATTTGACAACATCCACTTTTGAAAGTGTCCTTTTTAGTGTTGGGTTTGACATCGTCATTTTCGAAAACATCTTTTCAGTTCAAAGTTTGTCAGCATCCCCCTAGAAGGTGTCTTTTTTCAGGTTTGCCTTGACAACATCTCATATTTTTTTTAATATTGGATGAGACGATATCCATTTAGAAAGGGTCTCTTTTGTGTAGGGTTTGACAACATCTCCTTATAAAGTGTTTTTATCAGGTTTTCCTTGACAACATCATACTAGAAAGTGTTTTTTTTTAATTTTGGATTTGACAACATCTCCTTTGAAAGTGTCTATTTTAATGTGGGATTTGACAACATCCCCTTAAAGAGTGCCTTTCTTATTTTTTGCATTGACATCTCCTTTGAAAATGCCCTCTTTAGTCTTGGATCTGACAATATACACCTAGAAAGCGTCTTTCTTAATATGGGATTTGACAACATCCACTTTTGAAAGTGTCCTTTTTAGTATTGGGTTTGACAGCGCCATTTTCGAAAGCGTCTTTTCCGTCCAAAGTTTGTCAGCATCCCCCTAGAAGGTGTCTTTTTTCAGGTTTGCCTTGACAACATCTCATATTTTTTTTAATATTGGATTAGACGATATCCATTTAGAAAGGGTCCCTTTTGTGTAGGGTTTGACAGAATATCCTTATAAAGTGCTTTTATCAGGTTTTCCTTGACAACATCATACTTGGAAGTGTTTTTTTTTTAATTTTGGATTTGACAACATCTCCTTTGAAAGTGTCTATTTTAATGTGGAATTTGACAACATCCTCTTAAAGAGTGCCTTTCTTATTTTTTGCATTGACATCTCCTTTGAAAATGCCCTCTTTAGTCTTGGATCTGACAATTTACACCTAGAAAGCGTCTTTCTTAATATGGGATTTGACAACATCCACTTTTGAAAGTGTCCTTTTTAGTATTGGGTTTGACAGCGCCATTTTCGAAAGCGTCTTTTCCGTTCAAAGTTTGTCAGCATCCCCCTAGAAGGTGTCTTTTTTCAGGTTTGCCTTGACAACATCTCATATTTTTTTAATATTGGATTAGACGATATCCATTTAGAAAGGGTCTCTTTTGTGTAAGGTTTGACAGCATATCCTTATAAAGTGCTTTTATCAGGTTTTCCTTGACAACATCATACTAGAAAGTGTTTTTTTTTATTTTGGATTTGACAACATCTCCTTTGAAAGTGTCTATTTTAATGTGGGATTTGACAACATCCCCTTAGAAAGTGTTTTTATGAGGTTTTCCCTGAGATCATCTTAGAAAGTGTTTTTTTTTTATTTTGGATTTGACAGCATGGCCTTTGAAATGGTCTATTTTAATGTGGGATTTGACAACGTCCCCTTAGAAAGTGTCTTTCTTAATTTCTGCGTTGACAACATCTCCTTTGAAAATACCCTTTTTAGTCTTGGACCTGACAATATGCACCTAGAAAGCGTCTTTCTTAATATTGGATTTGACAACATCGACTTTTGAAAGTGTCCTTTTTAGTATTGGCTTTGACAGCGTCATTTTCGAAAGCATCTTTTCAGTTCAAAGTTTGTCAGCATCCCCCTAGAAAGTGTCTTTCTTCAGATTTGCCTTGACAATATCTCATATTTTTTTAATATTGGATCAGACGATATCCATTTAGAAAGGGTCTCTTTTGTGTAAGTTTGACCACATCTCCTCATAAAGTGTTTTTATCAGGTTTTCCTTGACAACATCATCTTAGAAAGTGTTTTTTTTTAATTTTGGATTTGACAACATCTCTTTTGAAAGTGTCTATTTTAATGTGGGATTTGACAACATCCCTTTAGAAAGTGTTTTTATGAGGTTTTCCCTGACATCATCTTAGAAAGTGTTTTTTTTTAATTTTGGATTTGACAACATCTCCTTTGAAAGTGCCTATTTTAATGTGGGATTTGACAACGTCCCCTTAGAAAGTGTCTTTCTTAATTTCCGCGTTGACAACATCTCTTTTGAAAATACCCTTTTTAGTCTTGGACCTGACAATATGCACCTAGAAAGCGTCTTTCTTAATATTGGATTTGACAACATCCACTTTGGAAAGTGATTTAGTTTTTATTGCGCTTAGTTTCTGATTACTACTTGTATTCTGTTACTTTGTTATTTCAGAGATATTAATTTTCTAGTATATTTTTAAATTCCGGCTAATCCCTTAGTTTTTAATTTTCTACTACCAAGTTTCTTAATTCTTTTTCCTTGTTCAGATTTGATTTTCTACTTCCTTTTCTTTTCTCGTTTATAATTTCATTTTAAAGGTTTATATTTAATTGGAATATTTTCTCGATTCGTGGTTTCTTACTGTTGTAATTTCCTATTTCCTGGCTTCTAGTATTATTTTCATTTGATTTTTATTTACTGGTTTCCCACTTTCTCGTTTTCTAGTTTCTTTTTTCTAATTTCCTAGATTCTAGTTTCCCAGTTTCCTAGTTTGCTTTAGTGGTTTCGCAACTTCCCGTTTAAGTTTTCACCTTCCTAGTTACTTATACTTGGTTTCAAAATCTCTAGGACTTTGTAGTTTGCAATTTCAATTTTTTAAGGGTAATATTTAATTGTGTTTCTTACTTTTCTAATTTTTTGTATAATGGTTTCTTACTTTTAAAATTCCTTATTTCCTGCTTTGTAGTATGGGTTCCAGTATATTCTTATTTTCTAGTTACCCAGATTCTAGTTTTGAAGTTTCTAGTTTCCTAGTTTCCTAGTTTCCTAGTTTCCTAGTTTCTAGTTTCTAGTTTCTAGTTTCCTAGTTTCTAGTTTCCTAGTTTCTGTTTTTCCTGCTTTTCTAGTTTCGCTTTCACTTTGCTACCATCGAATTTTTAAATTTCTTTTTTCCTATAATAATAATTCTATACACCAGGGGCAACTTAGAACCAGTGGCGAAACCAACACGTAGCAGCTCTAGGAATGATGGAAGAGAAACCTAAAATGTAGAGGAACTAAGAAACTCGGGAGGCTAAAGCACGAACCCGGGAAGGAACCTTTGTCATGTTGATACACTTGGTCAGA
Organism: Diaperis boleti; assembly: GCA_963583935.1. NCBI lineage: Eukaryota > Metazoa > Arthropoda > Insecta > Coleoptera > Tenebrionidae > Diaperis > Diaperis boleti. Next base: position 2,276,534 of record OY757245.1, on the reverse strand, counting down.
AAATATTTTTTTACGTGTGTTATTAATGATTTATTGTTCATAGATTTAGCAATTGTATCACGAGTCGTATTTTTTATTAAACCGTCTACACCCCAGTTTGATCCCTGATCCAATCCCTATAGAACGCAGTTCTGGTATATCCAGCTGGGTCTCCACTCTCACATCCATTGCCACTCAAAAAACTGAACAAAGCCACATGGACGGGACCGTCGTCCCCGGTAACAACCACGGGGTCGCCACCGTCACCCAGACAGGGACCGGAAAGGGGGTTCCCGGGATCAGTACAGACGATTGCGTCAGTGATAACACTTGGACCATAGACCTGAGTGCATCGGTCGTTGTCGATGGTGGGTACCTCGATGTAGCGAAGAACGTCGAACTTGTCGTTGGTGTCAGCTAAGAATAAACGGTCAAGATAGTGGTATAGTTTTGCGGGTGCTTACCATCTCCGGTGGTTCCCCAGCCGATCACCGTTACTGGAGTCTGGGGTTGCAGCTCGTCCTCGGCTAGAGCGATCGGTGCCACCGTGTCTAGACAGAAAAAGAAGAACACTTCGGTACAGCACATACCCCAACTCACCACTCAGAGGTAAAGGGTGGTCCAACCGTACCAACGCAATATCGTTGCTCAAAGTCTGCGGATTGAAGCCTTCATGAATCACATAATTGTCACTCACACGGACTTGGTTGTCGGTGTCGTCCAAGTTAAGAGTGTCGTACATGACCACGACTGTGCCGGCCCTACGAAGTTCTTCCTCAATATCTGAACGGCAATTCTTCCACCTTACCTCCTGACGCAGTGAGCGGCCGTTAAGATCCAGGTGTCGCTGATGATGGCACCCCCGCAGTAGTTCAAGTCTATGCCAACGACGCTGACGACGCCCACTTGCCACGGAAATTGACCGGCTTCTGCCACGGTGCCGTCGACCAGACGGGCGTCTGAGAAGTAAGATAGCTCTTGTTCTGGATTATCGCCAAGATAGTTTTTACCTGGAATCGAGGCAGCGTTGATGGCCGCGGCTGTCAGGAAGAGAATAGCAGCTTGGAGGGAGGACGTCATTGTTCTGAGTTTTGAGGATCTTCGTGGGATTTATATAGGACGGTGTTATCTTGGTGTTGGAGGACTTTCAGAGGAATCGTGACTTTGCACGACATCAGATAAATTTGGACAAACAAGTTAGTTTCCCAAAAGTGTAAAGCACTATGATAAGCAAATCGGCACTCCATATTAAGCGATAATGACCTCTTGATTTATAAAGCAATTCCTGCTAATTTTCTGGTATGGCATTTTCTAGTTTCCCAATTTCTAATTTTCTAGTTTCATATTTTGTGGTTTCCTAATTTCTGGTTCCCTTGCCTTTAATCTCTAATACCCTAGTTTTCCAGTTTCTAGTCTACTAGTTTCATATTTTATAGTATGTTACTTTCCTAGTTTATGCTTAGTTCCCAGTTCTCGTTTCCTAGTTTTCAAGTTTCCTGTCGTTGCCAGTTTTGATATCTCTGGTTTTGTGTTGTCAACTTAAAAAGTGTTAATTTTGACAGAATAGTCTTAGAAAATGTCTTTCTAGTTCTGTGATTTTTAGTTTTCTAGTTTCCTTGTTACCAGAGTACCAAATTAATGTGTTCTAATTGAATAGTGGTTTAGTTTCCTAATCCATACTTTTTTATTTTCTAGTTTTCAATAATATATCACAGTTTCCAGATTCCCAGTTTACTAGTTTCTAGTCTCCCCGTATTATAATTTCCAAGTTTTCAAGCTGTTAGTTTCTTAGGTTATTGCTTCCTGTATAGTTGCTACTTTACTAAACTCTAGTTTCATAATTTCCTAGTTTCTAAATTCTAGTGTCCTTGTTACCCAGTTTTAAGTTTCCTAGTTTCCATTTTCACATGTCAATTTTTCTAGTTTCTAGTTTTTCTTAGTTTCCTAGTTATTAAAATTAGTTCCTAGTTCTTAGTTTCCTAATTTCTGATTCCTTTGTCTATAATTTGTAATAGTTTCCCAGTTTTTAGTCTACTAGTTTCATATTTTATAGTATACTACTTTTCTAGTTTAGGCTTTGTTTCCCAGTTCTGGTTTCCTAGTTCATAGTTTCTAGTTTGCTGGTTTCCTATCGTTTCCAGTTTTGTTATCTCTGGCTTTCTGTTTTCCGGTTTCGCGATTCAATTTTCCGCCTTCCTGTGGTTCCTGTTATTCAAATTAATTTTTATCTTTCTCGTTTCTTGTTTTCTAGTTTACTATTACTGAATTTAGTTTTTATTGTGCTTAGTTTCTGGTTACTACTATTCAGTTATTTTACTGTTTTAGAGATACTTATTTTCTAGTATATTTTTGAATTCCGGCTAATCCCTTAGTTTTTAATTTTTTAATTTCAAATTTTGCTCTTTCTAGTTTGTTAGGTAATATAGTTTTCTGACTAGAAGCATTTTCTAACATTATAGTTTTCCAATTTTCGACTTTTCGACTACCTAGTTTCTCAATTCTTTTCCTTTTCTCGTTTTTAATTTAATTTTTAAGGTTTATATTTAATTGGATTATTTTCTCGTTTCGTGGTTTCTTACCTTTGCAATTTCTTATTTAATGGCTTCTAGTTTTGTTGTTTTCATTTTTTTTTTATTAACTAGTATCCCAGTTTCTCAATTTCTAGTTTCCTCTTTTCTAATTTCCTAGTTTCTAGTTTGGTTTAGTGCTTTCGCAACTTCCCGTTTAAGTTTTTACCTTCCTAGTTACTTACTTGCTTTCAAAATTTCTAGTACTTTATAGTTTTTAATTCCAATTTTAAGTGTAATATTTAATTGTGTTTTTTGATTGTTTTCTGGTTTCTTACTTTTATAATTTTTTGTAAAATGGTTTCTTACTTCTCCAATTCTTTATTTTCTGGTTTGTAGTATCGGTTCCAGTATATTCTTATTGTCTAGTTACCTTTTTTTGCACCACATTTTCTAGTTTTCTAGTTTCTCTTATTTTAGTATTATAGTATACAGTTTCCTAGTTTCCAATTGCCTACTTTCTAATTTTCAAATTTCTATTTTCCAAAATTCTACTATCCTAGTTTATAGTTTCCCAGATTCTAGTTTAATATTTCCTAGTTTCCTAGTTTCCTAGTTGCTAGTTTTTAGTTTGCTAGTTTATAGTTTCCTAATTTCTACTTTGCTAGTTTCTAGTTTACTAGTTTCTATTTTTCTAGTTTTTAGTTTACTCCTGCTTTTTAGTTTCCTAATTTCTGGTTTCCTAGTTTCCTAGTTTCCTAGTTTCGAGTTTCCCGGTTTCTGGTTTTCTAGTTTCTTCTTAGTTTCTAGTTTTCTAGTTCCCTAGTTTTTAGTTTCCCGGTTTCTAGTTTTCCGGTTTCTAGTTTTCTAGTTTCCTAGTTTCTAGTTTCCTGGTTTCTGGTTTTCTAGTTTCCTAGTTTCTAGTTTCTAGTTTCTAGTTTCCTAGTTTCCTAATTTTTAGTTTCCCGGTTTTTAGTTTCCTAGTTTCTCAAAAACAAAACAATTGTCTGGATCACTTTTGGTGGTAGATAACTACTTTTAATCAGTTTCTCCCTAAAATACCAAAAACCAACTGCCAACGCTGCCAACTAACAGTTTACTCATCGCCCTGATGATGCCAACATTGTTGGCGAAACGTGCGTTGGCAGTTGTAATAAAAATTGTTTTTGGTGTTTTAGGGAGAAACTGATTAAAAGTAGTTTTCCTAGTTTCTGTTTTTCTAGTTTCCTAGTTTCCAGTTTCCTAGTTTCGTAGCTTCCAGTTTCCTAGTTTTTGGTTTCCTAGTTTCTGGTTTCTAGTTTTTTAATTTCTAGTTTCCTAGTTTTTGGTTTCCTTATTTTTTTAATTTCTATTTTTGATTTTCCTTGTTTCCAGTTTTGGATTATTAGTCGTTTTTTTTATTACTTTCTAGTTTTTGTTTTTAGACTAATAGTTTCTGGTTACTACATATATACTGTTACTTTTTTATTTCGAGATACTAATTTTCCAGTTTATTTTTGAATTCCGGCTTATCCTTCAGTTTTAAGAAAACTAACAACTAGAAAAATAAGATCTATAAAGTGAGAAACTAGAAAACTAGGAAAGTAAAAACTTCGAAACCAGAAAGTACAAGGTGAACGAACTGCTAAAAATAGGCAACTAGATTAAAAAAAGTAAACAAGCAAAAAAAACAGAATTTAAGCAGTTGAAAACTGAAGAAGGAAATAACTAAACCTTAACCAACCATAAAGCTGTGGACTAGGAAACTAGATTCTATAAGCATCTAGAAACTAGAAAACTAGAGGAACTATGAGACGGAAAATTATAAAATTGGACACTAGGAAGTTTCGGAAACTAGTAAACTAGAAAGTAGAAAAATAAAATATGACATACCAGCAACTAGGCCAAGAAAACCAAAAAGCCATAAAACCAGAAAGCCAGAAAACCAGAAAACTAGAAAAGTAGAAACTAGGGAACTATGAATTAAGGATCGGGAAAATAGGATTTACAGAAGTAGAAAATGAAATGAGTAGTTTCTCTCGAATATTTCTACTTTCTTAATTTCTATTTTTCTAATTTCCTAAATTCTATTTTCCTTATTTTTATAAAGCTTTGAGAAAATAGATTCTAGGAAAGTAGAAAAACGAAAACAGAAATTAGTAAATTAGAATCTAGGAACCTAGAAACTAGGAAAATAGAATCTTACAAACTAGAAACTGTGAAGCAAAAAACAAAAATAAAAAATGAGAAATTATAGATAATAGCAAACTGGAAACGAAACTAGAAAAAAGTTTCCTAGTATCCTAATTTCAAGTTTCCTATTTTTATAATTTTTAGATTCCTAGTTTGTAGTTTCCTTGTTGATTTCTGGTTCTCTAGCATCTAGTTTTCTAGTTTCGTTTCCAGTTTGCTACTATCTAATTTCTCATTTTCTGGTTTCCTGTTTTTGCATCACAGTTTCTAGTTTTTTTTTCTAAGCGCCCAAAATCTTAATTTCTACTTTCCTTGTTTCCTAGTTTCTAGTTTTCTAGTTTCTAGTTTTCTAGCTTTCTTGTTTTCTAGTTTTCTGGTTTTCTAGTTTTCTGGGTTTCTAGTTTTCTAGTTTCTAGTTTCCTAGTTTCTAGTTTCCTAGTTTCTAGTTTCCTAGTTTCCTAGTTTCCTAGTTTCTAGTTTCCTAGTTTCTAGTTTCCTAGTTTTTAGTTTCCTAGTTTCTAGTTTACTAGTCTCCTAGTTTCTAGTTTCCTAGTTTCTAGTTTCCTACTTTCTAGTTTCCTAGTTTCTAGTTTCCTAGTTTCTAGTTTTCTAATTTCCTGTTTTCTAGTTCCTTAATTTCTAGTTTTCTAATTTCTGGTTTCCTTATTTTTTTAATTTCTATTTTTAATTTTCCTTGTTTCCAGTTTTGAATTATTAGTCGTTTCTTTAATTTATTTTTTATTTTGCTTGCTTCTAGTTTTTTGTTTTTAAACTACTACTTTCTGGTTACCACATATATACTGTTACTTTATTGTTTTCGAGATACAAATTTTCCAGTTTAGTTTTGAATTCCGGTTTATCCTTTAGTCTTAAGAAAACTAACAACTAGAAAAATAAAATCTATGAAGTAAGAAACTAGAAAACTAGGAAAGTGAAAACTAGAAAAGTAGAAACTAGGGAACTATGAACTAAGGGCTGGGAAACTACGATTTACAAAAGTAGAAAATAGAAAAGAAATTGGCAACCAGAAAAATAAAAACTGGCAAGTCAAAAACTCAAAAACTAGGAAGGTAAAAACTTGGAAACCAGAAAGTACAAAATAAACTTTCAATAAAAAAAGAAAGAATCTAAGCAGTTAAAAATTAGAGAAAAAAATAACTAAACTTTAACAAACCAAGGAACCAAGAAGCTATGAACTAGGAAACTAGATTCTAGAAACAACTAGAAAATTAGAGAAACTATAAGACTGAAAATTTTAAACTAGTAGACACTAGGAATTTCCGGAAACTAGTAAACTAAAAAATAAGAAACTAAAAAGTAAAAATTAAATATGGCATACCAGCAACTAGGCAACTAGAAACTATAAAATTAGAAAACCCAAAAACTAGAAAACCAGAAAACCAGAAAAGTAGAAACTAAGGGAACTATAAACTGAGGGCCGGGAAACCACGATTTACAAAAGTAGAAAATGGAAAAACATTGGCAACTAGAAAAATAAAAAATAGGAAATAAGAAACTCGAAAACTAGGAAAGAAAAAACTATTTTGGCATAACTTCCTAGTTTCCTAGTTGCTACGTTTTTCTAATTTCTAATTTGCTGGTCTCCAGTTTGCTGTTTTCTAGTTTCGTTTAATATCTAATTTCTCATTTTCTGGTCTTCTTTTTTAGCTTCAGAGTTTGTAATTTCTCTCAAATATTATAATTTCTTAATCTCTATTTTCCTAGTTTCCTAAATTCTAAGTTCCAAATTTTTGTGAAGCTTTGGAAAACTAGATTAGTAGAATCTAGTGAAGTAGAAAGACGAAAACAGAAATTAATAAATTAGAATTTAGGAAACTAGAAACTAGGAAAACAAGAAATTATAGATACATATTAGCAAACTGGAAACGAAACTAGAAAAAAGCTGTAGGTTCCTTGTTGATTTCTGGTTGTCTTGCATCTAGTTTTTCTGGTTTTCTAGTTTCGTTTCTAGCTTACTACTCTTCATTTTTTTATCTTCTGGTTAACTTTTTTTAGCTTCACAGTTTGTAGTTTCTTTCTAGATTTCTAGTTTCCTAGTTTCTATGTAGTTTTCTGGTTCTAGAAAACTGGAAAACTAGAAAATATTAACTAGGAAACTAGAAGCAATAAAACTAGAAATTAAGAAATTAGAAAACTAGGAAACTAGAAATTAAGAAATTAGAAAACTAGGAAACTAGAAAAGTAGAGACTAGGGAACTGTAAACTGAGGGCTGGGAAACTATGATTTACAAAAGTATCAAAAGTGAGACTTTTCGTGGCAAGTCTGTAGGTTGGACGGCCGAATCTGTGAGAAGAAAAACAAAATTTAAGCAGTTGAAAACAAGAAGGTAATAACTAAACCTTAAAAAAAACAAGGGACTAACAAGCTATAAACTAGGAAGCTTCTAGAAGAAACTATAAAACAAGGGAAAAGTTCCGGAAACTAGTAAAATAAAAATCAAAAAGGCAGATCTTTGAAAACCAGAACTGGTAAACTAGGAACTGAGAGAAATTAGAAATTAGGAAACTATAAAACTATGAACTATGAACTAGAAAACTAATGGGGCAACAGACATGCAACTAGGAAGCTGGGAATTTGTAAACCTCCAAATTGAAATTAGAAAACTATAAAGTATGGAAAAACTTATATAGGGGAGTATTAGAAAAATAAATACAACTAGAGACTAAAGAATTGCGAAACTAGGAAGTCAGGAACTTGGAAACGGGAGGATCAAGCCAAAATTTAGAACACCTTAATGTTAGAATGGCAAATCAGAAAACTGACCATAAGAAACTAGAAATTAGAATATTAAAACAACTGAAGAAAAAACTAGAAATTCGGAAACTGGAAGTCAAAGATGCTAGGAACTAGGGACTAGAAAATTAGGATTTCCGAAACTATTAACTAGAAAACTGGATGAAGGAAACCAGAAACTTAATAAACTGGAAGCGTAGAATCTAAGAAACTATAAAATAGAAAGTAAACTGGTAAACTAGAAAGAAAGAGGAGGTGGAACATTAACATCTAAGACTAGGAATTGGGGAAAGCAGAACTAGGAATCTTTATTTTGAACGGAACAGTAAATCGCCAAAATTGTCGGTACAGGTCGCGACATAACCTTAATTCGACATTGACAGCGGCACGTGTTTCCGCTCTTGTGGTGATTGGTTCCAACAAGATGGAGCACCTCCGCATGTTAATTTTTAGCACATTTTGGAGGCAAGATGAATAGGGCGACGTGGGCCGTTTGAATGTTTTTTTTTTGTGGGACTATTTAACACTCCATCAATATAATTTACTAATAGGTGATAAGTTTATCAGCTCTCGATATTAAACGTGCTGTCCATTTCATAATAGCTTGTCTCAAGGAGTTAACCACTTAATCGTCTTACAGTTTTCCTAACTAGCTGTTATCAAGCATTCGAACTACTACTTGAACAAAATAATAAAGTCCTTCAAAAAGATAACTATAATAATCACTTTTTAAAAAATTGGACAAACTTGTTTTAGTTTTATTTTCGACTTCTAAGAAAACTGACATTTTGTTACGTTAAATCTGAAATATGATTACATTTACAAGAATTTCATAGTTTGCGTTTTTTATATGACATGATCGCACTATTACAATGAACTATTTACATCAAATGTCAGCGAATTGTTGATAACCGGAACATTATTTATTGAGTACAACAACCTTCAAAACTGTACTGTAAAGCGAGGCACAGATAGTCGAACATCACGGCAGCCATGAATCACTACCTCTACATAACCTTTCTTCTAACAGTTTTGGCAGTCTATGCTGCCAAAAACATAGGTAAATAATCCGCGAATTACAACTATAACCACAATGATTTTTATCAATTCTAGACACCCGAATTGTTGCCAAAAGGGGACAATTTCCGTGGCAAGTAGGTGTGGTAACAGTCAAGGACTACCTGGTGAGTTACTGTGGAGGTGCCATCATTGCCAAAGACTGGATTCTGACCGCAGCTCATTGCATATACGAGTAAGAAATATTGTCTTCAATAAGGTATGGTAGCGTTTTAACAGGAGTGTTTAGGGCCGACTCTGTGGTCATCATGTACGACACTCTGGACCTTGAGGACACCAATAACAAAGTCCAGGTGACGAAAGACTTTGTTGTCCACAAAAACTACGATCCTCAGAGTCTGAAGAACGATATCGGTTTGGTCCACTTGGGCACCCCACTGACTTTCAACAGTAAGTTACCAATTTTTTAAAATAGACCCCACCATGGGATTCTTACAGCCGATGTCTCGGCGATCGCACTATCCACCCAGCAACTGCAACCCAACACCAAGGTCACAGTCATCGGATGGGGTACTAACGGTGATGGTACTCCCATTCAAATACAAACTGATAGACTACTTTTAGATGGCCATAGTAATAAATTTAACATTCTTCGTTATGCGAATGTTACGACAATTGACAACGAGAGATGTAGTGAAGTTTATGGTACCACCGCTGTTATCAACGACGGAGTTGTCTGTACGGATCCTGGGAATCCCGTGACGAATCCCTGTAAAGGTGGTGGTGGGGATCCCGTGGTTTTATATGGTCGGAACGGGCCGGAACTGGTGGCGGTGTTTAGTTCCTTGAGCCGTTCGGCGTGCAAAAATGGGGGTATTCCGGCTAGGTACACCAGGACTGCCTTCTATAGAAGTTGGATTAGAAATGTGACTGGGTTGTAATATGATTCTAATAAATTAGATGAACAGAGCATTTTTAACTATTTTGATCTTTCGTATTAGCAATCCGGAAACGAAACTAGAAAACCAGAAAAACCTGATGCAAGACAACCAGAAATCAGCAAGCTTTTTTTCTAGTTTCGTTTCCAGTTTGCTAATACGTATCTATAATTTCTCAATTTCTAGTTTCCTAAATTCTAATTTATTAATATCTGTTTTCGTCTTTCTACTTCACTAGATTCGACTTTCCTAGAATCTAGTTTCCCAAATTTTCACAAAAACTACAATCTGTGAAGCTAAAAAAGAAAACCAGAAATTAAGAAATTAGATATTACCAAACAGAAAACGAAACTAGAAAACAGCAAACTGGAGAGCAGCAAATTAGAAATTAGAAAAACATAGCAACTAGGAAACTAGGAAGTTTTGCCAAAATAGTTTTTACTTTCCTAGTTTTCGAGTTTCTCATTTCCTAGTTGCCAATGTTTTTCTATTTTCTACTTTTGTAAATCGTAGTTTTTCGGGTCTCAGTTTCTAGTTCCCTTAGTTTCTACTTTTCTAGTTTTCTGGTTTTCTGGTTTTCTGGATTTCTAGTTTCTAGTTTGCCACTTTGGAGTTTCTAGTTGCCTAGTTGCTGGTATGCCATATTTTAATATTTACTTTCTACTTTCTTATTTTTCAGTTTACTAGTTTCCGGAACTTCCTAGTGCCTAGTTTAATAATTTTCAGTCTTATAGTTTCTTTAGTTTTCTAGTTTCCAGGTGCTTCTAAAATCTAGTTTTCTAGTTTATAGCTTCTTGGTTCCGTGGTTTGTTAAAGTTTAGTTATTTCCTTATTTAGTTTTCAACTGATTAGATTCTGTTTTTTTTTATTAGTTACTTTGCTTGCAAGTATCTAGTTTGTTACTCATTTTCTCAAATTCTTATAACCCAACGATAAAATATGAAACAAAGAAATTTTCCCCCCTTCTGTGGTGTTCCTTAATGTTTGCCTTAACAACATCTCTTTTGACAGTGTCGTTCTTTTATGTTGAACACATCAACTTAGAAAGTGTCATTTGAGTGTTAATTTTGACAGAATTGTCTTAAAAAGTGTCTTTCTATGTCGGGGTTGACAAGACCAGAACTTCTTGTTTCATAGTTTCTTTCCATTGTGCTAAATTTCTCTGCTACTATTTTCTAGTGCTCTAATTTTGTTTCTGATTTTTAGTTTCCCAATTTCGCTGATTTTCTACCATTTTATTTTTCGTTTTCTAGTTTCCTTGTTGATAGTGCTGTAGTTTCCTAATTCATAGTTTCTTATTTCGTGGTATAAAAGTTCCTAATTCTCAATTAAATAATATCACGGTTTCTACATTCCCCGTTTACTAGGTTGTTGTTGCCCCAGTATTATAATTTTCTAGTTTCCTGGTTTCTTCGAACGTAATTGTTACCTAGTTGCCACTTTACTAGACTCTAGTCTTATAATTCTTAGTTTCTAAATTCTAGTTGCTAACCTACCACTTTCTAGTTACCTAGTTTTGGTACCGTAGTTTTCATAGCTTCTAGTTTCCCTATTTTTATTTTGCTTGTCACCCAGTTTTAAGTTTCCTAGTTTCAATTTCCCCAGTCTCGAATTTGCTAGTTTGTAGTTTTTCTTAGTTTCCTAGTCATTAAAATTAGTTCATAGTTTCTATAATTTCTAATATCCCAGTTTCCCAGTTTCTAGTCTACAGGTTTCATATTTTATAGTATACTACTTTTCTAATTTAGGCTTTGTTTCCCAGTTCTGGTTTCCTAGTTCATAGCTTCTATTTTGCTAGTTTTGTTGTCTCTGGTTTTCCGTTGTTTTTTTCCGCCTTCCTGTGGTTCCTTGTATCTTGTTTTCAAGTTTACTATTTCTGGATTTAGTTTCTATTGCGCTTAGTTTCTGGTTACTACTTGTATTCTGTTACTTTATTACTTCAGAGATATGTACTAATTTTCTAGTATATTTTTAAACTCCGGCTAATCCCTTAGTTTTTAATTTTCTACTACCAAGTTTCTTAATTCTTTTTTCTTGTTCAGATTTGATTTTCTACTTCCTTTCCTTTTCTCGTTTATAATTTCATTTTAAAAGTTTATATTTAATTGGAATGTTTTCTCGTTTCGTGGTTTCTTACTATTGTAATTTCTTATTTCTTGGCTTCTAGTATTATTTTCATTTGATTTTTATTTACTGGTTTCCCGCTTTCTCGTTTTCTAGTTTCTTTTTTTCTAATTTCCTAGATTCCAGTTTCCTAGTTTGCTTTAATGGTTTCGCAACTTCCCGTTTAAGTTTTCACCTTCCTAGTTACTTATTTGGTTTCCCAGTCTCCAGGACTTTGTAGTTTTCAGTTTCAATTTTTTAAGGGTAATATTTAATTGTGTTTCTTACTTTTCTAATTTTTTGTATAATGGTTTCTTACTTTTAAAATTCCTTATTTCCTGCTTTGCAGTATGGGTTTCAGAATATTCTTATTTTCTAGTTACCCAGATTCTAGTTTTCCAGTTTCTAGTTTCCTAGTTTCTAGTTTCCTAGTTTCTATTTTCCTAATTTCTAGTTTCCTCGTTTCTAGTTCCCTAGCTTCTAGTTTCCTAGTTTCTGTTTTTCCTGCTTTTCTAGTTTCGCTTTCACTTTGCTACTATCGAACTTTTAAATTTCTATTTTCCTATAATAATAATTCTATACACCAGGGGCAACTTAGAACCAGTGGCGAAACCAACACGTAGCAGCTCTAGGAATTATGGAAGAGAAACCTAAGATGTAGAGGGACTAAGAGACTCGGGAGGCTACAGCATGAACCCGGGAAGGAACCTTTAACATGTTGATACACTGGGTCAGAAAATATGTTTTTTACGTGTGTTATTAATGATTTACTGTTCATAGATTTAGCAATTGTATCACGAGTCGAAGTTTTATTAAACCATCTAGACCCCAGTTTGATCCCTGATCCAATCCCTATAGAACGCAGTCCTGGTATATCCAGCTGGGTCTCCACTCTCACATCCATTGCCACTCAAAAAACTGAACAAAGCCACATGGACCGGACCGTCGTCCCCGGTAACAACCACGGGGTCGCCACCGTCACCCAGACAGGGACCGGAAAGGGGGTTCCCGGGATCAGTACAGACGATTGCGTCAGTGATAACACTTGGACCATAGACCTGAGTGCATCGGTCGTTGTCGATGGTGGGTACCTCGATGTAGCGAAGAACGTCGAACTTGTCGTTGGTATCAGCTAAGAATAAACTGTCAAGATAGTGGTGTAGTGTTGCGGGTGTTTACCATCTCCGGTGGTTCCCCAGCCGATCACCGTTACTGGAGTCTGGGGTTGCAGCTCGTCCTCGGCTAGAGCGATCGATGCCACCGTGTCTAGACAGAAAAAAAAGAACACATCGGTACAGCACATACCCCAACTCACCACTCAGAGGTAAAGGGTGGTCCAACCGTACCAACGCAATATCGTTGCCCAAAGTCTGCGGATTGAAGCCTTCATGAATCACGTAATTGTCACTCACACGGACTTGGTTGTCGGTGTCGTCCAAGTTAAGAGTGTCGTACATGACCACGACTGTGCCGGCCCTACGAAGTTCTTCCTCAATATCTGAATGGCAATTCTTCCACCTTACCTCCTGACGCAGTGAGCGGCCGTTAAGATCCAGGTGTCGCTGATGATGGCACCCCCGCAGTAGTTCAAGTCTATGCCAACGACGCTGACGACGCCCACTTGCCACGGAAATTGACCGGCTTCTGCCACGGTGCCGTCGACCAGACGGGGGTCTGAGAAGTACAGTAGCTTTTGTTCTGGATTATCGCCAAGATAGTTTTTACCTGGAATCGAGGCAGCGTTGATGGCCGCGGCTGTCAGGAAGAGAATAGCAGCTTGGAGGGAGGACGTCATTGTTCTGAGTTTTGAGGATCTTCGTGGGGTTTATATAGGACGGTGTTATCTTGGTGTTGGAGGACTTTCAGAGGAATCGTGACTTTGCACGACATCAGATAAATTTGGACAAACAAGTTAGTTTCCCAAAAGTGTAAAGCACTATGATAAGCAAATCGCCACTCGATACTAACCGATAATGACCTCTTGATAATGTTAATCATAGTTTTCCAAACTAAGTTTTACAAAGCAATTCCTGCTAATTTTCTGGTATGGCGTTTTCTAGTTTCCCAATTTCTAATTTTCTAGTTTCATATTTTGTGGTTTCCTAATTTCTGGTTCCCAGTTTCTAGTGTACTAGTTTCATATTTTATAGTATGTTACTTTCCTAGTTTATGCTTAGTTCCCAGTTCTCGTTTCCTGTCGTTGCCAGTTTTGTTATCTCTGGTTTTTTGTTCTCAACTTCGAAAGTGTTAATTTTGACAGAATCGTCTGAGAAAGTGTGTTTCTAGTGCTCTCATTTTGTTTCTGATTTCTAGTTTTCTATTTTCCTTGTTGCCAGAGTACCAAATTAATCTGTTCCAATAGAATAGTGCTTTATGTATCACAGTTTCTAGATTCCCAGTTTACTAGTTTCTAGTCTCCCAGTATTATAATTTCCTAGTTTTCAAGCTGTTAGTTTCTTAGATTATTGCTTTCTGTATAGTTGCTACTTTACTAGACTCTACTTTCATAATTTCCTAGTTTCTAAATATTCTAGTTTCCTAGTTGCTGATCTACCAGTTTCTATTTACCTAGTTTTGGTACCATTCGTCTAGTTTAGTTGTTTCCAGTTTCCTAATTTTTAATTTGATAATTTTTGTTTTCCTTGTTACCCAGTTTTAAGTTTCCTAGTTTCCCAGTGTCAAATTTACTAGTTTCTAGTTTTTCTTAGTTTCCTAGTTATAAAAACTAGTCCCCAGTTTATTAATTTCTGGTTCCCTTGTCTATAATTTCTAATATCCTAGTTTCCCAGTTTCTAGTCTACTAGTTTCATATTTTATAGTATATTACTTTTCTAGTTTAGGCTTTGTTTCCCAGTTCTGGTTTTCTAGTTCATAGTTTCTGGTTTGCTAGTTTGTTTTCTGTTTTCCGTTTTCTCGATTTAATTTTCCGCCTTCCTGTGGTTCCTGTTATTCAAATAAATTTTCATCTTTCTTGTTTCTTGTTTTCTAGTTTACCATTGCTGGATTTAGTTTTTACTGCGTTTAGTTTCTGGTTACTACTTCTATTCTGTTACTTTATTGCTTTAGAGATAGTAATTTTTATAGTTTCTAGTTTCATAGTCTCTAGTTTCATAGTTTCTAGTTTCATAGTTTCTAGTTTCATAGTTTCATAGTTTCTAGTTTCATAGTTTCATAGTTTCATAGTTTCGAGTTTCATAGTTTCTAGTTTCATAGTTTCTAGTTTCATAGTTTCATAGTTTCATAGTTTCTAGTTTCATAGTTTCATAGTTTCGAGTTTCATAGTTTCTAGTTTCATAGTTTTATAGTTTCTAGTTTCATAGTTTCTAGTTTCATAGTTTCATAGTTTCATAGTTTCTAGTTTCATAGTTTCATAGTTTCGAGTTTCATAGTTTCTACTTTCATAGTTTCTAGTTTCATAGTTTCTAGTTTATTAGGTAGTTGTTAAAGTTATTAGGTACTTTTTTAGTTTCTATTTTTTATTTTGCTTGATACTAGTTTTTAGTTTTTACTAGTTTACTGTTACCATATTGTTTTCGATGTAGTAATTTTCTAGTTCGTTTTTGAATTCCAGCTTATCCCTTAGTTTTAAGAAAACTAACAACTAGCAAAATAAAAACTAGGAAGTGAGAAACTAGAAAACTAGGAAAGTCAAAACTTGGAAACCATAAAGTACAAGGTGGAAAATTATCTATCGAAAAACCGGAAGACAAAAATACAGAAATAAGTAACGAACTAGAAACATTCAAAGAAATGAACAAAAAGAAACAAAAAATTTAAGCTACTTAAAACTGAAGAAGGAGATAACTAAACTAGGGACTATGCCATTGA
The DNA here is from genome assembly GCA_963583935.1 of Diaperis boleti. NCBI lineage: Eukaryota > Metazoa > Arthropoda > Insecta > Coleoptera > Tenebrionidae > Diaperis > Diaperis boleti. Next base: position 2,261,235 of record OY757245.1, on the reverse strand, counting down.
AATTTATAAAACTAGACACTAGGAATTTTCGGAAACTAGTAAACTAAAAAGTAAAGAAATAGAAAGTATAAATATAAAATATGGCATATCAGCAAATAGGCAACTAGAAACTTCAAATTGGCAAACGGGAATCTAGAAAACCTGAAAACCAGAAAACCGAAAAGCCAAAAAACAGAAAACTAGAAGACCAAAAAACCAGAAAGCCAGAAAGCGAGAAAACCAGAAAACCAGAAAACTATAAAAGTAGAAACTAGTTAACTATAAACTGAGGGTAGGAAAAATACGATTTAAAGAAGTAGAAAATGACAACTAGGAAATCAGAAACTAGTTTGCTAATTTGCTAGTTCCTAATTTGCTGTTTTCTAGTGTCGTTTCCTGTTTGCTAATAGGTACGTATCTAATTTCTTATTTTCAGCTTTCTTTCCTTTTGCTTCACAGTTTCTAGTTTCTCTCGAATATTCTAATTTCCTAATTTCAATTTTTCTAGTTTCTAGTCTCCTACATTCTAAGTTCCTAATCTAAGTTTCTAGAGAAGTAGAATCTATTAAAGTAGAAAGGCAAAAAAAAGTTAGTAAATTAGAATATAGGAACCTAGAAACTAGGAAAATAGAAATAAAGAAATTAGAATATTACAAACTAGAAACTCTGAAGCAAAAAAAGGAAACTAGAAAATGAGAAATTATGGATAATAGCAAATTGGAAACAAAACTATAAAAAAGTTTCCTAGGCTTTAATTTCCTATTTTTATAGTTTTTAAATTCCTAGTTTGTAGTTTCCTTGTTGATTTCTGTTTCTGGTGCATCTAGTTTTTCTCGTTTTCTAGTTTCGTTTCCAGTTTGCTACTACCTGATTTCACATTTTCTGGTTTTCTGTTTTTGCATCACAGTTTCTAGTTGTTTTTCTAAGCTCCCAAAATCTTAATTTCCAGAATTCTAGTTTATAGTTTCCTAGTTTTCCAATTTTAGAGTTTCCGACTTCCTAGTTTCTTAATTCTCTTCTCCACTTTCCTAGAATCCAGTTTCCCAAAGCTTCCTAGTTTTTTAGTTTAAAAATTTGTTGTTTCCTACTTTCTGTATTATAGTTTGCTAGTCTGCAGTTTCTAGTTCTCTAGTTCTAGGAAAACTGGAAAATTAGAATACTAATGTCTTTTTTCTTATTTCTTTTCTTGTTTAATGGTTTCTTACTTCTCCAATTCCTTATTTCCTGGTTTGTACTATCGGTTTATTCTGATTTTCTAGTTATATATTTTTAATTTTCTAGTTTCTAATATTTTAGTATTATTTAACATCCTAGACTCTATTTTCCCAAATTCTTGCCTCTTAGTTTTGCAGTTTATAGTTTCCCAGATTCTGGTTTAGTAGTTTCTACTTTAAAAGTTTCCAGTTTCCTAGTTTCTTAGTTTCTAGTTTCCTATTTTCTAGTTTCCTAGCTTCTAGATTCCTAGCTTCTCGTTTCCTAGCTTTTAGTTTCCTAGTTTCCTATTTTTCCAGTTTATTTTTGAATTTTGGCTTATCCCTTAGTTTTAAGAAAACTAGGAAGTGAGAAACTAGAAAACTAGGAAAGTAAAAATTTGGAAACCATAAAGTACAAGGTGGAAAATTATTTATCGAAAAACCGGAAAACAATAATATACAACAAACTAGAAACTTGCAAGCAAAGTAACAAATTAAAAAACAAGAAATTTGAAAATTAAAACTATAAACTCGCAATAAAAAAAAACAAGGAATCTATGCAGTTGAAAACTAAGGAAGGAAATAACTAAAGTTTAACAAACGAAGGAACCAAGAAGCTATGAACTAGGAAACTATATTTCAAAAGCACCTGAAAACTAGAAAACTAAAGAAAGTATAAGACTGAAAATTATTACACTAGACACTAGGAAGTTCCGGAAACTAGTGGACTGAAAAATAAGAAACTAAAAATTAAAATATGGCATACCAGCAACTAGGCAAGTAGAAACTCCAAAGTGACACTCTAGAAACTAGAAAATTAGAAAACCAAAAAACTAGAAAACTAGAAAACCAGAAAATCAGAAAGCCAGAAAACCAGAAAACCATAGAAGTAGAAACTGAGGGCCTTAGCTTAGCTTCACAGTTTGTAGTTTCTCTCAAATATTATAATTTCTTAATTTCTATTTTCCAAACAGAAATTAATAAATTACAATTTAGGAAACTAGAAACTAGGAAAGTAAGAAATTATAAATACATATTAGCAAACTGGAAACGAAACTAGAAAAGAGCTTCCTAGTTTCTAGATTAACAGTTTTTAGTTTCCTTGTTGATTTCTGGTTGTCTTGCATCTAGTTTTCCTGGTTTTCTAGTTCCGTTTCCAGTTTGCTACTATCTATTTTTTTTATTTTCTGGTTCACTTTTTTAGCTTCACAGTTTGTAGTTTCTTTCTAGATCTGTAATTTCTTAATTTCTAGTTTCCTAGTTTCTATTTTTCTGGGACTAGGAAACTGGAAAACTAGAAACCTATAAAACTAGAAAACCAGAAAACCAGAAAACTAGAAAACCAGTAAACTAGAAAAGTCGAGACTCGGGAACTATAAAAGGGCTGGGAAACTACGATTTACAAAAATAGCAAAAGTGAGACTTTTCGCGACAAGTCACAATAGCAAAATTTAAGCAGTTGAAAACAAGAAGGTAATAACTAAAAAAAAACATGGAACTAACAAGCTATAAACTAGAAAGGTACTAGAAGAAGCTATAAAACAAGGGGATAAAAATCAAAAAGGCAGATCTTTGAATACCAGAACTGGGAAACTAGAAACAGAGAAATTAGAAATTGGGAAAATATAAAACTATGAACTACGAACTAGAAAACTAATGGGGCAACAGACATGCAACTAGGAAACTAGAAATTTGTAAACCTCAAAATTGAGATTAGAAAACTATGAATTATGGAAAGACTTCTAAACTACAGACTGGAAAATATATAGGGGAGTACTAGAAAATTAAAAAGATACTAGAGAATTACGAAACTAGAAAGTCGGAAACTTGGAAACGAGAGGATCAAACCAAAATTTGGAACACCATAATGTTAGAATCGCAAATCAGAAAACTGACCTAACAGAGTAAAAACGAATTAATTTAAAAACAAGAATTAAGATAACTAAAATAGAAACCAAAGAAATAAAAAGTTAAAAACTGATATAGAATACAACCTGAACTTCAACATAAGAAACTAGAAATTACAATATTAAAACAACTAAAAAAAACTGTCAAAGAAGCTAGGAACTGGGTACTAGAAAATTACGATTTCCCAAACTATTAACTAGAAAACTGGATGAAGAAAACCAGAAACTTAATAAACTGGAAGCGTAGAAATTATAATTATATTTTCTTTTGTGATAAAGCTATCTTTACTTTGAAGGGAACAGTAAATCGGCTTAATGGTCGGTACTGGTCGCGACATAACCTTAATTCGACATTGACAGCGGCACGTGTTTCCGTTCGTGGAGTTATGTTTCCAACAAGATGCAGCTCCTCCGCATGTTAATTTTTAGCACATTTTAGTACACACTCCATCAGTATAATTTACCGATAAGTTTATCAGCTCTCGATATTAAACGTGCTGGCCATTTCATAATAGCTTGTCTCAAGGAGTTAACCACTTAATAGTCTTATAGTTTTCCTAACTAGCTTTTATCAAGCATTCGCACTACTACTTGACCAAAATAATTTTCTTCAAAGTCCTTCAAAAAGATAACTGTATCAGGGTGTAATGGAACAAAATCACTTTTTAAAAAATTGGACAAATTTGTTTTAGAGTTTTCGACTTCTACCGACTGACATACTGTTACGTTAAATCTAAAATATGATTACATTTACAAGAATTTCATAGTCTGCGTTTTTTATATGACGTGATCGCACTACTACAATGAACTATTTAGATCAAATGTCAGCGAATTGTTGATGTTTATTTATTGAGTACCACAACCTTCAAAATTGTACTGTAAAGCGAGGCACAGATGGTCGAACATCATGGCAGCCATGAATCACTACCTCTACATAACCTTTCTTCTAACAGTTTTGGCAGTCTATGCTGCCATGCCTATGCTTCTATAGGAGTTGGATTAGAAATGTGACTGGGTTGTAATATTGTACTAATAAATTAGATGAACAGAGCATTTTTTTGCGTATTGACCAGAAGGAGCGCCCCGTGATTCCGACCTTCACGAGGTTCCTTGCTGGTCAGGTCCTGTTCGTACATCATAGCCACTCCTCAAAACCATGAGGTCAGCAACTATGAATCCCGTAAATCATGTGCCCTGAGCAAAAGGCAGCAAACTAGAAAACCACAAAAACCTGATGCAAGACAACTAGTTTCGTTTCCAGTTTGCTAATACGTATCTATAATTTCTCATTTTCCTAATTTCTAGTTTCCTAAATTCTAATTTATTAATATCTGTTTTCGTCTTTCTACTTCACTAGATTCTACTTTCCTAGAATCTAGTTTCCCAAAGTTTCACAGAAACTACAAACTGTGAAGCCAAAAAAGAAGACCAGAAAATAAGAAATTAGATATTAGCAAACATAAAACGAAACTAGAAAATAGCGGAGAGCAGCAAATTAGAAATTAGAAAAACATAGCAACTCGGAAACTAGAAAGTTTTGCCAAAATAGTTTTTACTTTCCTATTTCTTGAGTTTCTCATTTCCTAGTTTTTATTTTTCTAGTTGTCAATGTTTTTCTATTTTCTACTTTTGTAATTCGTAGTTTTCCGGCCCTCAGTTTCTAGTTGTCTTAGTTTCTACTTTTCTAGTTTTCTGGTTTTCTGGATTTCTAGTTTCTAGTTTCCTAGTTTCCCAGCTTCTAGTTTCCTAGTTGCAACAACAGATGGCGGTACACACACACACACACACAGACGATGTTGACAAGTTTAGAAATTAGAATTTTTCGATTTGAATTTATTACAAATTTTGTTAAATAAACTGATTTGACTGGTAGTTGAAAAAAGTATCTCACTTTAACATTTATATTGAAAATAATGTCTATTTACACTGCCAAAGCAGATCCTATCCATTCAATAAAAATTAATTCACATAAGTGAAACCAGGGAATGTGTAAAAATCTTTGATGTGCTGATGCAAAGGTCGAGTCAAGACTGGGTCGTCAAAGTGGATCAGAAACGGCATTATGATCTCAAGGTCAAATGTTACTTCAGCTCAAGTCAAGATTGAAGTGCAAGTGAAATCTTGTCAAGATTGATTGAGTGAGATATAAATATTGAACAAATTTAAAAACTTATCACTACTAATTGTCCATCGAAGGTGATTGTTTATCAGCGAGCGGATTTTGTGTCAACTCATCCTACCTATACAGATTTATTATCGGTGGTGAGGTAGCGTTTTTAAGTTATTATCTTGGTGAATAATACCTTCAATTAATTTATAGTAACCTACTTCGAACGAGCGCATCCACCATTTTTATTATTTTTCTTCAACTTTCTAAATGACACTTCTAAAGAAAGCTAGGAAGGTAGGAACTGGAAAGTTAGAAACTGGGAAACTAAAAACTAGGGAACTAGAAACTAGGAAACTAGAAACTAGGAAACTAGAAACTCGGAAACTAGAAGCCAAAAAACTAGAAACTAGAAGCTAGGAAACTAGAAGCTAAGAAACTAGAAACTAGGAAGCTAGAAAACTGGGAAACTAGAAACTAGAGAACTGGAAACTAGGAAACTAAAAGTAGGAAACTATATACTAGAAACCAGGAAACTAGAATCTGGGAAACTGGAAGCTGGGAAACCAGAAACTAGGAAACTAGAAAAAAAGGAAACTAGAAACTAAGAAACAATAAACTAGAGAACTAGAAACTAAAAAACTATGAAACTAGAAATTAGGAAACTAGGAAACTAGAAACTAGGAAGCTAGAAAACTGGGAAACTAGAAACTAGAAACTAGAAACTAGAGAACTGGAAACTAGGAAACTATAAACTAGAAACCAGGAAACTAGAATCTGGGAAACTGGAAACTGGGAAACCAGAAACTAGGAAACTAGAAAAAAAAGAAACTAGGAACTAAGAAACAATAAACTAGAGAACTAGAAACTAGAAACTAGGAAACTAAAAACTAGAAACCTATTTAGAAAAACAGAGTAAACAAGAAAGTACGAAACCAATTAACTAGAAGACTCGGAAGCTTTGGGAAACTAGAATGTAGATAAGTAGATTCTAGAAAATTAGAAATCAGAAGAATATATTCTTGGAAACAAGAAGCTATAAAAATAAAAATTAAGAGATTTGAATCTTAGAAAGAAACTAGAATTTGTGAAGTTCAAAAAAGCAACCAGAAAATGATTATTATATTAGACATTAACAAATGTTAAACAAAACCAGAAAAACCATAAATCAAAAAGGACACTTCAAATTTGAACTAGGAAATTTTCACATTAGAAATTAGGAAACTATAAACCGGGAAACTAAAAATCTTTAAAGTAGAAACCGCGAAACTAGAAACTGGCAAGCTAGCAGCTGATAAGCTAGAAACTGCGAAACTAGAAACTAGGAAACTAAAAACTGGATAGCTAGAAACGGGGAAGCTAGAAACTTTTAAGCTAGAAAATAAGAAACTAGTAAACTAGAAAATATGGAGACTATAAACTAGGAAAGTAGAAACTAGGAAACTAGAAACTAGGAAACTAGAAACTAGGAAACTAGAAACTAGGAAACTAGAAACTAGGAAACTAGAAACTAGGAAACTAGAAACTAGGAAACTAGAAACTAGGAAACTAGAAACTCGGAAACTAGAAGCCAAAAAACTAGAAACTAGAAGCTAGGAAACTAAAAGCTAAGAAACTAGAAACTAGGAAACTAGAAACTAGGAAGCTAGAAAACTGGGAAACTAGAAACTAGAGAACTGGAAACTAGGAAACTAAAAACTAGGAAACTATAAACTAGAAACCAGGAAACTAGAATCTGTGAAATTGGAAACTGGGAAACCGGAAACTAGGAAACTAGAAAAAAGGGAAACTAGAAAAAAAGGAAACTTGAAACTAAGAAACAATAAACTAGAGAACTAGAAACTAAAAAACTAGGAAACTAGAAATTAGGAAACTAGGAAACTAGAAACTAGGAAACTAGAAGCTAGGAAACTAGAAACTAGGAAACTAGAAACTAGGAAGCTAGAAAACTGGGAAACTAGAAACTAGAGAACTGGAAACTAGGAAACTAAAAACTAGGAAACCATAAACTAGAAACCAGGAAACTAGAATCTGGGAAACTGGAAACTGGGAAACCAGAAACTAGGAAACTAGGAACTAAGAAACAATAAACTAGAGAACTAGAAACTAGAAACTAGAAAACTAAAAACTAGAAACCTATTTAGAAAAACAGAGTAAACAAGAAAGTACGAAACCAATTAACTAGAAGACTCGGAAGCTTTGGGAAACTAGAGTGTAGATAAGTAGATTCTAGAAAATTAGAAATCAGAAAAATATATTCTTGGAAACAAGAAGCTATAAAAATAAAAATTAAGAGATTTGAATCTTAGAAAGAAACTGGAATTTGTGAAGTTTAAAAAAGCAACCAGAAAATGATTATTATATTACACATTAACAAATGTTAAACGAAACCAGAAAAACCATAAATCAAAAAGGACACTTCAAATTTGAACTAGGAAATTTTCAAATTAGAATTTAGGAAACTATAAACCGGAAAACTAGAAATCTTGAAAGTAGAAACCGCGAAACTAGAAACTGGCAAGCTAGAAGCTGATAAGCTAGAAACTGCGAAACTAGAAACTAGGAAACTAAAAACTGGATAGCTAGAAACGGGGAAGCTAGAAACTTTTAAGCTAGAAAATAAGAAACTAGTAAACTAGAAAATATGGAGACTATAAACTAGGAAAGTAGAAACTTGGTAACTAGGAACTAGGAAACGATAAACTAGAGAACTAGAAACTAGGAAATTTGGTAACTAGAAATGAAGAAATTATGAAACTAAAAATTAAGACATTAGAAGCTTAAAAAAAAGTAAAAATTGGAAGCTAAAAAAAGCAAAACCAGAAAATAAGAAATTAGATATTTGCAAATCGGAAACGAAACTAGAAATCAGAAATCAAGGAGGAAATTGTAAACTAGAAGTGGGAAACTAAAAACGAGAAAACTATAAACTAGGAACTACAAAATTAGAAACAAGGAAACGTGAAATTTAGAAGCTGGGAACTAGGAAACTTGGAAATTAGAAACTAGAAATTAAGAAACTAAGAATGTGTGAAAGTAAAAAGTTTTGGGAAAGTAGGAACCACGAAAACAGAAATCAAAAAGTTACATCTCATCAACTAGAACTAGAAACTTCGAAGCTATTAACTTGAAAATCAAGAAGCTTTAGATTTTAAAAAAGTATAATCTAAAAAAGAGAAAAACTAGAAACTGCAAAGCTAAAAAAGGAAATCAGATAGTATAGTAAACTGGAACTGAAACTAGAAAAAATAGAAACCTGTAAACTATAAACTAGAAAGCTAGGAGATTTTCTTGGGATACTAGATTCTAGTAAAGTCGACACCACAAAAACAGAAATTAGAAAGTTAGATATATAAGACTAGAAACTAAGAGAATAGAAATTAAGAAATTAGGTAGTAGCAAACTGGAAACGAAACTAGAAAACCAGAAATCGAAAAGGAGAATACAAAGTAGGCAACTAGACACTAGGAAACTAGAAACTAGAAAACCAGAAAAACAGATTGGAAAATTGGAATCTAGAAAAGTAGAAACTAAGAAAACAGAAATTAACAAATTAGAAGTTTAGAAAGAAAACTGTGAAACTAAAAAGAAAAACCAGAAAATCAGAAGTTAAATATGTCGTAGCAAACTGAAAACGAAACTAGAAAAAAGAAAAACTAGAAACTAGAAAACGATTAATTAGAAAACTAGGAAGATCTGGGAATCTAGATTTTAGGAAAGTAGAATCTAGTAAAGTAAAAAATACGAAAATAGAAATTCTGAAGCTAAAAGGGGAACCAAAACTAGAAACTCAGAAAGACCAGAGGTAAGAAAATCAGATATCAAACAGGAGACTACAAACTAGGTAAATAGAAATTAGGAAACTATTAACTAGAAAATTAGGAAGCTTTGGGAAACAGGATTCTAGGAAAGCAGAATATAATAAAGGAGTTATCGAAAGAACAGAAATGAGAAAATTTGTATCAAGAAAACTAGAAACTAGGAAAATAGAAATTAAGAAATTAGGAGCTTTGAAAGAACCTAGAAACTGTGAAAGCAAAAAAGGAAAACAAAAAAATAAGAAATTAGACTGGAAACGAAATTGGGCTAACTGGGAATCAAAAAGGAGACTACAAACTAGGAAACTAGCTTCTGGGAAAGTAGAAACTAGAAAAGCAGAAGTCAAAAAATTATAATCTAGGAAACTAGAATTAATCCAATTAGTACATAAAAACTTAGTACTAGTTATGCCTTAAATCTGCCTGAGCATACATTTGGTGCCGTGACCAGGATCCCCCAGGATTGGTTCTTTTGTGGAAGTATTTAAAATCAAAGTAGACAATATAATTTACTGATAAGTTGAGTTTATCAGCACTCGATATTAATCGTTCCGGGTACTTCATAATAGCTCGTCTCTAGGAGTTGGAAATATACATTTCCACAACGGAAGCGATAACCACTTAATCTTCTTATAGTTTTCCAAGTAGCTTTTATCAAGCAATTCGTAAAAAAAATTCTTGAAAGCACTAGATAAAGATAACCAAGCGGTATATAAAACAAAGCAAAAATAGTCGGACATCACAGCAGCCATGAATCACTACCTCCGCACCACTTTTCTTCTGACAGTTTTGGCAGTTTGTGCTGCCAAGAACATTGGTAAATGATCTGCAAATCACAACTACACAATAATTTTTATAAATTCTAGACACCCGAATTGTTAATGGTGTTGTGGCAAAAAAGGGACAATTTCCGTGGCAAGTAGGTGTGGTAACAGTCAAGGACTACTTGCTGAGTTACTGTGGAGGTGCCATCATTGCCAAAGACTGGATCCTGACCGCAGCTCATTGCATATACGAGTAAGAAATATTGTCTTCAATAATGTATGGTAGCGTTTTAACAGGAGTGTTTAGGGCCGACTCTGTGGTCATCATGTACGACACTCTGGACCTTGAGGACCCCAATAACAAAGTTCAGGTGACGACAGACTTTGTTGTCCACAAAAACTACGATCCTCAGAGTCTGAAGAACGATATCGGTTTGGTCCACTTGGGCACCCCACTGACTTTCAACAGTAAGTTACCAATTTTCTAAAATAGACCCCACCATGGACTTCTTACAGCCGATGTCTCGCCGATCGTACTATCCACCCAGGTGCTGCAACCCAACACCAAGGTCACAATCATCGGTTGGGGTACCACCGGTGATGGTACTGCCGTTCCGAAAACGCATAAATACAAACTGATAGACTACTTTTAGATGACCATAGTAATAAATTTGACATTCTTCGTTATGCGAATGTTATGACAATTGACAACGACAAATGTAGTGAAGTTTATGGTACCGCTGCTATCAACGACGGAGTTGTCTGTACGGATCCTGGGAATCCCGTGACGAATCCCTGTAGAGGTGACGGTGGGGATCCCTTGGTTTTATATGGCGGGAAAGGACCGGAACTGGTGGCGGTGTCTAGTTTCTCGAGCAGTTTGGGGTGCGAGTATGAGGGTATTCCGGCTGGGTTCACCAGGGCTGCTTTCTATAGGAGTTGGATTAGAGATGTGACTGGGGTGTAATGTGGTACTAATAAATTAGATAAACAAAGCGTTTTTAACAGTTTTGATCTTCTTGTTCATTTTACCTAAAGGTGCAAGGAAATCCTTTAAGGCGCCATTGGAAACTAAACACTGACTTAAGGAATTGAGCATATCTTGGTTAGTCGATGCGGTCATTTACTCGTGGCAAATAAAAGCGGTACTTGATGATTTTGGCATTAAGCTCTCGGTAGTCAACGCACATTCTGTGAGTGCCATCGTACGAATTGGCTCGAATACGGCAAGACTAACTCACGTATTATTCCACATCTTAACAAATAATCGATGATGGATCGTACGACATCTCGCTTCGAATAAGACAACCGGTAGGGCCTATACAACACCGGCCTCTCAACCGTGAGATTTATTTGAATTTCGAACATATTTGTTGAGCCCAGCTCTCCATGGTTTTCCGAAAAAGAGTAGCAAAATTTATTGAGAAGAGACAGCAGTTGTTTTGATACCGAGAGGCGAAAAATTATGGATGCGCGCATTCAAAAATTTTTTTAAAAAATTCAGCCTGGCTTTGAAGGTGTACTTTGTCGAATTTGGGCATTGCTCTCATCACTGGAATGTAACTCTTGAACAGATAAAGACACCCGGAAGTCTATAGAGGAAGATTAAAGAAAGGGTGAAAAATGGTGGATGCGCCGCCTGAAAAAAAAGTAAAAAATTCGGCCTGCCTTTGAGAGTGTAATTTGTCGAATTTCGGCGTTGTTTTCATCATTCCAGTGTCGCATTTTAACAGATAAAGACACCCATATAGACCTCGCTTCCAGCCAAGTACTCAAATTTTTATAGCCAATCAATAAAATATCACCATAGAAATTAAGAACTTGAAGAGTGAAGAACCAGAAAACAAGAATCTGAAGATCAAGAACTATTAACTGTAAACTAAAAACTGACTAAGAATTGCGCATCTGTTGGTTAGTCGATGCGGTCATCCACTCGTACCAACGGAAAACGGTCCTTGATGGTTTTGGCATTCCTCTCTCGGTAGTCAACGCACATTCGATAAGTGCCATCGTTCTTCCTTTCGTACAATTAGACTGGAATATGACGAGTGTAATTTGTCGAATTTCGGCATTGCTTTCATCACTGGAATGTAACTTTTGAACAGATAAAGACACCCGGAAGTCTATAGAGGAAGATTGAAGAAAGGGTGAAAAATGGTAGATGCGCCGCCTGAAAAAAAACGTAGAAAATTCGGCCTGCCTTTGAGAGTGTAATTTGTCGAATTTCGGCGTTGTTTTCATCATTCCAGTGTCGCATTTTAACAGATAAAGACACCCATATAGACCTGGCTTCCAGCCAAGTACTCAAATTTTTATAGCCAATCAATAAAATATGACCATAGAAATTCAGAACTTGAAGAGTGAAGAACCAGAAAACAAGAATCTGAAGATCAAGAACTATTAACTGTAAACTAAAAACTGACTAAGGATTGCGCATCTGTTGGTTAGTCGATGCGGTCATCCACTCGTACCAACGGAAAACGGTCCTTGATGGTTTTGGCATTCCTCTCTCGGTAGTCAACGCACATTCGATAAGTGCCATCGTTCTTCCTTTCGTACAATTAGACTGGAATATGACGAGTGTAATTTGTCGAATTTCGGCATTGCTTTCATCACTGCAATGTAACTTTTGAACAGATAAAGACACCCGAAAGTCTATAGAGGAAGATTAAAGAAAGGCTGAAAAATGGTGGATGCGCCGTCTGAAAAAAAAGTAAAAAATTCGGCCTGCCTTTGAGAGTGTAATTTGTCGAATTTGGGCGTTGTTTTCATCATTCCAGTGTCGCATTTTAACAGATAAAGACACCGATATAGACCTCGCTTCCAGCCAAGTACTCAAATTTTTATAGCCAATCAATAAAATATGACCATAGAAATTCAGAACTTGAAGAGTGAAGAACCAGAAAACAAGAATCTGAAGATCAAGAACTATTAATTGTAAACTAAAAACTGACTAAGAATTGCGCATCTGTTGGTTAGTCGATGCGGTCATCCACTCGTACCAACGGAAAACGGTCCTTCATGGTTTTGGCATTCCTCTCTCGGTAGTCAACACACATTCGATAAGTGCCATCGTTCTTCCTTTCGTACAATTAGACTGGAATATGACGAGTGTAATTTGTCGAATTTCGGCATTGCTTTCATCACTGCAATGTAACTTTTGAACAGATAAAGACACCCGAAAGTCTATAGAGGAAGATTAAAGAAAGGCTGAAAAATGGTGGATGCGCCGCCTGAAAAAAAAAGTAAAAAATTCGGATTGCCTTTGAGAGTGTAATTTGTCGAATTTCGGCGTTGTTTTCATCATTCCAGTGTCGCATTTTAACAGATAAAGACACCCATATAGACCTCGCTTCCAGCCAAGTACTCAAATTTTTATAGCCAATCAATAAAATATCACCATAGAAATTAAGAACTTGAAGAGTGAAGAACCAGAAAACAAGAATCTGAAGATCAAGAACTATTAACTGTAAACTAAAAACTGACTAAGAATTGCGCATCTGTTGGTCAGTCGATGCGGTCATCCACTCGTACCAACGGAAAACGGTCCTTGATGGTTTTGGCATTCCTCTCTCGGTAGTCAACGCACATTCGATAAGTGCCATCGTTCTTCCTTTCGTACAATTAGACTGGAATATGACGAGTGTAATTTGTCGAATTTCGGCATTGCTTTCATCACTGGAATGTAACTTTTGAACAGATAAAGACACCCGGAAGTCTATAGAGGAAGATTGAAGAAAGGGTGAAAAATGGTGGATGCGCCGCCTGAAAAAAAAAGTAAAAAATTCGGCCTGCTTTTGAAAGTGTAATTTGTCGAATTTCGGCGTTGTTTTCATCATTCCAGTGTCGCATTTTAACAGATAAAGACACCCATATAGACCTCGCTTCCAGCCAAGTACTCAAATTTTTATAGCCAATCAATAAAATATGACCATCGAAATTAAGAACTTGAAGAGTGAAGAACCAGAAAACAAGAATCTGAAGATCAAGAACTATTAATTTTAAACTAAAAACTGACTAAAAATTGCGCATCTGTTGGTTAGTCGATGCGGTCATCCACTCGTACCAACTGAAAACGGTCCTTGAAGGTTTTGGCATCCCTCTCTCGGTAGTCAACGCACATTCGATAAGTGCCATCGTTCTTCCTTTCGTACAATTAGACTGGAATATGACGAGTGTAATTTGTCGAATTTCGGCATTGCTTTCATCACTGCAATGTAACTTTTGAACAGATAAAGACACCCGAAAGTCTATAGAGGAAGATTAAAGAAAGGCTGAAAAATGGTGGATGCGCCGCCTGAAAAAAAAAAGTAAAAAATTCGGCCTGCCTTTGAGAGTGTAATTTGTCGAATTTGGGCGTTGCTTTCATCACTGCAATGTAACTTTTGAACAGATAAAGACACCCGGTAGTCTATCGAGGAAGATTGAAGAAAGGGTGAAAAATGGTGGATGCGCCGCCTGAAAAAAAAAGTAAAAAATTCGGCCTGCCTTTGAGAGTGTAATTTGTCGAATTTCGGCGTTGTTTTCATCATTCCAGTGTCGCATTTTAACAGATAAAGACACCGATATAGACCTCGCTTCCAGCCAAGTTCTCAAATTTTTATAGCCAATCAATAAAATATGACCATAGAAATTAAGAACTTGAAGAGTGAAGAACCAGAAAACAAGAATCTGATGATCAAGAACTATTAATTGTAAACTAAAAACTGACTAAGAATTGCGCATCTGTTGGTTAGTCGATGCGGTCATCCACTCGTACCAACGGAAAACGGTCCTTCATGGTTTTGGCATTCCTCTCTCGGTAGTCAACGCACATTCGATAAGTGCCATCGTTCTTCCTTTCGTACAATTAGACTGGAATATGACGAGTGTAATTTGTCGAATTTCGGCATTGCTTTCATCACTGGAATGTAACTCTTGAACAGATAAAGACACCCGGAAGTCTACAGAGAAAGATTGAAGAAAGAATAAAAAATGGTGGATGCGCCGCCTGAAAAAAAAGTAAAAAATTCGACCGGCCTTTGAGAGTGTAATTTGTCGAATTTGGGCGTTGTTTTCATCATTCCAGTGTCGCATTTTAACAGATAAAGACACCCATATAGACCTCGCTTCCAGCCAAGTACTCAAATTTTTATAGCCAATCAATAAAATATCACCATAGAAATTAAGAACTTGAAGAGTGAAGAACCAGAAAACAAGAATCTGAAGATCAAGAACTATTAACTGTAAACTAAAAACTGACTAAGAATTGCGCATCTGTTGGTTAGTCGATGCGGTCATCCACTCGTACCAACGGAAAACGGTCCTTGATGGTTTTTGCATTCCTCTCTCGGTAGTCAACGCACATTCGATAAGTGCCATCGTTCTTCCTTTCGTACAATTAGACTGGAATATGACGAGTGTAATTTGTCGAATTTCGGCATTGCTTTCATCACTGGAATGTAACTTTTGAACAGATAAAGACACCCGGAAGTCTATAGAGGAAGATTGAAGAAAGGGTGAAAAATGGTGGATGCGCCGTCTGAAAAAAAAACGTAAAAAATTCGGCCTGCCTTTGAGAGTGTAATTTGTCGAATTTCGGCGTTGTTTTCATCATTCCAGTGTCGCTTTTGAACAGATAAAGACACCCGGATAGACCGCGCTCCAGCCACGTCATCAAATTTTTATAGTCAATCAATAAAATATGACCATAGAAATTAGGAAGTTGAAGAAGCAGGAAACAAGAATCTGAAGATAAAGAACTAGGAATTGTAAACTAAAAACTGACTAAGAATTGAGGATCTTTTGGTTAGTCGATGCAGTCATTCACTCGTGGCAAACGAAAACGGTCCTTAATGGTTTTGAAATTCATCTCTCGGTAGTCAACACACATTCGGTGAGTGCCATCGTTCTTTTTTTCATACGATAAGGCTCGAATACGGCGAGTCTGACTCGCGTGTCATCAATGCTACCTCGTACGAGATCACGCTCCAAATAAGTCCACCAAATTAAAGTAAAATCTGGAAGAATCGAAGCAAACCACCCCTCCGGGAACAACTTTATTGTTAATAATTAACGCCCCTATACAACTTGGCACAACGTTAACAAAAATCACAACCACAATTACGTTATTATTCCGAATGAAAGATTGTCTACTGAAGTTATTGCTGCAAAAACCAAACTCCGGATCAGATAACCACGCACTTGTTCCTGTCGAGGGCGTCCTGGATGTTGTCCAGCATGGGACTCTGATCCCTCGAGTCCAGACTGTCGATCATCCCGATCAACTCCCGGAACACCGCCACCACTTTCCAGTTGAATTTGGCGCTGCACTCTATGTAGCCGCACTTCCAGTGCTTCTTGACCAGGTTGGCGATGTCGCGGCGCTTCTCTTCGTGACCGCTGCCGATGGCTGAAACTTACAGTTCTTACTGGAGGTAAATCGACAAGAGACCGAACCGACAGGCCGTTTTACCGCCGCCCCCGGTTCCTTCCTCCGCCACCACCAGGTCCTGCTTGTTGCCGACCACCAGCAGGGGGACGTTGGACATGTTCCTGCTCTCGCAGATCTGCTCGCGCAGGGTGCGGATGTACTGGAACGTCTCCAGGTTGGAGAGGTCGAAGACGAGGATGTAGGCGGAGGCGCTGCGGAGGCCGTAGTATCGGTAGTTGGCCCATTCGTAGTAGGAGTTGACGGGGAAGTAAGGGATGACCGGGAGGTCGCTGATTTTGATCTCGTAGAGGCGGTCGTTGGTGATGACCGAGGGGTAGTAGGTGTGCTTGCGGTCGGTGGAGATGTAGTCCGAGCAGAAGTCGTTCCAGACGAATTGCTGGAAGAAAGACACTTTTTGATTTTAATATTCAAAACGGGGAAATAAATGTGAAGACACAAATTGCGTCGTGGATCGCGAAGGAGGTTTTACGATCCCCGTAATAGCCGCCTTATCCCTCCTCGCAATCTGGAGGAAAACGACGCGTAATGGGAACTTGAGAGTTCTGTTTATAAAACGCTGACATAATGTAAATGTACAAGAAGCTTGAAGACTGTTTACGGAAGATAGTGGGAAAGTTTGCGAGTGCTTTGTTGGAAAGCTTCGGCTTTGGAAAACCGATACATTCTGTAAACAAAGCGATCGGTTCTATTTATATATTAAAGAAAAATACATTGTGGTAATGGAAAAGAATAGATAAGTGTATACACATTTTCGGATCGGCTTCGGTGTAAATAAATCTTAATTTCTGAAACATACGGTTAAAAATCGATGTATCAATATCCCAAATTCTCAAAGTTTAATCAAGCCGCAATCCCGAAATCTCAATTTTTCTCTCTTTCGGGATTTCGAGATTTCGAGATTTCGAGATTTTGATATTTTGAGATTTTGAGATTTACAGGTTACTCGTGAGATTTCTATGACTAAAGCGAAACTTAAAGACCCGAAGTCTGAATATTTTGAGAATTTCTGAGACATTAAAAAATGAAGTTTAAAAACTTAAATTTTGAGATTTTAATACTCTACATTGTAATTTTGGTATTCAAAGTTTAGAGATTTTGAGCCATTGAGGTTTTGGGACTGTTAGATATTGAAGAGCTTTTAGTTTGTGAATGTAACATTTTGAGATTTTCTATCTTTAAGACATTGGTATTTTTAAGGCTTGAAATGTTGAGATCTTGACATTCTGGGTCTGAGTTTTTTTTGTTATATTGCGAAACTATCGTATTTTGCTATTTTAGACTGTGAGATTTTGAGACTATAAGACATTAAGTTGTAAGACATAAAGTTTAACGACTTGTAAAGTTTAAGATTTTAAAACTTTCACAATGTAAATTTTGAGATTTAGAGATTTTGAGTCTTTGAGGTTTTGAAATTTTGAGCCGTTGACAGCCGGTTCAGACCTTCAAATTCTGAGATTTATTATTTAATTTTTGTAAACTATAATACTGTCAGGTTAGTTACAAAGGCTTAAAAGTTAAGGTCTTAAAACTAAGTTCCAAAATCTCAAAATCGCAACATCCAAAATCTGAAAATCTCTAAATCATAAAAAATTCAGATATTCTCAAAATATTAAGTCAGGTCTCGAAGTTCCAAAATCTTAGTCTCAAAATCACGCACTTTAAAAGCCTCAATAACTCAAGTTTTAAAACTAAAAGGGTGGCAGTCTCAAAGTCCTAAAATGTATAATGCCTAACATTTAAATGTTTTAAAATCTAGTGTCAGCATTTAAAAAATTGTAATCCCAGATTTAAATCTTAATGTTCTAGATTCTCAATGTCTCAAAATTATGTAGTTCTAAAGTCATAGGAACTTGACAGATAACATGTAAATTTCATAATATCGAAATCTCGAAATCTCAAAATCTCAAAAATTAGAAAACCTTAAAATTTGTGTCATACTCTAAAAGTCTTACAACCTCAAATCACAAAATACGACCGTCACAGTACTACAAAAAGTCTCCAAAGATGCCAAATCTCAAAACTTCAATGTTTCAAGCTTTCAAAATCTCAATGTCTCAAAAATTCAAAATCTCAATCTTTAAGCTTCAGTGTCTCAAAGTCCTAAATCTCAGTCTCAAATCTCTTAAAACTAAAAGTTTAAACTCTTAGAATTTCAGTCTAAATGAAGCTCTCAAAACTCAAAATTTTAAATTAAAAAAAAAATTATCTCAAAGGCTAAAAATCTCAAATTTGTTCAGTGTTAAATTTTAATGTTCTATAGTCTCAATGTCTCAAATTTATGTAGTTTTAAAGTCATAGGAACTTGACAGATAACATGTAAATTTCATAATATCAAAATCTCAAAATATTTAAATTTCGAAATCTCAAAATCTCAAAAATTAGATAACCTTAAAATCTGTGCCATACTCTAAAAGTCTCACAACCCCAAATCACAAAACAACCGTCACAGTATTACTAAAAAGGCTCAAAAAATCTCAAGTCTCAAAACTTCAATGTTTCAAGCTTTCAAAATTTCAATGTCCCAAAAATTCAAAAACTCAATCTTTAAGCTTCAATGTCTCAAAATCATAAATATCAGACTCCAATGTCTTAAAACGAAATGTTTAAAATTTTATAATTTTTGTCTAAATTACGCTCTTAAAACTCAAAATTTCAAAATTTTAAATTTTCAAAAAATTATAATGTCGAAGTCTAAAAAAATTCTAATTTTTTCAGTGTTAAATCTTAATGTTCTATGGTCTCAATGTCTCAAATTTATGTAGTTTTAATATCATAGGAACTTGACAGATAACATGTAAATTTCATAATATCGAAATCTCAAAATATTTAAATCTCGAAATCTCAAAATCTCAAAAATTAGATAACCTTAAAATCTGTGTCATACTCTAAAAGTCTCACAACCCCAAATCACAAAACAACCGTCACAGTATTACTAAAAAGGCTCAAAAAATCTCAAGTCTCAAAACTTCAATGTTTCAAGCTGCTTTCAAAATCTCAATGTCTAAAAAATTCCAAATCTCAATCTTTAAGCTTCAGTGTCTCAAAGTCCTAAATCTCAGTCTCAAATGTCTTAAAACGAAAAGCTTAAACTCTTAGAATTTCAGTCTAAATGAAGCTCTCAAAACTAAAAATTTTAAATTTTTTAAATACATATAACTTCAAAGGCTAAAAATCTCAAATTTGTTCAGTGTTAAATTTTAATGTCTCAATGTCTCAAATTTATGTAGTTTTAAAGTCATAGGAACTTGACAGATAACATGTAAATTTCATAATATCGAAATCTCAAAATATTTAAATCTCGAAATCTCAAAATCTCAAAAATTAGCAAACCTTAAAATTTGTGTCATACTCTAAAAGTCTTACAACCTCAAATCACAAAATACGACCGTCACAGTACTACAAAAAGTCTCCAAAGATGCCAAATCTCAAAACTTCAATGTTTCAAGCTGCTTTCAAAATCTCAATGTCTCAAAAATTCAAAATCTCAATCATTAAGCTTCAATGTCTCAAAGTCCTAAATCTCAATCTCAAATGCCTTAAAACGAAAAGTTTAAACTCTTAGAATTTCAGTCTAAATTAAGCTCTTAAAACTAAAAATTTCAAAATTTTAAATTAAAAAAATATATATAATGTGGCTAAAAATCTCAAATTTTTTCAGTGTTAAATCTTAATGTTCTATGATCTCAATGTCTCAAATTTATGTAGTTTTAATATCATAGGAACTTGACAGATAACATGTAAATTTCATAATATCGAAATCTCAAAATATTTAAATCTCGAAATCTCAAAATCTCAAAAATTAGATAACTTTAAAATCTGTGTCATACTCTAAAAGTCTCACAACCCCAAATCACAAAACGACCGTCACAGTAATACGAAAAAGGCTCAAAAAATCTCAAGTCTCAAAACTTCAATGTTTCAAGCTTTTTTCATAATATCGAAATCTCGAAATCTCAAAATCTCAAAAATTAGAAAACCTTAAAATTTGTGTCATACTCTAAAAGTCTTACAACCTCAAATCACAAAATACGACCGTCACAGTACAACAAAAAGTCTCCAAAGATGCCAAATCTCAAAACTTCAATGTTTCAAGCTTTCAAAATCTCAATGTCTCAAAAATTCAAAATCTCAATCTTTAAGCTTCAATGTCTCAAAGTCCTAAATCTCAGTCTCAAATGTCTTAAAACGAAAAGTTGAAACTCTTAGAATTTCAGTCTAAATGAAGCTCTAAAAACTCAAAATTTCAAAATTTTAAATTATAAAAAAATTATAATGTGGCTATAAATCTCAAATTTTTTTACTGTTAAATCTTAATGTTCTATGGTCTCAATGTCTCAAATTTATGTAGTTTTAATATCATAGGAAATTGACAGATAACATGTAAATTTCATAATATCGAAATCTCACAATATTTAAATCTCGAAATCTCAAAATCTCAAAAATTAGATAACTTTAAAATCTGTGTCATACTCTAAAAGTCTCACAACCCCAAATCACAAAACGTCCGTCACAGTATTACGAAAAAGGCTCAAAAAATCTCAAGTCTCAAAACTTCAATGTTTCAAGCTTTTTTCATAATATCGAAATCTCGAAATCTCAAAATCTCAAAAATTAAAAAACCTTAAAATTTGTGTCATACTCTAAAAGTCTTACAACCTCAAATCACAAAATACGACCGTCACAGTACTACAAAAAGTCTCCAAAGATGCCAAATCTCAAAACTTCAATGTTTCAAGCTGCTTTCAAAATCTCAATGTCTCAAAAATTCAAAATCTCAATCATTAAGCTTCAATGTCTCAAAGTCCTAAATCTAAATCTCAAATGCCTTAAAACTCAAAATTTCAAAATTTTAAATTTTCAAAAAATTATAATCTCGAAGGCTAAAAAACTCAAATTTTTTCACTATTAAATCTTAATGTTCTATGGCCTCAATGTCTCAAATTTATGTAGTTTTAATATCATAGGAACTTGACAGATAACATGTAAATTTCATAATATCGAAATCTCAAAATATTTAAATCTCGAAATCTCAAAATCTCAAAAATTAGATAACCTTAAAATCTGTGTCATACTCTAAAAGTCTCACAACCCCAAATCACAAAACAACCGTCACAGTATTACTAAAAAGGCTCAAAAAATCTCAAGTCTCAAAACTTCAATGTTTCAAGCTGCTTTCAAAATCTCAATGTCTCAAAAATTCCAAATCTCAATCTTTAAGCTTCAGTGTCTCAAAGTCCTAAATCTCAGTCTCAAATGTCTTAAAACGAAAAGCTTAAACTCTTAGAATTTCAGTCTAAATGAAGCTCTCAAAACTAAAAATTTTAAATTTTATAAATACTTATAACTTCAAAGGCTAAAAATCTCAAATTTGTTCAGTGTTAAATTTTAAGGTCTCAATGTCTCAAATTTATGTAGTTTTAATATCATAGGAAATTGACAGATAACATGTAAATTTCATAATATCGAAATCTCACAATATTTAAATCTCGAAATCTCAAAATCTCAAAAATTAGATAACTTTAAGATCTGTGTCATACTCTAAAAGTCTCACAACCCCAAATCACAAAACGTCCGTCACAGTATTACGAAAAAGGCTCAAAAAATCTCAAGTCTCAAAACTTCAATGTTTCAAGCTTTTTTCATAATATCGAAATCTCGAAATCTCAAAATCTCAAAAATTAAAAAACCTTAAAATTTGTGTCATACTCTAAAAGTCTTACAACCTCAAATCACAAAATACGACTGTCACAGTACTACAAAAAGTCTCCAAAGATGCCAAATCTCAAAACTTCAATGTTTCAAGCTGCTTTCAAAATCTCAATGTCTCAAAAATTCAAAATCTCAATCATTAAGCTTCAATGTCTCAAAGTCCTAAATCTCAATCTCAAATGTCTTAAAACGAAAAGTTTAAACTCTTAGAATTTCAGTCTAAATGAAGCTCTAAAAACTCAAAATTTCAAAATTTTAAATTATAAAAAAATTATAATGTGGCTATAAATCTCAAATTTTTTCACTGTTAAATCTTAATGTTCTATGTTCTCAATGTCTCAAATTTATGTAGTTTTAATATCATAGGAAATTGACAGATAACATGTAAATTTCATAATATCGAAATCTCACAATATTTAAATCTCGAAATCTCAAAATCTCAAAAATTAGATAACTTTAAGATCTGTGTCATACTCTAAAAGTCTCACAACCCCAAATCACAAAACGTCCGTCACAGTATTACGAAAAAGGCTCAAAAAATCTCAAGTCTCAAAACTTCAATGTTTCAAGCTTTTTTCATAATATCGAAATCTCGAAATCTCAAAATCTCAAAAATTAAAAAACCTTAAAATTTGTGTCATACTCTAAAAGTCTTACAACCTCAAATCACAAAATACGACCGTCACAGTACTACAAAAAGTCTCCAAAGATGCCAAATCTCAAAACTTCAATGTTTCAAGCTGCTTTCAAAATCTCAATGTCTCAAAAATTCAAAATCTCAATCATTAAGCTTCAATGTCTCAAAGTCCTAAATCTAAATCTCAAATGCCTTAAAACTCAAAATTTCAAAATTTTAAATTTTCAAAAAATTATAATCTTGAAGGCTAAAAAACTCAAATTTTTTCACTATTAAATCTTAATGTTCTATGGCCTCAATGTCTCAAATTTATGTAGTTTTAATATCATAGGAACTTGACAGATAACATGTAAATTTCATAATATCGAAATCTCAAAATATTTAAATCTCGAAATCTCAAAATCTCAAAAATTAGATAACCTTAAAATCTGTGTCATACTCTAAAAGTCTCACAACCCCAAATCACAAAACAACCGTGACAGTATTACTAAAAAGGCTCAAAAAATCTCAAGTCTCAAAACTTCAATGTTTCAAGCTTTCAAAATTTCAATGTCCCAAAAATTCAAAATCTCAATCTTTAAGCTTCAATGTCTCAAAGTGATAAATATCAGACTCCAATGTCTTAAAACGAAATGTTTAAAATCTTAGAATTTCTTGACCGTTAACATAAATTTCATAATCTCGAATTTTCAATATATTTAAATATCGAAATCTCAAAAATTGAAAAACCTTGAAATTTGTGTCATACTCTAAAAGTCTCACAACCTCAGTCATAGGGACCTGACAGATAACCTGTAAGTCTCAAAATCTCGACATCTCGAAACTTCAAAATCTCAAAATCTGAAAAATCTAAAAATCTGAAAATCTGATTGAAGATCTGAAAATCTGAAAATATCCCAACACGACAACGCTCTCAGAAAGATCTTCTTCATTCAAAATTTACTTACAAATCGCGTCGCCGCATGTAAATAGTACAATGCAATTCCAATTTTCCCGGCGCATCCACCATTTCCCACACCATTCTCATGTTCTTTTTCCCGACTTTAAATTAAAACAACGCGCTCCTCTCATCCCCAATTCCTTCGCTCCTCCCTTCTTGTTTACATCGCCGTTTCCACTAAATCCTGTTTCAAGACGATAAATCAGCCGGAAGTACAAATATAGCTCGTTACAAGAATGATCCCGCAGGACGAGGAAGCCTTAGGGCCATTAATTACTCTAATTAAGGCGGCTTCAAATGGACACAAATCATGTTGTATCTGGCGTAAATAATATCGGAAACTCGTTTCGAAATACATCAATTGTGGTGGTACAACAATGGGGGCTGATTGCAGATAAACTGTGGGATTTTGTGGGAAAACAAACGGCGGGGGATTTAATACAACGAATGAATTATCTTTTGTCGGATTTATAAATGGTGGCGGCGCCGGGACAATTTCGTTCTGTCTTATTTTTCATTTATGTTCAATATTGGTGGATGCGCGGGACACACATTTGTTTCCCTTATTCTATTACCGCCGGGATCCGAGTCTGTCCTCAACGTCTCATGCAAATCACCAGCATTTTTCCTCGACACATTTCGTATCCAAACATCTAAAATTCAATATCTCGCCCTCTGAAATATTCACGAGCACACATCGCATTTTGGCGAAGAGAAAGGATCGACGAAGACGAGCAATTTGTTATCTGTTTATCCGAACAAAAGACCCGGGAAAGCGGCGCGTAATGGGAACTTTATAAAACGCTGACACGTAATGTGTTTACCGACGATAGTGCGGCAAAGTCTATACGTGTTGCTTGTGTGCGCTATCTATGAATCACCAACGGTCCAACAAGTATCGAGTTTGGCACGATTCGACTCGAAATATGGATGTGTTGTCGTTCGAGGGCTGGTGGTGAAAAATCGATATCAGCAACATGGCCTCTGTGGCGAGTGAGTACTTACCATATTTAAAAGTTCAATTCCATTTGAAAGTGTTAAACACACACATCTCACAAAGATTAATTTACTTCAGCCCGAATCCAGGCAACCCATTATGCAACGAGTTTTCGGCGGTTAAATTTGAACAGGAGGGCCCTCTGATTGGTGCATTTTTTGAACTCTCTAGGCGGCAATTGTTTTTCGGTCGCCATGTTCGTCAAGCCCAAAAAGTATCCAAACTCGGGCTTTGTGCCCACAATTGAGCCATTTGGGTGCCGTTTACACTTCCGGTGAGGCCCTGTTGTGATTTGGTACGAAATGCGACCCTACGAGCGTTAAGATTGCCCCTGCCGGTGAGTACTAGTGTTTAGAGGTTAAATGTCGATTTCGGGGCGAAAATGAATGGGCCAAACAACGCTCAAAACTTGACGTGTTTTTGGGCCCAATTCCGGGTGTGTTTATAGGTGCCATTCATTATGAAAAATTACTCCTCTTTCTATGAAATTAATAATCTTTATTTCAGCCTAAATGCAGGTAACTCATCATACGTCGTGTTTGGATTCAGTCCGTATGTTCTACTCAGACACGGCGCTTTTGTCCGGATGTCGTCGCCAGTTCCACCGTGAAAAGCAGCACTGCATCTGTTTCGAGCATTTCTTCCGGTGAGTACTTACAATATTTAAAAGTTAAATTCCATTTGAAAGTGTTACATGCACACATCTCACGAAGATTAATTTACTTCAGCCCGAATCCACGCAACCCATTATGCAACGAATTTTCGGCGGTTAAATTTGAACAGGAGGGCCCTCTGATTGGTGCATTTTTTGAACTCTCTAGGCGGCAATTGTTTTTCGGTCGCCATGTTCGTCAAGCCCAAAAAGTATCCAAACTCGGGCTTTGTGCCCACAATTGGGCCATTTGGGTGCCGTTTCCACTTCCGGTGAGGCCCTGTTGTGATTTGGTACGAAATGCGACCCTACGGGCGTGAAGATTGCCTTTGTCGGTGAGTACTAGTGCTTAGAGGTTAAATGTCGACTTCGGGGCGATAATGAGCCAAACAACGCTCAAAACTCGACGTGTTTTTGGGCCCAATTCCAGGTGTGTTTATAGGTGTATGTTCCAGAAACGCAGTCACTACTCAGACACGCCTCTCTTATCCGGATGTCATCGCCAGCTCCCCCGTGAAAAGCAGTATTGCATCTGTTTCAACCATCTCTTCCGGTGAGTACTTACCATATTTAAAAGTTAAATTCCATTTGAAAGTGTTAAATACACACATCTCACAAAGATTGATTTACTTCAGCCCGAATCCAGGCAACCCATCATGCAACGAATTTTCCGCGGTTAAATTTGAACACGAGAGCCCTCTGATTGGTGTATTTTTTGAACTCTCTAGCGGCAATTGTTTTTCGGGCGCCATGTTCGTCAAGCCCAAAAAGTGTCCAAACTTGGGCTTTGTGCCCGTATTTGGGCCATTTGAGTGCCGTTTCCACTTCCGGTGAGGCCCTGTTGTGATTTGGTACGAAATGCGACCCTACGAGCGTTAAGATTGCCCCTGTCGGTGAGTACTAGTGTTTAGAGGTTAAATGTCGATTTCGGGGCGAAAATGAATGGGCTAAACAAAGCTCAAAACTCGACGTGTTTTTGGGCCCAATTCCGGGTGTGTTTATAGGTGCCATTCATTGTGAAAAATTACTCCTCTTTCTATGAAATTAATAATCTTTATTTCAGCCTGAATGCAGGCAACTCATCATACGTCGTGTTTGGATTCAGTCCGTATGTTCTACTCAGACACGGCGCTTTTGTCCGGATGTCGTCGCCAGTTTCCCCGTGAAAAGCAGCATTGCATCTGTGACAATCTCTTCCGGTTAGTAATTACCATAATTATTTAGATGTTAAATTCAATTTTTAAGCTGTCAAATACAATCACATACCCGAATATAGGCAACCCATTATCTAACGAATTTTCAGCAGGAGTGCTTTGATTGGTGCACTTTTTGATTTTCCTAGCGGCAATTGTTTTTCGGTCGCCAAGTTATCCCAGACCAAAGAGTGTCCAAACCGGAGTTTTTGGGCCCACTTCTGGGCCATCTGAGTGTCATTTCCGGGTCCGGTGAGGCTGAGGGTGAGTTAAAAAGCAGGACAAAATAGACAAAAACGCCTGTAAGCTTGATGGTGTTTGTGTAATTCCCGCTTTGGTGTCAATTTCAACTATATATGTATCATTCAACCGTTCGTTATGAAAAAGTAAAGAAAAGAATTAAAGAATTTACCCCCCTCACAAATTAATAATAAGTTTGTTTCAGCTTAAATGCAGGCAACCGATCATACATCTTTGTATACCTATAATATAAATTCAGTCGCGAAAGTGTGCGTCCGCTGTCTTATCTTGTATAATTCAACTCTTAGTATAATACCATGAGATCTATCTGAGATCATTTAAATTATAAAGTATAGTAGGCGTTTTTTTATGCAATGGTCCAGCCTGCCTTACAATAAAATTTGAGTTTATGGTAAACGTTGTCACGTTTATGTTTCTCATGTTAGATTGTTTTAATTTAAAGAAAATAGAACACTAACAAATAATGTAGGTTTATTGAGAATTACAGCAAATGTTCAAAGTGTTCTCTCCCAGCTTCAATGCAGCTCTTAACTCCCCGTTTCATATTTTCAAATGCAAGATCTAGTGCAAATTTTAGAAGGGTACCGCTCGATGGAAAGTCCACAATATAGTTACTCACTTTGACATTCAAATTTTAAATCAAATTGTCAAAAGTTAGTAGTCGTGCCAATCTAATTTAAATTTCACAGCCTCCCCTTATTTATAATTTAAATGATCTGATGGTAGGCAACCCATTATGGAATTTGATTGACACCCTTGTGATTGGCACATTGATTTGAAGTTGCTGGCGACATTTGTTGGTATTTTTACACCTCTGGTTGCTTTTGACTTGTTTGGCCTTATAAATCTTTTTGACATGTGTTTTTTTTTTGACCTGCTTAACATACTTGACACTTTATACCTTTTTGGTCTTGACTGTTTGAGGTACATTCGACTCTTTTGGTTTCTGATCATTTTTGTCCGTTTTGATTTTAACTATTTGAGTTTTGAACAATTGGAAGTGGGTATATTAATTCTGGATTCTTTTGACTACTTTTTTGGCCTTTTTTATCCTTTTGACGCATAACACTTTTGATTCTTAACAAAAACATTAATATTGAGTGAACATTTGGGAACTTTTGACACTTTATTTTCGTCTTACTCCTGGTTGCTCTCGACTCTTTTGAGAATTTTGACTTTTGTAACATTTTTGAGATCGTTTGATTTTTTTTATCCTTCGATTCCTTCGATTCGTCCTTTGATTCATTATTAAATTTGACTCTGTGTTATCCTCCTATCGATTTTGATTTCTTTGGCTTTTTGGTATTTCTGAGTCCTTTGGCACCTTTCGACTATTTTGGCCATAACACTTACTATTGACTCCTTACTATGTTGACGTCTTTTTGGGTCTATAGACTCTTTGACTATTTTGAGTTTTGATTTATTTGGATCTTTTTGATCTTTTTGCTCTCTTTGATCCTTTTGACCTTTGACTCCTTTGACTCTTTACATCGCACTTTTGATTCTTAACTCATTTGACCTCTTGTTTTCACTTATTGCCTCTTTTGACTGTACTTTTTCGAGTTTTGATGTGATTTTTTATATTTTCTTTATTTGTTATTCTATTAAAAAATTAAAAAATTTTGAATCTGGATTGAACACGAGAGTGAGTTCTAGTTTTTAAAGGAAAAAATAATCAATAAATGGTTGTTATTTCTGATCCATTTAGTCAGTCCATGAGTACAGTGGACTGAGTACAGGGCGACTTAGATATATTTAAATTTTTTAATTTAAATTTACTCCACTTGGATTTAAGAACATTCTTCTTGTTTATTTGTTATTCGCCTGATCTTTTTTTTTTCTTGATTAAATCTGCTCTTGTATCTTATTATCTTTAGCCGTTTTGGTACTTTTGATTCCTTTGGACTTTTTCGACTTTTTTTACCTTTTTGATCCATTCGATCCCCGATTCCTTGGACCTTTTAATTTTTGTTCCTTAACTTATTTTGACTCTTGAATTATTAGATTCTTGACTATTTTGATTTTTGACTACAATTAACGCTGGATCCATTTGACTCCGAATTATTCTTGTTATTCTTTTAACGCTTTTGACTCTTGACCTTTTTGGTATTTTTGAGTAGCTTTGAATCCTTGGGACTTTTTGAGTGTTGACTTGACTTTTGATTTGTTTGATTATTTTGACATTACTAGAGTTTTTATTTAATTTTTTTATTAATCTCTGGATGGTTTTCATTCTTTTCATACGTTTGATACTTTTTAGCCTTTTTGATTTTTTTGACTCTTGACACTTTTGATTCTCATCTCCTTTGACCCTCTTTGACTCGACACTTCTAACTCATTATTCTTTTGTTGTACTTTTTGCTGTTTATATTCTTGACTCGTTTGAATTTTGATATTCCGTTGACCCTTTTGATAATTTTGATTCTTGACTATTTTGATTTTTGACTATATACCATGCGTTCATTAATTATTTAGATCAAGGAATGCTGTGAAATTTTTAGCGTGTCTTTTTGGTTTCCATTTTTTTTATTATGCAGTCAAAACACATTTGTAATGTTGGTTGCATATCGATATAAATCAATTAAAAAAAAAGTTTGACGTTTCAAATACCACACGACTGCACTTGTCAAAGACAATCAAAATCTCATTTTAACTGTCAGAGCCACCACTGATCTATCTAATATCGATTGTAGATTATTTTAACGCTTGCTTGATTTTTCTGGGAACACTATAACTTACCTTAAAGTAAAAAATAAGAAGTTTACAAAGTTTCATCACTGATTGTGAGTTGTTGAACATATTTTGCATACTCACTTTGTTCTTGCGCCACATCTGTGTACCGAAATACAACTGTCCTTTTCAATTTCCCCCCTTAGAAGACAGGCATCGATCGCGATACATAAATAAATAAAAAACCACCCCCACAGTCAACACAACGTCCCTCGAAATCCGGATCTCGATATATACTCGTTCTTCCTTTTGTGTGCGCGTTTATTTTAAACGGAGGGATTTCGCGTCCTTAAAGAAGAAAAGGAAATGATTAAATTTCGCGAATAAGTGCTCGGGATTGTTGCTTTGTCGATAGGAATGTTTCGATAAATCGAATTCTCCGACGAATTTAGCCCTAATTCCAAACTCGAAGAAGCGTCGACGCGTGTTCTAATCTACATTGGCCCTCGACGCCGTGGATAATTAACGAATAAGCTTTTTTGCTTTTTGCAAAAGAAGTTGGAGCTTTCAGGAGTCACTGGGGGTTAATTGTTGAACGGTTAATTATTCGGGCGCCTTTGGGGGTTGATCAGTGAGAGATGCAACTTTTATAGCGGGCTTTCGGGAGGGTTAATTAAGTCGGGAGAGGCGGTGGGTTTTGTTTTTATTGGAGACTTTGAGAGAGGAAAATGGGTGATAATATCAACATTTGTCATTTTAGGAACGTTATTAGCTTTTGTGAAAAATTAATGAACTCTGAAGTGATAGAAACACTCGATGATATTACGTCCACTGTTTTCCTTTGTTTAGAACTCCAGTTATTTTTAGAATGTACGTGTGAGCAGTCTCAAGCATTTTTAAAATAGCGAGTCAAATAGTCAAAAGGAGTAAAGGGTTAAAAATCCCTGACAGCCGTAAGAGAACAACAAGAATCAAGAATAAAAAAATCAATAAATAAAATAATAGGATCAAGAGCCCAAGTCCTCTCTAGTCAAAAATGCCAAAAGACGAAAAAGGAGTCAAGAGTCGAAAACAAAAGGCCAAATGGGTCAAATGGGCCAAAAAAATCAAAAGTGTTATGAATCATGATCAGAAGGGTCATGAAAACCAAAGGAACCCAATAATTGCAAAATAAAAAGTAGCAATGACTGCACAGACGATTTATGAACTAAGGAATACAAAAGATTAAAACTGGGAAACTGAAATTGGGAGTGATGAATCAAGAAAATAAAAGTAAGAGCTAGGTAGCTAGTGACCAACTTCTAGAATGTCGTCGCTCTTCCATCAATCACCGATTAAACTTTTCTGTAATTGAATAGGAAAAATTAACGATAAACTTCTCGTGGAAATCCGTTTTTCTCTCACGTCCCGCTCACGACAATCTAATTACCTCAAGTTGGCAGCGGACGTTACGTTTGTTTCCCCTGCGGCCGCCATCGCGTCGCCCGAGTGGTGGGGGGACTATAACTCATTTCTATTTATGAACGGGCTTTAATTACGACTCTGGGATTAAATATTTGCTTGACGACGTTTCATTTTGTTTCGTTGTTTCGCCAAGATGGCATAGTATTGTTTTTAGGGGAGTGTGTTTGACATGTGACATGACAGGAGAAAGAACAACAAGGAATTAGCCCCAGTATTGGAGCATAATCATGATGAACGAATTTATCGATTTTCGAAGTAATCACCTGCGGTCAGTCCTCGATGTCGTTATTCAAACAGACCTTTACAAAGACGTTATAATTCGCGACCACTGGAGTGGTTACAAGTGAAATCCAGTTATTGCCGTCCTGCACCACAACGTTCTCTCCGATTGCCGCCGGTTGCGGTTGTTTAATTAAATCCTGCTCGCCCATCACAACCAAATAAAGCGATCTCTGTGTGTCGTACACCGTGTTCAAAGTTTAATGAACAAACAGCGAGTATAACATCAAGCGAATGTACATATTCAGGAGCAAACTTTCGAAAATCCACGATTGTTCGACTTGATTGGAACGGAAGGGGAAAAAAGCGTGTAGGTAACGCGACCCGAATGTCCGTCGCTTCAATTATTACGAACAATGAATGAATCGCAGCAAAGTCTACATGTACATGACGTGCGCTCAACAGAAATCGACGACGAAGCAAGCGTTGGAATTTTCAAGTCATGTCTGAATTTACGTTTTTTAGCTCCGGTTTAGTGTTTTATTAACATTCAATGCTATTGTTGTGGCGCCTAATAGCATGAGGATTTTCGTCTGCCCACACGTTCGTATTATTTGAGTTGAAAATACCTTCTCTGCTGAAACCCGCCTCGTCAGAAGAAATGGAGAATTTGGCTCCTGGTTCCCATTCACGAAATTGGCTCCTTCGAGGTAAATCTTCAGGTAAACACTAATAATGCGTGAAATAATAAATTACCACCAATTCCTTTATTATTTTTGTCTTCAGAATTCTGTACGTTCATTTTTTACTTCCGTTATATTTGTTTCTTTAGTTTTCCTAGTCGCTTTTTGTTTATTTTTTGTTCTTTTTTTGTTTATTTTCTTTACACTCATTCTATTTCGGTCTTAACTGATTTGAAGTGACAACGAATAGTCAAATCAATGTCAAAATCCGCGTCACTTATTGTTAGACATCACTTCAAAGTTTCCATTGCCATCCACACACACATTTTAGTCTGAGCATCCGTTCTATATGTATAAACGAAGTAGGTCGTGTGCATCTGACAATTCAAAGAAGCAATTTCTTTTTCTTTCGAGAAACAGCGACAACTGAATAAAATTAATTCTGTCGCCTTGGAAATGCCTTTTTGTTAAGTCAGTCGGGAAGCCGAAGTGACGTGTGCATCTCGTTTGCGGCCGGAAACAGCTTTCTTGGGGTTAAACCGTCGGGGAAACCCCGCGGCTGATTCTAGTTAGCTGCGTGAGACAAAGGGGACACGATGTCGTCGCGTTAATTGGTTTCCGCCTCCCCTTTCTTGCTGTCTTGAAAAATATGTGCACGTTTTGTTTATTGCAATCATTTTCTCTACAGGGTGATTCTCCAATGGTGTCCTAACATGCTTATTCTATTTATGGGCATGTTTAGGAGAAGCGATTCGAATTTATTGTCGTCAGTTGTGACATTGGAGTGTCGATTTACATGCAGTCAACACCCAATTAGTAAAAGGATTAAAATTCAGAGAACGTGTAGTTCATAAAATGTAGAAAAAAATTCCACTTTGTGCCACCACGCATAATTTATTTTGCGTTTCAAACACCCAAACCATACATACTGAAAAGATCAATGGACCTAAAATGGATCCCCGGGGAGCACCCGATGACAAAAAATTTCTAAGTTCTAAATCATATATGTAAATTTTGTACAACAGCACGTTTAAAAACCATAAAAATCGGTATTATCTGTTCACGAGATAACTGACAAGAGCTTGAAATTGAAACGCACGTTACGACTAATGAAAAATTCATGAGAGAGGCAAGCGACACGTTTACGGCTTTGTTAGATATAATTTTTTGTCGGATTCGCTTTTCGAAATATAAAATTCGGGTGATATTTTCCCCTGGGAGGTATTGGTATAGGCGGAACCGGAATCCCGCTGTAATTTGTAAAATTATAAAGTGGCGCATCCACCATTTTAAAAACCGTTCCAACGCCTCCTCACAAAGCGTTAAAAACCGACAATAACAGACATCGTAAATTATCGGAACGGGATTAATCCCATCGACATCTCCATCCCCCTGGACTTCCC
Organism: Diaperis boleti; assembly: GCA_963583935.1. Classification (NCBI taxonomy): domain Eukaryota; kingdom Metazoa; phylum Arthropoda; class Insecta; order Coleoptera; family Tenebrionidae; genus Diaperis; species Diaperis boleti. The sequence continues at coordinate 2,228,206 of OY757245.1, read as the reverse complement.
TTCGATTCCGGTCACGTCCGGAATTCCGGACACGTATTTAATGTCGCGGTCACGACAATGCAAGCCGGAACGCATTAAATGCCAATTACGTTGTCGAGTCCGGAAATTAGACTTCTTTCTTTGATATTGCTCTGTTTAGAGTACACATTCCGAATGCGAAATGGAGGTACCCATAAATCACCACCTGACCTCCAACAACTTTTGCCATGTCGCACAACAAACATTGTATCTGAAAGTCGGGGAAATAAATTAGAGAAGTTAAGTAGTCGCAAGTTTGCCAGTTTATATTGAATATTGACGTTCGGAATTCAGGACGCGACCGGATTGGAGCGTATCCGGAAAAATCCTTGATCATTATTTGGCGAGTTCTGCTCGCAACAACCCGCAATAATCGAACGTGGTAAGACTAGTCACTCGTCTCGAATTTCGAATCTGAATCGATTTGGAGAGTAAACAGTATCCGGAGTTGTTATTTGATCCTTAATAATAAAACTGGAAACTGGAACGGAAATATTCGTAGTTCGTTATTTTTAGGTCAGCAAGTTTATTACTGCACAAAGAAGTTCGAAATCATGTGTTCTAAAAACGTATGTCGTGACTTCACGCTCCCAGATGGTTCAGAGAAAAGATTCAAGGTCTTAACGCTTCCTCTTCTTCCCAACTAAGCGGCGGCAGTTCCGGGCAACGTAGAAAGCCCGGGAGGGCGGTATCAGGACTAATCGTATGAAAATTAAGAGTGAATGAACGAACAGGAAATCACAGAAGACAACGGAACTAAAAGACAATAAAAAAAGTAGAAGAGTTTAAAGAGACTAGTTAACCTTAAGACAAGGGCAGAAAATAAAATCGTCACACTCTTCTCATCCACCGCTCTGAAGCACCGGCATTTCCTGACAGCAACAAAATTGGAATTTTGGTGCAGCTTTAATTATTACACGACCGCACATTGTTGTTGCAGATAATTGCATCGAATGGAACTCGACACTCGAGATTAAATTCCCGGTAAAACGCTCGATTTTGATAGACGAGCAAATGAACATTGACGAACTTTTCGGTCGGAACGAACGAACTCGAACGGTTGATGGTTGTCATCCGCAGGCGACAATTATGGATTTGAGATCGCAGTGGGCGGTGATACAATGGCAAATAGTTATTTTTTTGGTGGTGCTCAGCGGCAAACTGGATCGATGAAAACTTTGATAATGAATTGTAAAAAGTGAAAGAATATCGTATTGACACATCTTACCCCGGATTCTCCTACGAAGGACCAAGTGGCCATAATGGCAAGATAGAAAATTATCTATCCAAAAATTTTTACCACCAAAACTGTATAAAATGAGTTTATAGTATCATTCTGGTCACCGGTGTATATTTAGTTGCCTAACTTTTCTCCCAATAATAAAGACTCGTTTTTATCAAGAACACGATTTTTTACGTGTAACGTTTGGGTCCCGCGTTTAAAGGCTCAGACTAATCGGCTTATCGCTGCTGTTCAAACAACGGTTTCTGCGTAATTAAAATCGCGAACAACCACAAAAAGTCGAAAAACAAGCAACGTGGAACTAATTGACGAAGCGAGTGCGCTGATTTAATACGACGTTGATTGTGTAGCTTTAACAAAAAATGTTTCAAAATTAATAGCTCCGTCCACACTAGATGCAGAAGGAAATCAATACCACCCTTCCACAACAATAGCAGACTCTCGCTACATTTACGGAACTGAAGATCTCCTCCTTCCAGTCGTTCGCTAATGAAATCTTACTCGATGAACGGAATTACAGGCTCCACTTTGAGGATTGTGCCCGGTCGCGCGCTGATATGCTCCCGTGAATGAACAAGTACAGAAAGTAAAACAGCGAGACAAGTAAAACAACAGGGACCGTCAAGGCTGAGCGACGTCCACGAAGCGTTGTTACTTGTATGAGGCGAATACTAAAGAGGCAGAAAAAACTTTGGTAGTTTTCACGATTGTTTCGTCGTGACGAGGTTGATAATTGCTGGAACTTTACGTAATTTTGGGGAGTTTCCTCTGATCTTGATGTTGACGACGCGGATTTTAATATTTTTTGTGCGTTTGTTGGCATCGGTTTGACAATTTTATAAGAATTTGCAGCCAATTGATTCCATTTATAAATTGCAATAATATTATTAATTGCAAACTTAGTATATTCTGTCCAGTGCAAAATTTTAAAAATTCTTGAGCAGCTATTACTTGTGTTTTTTTCGACTTTGTCATTTAGTTTCTGAGAATTATGGAACTAGAAAACTCAATGACTTGAAACTAGAAGGCAATAAATATATCAGAGAATAAGGAGCTAGGAACTATGTATCTCGAGACTAAGCAGCTAAGATCTAAGAGACTAAGGATCAAGGAACTAGGAAACAAAGAATGGGACTAAAGATCAAGGAGACCAGCAACTGAGAACTATGAATTAGAAACCAAGAAAGGAATTATCGAAATAGAAACATAGTGACCTAAGGAAACTGAGGATCTAGGATTAGGATCGACGAGTTAGGCAACTTTTTTATTTGTAAAGCACTGCGATCACAAACACCCAAAATGAATTTCCACAGATAAATCAGTTACCAATGTTATCGATGACCCAATAAATTTCATTGTAACTATAACAGGAGGATATTTACGGCTTTTTTAATCTATTTTCCCCGTTGTCTCATTAGCACGATTCGTTAACAACAAAACAAATCAAATTAACGGCTTCGAGCATCCAGCGCACCAAAACAGGTCGTCGGCCTGAATCACCCAATTGATAATTACTGACTAATATGTGGCTAAACGCTCGGTGCACACATCGCTTAGTCGCTGGAATATCTTGTTGATCCCATTTACCAACAGTTAACACATGGTGTCTATAAATGATTCATATATCGCAGCGTGCATGGCAATCTTGTAAAAATTTTTGTTTTTGGAGTTTACTCCTCAAGAATCGAGTTTTAAAGCCCGGTACGACTAATTGATGGGTAGTAAAATCGAGCGTTAAGAAAACACGTTTGTTGGTTGCCGTTCCTTAATTCGTATATTTCTCCACTCCTAAACCCCTTTCTTTTATTTATATCTATTGATATTTATATTTATATATAGTGTATATTTTTATGTCACATGATTTATGTATAATATATAGTTATACATTCTTGCATACTTTCTATATCGATTTTTAAAATTTTAATTATTATTTCTTTTGACATTTTTAAATCTGAAAGACGCTACCGCCCACCTGTATTATGCTAGTTTTGCCAACGGCCGGCGCCCCCAGTAGTATAACTTTAACCCTGTCGACGGATTCAGGACTGATTTCGATCGGGCTCCGGGGCGCCTCCTGGTTCTCGTTGTTCGGATCATGCTGGCGCCTTTCCAAAAAATCCAGGTCCAACTCTGGAACAAAACAGGGTGATAAATCACACTCTGTCACGGGACGGAGTGACGATCGATGTAGGGGAGTGGAACAATGGGGAGTTTCTCGGAGGAACGAAGTTGTGTTAAGTGTAAAGTGTAGTCGGGCTTAGTTACAAGAAATAGAAAAGCTATTAGACAAATGAGGAGTTACATAAAAAGCGTGAAATGTTCGCAGTGTTCTAAATCCTTTCACAGCTTACGGTCTTACTATGTTGTTAGATACAAATTTCGTAATTATTTCGCTAAACTAAAAGAAATATCAAATATTGTAAAATCAACGCAGACGATGAATAATACGAGATTTCAATGTATAAGGTGTTCATTTAAAAAAATCATCAAGTGACGAAGACGAATTGAAAAACGCATGTGATTTATTGTTTCATCTACAGCTTGAAAGTCTGCAACCAGCAATACATAATACATTATTAATTTGGCAACAGACGTACGTTAAAATGTTGTCAAATTCATAGACGACTTGATGACTTTTTTAAATGAACACATGATATATATTAGAATTATAATATCCTACACTTCTTTAACCTTTTCGGGTCTCAAATATTCCATTCCATTTTTTTCTACATTTTCTAGGTGTATTTCTTCAGGTTTCAGTGTCTCAGGTTTTACAGTATATCAGGTTCCTCAGTCGTTCAGGTTTCTCAGACGCTTACGTTTTTATTTTCTCAGATTTTTATATATTTTTTTTATTTTCAAGTTTCTCATTTTCTCAGTATCTCAATATCTCAATGTCCCCGTCGTATGATTATTCATTCTCTTTATCTCTTAATATGTCTCTCTACCTTGAGCGTATGTCTACAGTTTTGTTACTTTTTTTTTCTGTACATATATTTCTATTTTTATTAGTCTTTCTTTCTGTCTACTTACTTTTGTTCTTTTTTTGTTCACGTTTCCTCACGTTCTTTTTTTTTTGATTCTGTATCGTTCTGTTTTTTTCTTTGCCTTTTTATTATATTGTCTCTTCGATTTTGTTTAATTGTTTTTTCTTTTGCTTGTTTGTATTTGCACTTTTTTGTTCTTTTATTTTTTATTTCGCCTAACCATTCACTTCTACAAAGCGTGGCGGCCAATTAATTTCTTCAAATACCGAATGTCGACCACCATCAACAAACAAACTCTGCACATAATTTTAATCAATATCCAAACTGTTTTCATAATTATAACGACCTACTAAGTCGTCGCCAATGTTTGCACTAAATTAATTTTTGGCGGAAGTCAATTTCAACCCTACCTACCCGACCGTGAAACAGCGTCGCGTCCATCAAACCACAAAAACTTTTTATTACCCCATATCCCTCCAATCCGAAGCGATTTCCAACTAATCGAACCCCATTTCCTGAAAATTTTGTTTTGTCATCGCCGAAAAGGGCGGAATAATTGTTTCCTGGGCAGCCTTAAACCCGAAACTAGCAACTTTGACGTTTAATTAAATCGGACATGGCCTCGGATGATTGATAAAATATCCCGTTCTTTTTTTACAGGGGTCTGTTGACTTGTAATTAACCCGGTTTTTCCCAGAGCACTGAAATACATACGTGATTTTGTATATTCCGAACACCTGTCTTTTGCACCGGGTCGACTAGACCCCGAGGGTTAATTAACGAAGATCCACAAAGGGTTGTGTCGGTGTATCGATTCGGGGACGCAAAGTTGGCGGTAATTGGTAATCACGGCATGCTTGATTACGTCCAAGGTTGATGCGTTCACGGCATCCTAGATGACTTACTTTCCACTCTAAATTCTAAATAAGCAATTAGCGGGAACGGATTGGTTTAACGAGGGGTTTTAGATGCACGACCTTTTTAATTCGTTAGTTGCTCTGAGGATTTGGGCATTAATTAGAAACCTGTAATTCTGACTGAATATTTACTTACACCCCAATAAAAAATACAGTAAAACCGCTTACCGAGCCGCGCCCTAATTTCACCACGTGACATCTATGTTACAGTAACTTCGTCGCTAATTCGTCGCCGTGGGACCGGTACAAACGGTCGCACCATTAAGTTCGAGGAAAGTTGGGGAAAAGCTCTTCGTGATCTCTTTCAGAAAACTTTACTTTCTCGTTGTTGGATCCGATAGGGCGATCGTCACGCCTCCGGACGACAAAGTGTGATTTATGACCGTGTTTGACGGAAAGTGGGATCGAGAATATTTCAATGAGGTCAGTGGATGCATACTTTAATATTCGTTCGCATATCAAATTTCTTCAGTGTTTTATGAGGACCTACGAGCAGAGTGAATTGTAGAGCGTGGGATTGAAGGACTGTTTGAGTAGTTCTTCCTGTGCGGAATGGGATTGTCTGCTGCTTGGATGCATCAGGAAATTTTAGTATGTTTATATCATTAAGACATCAATAGCACAGGGGAGAAACGAAATATGAGCAAAATGTAATGGTTCTTTGTATCTTTGTCTTGTAATTTTGTGTCGGCCTTTTTCTTTTTTTTCTTTGTGTTTCGGCTTTCCTTATTATCATTGCCTTCTGTTCTCTGTCTTTGGCTCACAACTTTCTTTTCTCTTTGATATTTTTTGTGTTATCCCGGTGTCTCTTTGTTTTTTTTTGTTTTCTTTCTTTGTCCTATTTTCTTGACCTTTGACTTTATCAACAAGAACATGAGCTTTATCAACACATGATGAACACTCAACCCTCAGTCATCTGCGCCCTAAATGTTCGTCTTATTTCAGCTATTTGCGTCAATAAACGATTATCCCTGAAAAAACAGTAAATTTTTCAATTTCGGAATTTCTCAATTCTACAATTTCTCAATTTCCCAGTTTTTCCACTTCTCAATTTCTTAATCCTACAATTCGTCTATTTTTGAATTTCATAATTTCTCACTCTCTCAATATGCCAATCTCTCAATCTCCCGATCCCTCAATTTCTTAATTTCTCAATTCTACAATTTCTCCATCTTTCAATTCCTCCATTTCTAAATTTCTCAATCTCGAAATCTCTCAAACACTCAATCTGTCAATCCCTCAATTCCCTAATGTCCCAATTTTTCAATTTCTCAGTTTCTCAATTTTTCAATCCCTGTTTCTTAATTTCTCAATTTTCCAGTTTCTTAATTTCTCGATCTCTCAAATTCTCAACCTCTCAATCTTTCCATTTGCCAATCCCTCAATTTCTTGATTTCTTAATTCTACAATTTCTCAATCTTTCAATACCTCCATTTCTTAATTTCTCAATTCTACAATTTCTCAATCTCTCAAACTCTCAATGCTTCTATTTCTTAATTTCTCAATCCTTCAATTTCTTAACTTCTCATTTCTAGAATTTCTCAATTTTTCAATTTCTCAATCCCTCAAACCCTCAATTTGTTCATTTTTCAATCTTTCAATCTCTGAATCCCATAATTCATTAATTTCTCAATACTACAATTTCTCAATCTTTTAAACTCTCAATCCCTCAATTTCTTAATTGCTCAATTTCTCAATAAGTACTACCAATTTCTCAATCTCCCAATCTTTCAATATTTTAAATTTTACATTTTCTCAGTTTCTCAATCTCTCAGTACCTCAATTTCTTAATTCTACAATTTCTCAATTTATAAATTTTTCAATCTCTGTCTTTCGATTTTTTAATATCTCAGCTCCTCAATTTCTCGATTTCTAAATCTCTCAAACTTGCAATCTATCAATTTATCAGTCTCTGAAACTCTCAATCCCTCAATTTCTCAACTTCTCAATTACTTACTCAATCCAACAATTTCCTAATCTCCAAACCTCTTCTAAATGTTTCAATCTCAATTCTACAATTTCGCAATTTCTCAGTTTCTCAATCTATCAACCCTGAATTTCCTAATCTCTCAATTTTTCAATCATACACTATCAATTTCTCAGTTTCTCAATTTTTTAATTTCTCAGTTCTTCAATTTCTCAATCTCTCATTCTTTCAAACTCTCCATCCTTCAATTTATTAATCTTTCAATCTGAGAATCTCTCAATTTCTTAATTTCTAAATACTACAATCTCTCAGTACCTCAATTTCTTACTCCTTCAGTTTCTCAATTTAAATTTCTCAATGTCTCAATACCTCAATCTCTCAATTTCTCAAATTTTATATTTCTTAGTTTGTCAATTTTTCTATCTCTCAAACTCCCAATCTGTCAATTTCTCAATCCCTCAATTCCTTAATTTCTCAATTTTTCAATTCCTCATTTTCTAAATTTTTTAATCCAATTTCTCGATCAATCAAATTCTCAACCTCTCAATCTTTTCAATCTGCCAATCCCTCAATTTCTTAATTTTTTAATTTCTCAATCCAATTTCTTACTTTCCCAATTTTTCAATTTCTCAGTTTCCCAATCTATCAACCCTGAATTTCCTAATCTCTCAATACTTCAATCATACACTATCAATTTCTCAGTTTCTCAATTTTTTTATTTCTCAGTTCTTCAATTTCTCAATCTTTCAAACTCTCCATCCCTCAATTTATTAATTTTTCAATCTCTTAATTTCTAAATACTACAATGTCTCATCTCTCAGTACCTCAATTTCTTACTCCTTCAGTTTCTCAATTTAAATTTCTCAATGTCTCAATACCTCAATCTCTCAATTTCTCAAATTTTATATTTCTTAGTTTGTCAATTTCTCTATCTCTCAAACTCCCAATCTGTCAATTTCTCAATCCCTCAATTCCTTAATTTCTCAATTTTTCAATTCCTCATTTTCTAAATTTTTTAATCCAATTTCTCGATCAATCAAATTCTCAACCTCTCAATCTTTTAAATCTGCCAATCCCTCAATTTCTTAATTTTTTAATTTCTCAATCCAATTTCTTATTTTCCCAATTTTTCAATTTCTCAGTTTCCCAATCTATCAACTCTGAATTTCCTAATCTCTCAATACTTCAATCATACACTATCAATTTCTCAGTTTCTCAATTTTTTAATTTCTCAGTTCTTCAATTTCTCAATCTCTCAATCTTTCAAACTCTCCATCCCTCAATTTATTAATTTTTCAATCTCTTAATTTCTAAATACTACAATTTCTTACTCCTTCAGTTTCTCAATTTAATTTCTCAATGTCTCAATACTTCAATCTCTCAATTTCTCAAATTTAATATTTCTTAGTTTGTCAATTTCTCTATCTCTCAAACTCCCAATCTGTCAATTTCTCAATCCCTCAATTCCTTAATTTCTAAATTTTTCAATTCCTCATTTTCTAAATTTTTTAATCCAATTTCTCGATCAACCAAATTCTCAACCTCTCAATCTTTTCAATCTGCCAATCCCTCAATTTCTTAATTTTTCAATTTCTCAATCCAATTTCTTACTTTCCCAATTTTTCAATTTCTCAATTTCCCAATTTCTCAATTTTTTAATTTCTCAGTTTCCCAATTTCTCAGTCTTTCAATCCCTCAATTTCTTAACTTCTCAATTCTAGAATTTCTCAATTTCTCAGTTTCTCAATCTATCAACCCTGAATTTCCTAATCTCTCAATTTTTCAATCATACACTATCAATTTCTCAGTTTCTCAATTTTTTTATTTCTCAGTTCTTCAATTTCCCAATCTCTCAATCTTTCAAACTCTCCATCCCTCAATTTATTAATTTTTCAATCTCAGAATCTCAATTTCTTAATTGCTAAACACTGCAATCTCTCAGTACCTCAATTTCTTACTCCTTCAGTTTCTCAATTTAAATTTCTCAATGTCTCAATACTTTAATCTCTCAATTTCTCAAATTTTATATTTCTTAGTTTGTCAATTTCTCTATTTCTCAAACTCCCAATCTGTCAATTTCTCAATCCCTCAATTCCTTAATTTCTCAATTTTTCAATTCCTCATTTTCAAAATTTTTTAATCCAATTTCTCGATCAATCAAATTCTCAACCTCTCAATCTTTTCAATCTGCCAGTCCCTCAATTTCTTAATTTCTCAATTTCTCAATCCAATTTCTTACTTTCCCAATTTTTCAATTTCTCGGTTTCCCAATTTCTGTTTCCCAATTTCTCAATTTTTTAATTTCTCAGTTTCCCAATTTCTCCGTCTTTCAATCCCTCAATTTCTTAACTTCTCAATTCTAGAATTTGTCAATTTCTCAGTTTCTCAATCTATCAACCCTGAATTTCCTAATCTCTCAATTTTTCAATCATACACTATCAATTTCTCAATCTCTCAATCTTTCAAACTCTCCATCCCTCAATTTATTAATTTTTCAATCTCAGAATCTCTCAATTTCTTAATTTCTAAATACTGCAATCTCTCAGTACCTCAATTTCTTACTTCTTCAGTTTCTCAATTTAAATTTCTCAATGTCTCAATACTTTAATCTCTCAATTTCTCAAATTTTATATTTCTTAGTTTGTCAATTTCTCTATTTCTCAAACTCCCAATCTGTCAATTTCTCAATCCCTCAATTCCTTAATTACTCAATTTTTCAATTCCTCATTTTCTAAATTTTTTAATCCAATTTCTCGATCAATCAAATTCTCAACCTCTCAATCTTTTTAATCTGCCAATCCCTCAATTTCTTAATTTCTCAATTTCTCAATCCAATTTCTTACTTTCCCAATTTTTCAATTTCTCAGTTTCCCAATTTCTGTTTCGCAATTTCTCAATTTTTTAATTTCTCAGTTTCCCAATTTCTCGATCTTTCAAACTCCCAATCTATTAATGTCTGATTTCCTTAATGTCTTGATTTCATAGTTTCCCAATTTCTCAGGTTTCTCAATTCTACAATTTCTCGATATCTCAATCCCCAAATTTCTTAATTTCTTAAAATCCTCAATTTCTCAATTTTTTAATTTTTCAGTTTTTCAATTCCTAAATCTCTCACACTCTGAATCTTTCATTCTTTCAATCCCTCAATTTCTTAATTTCTCAACTCAATCATACAATTTTTCAGTTTCTAATTTTTTTAATCCCTCTATGTCTTAGTCTTAATTTCTCAATTTCGGAATTTCTCAGTCTTTCAATCTCTAAATTTCTTAATTTCTCAACTTCTTAATTTCTTAATCCTACAATTCCTCTATTTTTGAATTTCACAATTTCTCACTCTCAAAAACTCTAAATCTGTCAATCTCTCAATCTTACCAACCCCCAATTTCTTAATTTCTTAATCATACAATTTCTCAATCAATCAAACTCTCAATCTGTCAATCTCTCTCAATCCCTTTATTTTTTAATTTCTCAATTTCTCAATCTCTCAATCTTTCGATCCCTAATTTCTTAATGTGTCAATCTTTTAAACTCTCAATCCCCCAATTTCTTAATTTCTCAGCTCCTCAATTTCTCGTTCTCTAAATCTCTTGAACCCTCAATCTATCAATTCATCAGTTTTTCAATTTCTCAATTTTTCAATCTTTGAATTTATTAATTGTTTAATACTTCAATTTCTCAATCTCTCAATTTCTCAGTTTCTCAATCTCTCAGTACCTCAATATCTTACTCCTACAATTTCTCAATTTTCAAATTTCCCAATTCTACAATTTCTCAATTTTTCAAACTCAATCTGTCAATTTCTCGATCTCTCAATCCCCCAATTTCTTAATTTCTCATTTTCTCAATCTCTGTCCCCCAATTTCTTAAAATCCTAGTTTTTCATTTTTTCTGTTTCAATTCCTCAATCTCTCAAGCAATCAATCTTTCAACATGTTTCTGTTTCTCAGTTTCAGAGTTCTAAAATATCTTACTTTTTCATTTTCTAATTTATTTAATGATGTATGAGCAAATAAAGTCGACTGTTTATCTGACTAACACATTTCGCCTGCATCAAGGGAGACTAAAGGGGATGAACTTCTGTCAATTACTTTATTCGAGTCGGCGCCTTCTTTTCGCTTTGCCTTCCAGTTAATATAATTTCCTAAATGGAAGCAAACGTTAAAAAAGGAGCTCGGGGATGGGCACGTGACGGTAAACGCGTTCGTTTGTTTCGGTGAGATTTAATCAACGCACACTATTTTTTTTTTTTTGTTCTAAGTATTAGTTTACCAAAATTTGTTATTTGATATTGTTAACCATTACAAGAACACGATTACAGTTGTATACCGGAAAAAGACGGAACTCAAAGCGCTTCCAAACTTCGCCGTTTTGAAGTGCCCGTTGATCGTCGGTTCATTTGTCTAGAAGGACCATCGACTACGTAGGGACGGGGCGGAAAGCACCGACTTTATTAAACTGCCGTAATTAAATTTTGATTCAACGACGAAGAGCCGGGAGACGGTTGTCGATGGAAATTAAGCCGTTACGGAGACGAGAAATGTTTCAATTCGTTCCTTGTGATTACCCCAATAATTTCTCTTTGACATCGTTATACTGCGTTCAGTTTAAGGCTTTCTATTATTCGGTATTGAAACCGGGAGATGCAAGGAGTTCTCTATTAACCTCTTTAATATTTTCACTCAGAAAATCGTCTTTTTGCCACTTAAGAGTGGCCTCCCGAACTCCGGGGGTCTCCCGGAGGAACGAAAAACTCACCTGTCGCCGCTGACAACAAGTGGCGAAATAAAGCCCACCCTCCGTGGGACCGAATGTAATGTAAAGTTCGAGATGAGCGATCTGGAATTAATTCGGAACGTCGGCGGCGTTACGAATCCGGGTAAGGACGCGGATTTCGGGGATTACAAGGGCGGAAAGCGGATGGAAAGAGGCGGAAAATAATGCTAATTTGATGGCGGAAAACACACAGAAAGGTGAGGGTTATTACGGTAAAAGAGTCCGGGGCCTTGGGGCTAAAGATTAGCATTTTTTGCGGAGCAACAGTAAAACCGTGTGATATTAATTTGTTGTTTTTGCACCTCTTTTGCTCTTCGCCTGGCTCACCCTACTACTAGACGAACAGAACACACCAGATCTCAACTGCTGAATTTGGTAATACAGATGGTCTGTTGTTCATTTTTCAGTTTGTGAGTTTGTTAGATTTACAACTTCTTAGCTGCTCAGTTTCTCACTTCTTTCTTAGTGTCTCAGTTCTCAGATCCTCAGTTGGACAATTTTTTTATTTTCTCAGATCTTCAGTTGCGCTGCTGTTCAGTCCCACAACTTCTATGCGTTTTAGATTTTAAGCATTCTAGTTCCTCAGATTCTCACTTTCCCAGCTTCCCCGTTTTTCAGTTGCTCAGTTGATCATGTCTCAACTACTCAGCTTCTTGGTTTTACAGTTTCTCCGCTGCTCAGATCCTCAGTTGTCCAATTTCTCAGTTACTCACTTCATCAGTTTCTGAATTGTTCCTATCTCAACAGCTCAGACTCGCTTGGTTTCTCAGATATCTCCGTCTTCACAATTCTTTAGTTTCCCAATTCTCAGTTGATCTACTCAGCTTCTTTGTTTTACAGTTTCTCAGATTCTCAGCTGTTGAATTGCTTGCCTACTGACTTTTTCGGCTTTCCAAGTTTTCCATTGGTATATTGGTAATATCTCGACTGGTTCAGCTACACAGTTTCTCGGTGTCTAAATTCGTCAGTTTCTCAGTTCGACACATCTCAACTGCTCAGTTTTACAGTTTCTCAGATTTTCAGCTGATGATCACTTTCTCGGTGTCTCAGGTTCTCATTTGCTCATATCTAGACTGTAATCTGCACAGGTGCTCATTCGTACGGCTCCTTTGTTGTTTAGTTTTACAGTTTCCCAGCTGCTCAGATCCTCAGTTGTCCAATTTCTCAGTTACTCACTCTATCAGTTTCTGAATTGTTCCTATCTCAACAGCTCAGACTCACTTGCTTGGTTTCTCAGATATCTCCGTCTTCACAATTCTTTAGTTTCCCAATTCTCAGTTGATCTACTCAGCTTCTTTGTTTTACAGTTTCTCAGATTCTCAGCTGTTGAATTGCTTGCCTACTGACTTTTTCGGCTTTCCAAGTTTTCCATTGGTATATTGGTAATATCTCGACTGGTTCAGCTACACAGTTTCTCGGTGTCTAAATTCGTCAGTTTCTCAGTTCGACACATCTCAACTGCTCAGTTTTACAGTTTCTCAGATTTTCAACTGATGATCACTTTCTCGGTGTCTCAGGTTCTCATTTGCTCATATCTAGACTGTAATCTGCACAGGTGCTCATTCGTACGGCTCCTTTGTTGTTTAGTTTTACAGTTTCCCAGCTGCTCAGATCCTCAGTTGTCCAATTTCTCAGTTACTCACTCTATCAGTTTCTGAATTGTTCCTATCTCAACAGCTCAGACTCACTTGCTTGGTTTCTCAGATATCTCCGTCTTCACAATTCTTTAGTTTCCCAATTCTCAGTTGATCTACTCAGCTTCTTTGTTTTACAGTTTCTCAGATTCTCAGCTGTTGAATTGCTTGCCTACTGACTTTTTCGGCTTTCCAAGTTTTCCATTGGTATATTGGTAATATCTCGACTGGTTCAGCTACACAGTTTCTCGGTGTCTAAATTCGTCAGTTTCTCAGTTCGACACATCTCAACTGCTCAGTTTTACAGTTTCTCAGATTTTCAACTGATGATCACTTTCTCGGTGTCTCAGGTTCTCATTTGCTCATATCTAGACTGTAATCTGCACAGGTGCTCATTCGTACGGCTCCTTTGTTGTTTAGTTTTACAGTTTCCCAGCTGCTCAGATCCTCAGTTGTCCAATTTCTCAGTTACTCACTCTATCAGTTTCTGAATTGTTCCTATCTCAACAGCTCAGACTCACTTGCTTGGTTTCTCAGATATCTCCGTCTTCACAATTCTTTAGTTTCCCAATTCTCAGTTGATCTACTCAGCTTCTTTGTTTTACAGTTTCTCAGATTCTCAGCTGTTGAATTGCTTGCCTACTGACTTTTTCGGCTTTCCAAGTTTTCCATTGGTATATTGGTAATATCTCGACTGGTTCAGCTACACAGTTTCTCGGTGTCTAAATTCGTCAGTTTCTCAGTTCGACACATCTCAACTGCTCAGTTTTACAGTTTCTCAGATTTTCAACTGATGATCACTTTCTCGGTGTCTCAGGTTCTCATTTGCTCATATCTAGACTGTAATCTGCACAGGTGCTCATTCGTACGGCTCCTTTGTTGTTTAGTTTTACAGTTTCCCAGCTGCTCAGATCCTCAGTTGTCCAATTTCTCAGTTACTCACTCTATCAGTTTCTGAATTGTTCCTATCTCAACAGCTCAGGCTGACGTGCTCTCAGTCTTCACAATTCTTTAGTTTCCCAATCCTCAGGTTCTCAATTTCTCAGTTGATCATGTCTGAACTGCTCAGCTTCTTTGTTTTACAGTTTCTCAACTTCTCAGTTATTTGGTCCATGCTCAGTTTCATTTCAACAATTTAACTGCTCTGTTGCTCAGTTTTAAAGTTCCTCAGATTTTCAGTTGATCCGATTTTCTTTTAGTTTCTCAAATGTTCACTTTCACACCTCAGTTTTTCAGTTACTCAGTAGATCATATCTCGATTGCTATATTGCTCAGTTTTACAGTTTCCGAGCTACTCTTTCTCGGTCTCCCATGTTTTCATTTGCTCATTTCTTGACTGTTCAGTAGCATAGTTGCTCAGATGTTCAGTTCCTTAATTTCTCAGTTGTACAGATTTTCAGCTTCTCAGTTACACACTTGTTCGATTTCTAAGTGTCTCAGTTGTTCATCACGGCTTAACTGCGCAGCTGCTCTATTCTTTTGTTTTTGCAGTTGCTCTATTTTTCACTTACTCAGCCATGTCATATCTCAACTGTAAAGCTGCTGTTTTGTTCACTTTTAGTGTTTTTTTTTGCTTCCCAGTTTCCAAGTATTTTTGCTTGCTGCGCAGTATCTCAATATATCAGCTGTACATCACATCTAGTACGATTTAACCTGGTCACTGTGACAATTTTATCGGACAGAGTACTCAATTTCGCCCGGTCTGAACTTAATTTTTTTTTTGTCGAAACACATTGGGGTCGTCAACCTCCCCTATGTTACTCCCCATTGCGAATATTATTTGTGGGCAAAATCTCATAACGATCGGTCGACCGGTGTAGGAGCACATAATATACGAACAAACCAACAAATATTGATTTTTATATATTAGATATTATGTAAGTGTTTCAGCTTCTGAGCTCTTCAGTTAATAATTAGTTCATTTCGTATAGACCTCTCTGTGTGAAGTTTCACTTTTAAAGCGCGTGGCGGTCACGCACCAATTTTTGTTGTCATTAGGTGTTTGAAGTTTCTAGTTCTCGTCAATGTGTCTTCATGATCTTGCTTGTTCATTCCTTCATTCCGAACAATTACTAGACGTGTTACTTATAAAGATCTTTATGTAATCATGGCCTCCTCACATGATTTGGATAATTACAATAATGTCTTGTCACACTGTCTTATCTCCGTGGTGATTGTGTTATATTTTCGTAGTGTACTTTGTATTTTGCACTATATGAGCTTGTCTGCCTAGGGATGATTATAATGTAATAAAAATATCTTTTTCTGAAAACGTCACAGCCACGTCCGTTTCCGGCATAATCCTCTTCTTTTTTCACTGTGACAGACTGAATAAAAGATGAACGTTATTAGCTTCTGGGAGGCGAGAAGAATTATTATCTCTCTGTCATAAAGACCGACATTTATCATTTTTCACTTACGACGAGATTAAGGTGGAGCAATCTGGTTTGTTTTGCCGCCAGGATGAAAACATGGGGATTTTGATGTCTGGTGTTGTGGTAAATAATATGAAATTACATCTGCGTATTTTTTTTCTTCTCAAGGAAACGAGGTCCTAGACCTCTCCGAAACCGTTTTTTCGCACCAAGTGAACGAACCCGACTTCCTCCAAAATAAGCCTTCGTTTCGGTTCTCCGATTTACCGCCTGCGATGTAATCAACACAGCGCAAACAAATACAGCACCTTCACCAATGACCTTCCCCCACGCCGCCCGTGATTCATCGCTTTGCCGAGCCAAATTACTCTCCTATCAGCGATCATGTGACAATGCACCAAAACATGTCGCACGTAAGTAGTGTTTTGTTTTCGCTCCCGGCCCGCTCGATTCCTGCCTTTTCCAGGCCAGCTACGACGAGCCGCCGCTGCGGTTCTTCGCCCCCAGGACGCAGAACATCCGGGTGAGCCACGAGGGGGTGATCGCCCGGCGAGTCAGCATCAATTTCTTCACGAGAGGCCTGGTTTTCGGATCGAGGGCCGTCAAGGTCGACGAAAAGGTCACGTTCAAAGTGACGGAGGTGGCCGAGAACCTGGGGGGGTTCGTGTACGTGGGGTTCACGTCGCGCGACCCGGAGAGCATGAGGGGGGTGTCGTGTCAGACGTTGGCGAAGGAATCGGGGTACTGGTCGTGGTTCTTCCCGAAGGATCTGGTGGGTCAGGGGCGGGGCTTGTTTTTTTATGTTTCCGGGGAGGGGGCGGTGCACTACGGGGTGGACGGGGCGGAGAAAGGGGTGTTTCCGGGCGGGGTCAAGCTGGGGCAGCCGTTGTGGCCACTGTTCGACATTTTCGGGAACTCGGCCGCGATCCGATTGGTGGACTCTGTCCCGACGGTCGCCAAGCCGACCATCAGGAGGAAGTTGGTACCTTTGATGCTCCACCCCACCCACAGTACCAACGTCAGGGTGGATAGCAACGTGGCACAACGATTAGACACCCGATACAACCAAGGCTACTTCTTCTCCGGTCGGCCCATCAAACCCCAAGAGGAGATCCGGATCCGGATCGGCCCCGATCAGAGCGGCCACTTCAACGGGTTCGTCCACGTGGGGGTGACATCCTGCGATCCCTCTCACCTGACCCCCCACGACCTCCCCGACAACGTCAACCACTTGGTCGACCGCCCCGAGTACTGGGTGTTGGTTTGCGACTTCGCCAAACTGGACTGCGGGGATGAAATCAACCTGGCGTTGGCCGACGGCGGCCCGATCGCGTACAGCCTCAACGGCGGCAAATTCAAAGGCGCCGTTCACGTGGACGCGGCCTTGAAACTGTGGATTTTCGTCAATGTTTACGGTAGCACTCAGGCCGTCCATTTAGCGACAGAACAGGCGAAGGTCGAGGAGAAAGAGTGCGTCGTTTGCTACGACAACGCGATCGAGGCGGCTCTGTACCGCTGCGGACACACTTGCATGTGCTTCGAGTGCGCTGTGGAGCAGTGGCAGGGAAAGGGGGATGGGCATTGCCCCATTTGCAGGGCTGTGATCAGAGACGTCATCAGGATTAACAAGTGAAACGGACCTAGTTGATAGTGTACAGTCTGCCATGGCAGAGGTAAGAATCGACCGTATCATTGTTTATTTTCATCGCTATCATCGCTATCAGTTCCTATCGGGGATCTAATTGATCGTCACTCGACTTCATCCAGTCGGTACGTGCAAGATGGAAAAGGTGAGTGTCTGGTGGCGAAACGGGCTCCATCAAGGTAAACGCACAGTCGCGACGACAAATGCAAATGTCAAATTTTGCATTTGCCGCCGCTTCCGCTTGCGGTATCTGTCCTTGGAGCGTTTCTTTGTGTTTCTGTTTGTTTCGCCAACATCGTAAAATTTTATTGCTCGTCGCGTGCTTTTGGGGAAGTGACGGACGTCAGTGGGTTAAAAGGTCGCTTTTAAGGTCTTGTTTCATATTTTTCCTTTCGTCCTTTTTTGTTGGTACATGTATTCATTTCCACTTAAAGTATACTTACAAAGGCTTTGACCCCCCAACTGTGACTGGACTTCCCGTTATTACTAATTGTGCTAAACATTTACAGTTTTGGTAAATTTACTTTAGATATTTCGGGATTAGTCATGCTGATCTGGCTTTTCATCGCATCGACATTTTTTTTTAATTTAATGTTTTATTCTGGACTACTTGCAATAGCAATAATCCTTAAAAATTAATTGAAAAAAAAAAATGTTAATTTTTGTTTCTGGGGATTTTAGTTTTTAAAAGTTTTCAGTTAAAATTTTCCACCATTCAGACACAATTGTCACAAAATTTAAGGCCCTCCGATATTGTCAATTATGTACAGTTTTGTATTCAGCAGCGCATCCACCATTTTTTTGATATTTCCCAAGTGTCCAACGACGCTGTCCGCGTTCAATTGTCTATCTTTCAGTGACAAAAAGAAATAAAAAAAAAGTCAAATGAATAGCCAATTTCGTTGAGATTTTGTTTCGAACAGCCCATCCACCATTTTTATAAACGCACAACATAGGTCTCCAACGACGCTGTTGGCGCTCAATTTTCGATCATTCAATGGCAAAAACAATTTAAAAATTGGTCAAATAAATTGGCACCGTATGTTGTCAATTTCTTTGAAAATTTGTTTTGGGCCGCGCATCCACCAATTTTAAAGCCGTTTTCAAAGTGTCTAACGACGCTGTCCGCGCTCATTTTTCCTTCATTCAATGACAAAAACAATTAAAAAAATTCTCAAATGAATAGCCAATTTCGTTGAGATTTTGTTTCGAGCAGCGCATCCACCATTTTTATAAACGCACAACATAAGTTTCCAACCATGCTGTTGGCGCTCAATTTTCGATCATTCAATTGCAAAAACAATTTAAAAATTGGTCAAATAAATTGGCACCGTATGTTGACAATTTCTTTGAAAATTTGTTTTGGGCCGCGCATCCACCAATTTTAAAGCCGTTTTCAAAGTGTCTAATGACGCTGTCCGCGCTCATTTTTCCTTCATTCAATGACAAAAACAATTAAAAAAATTCTCAAATGAATAGCCAATTTCGTTGAGATTTTGTTTCGAGCAGCGCATCCACCATTTTTATAAACGCACAACATAAGTTTCCAACCATGCTGTTGGCGCTCAATTTTCGATCATTCAATTGCAAAAACAATTTAAAAATTGGTCAAATAAATTGGCACCGTATGTTGACAATTTCTTTGAAAATTTGTTTTGGGCCGCGCATCCACCAATTTTAAAGCCGTTTTCAAAGTGTCTAATGACGCTGTCCGCGCTCATTTTTCCTTCATTCAATGACAAAAACAATTAAAAAAATTGTCAAATAAATAGCCAATTTCGTTGAGATTTTGTTTCGAGCAGCGCATCCACCATTTTTATAAACGCACAACATAAGTCTCCAACGGCGCTGGGGCTCTCAATTTTTGATCATTCAATGGCAAAAACAATTTAAAAATTGTCAAATAAATTGGCACCGTATGTTGTCAATTTCTTGGAAAAAATTTTTTGGGCCGCGCATCCACCAATTTTAAAGCCGTTTTCAAAGTGTCTAACGACGCTGTCCGCGCTCATTTTTCATTCATCCAATGACAAAAACAATTCAAAAAATTGTCAAACAATAGCCAATTTCGTTGAGATTTTGTTTCGAGCAGCGCATCCACCATTTTTATAAAAGCACAACATAAGTCTCTAACGGCGCTGTTAGCGCTCAATTTTCGATCATTCAGTGGAAAAAAAAATATAAAAATTGGTCGAATAAATTGGCACCGTATGTTGTAAATTTCTTTGAAAATTTGTTTTGGGCCGCGCATCCACCAATTTTAAAGCCGTTTTCAAAGTGTCTAACGACGCTGTCCGCGCTCATTCTTCCTTCATTTAGTGACAAAAACAATTCAAAAAATTGCCAAATGAACCGCCAATTTCGTTGAGATTTTGTTTCGAGCAGCGCATCCACCATTTTTATAAACGCACGACATAAGTTTCCAACCATGCTGTTGGCGCTCAATTTTCGATTATTCAATGGCAAAAACAATTTAAAAATTGGTCAAATAAATTGGCACCGTATGCTGTCTATCTCTTTGAAATTTTGTTTTGGGCCGCGCATCCACCAATTTTAAAGCCGTTTTGAAAGTGTCTAACGACGCTGTCCGCGCTCATTCTTCCTTCATCCAATGACAAAAACAATTCAAAAATTTTTAAATGAATAGCCAATTTCGTTGAGATTTTGTTTCGAGCAGCGCATCCACCATTTTTATAAACGCACGACATAAGTTTCCAACCATGCTGTTGGCGCTCAATTTTCGATCATTCAATGGCAAAAACAATTTAAAAATTGGTCAAATAAATTGGCACCGTATGTTGTCAATTTCCTTGAAAATTTGTTTTGGGCCGCGCATCCACCAATTTTAAAGCCGTTTTCAAAGTGTCTAACGACGCTGTCCGCGCTCATTCTTCCTTCATCCAATGACAAAAACAATTCAAAAATTTTTAAATGAATAGCCAATTTCGTTGAGATTTTGTTTCGAGCAGCGCATCCACCATTTTTATAAACGCACGACATAAGTTTCCAACCATGCTGTTGGCGCTCAATTTTCGATCATTCAATGGCAAAAACAATTTAAAAATTGGTCAAATAAATTGGCACCGTATGTTGACAATTTCTTTAAAAATTTGTTTTGGGCCGCGCATCCACCAATTTTAAAGCCGTTTTCAAAGTGTTTAACGACGCTGTCCGCGCTAATTCTTCCTTCATTCAGTGACAAAAACAATTCAAAAAATTGTCAAATGAATAGCCAATTTCGTTGAGATTATGTTTCGAGCAGCGCATCCACCATTTTTATAAACACACAACATAAGTCTCCAACGGCGCTGTTAGCGCTCAATTTTCGATCATTTAATGGCAAAAACAATTTAAAAATTGGTCAAATAAATTGGCACCGTATGTTGTCAATCTCTTTGAAAATTTGTTTTGGGCCGCGCATCCACCAATTTTAAAGCCGTTTTGAAAGTGTCTAACGACGCTGTCCGCGTTTTTAAATGAATAGCCAATTTCGTTGAGATTTTGTTTCGAGCAGCGCATCCACCATTTTTATAAACGCACGACATAAGTTTCCAACCATGCTGTTGGCGCTCAATTTTCGATTATTCAATGGCAAAAACAATTTAAAAATTGGTCAAATAAATTGGCACCGTATGCTGTCTATCTCTTTGAAATTTTGTTTTGGGCCGCGCATCCACCAATTTTAAAGCCGTTTTGAAAGTGTCTAACGACGCTGTCCGCGCTCATTCTTCCTTCATCCAATGACAAAAACAATTCAAAAATTTTTAAATGAATAGCCAATTTCGTTGAGATTTTGTTTCGAGCAGCGCATCCACCATTTTTATAAACGCACGACATAAGTTTCCAACCATGCTGTTGGCGCTCAATTTTCGATCATTCAATGGCAAAAACAATTTAAAAATTGGTCAAATAAATTGGCACCGTATGTTGTCAATTTCCTTGAAAATTTGTTTTGGGCCGCGCATCCACCTATTTTAAAGCCGTTTTCAAAGTGTTTAACGACGCTGTCCGCGCTAATTCTTCCTTCATTCAGTGACAAAAACAATTCAAAAAATTGTCAAATGAATAGCCAATTTCGTTGAGATTTTGTTTCGAGCAGCGCATCCACCATTTTTATAAACACACAACATAAGTCTCCAACGGCGCTGTTAGCGCTCAATTTTCGATCATTTAATGGCAAAAACAATTTAAAAATTGGTCAAATAAATTGGCACCGTATGTTGTCAATCTTTTTGAAAATTTGTTTTGGGCCGCGCATCCACCAATTTTAAAGCCGTTTTGAAAGTGTCTAACGACGCTGTCCGCGTTTTTAAATGAATAGCCAATTTCGTTGAGATTTTGTTTCGAGCAGCGCATCCACCATTTTTATAAACGCACGACATAAGTTTCCAACCATGCTGTTGGCGCTCAATTTTCGATTATTCAATGGCAAAAACAATTTAAAAATTGGTCAAATAAATTGGCACCGTATGCTGTCTATCTCTTTGAAATTTTGTTTTGGGCCGCGCATCCACCAATTTTAAAGCCGTTTTGAAAGTGTCTAACGACGCTGTCCGCGCTCATTCTTCCTTCATCCAATGACAAAAACAATTCAAAAATTTTTAAATGAATAGCCAATTTCGTTGAGATTTTGTTTCGAGCAGCGCGTCCACCATTTTTATAAACGCACGACATAAGTTTTCAACCATGCTGTTGGCGCTCAATTTTCGATCATTCAATGGCAAAAACAATTTAAAAATTGGTCAAATAAATTGGCACCGTATGTTGTCAATTTCCTTGAAAATTTGTTTTGGGCCGCGCATCCACCAATTTTAAAGCCGTTTTCAAAGTGTCTAACGACGCTGTCCGCGCTCATTCTTCCTTCATCCAATGACAAAAACAATTCAAAAATTTTTAAATGAATAGCCAATTTCGTTGAGATTTTGTTTCGAGCAGCGCGTCCACCATTTTTATAAACGCACGACATAAGTTTTCAACCATGCTGTTGGCGCTCAATTTTCGATCATTCAATGGCAAAAACAATTTAAAAATTGGTCAAATAAATTGGCACCGTATGTTGTCAATTTCCTTGAAAATTTGTTTTGGGCCGCGCATCCACCAATTTTAAAGCCGTTTTCAAAGTGTCTAACGACGCTGTCCGCGCTCATTCTTCCTTCATCCAATGACAAAAACAATTCAAAAATTTTTAAATGAATAGCCAATATCGTTGAGATTTTGTTTCGAGCAGCGCATCCACCATTTTTATAAACGCACGACATAAGTTTCCAACCATGCTGTTGGCGCTCAATTTTCGATCATTCAATGGCAAAAACAATGTAAAAATTGGTCAAATAAATTGGCACCGTATGTTGACAATTTCTTTAAAAATTTGTTTTGGGCCGCGCATCCACCAATTTTAAAGCCGTTTTCAAAGTGTTTAACGACGCTGTCCGCGCTAATTCTTCCTTCATTCAGTGACAAAAACAATTCAAAAAATTGTCAAATGAATAGCCAATTTCGTTGAGATTTTGTTTTGAGCAGCGCATCCACCATTTTTATAAACGCACAACATAAGTCTCCAACGGCGCTGGGGCTCTCAATTTTTGATCATTCAATGGCAAAAACAATTTAAACATTGTCAAATAAATTGGCACCGTATGTTGTCAATTTCTTGGAAAAAATTTTTTGGGCCGCGCATCCACTAATTTTAAAGCCGTTTTCAAAGTGTCTAACGACGCTGTCCGCGCTCATTTTTCATTCATCCAATGACAAAAACAATTCAAAAAATTGTCAAACAATAGCCAATTTCGTTGAGATTTTGTTTCGAGCAGCGCATCCACCATTTTTATAAAAGCACAACATAAGTCTCCAACGGCGCTGTTAGCGCTCAATTTTCGATCATTTAATGGCAAAAACAATTTAAAAATTGGTCAAATAAATTGGCACCGTATGTTGTCAATTTTTTTGAAAATTTGTTTTGGGCCGCGCATCCACCAATTTTAAAGCCGTTTTTCAAATGTCCAACGACGCTGTCCGCGCTCATTCTTCCTTCATTCAGTGACAGAAACGATTAAAAAAATTGTCAAATGAATCGCCAATTTCGTTGAGATTTTGTTTCGAGCAGCGCATCCACCATTTTTATAAACGCACAACATAAGTCTCCAACGGCGCTGTTAGCGCTCAATTTTCGATCATTCAATGGCAAAAACAATTTAAAAATTGTCAAATAAATTGGCACCGTATGTTGTCAATTTCTTGGAAAAATTTTTTTTGGGACGCACATCCACCAATTTTAAAGCCGTTTTCAAAGTGTCTAACGACGCTGTCCGCGCTAATTTTTCCTTCATTCATACTTGTTCCTTATTTCTTTTATGTTACTGTTGATCTAGTGTTAAATTTCTCTTCCAGTTACGCTTCCATTCCGTGCACGGCGCCAACATCTCCCTCTCCCCCGACGGCCGCGTGGCCCAGCGCCTCCAGGGCTACGGCAAAGGCCTCGTCTTCAGCTCGCGCCCCGTCAAGGTCACCGAGAAGGTCTCCATCAAGCTCCTCAAGCTCTCCCCGCAGCTCTCCAGCACCGTCTGCTTCGGCTTCACCTCCAAGAACCCCAACCAGCTCTACGACGACCTCGACTACTCCTACCTGGACGTCTTCAAACTCGGCTGCTACTGGATCTGGCCCCTCTTCAAGAACATGTGCGTGGAAGACACGGTCCTCTTCTACTACGTCACCAAGGACGGACACGTGCACTTCGGGATCGACGACCAGGAGATCGACTTCTTCTACAAGCGGGTGCACACGGGGAGGCCGCTGTGGGCCATTCTGGACATCGACGGGGTGTCCACGGAGGTGGAGATGTTGAGGTCGGAGGAGGTGGAGGAGGAGGAAGTGATCGACGGGGGTGAGTACGAGGACTACGTCAAGGCGGACGAGTTGTGTACGGTGTGCTGCCAGAAGGAGATCAATTCGGTGTTGTACAAGTGCGGGCACATGTGCATGTGCTTTCAGTGTGCGATGCAGCAGCAGCAGGGGGTCGGGAATGGGCAGTGTCCCATCTGTAGGGCGGACATTAAAGATGTTATTCGTACTTATAAGTGACTCTTTGATTGGTGGGCTTCCAAGGAAATTGTTTCCTGGTATTTTTATACGTAAGGTTGCGCAATTCGTTCTCGGAGATCATATTATAGATTAAGTAATTATTTAATCTGTGTATTTGAACATTGTATTTATTAATATTTTTGCTATGATTTAATAAAATTTCGTTTTTACTTAGAATTTTTTGATGCATTCAACGTTGTTTTATATTCGCTTTTATCACACTGAAACCACTGAATTTATAATTGGATTTACGTTCCACATATTTGAATTTTATCCTATCCAGCCCTTTGTCTGGTCTCGTATTTCAAAAACTGTCAAAGATGACTGCTCGTATTTGACACAGTCGTAGACTAAACAGACATTTGACATGTGTATCAAATACCGATTATTTCCTATAAATACCCAAATTTCCCGTCATTCTAAAAATTGGAGCACGGTTTCGTTAACACCTTTCAAAAACTGTCAAAGATGGCTGCACGAAATTTGACAAACTCGTAACACAGACGTTTGTCTATCACATCCAGTAACCACGTGTGTCTAACTATGACAGTTTACTTCTTACGAATTTCTAAGTTTGGTGTGATTTTATCCTATCGGACCCTCTGTTTCGTTTCCGTATTTCAAAAATTGTCAAAGATTACTGCAGGAAATTTTACACACTCGTAAAGCAGATTATTGTCACTCACATACAGTGACCACATTTGCCTATCTATGACAGTTTATTTCTTATCAATTTAAAATTTTGGCGTGTTTTAATGCTGGCCCGCCATCTATTTCGGCTCGTATTTCAAAAACTGTCAAAGATGACTGTACGAAATTTGACACACTCGTAAAGCAAACAGAAATCTGACATGGGCAAATCAAAGAATGCTTATTGCCTATGAATTCTCAAATTTACTTTGATTGTATCAATCCGAACATAATTTTGTTGCCGTATTTCAAAAATTGTCAAAGATGACTGCACGTATTTGACACAGTCGTACAGTAAACAAACATTTGACATGTGTATCAAATACCGATTATTTCCTATAAATATCCAAATTTCCTGTCATTCTAAAAATTGGAGCACGGTTTCGTTAACACATTTCAAAAACTGTCAAAGATGGCTGCACGAAATGTGACAAACTCGTAACGCAGACGTTTGTCTATGACATCCAGTAACCGCATGTGTCTAACTATGACAGTTTACTTCTTACGAATTTCTAAGTTTGGTGTGATTTTATCCCTATCGGGCCCTCTGTTTCGTTTCCGTATTTCGAAAATTGTCAAAGATCACTGCAGGAAATTTTACACACTCGTAAAGCAGATGATTGTCACTCACATACAGTGACCACATTTGTCTATCTATGACAGTTTATTTCTTATCAATTTAAAATTTTGATGTGTTTTTATGCTGCCCCGCCTTCTATTTCGGCTCGTATTTCAAAAACTGTCAAAGATGACCGTCCGGAATTTGACACTCGTAAAGCAAACAGAAATCTGACATGGGGGAATCAAATAAAGTTTATTTCCTATGAATTCTCAAATTTACTTTGATTTCATCAGTCCGAGCATAATTTTGTTTCCGTATTTCGAAAATTGTCAAAGATGACTGCACGTATTTGCCACAGTCGTACAGTAAACAAACATTTGACATGTGTATCAAATACCGATTATTTCCTATAAATATCCAAATTTCTTGTCATTCTAAAAATTGGAGCACGGTTTCGTTAACACATTTCAAAAACTGTCAAAGACGGCTGCACGAAATTTGACAAACTCGTAACGCAGACGTTTGTCTATCACATCCAGTAACCACATGTGTCTAAATATGAGAGTTTACTTTTTATGAATTTCTAAGTTCGGTGTGATTTTATCCTATCGGGCCCTCTATTTCGTTTCCGTATTTCAAAAATTGTCAAAGATCACTGCAGGAAATTTTACACACTCGTAAAGCAGATTATTGTCACGCACATACAGTGACCACATTTGGCTATCCATGACAGTTTATTTGTTATCAATTTAAAATTTTGGTGTGTTTTTATGCTGCCCCGCCTTCTATTTCGGCTCGTATTTCAAAAACTGTCAAAGATGACCGTCCGGAATTTGACACTCGTAAAGCAAACAGAAATCTGACATGGGGGAATCAAATAAAGTTTATTTCCTATGAATTCTCAAATTTACTTTGATTTCATCAGTCCGAGCATAATTTTGTTTCCGTATTTCGAAAATTGTCAAAGATGACTGCACGTATTTGCCACAGTCGTACAGTAAACAAACATTTGACATGTGTATCAAATACCGATTATTTCCTATAAATATCCAAATTTCTTGTCATTCTAAAAATTGGAGCACGGTTTTGTTAACGCATTTCAAAAACTGTCAAAGATGGCTACACGAAATTTGACAAACTCGTAACGCAGACGTTTGTCTATCACATCCAGTAACCACATGTGTCTAACTATGAGAGTTTACTTTTTATGAATTTCTAAGTTCGGTGTGATTTTATCCTATCGGGCCCTCTGTTTTGTTTCCGTATTTCAAAAATTGTCAAAGATCACTGCAGGAAATTTTACACACTCGTAAAGCAGATGATTGTCATTCACATACAGTAACCACATTTGTCTATCTATGACGGTTTATTTCTTATCAATTTAAAATTTTGGTGTGTTTTAATGCTGCCCCGCCTTCTATTTCGGCTCGTATTTCAAAAACTGTCAAAGATGACTGTACGAAATTTGACAAACTCGTAAAACAAATGGTCGTCTATTATTATTATTTATTAGGATGATCTGTTTATGACAGTGCTGTGATTTTGTCCATTCGAGCACTGAAATTCTAATGGCATATTTGAGCTATATGTAGGGGAGGGTGGGGTGCGTTGGTCGTCAATCAGAACATCGTTGCGACTGTACGTCTTGGAACTATTGAGAGCGATTGCAAAGGCAACAACTTCATTTCGAAGAGCAATCGGCTCCGGTCTCCCCTACATCCTGTTTAGATGGGAATATCGATGTTTGCGGTTGCGAGGGGAGCCGAAATCGAAGATGAACCGCGGAGATGCCATCGGAAAAAATTAAAGAATAACAGACCACGAGCTGTTTTTTTATTACGTCCTCGACTTGGAAGATATTTCAAAAGCTGACAGCAACGATACCACGAAGGACATGAAATCCTATCTAGACTTTTTATGACCACTTGAACTACACTGTGCGCGATAACAGCGTGTTGCCAAACTATGTGCATATACCGGCCAATAAATCCATATTTAAAGAGACAAAGTTGTCTGAGAGTGCCCTCCGCTTCCAGCACTGAATATTGGTTTCTCTCTGTTGTGCAATTTCAGCACATTGTGTTAGAATTTATTGTGTATAATATTTTCTATTCGTTATCACAGCCATTTCCAACAATTTACATGTTTTAGGTAGAGTTTGAAAACGGAAATGTAAAGGCCGTGGGGTTTGTTTCATTTTGTATATTAATCAGGCTTTGGCCTATATTTTTCGAGACACTACAATCACAAATCACTGTGCTTGATCTCAATAAATCCTCATAGATTAGCATCGACTTGCACAATTCCAAAATTATAAAAAAAGATAAAGCGATAAACTGATGAGATGCGGGCAGCACAGATTCGAACCGAGTACTCGAGAGACTATTAGCATCTTATAAATTTTCCCTGTTTGTAAATAATCATGCCAACAGCGAAATGTAAAAATAGGTAACCTTCGAGTAAAATGAAGACATTAATAAACATGAAGGTAAATTTATTCTAAATACTTTGCCCGTTACCGCATCGTGCGACAATGGCAATATTTGCATGAAGTACGAACAATAAAAACAAACACGATTGATCGATTAAGTTAATGATATTGAAAAGAATAAAAAACAACAAAGTGGTTTCATTGTCGTTATAAAATATCTACAAATACAATGAGCGAATCTAAAAATTGGATAATTAATCAGAAGAGGGATTGCGCAACTTGGGCCCGGCTTATCTTTTAAATTTTTGGAACCAATTTGGTTAATACCATAAATCGATAAGGCGGTGAATCTTTCAAGGGATTTAATAGAAGTGACAATTTCCGGTAAATGTCACAATTTTACGTTAATTTTTTTATTTGTTTCTTTGTTTTGTTTTTAGTGCAGTTGCTCTCGATACTGAAAGCCACAATCTCGCCCCGCTCTCCCCTACATCTACCCCAAATCCACCGCCACAGCCCCATAAATATTTCATAAAACACTCGACATGTCATAACAAGCCACCGAAATAAATAATGCACCTTGATCGATCGGAGGCCGCAAAAATCTCGTTACACCCCTGTTATTACGTGTCGGTGCGCAAACCACTCCATATTTCATGACGTGGCTTTTCCGTCGCGTCGAGGATCACGTGTTAATAGAAAATGTGGATAATCTTGACACTTTTTTTTGTCGGGACGTCGGGATTGATTTTATTATAAGCCGACAATTTGGTGTTTGGGGGTGGTTATAATTATAGTTTTGATCAATAGCTGAAAATAGCGGTGCTTGAGTGGACAAAATAGAAAGTGGAAAAACGAGATCATGTTTTGTAATTAATAAAATATATAAATAAAATATTAATAATAAAAACTGGCAACATGAAGAACTAGGAAACTGAGGAACTCAGTAATTAAAACCTGAGAACACGAAGAACTACGAGACTGAAATAGTGAGATACTCAGAAATTGGGAAAGAGGAAATCTGCAACACTGAGAAATGCAAATGTAAAAGGAAACTGAGAACATGATTCCCCGAGATACTAGGAAATTAAATAACTGAGATATTGTATCTCTGAGAAGCTGAGAACTTGAGACATTGAAATACCGAGACAATGAGAAGTTGAGAAACTCAGCAATTAAAACCTGAGAACATGAAGAACTACGAGACTGAGAAACTGGGACACTCAGAAATTGGGAAAGTGGAAATCTGCATAGCTGAAACATCCAAATGTAAGAGGAAACTGAGAACATGATTCCCCGAGAAACTAGGAAATTAAGTAACTGAGATATTGTATCTCTGAGAAGCTGAGAACTTGACACATTGATATACCGAGACAATGAGAAGTTGAGACACTCAGCAATTAAAACCTGAGAACATGAAGAACTACGAGACTGAGAAATTGAGATGCTCAGAAATTGGGAAAGAGGAAATCTGCAAAGCTGAGACATCCAAATGTAAAAGGAAACTGAGAACATTATTCCCCGAGAAACTAGAAAATTAAATAACTGAGATATTGTATCTCTGAGAAGCTGAGAACTTGAGACATTGATATACCGAGACAATGAGAAGTTGAGACATTCAGCAATTAAAACCTGAGAACATGAAGAACCACGAGACTGAGAAACTGAGATGCTCAGAAATTGAGAAAGAGGAAATCTGCGAAGCTGAGAAATTAAAATTTCAAAGGTGACTGAGAACATTATTCCCCGAGAAACTAGAAAATTAAATAAATGAGATATTGTATCTCTGAGAAGCTGAGAACTTCAGAAATTGATATACATCGAGAACATCGAGAACTACGAGACTGAGAAACTGAGATGCTCAGAAATTGAGAAAGAGGAAATCTGCGAAGCTGAGAAATTAAAATGTCAAAGGTGACTGAGAATATGTTATGTCCCTGAGAAGCCAGAAAATTAAATAACTGAGATATTGTATCTTTGGGAAGGTGAGAACCTCAGAAATTGATATACATCAAGAAGATCGAGAACTACGAGACTGAGAAACTGAGATGCTCAGAAATTGAGAAAGAGGAAATCTGCGAAGCTGAGAAATTAAAATGTCATAGGTATCTGAGAAAATGCTGTATCCCTGAGAAGCCAGAAAATTAAGTAACTGAGATATTCTATCTCTGGGAAGCTGAGAACCTCAGAAATTTTCATACATCGAGGACATCCA
This sequence comes from Diaperis boleti, assembly GCA_963583935.1. NCBI lineage: Eukaryota > Metazoa > Arthropoda > Insecta > Coleoptera > Tenebrionidae > Diaperis > Diaperis boleti. The sequence continues at coordinate 2,197,712 of OY757245.1, read as the reverse complement.
GAACTACGAGACTGAGAAACTGAGATGCTCAGAAATTGAGGAAGAGGAAATCTGCGAAGCTGGGGAATTAAAATGTCAAAGGTGACTGAGAATATGTTGTATCCCTGAGAAGCCAGAAAATTAAATAAATGAGATATTGTATCTCTGAGAAGCTGAGAACTTCAGAAATTGATATACATCGAGAACTACGAGACTGAGAAACTGAGATGCTCAGAAATTGAGAAAGAGAAAATCTGCGAAGCTGAGAAATTAAAATGTCATAGGTATCTGAGAAAATGTTGTATCCCTGAGAAGCCAGAAAATTAAGTAACTGAGATATTCTATCTCTGGGAAGCTGAGAACCTCAGAAATTTTCATACATCGAGGACATCCAGAACTACGAGACTGAGAAACTGAGATGCTCAGAAATTGAGGAAGAGGAAATCTGCGAAGCTGGGGAATTAAAATGTCAAAGGTAACTGAAAATATGTTGTATCCCTGAGAAGCCAGAAAATTAAATTACTGAGATATTGTATCTCTGAGAAGCTGAGAACTTGAGACATTGATATACCGAGACAATGAGAAGTTGAGAAACTCAGCAATTAAAACCTGAGAACATGAAGAACTACGAGACTGAGAAACTGGGACACCCAGAAATTGGGAAAGTGGAAATCTGCAAAGCTGAGACATCCAAATGTAAAAGGAAACCGAGAACATGATTCCCCGAGAAACTAGGAAATTAAACAACTGAGATATTGTATCTCTGAGAAGCTGAGAACTTGAGACATTGATATACCGAGACAATGAAAAGTTGAGAAACTCAGCAACTAAAACCTGAGAACATGAAGAACTACGAGACTGAGAAACTGGTACACTCAGAAATTGGGAAAGTGGAAATTTGCAAATCTGAGACATCCAAATGTAAAAGGAAACTGAGAACATGATTCCCCGAGAAACTAGGAAATTAAATAACTGAGATATTGTATCTCTGAGAAGCTGAGAATTTGAGACATTGAAATACCGAGACAATGAGAAGTTGAGAAACTCAGCAATTAAAACCTGAGAACATGAAGAAACTGAGACACTCAGAAACTGGGAAAGAGGAAATTTGCAAGCTGAGAAATTAACATGTCAAAGGTAATTGAGAATATGTTGTATCCCTGAGAAGCCAGAAACTTAAATAACTGAGATATTGTATCTCTGAGAAGCTGAGAACCTCAGAAATTGATATACATATCGAGAACTACGAGACTAAGAAACTGAGATGCTCAGAAATTGAGAAAGAAGAAATCTGCGAAGCTGAGAAATTGAAATGTAATAGGAAAGTGAGAACATGATTCCCTGAGAATTTGGGAAATTAAACTATTGAGATATTGTATCTCTGAGAAGCTGAGAACTTGAGACATTGATATACCGAGACAATGAGAAGTTGAGAAACTCAGCAATTAAAACCTGAGAACATGAAGAACGACGAGACGGAGAAACTGAGACACTCAGAAATTGGGAAAGTGGAAATCTGCATAGCTGAGACATCCAAATGTAAGAGGAAACTGAGAACATGATTCCCCGAGAAACTAGGAAATTAAACAACTGAGATATTGTATCTCTGAGAAGCTGAGAACTTGAGACATTGAAATACCGAGACAATGAGAAGTTGAGAAACTCAGCAATTAAAACCTGAGAACATGAAGAAACTGAGACACTCAGAAACTGGGAAAGAGGAAATTTGCAAGCTGAGAAATTAACATGTCAAAGGTAATTGAGAATATTTTGTATCCCTGAGAAGCCAGAAACTTAAATAACTGAGAAATTGTATCTCTGAGAAGCTGAGAACCTCAGAAATTGATATACATATCGAGAACTACGAGACTAAGAAACTGAGATGCTCAGAAATTGAGAAAGAAGAAATCTGCGAAGCTGAGAAATTGAAATGTAATAGGAAAGTGAGAACATGATTCCTTGAGAAATTGGGAAATTAAACTATTGAGATATTGTATCTCTGAGAAGCTGAGAACTTGAGACATTGATATACCGAGACAATGAGAAGTTGAGAAACTCAGCAATTAAAACCTGAGAACATGAAGAACTACGAGACTGAGAAACTGGGACACTCAGAAATTGGGAAAGTGGAAATCTGCATAGCTGAGACATCCAAATGTAAAAGGAAACCGAGAACATGATTCCCCGAGAAACTAGGAAATTAAACAACTGAGATATTGGATCTCTGAGAAGCTGAGAACTTGAGACATTGAAATACCGAGACAATGAGAAGTTGAGAAACTCAGCAATTAAAACCTGAGAACATGAAGAACTACGAGACTGAGAAACTGAGACACTCAGAAATTGGGAAAGAGGAAATCTGCAACACTGAGAAATTCAAATGTAAAAGGAAACTGAGAACAAGATTCCCCGAGAAACTAGGAAATTAAATGACTGAGATATTGTATCTCTGAGAAGCTCAGAACTTGAGACATTGAAATACCGAGACAATGAAAAGTTGAGAAACTCAGCAATTAAAACCTGAGAACATGAAGAACTACGAGACTGAGAAACTGGGACACCCAGAAATTGGGAAAGTGGAAATCTGCAAAGCTGAGACATCCAAATGTAAAAGGAAACCGAGAACATGATTCCCCGAGAAACTAGGAAATTAAACAACTGAGATATTGTATCTCTGAGAAGCTGAGAACTTGAGACATTGAAATACCGAGACAATGAGAAGTTGAGAAACTCAGCAATTAAAACCTGAGAACATGAAGAACTACGAGACTGAGAAACTGAGACACTCAGAAATTGGGAAAGAGGAAATCTGCAACACTGAGAAATTCAAATGTAAAAGGAAACTGAGAACAAGATTCCCCGAGAAACTAGGAAATTAAATGACTGAGATATTGTATCTCTGAGAAGCTGAGAACTTGAGACATTGAAATACCGAGACAATGAAAAGTTGAGAAACTCAGCAATTAAAACCTGAGAACATGAAGAACTACGAGACTGAGAAACTGGGACACCCAGAAATTGGGAAAGTGGAAATCTGCAAAGCTGAGACATCCAAATGTAAAAGGAAACCGAGAACATGATTCCCCGAGAAACTAGGAAATTAAACAACTGAGATATTGTATCTCTGAGAAGCTGAGAACTTGAGACATTGATATACCGAGACAATGAAAAGTTGAGAAACTCAGCAACTAAAACCTGAGAACATGAAGAACTACGAGACTGAGAAACTGGGACACCCAGAAATTGGGAAAGTGGAAATTTGCAAATCTGAGACATCCAAATGTAAAAGGAAACTGAGAACATGATTCCCCGAGAAACTAGGAAATTAAATAACTGAGATATTGTATCTCTGAGAAGCTGAGAATTTGAGACATTGAAATACCGAGACAATGAGAAGTTGAGAAACTCAGCAATTAAAACCTGAGAACATGAAGAACTACGAGACTGAGAAACTGGTACACTCAGAAATTGGGAAAGTGGAAATTTGCAAATCTGAGACATCCAAATGTAAAAGGAAACTGAGAACATGATTCCCCGAGAAACTAGGAAATTAAATAACTGAGATATTGTATCTCTGAGAAGCTGAGAATTTGAGACATTGAAATACCGAGACAATGAGAAGTTGAGAAACTCAGCAATTAAAACCTGAGAACATGAAGAAACTGAGACACTCAGAAACTGGGAAAGAGGAAATTTGCAAGCTGAGAAATTAACATGTCAAAGGTAATTGAGAATATGTTGTATCCCTGAGAAGCCAGAAACTTAAATAACTGAGATATTGTATCTCTGAGAAGCTGAGAACCTCAGAAATTGATATACATATCGAGAACTACGAGACTAAGAAACTGAGATGCTCAGAAATTGAGAAAGAAGAAATCTGCGAAGCTGAGAAATTGAAATGTAATAGGAAAGTGAGAACATGATTCCCTGAGAATTTGGGAAATTAAACTATTGAGATATTGTATCTCTGAGAAGCTGAGAACTTGAGACATTGATATACCGAGACAATGAGAAGTTGAGAAACTCAGCAATTAAAACCTGAGAACATGAAGAACGACGAGACGGAGAAACTGAGACACTCAGAAATTGGGAAAGTGGAAATCTGCATAGCTGAGACATCCAAATGTAAAAGGAAACTGAGAACATGATTCCCCGAGAAACTAGGAAATTAAACAACTGAGATATTGTATCTCTGAGAAGCTGAGAACTTGAGACATTGAAATACCGAGACAATGAGAAGTTGAGAAACTCAGCAATTAAAACCTGAGAACATGAAGAAACTGAGACACTCAGAAACTGGGAAAGAGGAAATTTGCAAGCTGAGAAATTAACATGTCAAAGGTAATTGAGAATATTTTGTATCCCTGAGAAGCCAGAAACTTAAATAACTGAGATATTGTATCTCTGAGAAGCTGAGAACCTCAGAAATTGATATACATATCGAGAACTACGAGACTAAGAAACTGAGATGCTCAGAAATTGAGAAAGAAGAAATCTGCGAAGCTGAGAAATTGAAATGTAATAGGAAAGTGAGAACATGATTCCTTGAGAAATTGGGAAATTAAACTATTGAGATATTGTATCTCTGAGAAGCTGAGAACTTGAGACATTGATATACCGAGACAATGAGAAGTTGAGAAACTCAGCAATTAAAACCTGAGAACATGAAGAACTACGAGACTGAGAAACTGGGACACTCAGAAATTGGGAAAGTGGAAATCTGCATAGCTGAGACATCCAAATGTAAAAGGAAACCGAGAACATGATTCCCCGAGAAACTAGGAAATTAAACAACTGAGATATTGGATCTCTGAGAAGCTGAGAACTTGAGACATTGAAATACCGAGACAATGAGAAGTTGAGAAACTCAGCAATTAAAACCTGAGAACATGAAGAACTACGAGACTGAGAAACTGAGACACTCAGAAATTGGGAAAGAGGAAATCTGCAACACTGAGAAATTCAAATGTAAAAGGAAACTGAGAACAAGATTCCCCGAGAAACTAGGAAATTAAATGACTGAGATATTGTATCTCTGAGAAGCTGAGAACTTGAGACATTGAAATACCGAGACAATGAAAAGTTGAGAAACTCAGCAATTAAAACCTGAGAACATGAAGAACTACGAGACTGAGAAACTGGGACACCCAGAAATTGGGAAAGTGGAAATCTGCAAAGCTGAGACATCCAAATGTAAAAGGAAACTGAGAACATGATTCCCCGAGAAACTAGGAAATTAAACAACTGAGATATTGTATCTCTGAGAAGCTGAGAACTTGAGACATTGAAATACCGAGACAATGAGAAGTTGAGAAACTCAGCATTTAAAACCTGAGAACATGAAGAACTACGAGACTGAGAAACTGAGACACTCAGAAATTGGGAAAGAGGAAATCTGCAACACTGAGAAATTCAAATGTAAAAGGAAACTGAGAACAAGATTCCCCGAGAAACTAGGAAATTAAATGACTGAGATATTGTATCTCTGAGAAGCTGAGAACTTGAGACATTGAAATACCGAGACAATGAGAAGTTGAGAAACTCAGCAATTAAAACCTGAGAACATGAAGAACTACGAGACTGAGAAACCGAGACGCTCAGAAATTGGGAAAGAGGAAATCTGCAAAGCTGAGACATCCAAATGTAAAAGGAAACTGAGAGAGCATGATTCCCCGAGAAACTAGGAAATTAAACAACTGAGATATTGGATCTCTGAGAAGCTGAGAACTTGAGACATTGAAATACCGAGACAATGAGAAGTTGAGAAACTCAGCAAGTAAAACCTGAGAACATGAAGAACTACGAGACTGAGAAACTGAGACACTCAGAAATTGGGAAAGAGGAAATCTGCAACACTGAGAAATTCAAATGTAAAAGGAAACTGAGAACAAGATTCCCCGAGAAACTAGGAAATTAAATGACTGAGATATTGTATCTCTGAGAAGCTGAGAACTTGAGACATTGAAATACCGAGACAATGAAAAGTTGAGAAACTCAGCAATTAAAACCTGAGAACATGAAGAACTACGAGACTGAGAAACTGGGACACCCAGAAATTGGGAAAGTGGAAATCTGCAAAGCTGAGACATCCAAATGTAAAAGGAAACCGAGAACATGATTCCCCGAGAAACTAGGAAATTAAACAACTGAGATATTGTATCTCTGAGAAGCTGAGAACTTGAGACATTGATATACCGAGACAATGAGAAGTTGAGAAACTGGGCAATTAAAACCTGAGAACATGAAGAACTACGAGAGTGAGAAACTGAGATACTCAGAACTTTTTCTTATGTGATCCTAAAAGACGATCTACACGTCTGTACAGTTATGCGCAAAATAAACGAGTCGGAATTGTTGTGTATATTGATTAAATTTTTGTTGCTCCTAAAATGTCGGTGTAATTGAAATTCGATGCGCCATCGTAAGTGGTAATATTTACAGCCACCGGTAACGGCCCCCCATTCCAGCCCCATTCCAGGCAAAAAACTCGCTTAAGTGCAGGGTGGAATTCGGGGTGATTACAGTCTCGTTATTCGCGGCGATTACGACCCTTTTTGTGCACATCCACCTCATTGTTAAATAGAAAGCTCTTTGCTCTTTTTTATTTAGATTTTTGAAGGAACCATCAATATGAGTAATTATGACACTTTTTGGAGCACTTGTGACACGGGGAATTAACACAATGTCTCACAAGTTCTTTCGTAGAAATTTACGAATTTATGGTCTTGACGATAAAAATCCACAGATATCAAAAATTGTCAAAATGTAATCTGGGTAATTAGGATACCTGTTGGAGTACTTATGAGACGGGAAATGAACGTAATGTTTCAAAAAGTTTCTTTTTAGAAATTTACAAATTTATGGTCTGAATGTCTTGACAAAATTCCACACGTGTCAAAAATTGACAAATTGTAATCAGGGTAATTTTGGCACTTTTCGGAGCACTTGGGACACGGGGAATTAACACAATGTCTCACAAAGTTCTTTTGTAGAAATTTACGAATTTATGGTGTAAATATGTCTTGACGATAAAAATCCACAGATATCAAAAATTGTCAAAACGTAATCTGGGTAATTAGGACACTTTTTGGAGTACTTATGACACGGGAAATAAACGTAATGTTTCAAAAAGTTCCTTTTTAGAAATTTACAAATTTATGGTCTGAATGTCTTGACAAAATTCAACACGTGTCAAAAATTGTCAAATTGTAATCTGTGCAATATTGATACTTTTTAGAGCACATATGACACGGGGAATAAACACAATGACTTACAAATTTGTCTCATGGAAATATGCCTTGACGATGAAAGACATCTCAAAATTATACAAAATTAATACCGGCTACGTAATTACAACAGCTAGAGCCAAATTTCGTTGCGATCCTCAACGACCAACGTACATAATCCCGGCGACCCACAATCCACCCCAAATTAAAGCACCACCACCCGTAAACAAGTCCCAAGTTTCCTCGCCTCTTCATTATAAAACTTTTAATGGAAAAAGCACCTTTGATGTGGCTAATGAAGATTTTAACCCGATTAGGGCGAAATGAAAAAAAAAATTCCGGAGCTACCTCCTCCGGTGCGAAGACCGCCAAATTATTTCACATTTCGATCGAGTTTCTTCGTCTCGAGAAATTCCATTATTAACAAGAGGCGACGAGTCGGAAATGTTGCATGGGTCTCGGCGGAAGTGAAGAGAGAGCATTAACTTGCAAATATTTAATTAACTCTTTGTGCTAAATTTAATAACGCAACGCGAGAATATTTTAAGGCTGGAGGAGGGGAATTTGTGTGAGCGGAAATCTGGGCGTTTAAACGGTGAGAGCACTTGGAGTTTCTTAGACTGTCAATTTGTCAGATTTCTCAATGTTCTTGTACTTTAACTCCTAAAATCTCAATTTCAAAATTTCAATGTAAGATTCTCATATTCTCAAACTCTAACAATGTCGAAGTCTCCAAAACCTTAACATTAATTTTGGGAAAGGCTAAAACCTTTTACCAATTTTAAAATCTCGAATTCTGAAAATCCCACAATTTCACAATCTCATAATTTAAAATTTGGAGTTCAGAACTTGGAATACGAAATTTTGGTATATGGAATGTCGAATTTGGAATATCATATTGTGTATTCCAGATTCAACTATTTTAGGATTTTGTGACTTGGGAATATGGCGTTTGTAATGTGGAATTTGGAACAAGGGATTTAGAATCTTAATTTTGGCATTTGGAATTTTGAATCTGGAACATAAAATTTCAAATATGAAATTTCGGAGACGGAACTATGATTTAGAATTGGGATAGGGAATATGGAATTTGGAATTTGGAATATGGAATATGGAATATGGAATTTGAAATTTGGATTATGGAATTTGGAATATGGAATATGGAATTTGGAATATGGAGTTTAGAATATGGAATTTGGAATATGGAATTTGGAGTATGGAATTTGAAATTTGGAATATGGAATGTGGAATTTGGAATATGGAATTTTGATTATAAAATTTGGAATATGGAATATGGAATATGGAATTTGTGTTTATGCTTAATGTGGTTTTCCTTTTTTTCTATTTTGCTTCTGTTCTCCTAAAATTCTCATAATATTTTGGTCTTTACTGTCGATTGGTGTATTTTTCTATATACTCATTCTGGTGTTATTTTTTATTATGTTGTCTTCACCTTCCTCTTTTTTTATCATTTTGCTCCTGTATTTTGTGGCCTTCTCTTAACTCATCACTTTCTCCATCGATTTGTCTTGCGGTATCCGCTCTTGCCTTTTTATTTCTATAATTTGTGTTCTACAAAGAAAATAATGTTTTTGTTATTAAAATATTTTGTTACCCATTTCGTTGTGTCGACGTAAAGAATCCGGCGAATGTTGGAATCCGTTCGAGCCGAACCGACTCTGGAATATTTAATATGCTCATTGTATGAAACCGTGGAAAACATTCTGGCAACACAAAATTCCAATTCCATCCCCACACAGTTATTCCATCGATCGACGCTGACTTCACGGCGACTATTCTAACCCCCAAATGAAACAATTCCACCACTCCAAGCTTCGATGAGACGAGATACCCTACATAGTTTTATAAATTGTACCGCTCTAAATTCGGAGTAGTGCGATCGCGAGCATGGATATAACAAACGTGATTTTAAATTTATTGGCGCATCCACCATTTTTGAGATAAATTTGGCGGGAGCTCCCATTACGTTTCGTGTTTGAAATTTATGCGTTTAAATAAAGTGCGTATTTTTCTCGTTGTGGCAAAAACGTCTTAATTAAGAAAGCCGGGCTGACTCCGATTTCCCACTCGAAATTCTCTTTGTGATTTGCATAGAAAACGACATAGATCCCTCATCCGGTGACAGCGTCTTTGTCTTGCTCGTCACCACTGGGCAAACTTTATGATTAATGCGACAGGTCTTCGTAACTTTAGAGGTTTGGATTGCAAATATCATTTCAGGGATTATTTTTAGACGATAAGACAGTTCGGAGGCACGAGGTGGTTTCAAAATCGGCAATTCTGAGGGATTTAGGAGATTGAAACAGTGATGTAATGAATGTAATTGCTCCGCGTTTCTCAATTTCTCAAGTTCTCAGCTTCTCAGTTATTTAATTTCCTAGTTTCTCGGGGAATCTTGTTCTCAGTTTCCTTTTACATTTGGATGTCTCAGCTTTGCAAATTTCTACTTTCCCAATTTCTGAGTGTCCCAGTTTCTCAGTCTCGTAGTTCTTCGTGTTCTCAGGTTTTAATTGCCGAGTTTCTCAACTTCTCATTGTCTCGGTATATCAATGTCCCAAGTTCTCAGCTTCTCAGAGATACGATATCTCAGTTATTTAAATTCCTACTTTTTCGGGGAATCATGTTCTCAGTTTCCTTTTACATTTGGATGTCTCAGCTTTGCAAATTTCTACTTTCCCAATTTCTGAGTGTCCCAGTTTCTCAGTCTCGTAGTTCTTCGTGTTCTCAGGTTTTAATTGCCGAGTTTCTCAACTTCTCATTGTCTCGGTATATCAATGTCTCAAATTCTCAGCTTCTCAGAGATACAATATCTCAGTTATTTAATTTCCTAGTTTCTCGGAGAATCATGTTCTCAGTTTCCTTTTACATTTGGATGTCTCAGCTTTGCAGATTTCCACTGTCCCAATTTCTGAGTGTCCCAGATTCTCAGTCTCGTATTTCTTCATGTTCTCAGGTTTTAATTGCTGAGTTTCTCAACTTCTGATTGTCTCGGTATATCAATGTCTCAAGTTCTCAGCTTCTCAGAGATACGATATCTCAGTTATTTAATTTCCTAGTTTCTCGGAGAATCATGTTCTCAGTTTAATTTTACTTTTGGATATCTCAGGTTTGCAGATTTCCACTGTCCCAATTTCTGAGTGTCTCAGTTTGTCAGTCTCGTAGTTCTTCATGTTCTCAGGTTTTAATTGCCGAGTTTCTCAACTTCTCATTGTCTCGGTTTCAATGTCTCAAATTTTCAAATTCTCAGAGATACAATTTCTCAGTTATTTAATTTCCTAGTTTCTCGGGGAATCTTCTCAGTTTCCTTTTACATTTGAATTTCTCAGTGTTGCAAATTTCCTCTTTCCCAATTTCTGAGTGTCCCAGTTTCTCAGTCTCGTAGTTCTTCATGTTCTCAGGTTTTAATTGCTCAGTTTCTCAACTTCTCATTGTCTCGGTATATCAATGTCTCAAGTTCTCAGCTTCTCAGAGATACGATATCTCAGTTATTTAATTTCCTAGTTTCTCGGGGAATCTTGTTCTCAGTTTCCTTTTACATTTGAATGTCCCAGCTTTGCAGATTTCCACTGTCCCAATTTCTGAGTGTCTCAGTTTCTCAGTCTCGTAGTTCTTCATGTTCTCAGGTGTTAATTGCAGAGTTTCTCAACTTCTCATTGTCTCGGTATATCAATGTCTCAAATTCTTAGCTTCTCGGATATACAATATCTCAGTTATTTAATTTCCTAGTTTCTCGGGGAATCTTCTCAGTTTCCTTTTACATTTGAATTTCTCAGTGTTGCAGATTTCCTCTTTCCCAATTTCTGAGTGTCTCAGTTTGTCAGTCTCGTAGTTCTTCATGTTCTCAGGTTTTAATTGCTCAGTTTCTCAACTTCTCATTGTCTCGGTATATCAATGTCCCAAGTTCTCAGCTTCTCAGAGATACGATATCTCAGTTATTTAATTTCCTACTTTTTCGGGGAATCATGTTCTCAGTTTCCTTTTACATTTGGATGTCTCAGCTTTGCAAATTTCTACTTTCCCAATTTCTGAGTGTCCCAGTTTCTCAGTCTCGTAGTTCTTCGTGTTCTCAGGTTTTAATTGCCGAGTTTCTCAACTTCTCATTGTCTCGGTATATCAATGTCTCAAATTCTCAGCTTCTCAGAGATACAATATCTCAGTTATTTAATTTTCTATTTTCTCGGGGAATCATGTTCTCAGTTTCCTTTTACATTTGGATGTCTCAGCTTTGCAGATTTCCACTGTCCCAATTTCTGAGTGTCCCAGATTCTCAGTCTCGTATTTCTTCATGTTCTCAGGTTTTAATTGCTGAGTTTCTCAACTTCTGATTGTCTCGGTATATCAATGTCTCAAGTTCTCAGCTTCTCAGAGATACGATATCTCAGTTATTTAATTTCCTAGTTTCTCGGAGAATCATGTTCTCAGTTTAATTTTACTTTTGGATATCTCAGGTTTGCAGATTTCCACTGTCCCAATTTCTGAGTGTCTCAGTTTGTCAGTCTCGTAGTTCTTCATGTTCTCAGGTTTTAATTGCCGAGTTTCTCAACTTCTCATTGTCTCGGTTTCAATGTCTCAAATTTTCAAATTCTCAGAGATACAATTTCTCAGTTATTTAATTTCCTAGTTTCTCGGGGAATCTTCTCAGTTTCCTTTTACATTTGAATTTCTCAGTGTTGCAAATTTCCTCTTTCCCAATTTCTGAGTGTCCCAGTTTCTCAGTCTCGTAGTTCTTCATGTTCTCAGGTTTTAATTGCTCAGTTTCTCAACTTCTCATTGTCTCGGTATATCAATGTCTCAAGTTCTCAGCTTCTCAGAGATACGATATCTCAGTTATTTAATTTCCTAGTTTCTCGGGGAATCTTGTTCTCAGTTTCCTTTTACATTTGAATGTCCCAGCTTTGCAGATTTCCACTGTCCCAATTTCTGAGTGTCTCAGTTTCTCAGTCTCGTAGTTCTTCATGTTCTCAGGTGTTAATTGCTGAGTTTCTCAACTTCTCATTGTCTCGGTATATCAATGTCTCAAATTCTTAGCTTCTCGGATATACAATATCTCAGTTATTTAATTTCCTAGTTTCTCGGGGAATCTTCTCAGTTTCCTTTTACATTTGAATTTCTCAGTGTTGCAGATTTCCTCTTTCCCAATTTCTGAGTGTCTCAGTTTGTCAGTCTCGTAGTTCTTCATGTTCTCAGGTTTTAATTGCTCAGTTTCTCAACTTCTCATTGTCTCGGTATATCAATGTCCCAAGTTCTCAGCTTCTCAGAGATACGATATCTCAGTTATTTAATTTCCTACTTTTTCGGGGAATCATGTTCTCAGTTTCCTTTTACATTTGGATGTCTCAGCTTTGCAAATTTCTACTTTCCCAATTTCTGAGTGTCCCAGTTTCTCAGTCTCGTAGTTCTTCGTGTTCTCAGGTTTTAATTGCCGAGTTTCTCAACTTCTCATTGTCTCGGTATATCAATGTCTCAAATTCTCAGCTTCTCAGAGATACAATATCTCAGTTATTTAATTTCCTAGTTTCTCGGAGAATCATGTTCTCAGTTTCCTTTTACTTTTGGATATCTCAGGTTTGCAGATTTCCACTGTCCCAATTTCTGAGTGTCTCAGTTTGTCAGTCTCGTAGTTCTTCATGTTCTCAGGTTTTAATTGCCGAGTTTCTCAACTTCTCATTGTCTCGGTATATCAATGTCTCAAATTTTCAGATTCTCAGAGATACAATTTCTCAGTTATTTAATTTCCTAGTTTCTCGGGGAATCATGTTCTCAGTTTCCTTTTACATTTGGATGTCTCAGCTTTGCACATTTCCACTTTCCCAATTTCTGAGTGTCTCAGTTGCTCAGTCTGGTACTTCTTCATGTTCTCAGGTGTTAATTGCTGAGTTTCTCAACTTCTCATTGTCTCGGTATATCAATGTCTCAAATTCTCAGATTCTCAGAGATACAATATCTCAGTTATTTAATTTCCTAGTTTCTCGGGGAATCTTCTCAGTTTCCTTTTACATTTGAATTTCTCAGTGTTGCAGATTTCCTCTTTCCCAATTTCTGAGTGTCTCAGTTTGTCAGTCTCGTAGTTCTTCATGTTCTCAGGTTTTAATTGCTGAGTTTCTCAACTTCTCATTGTCTCGGTATATCAATGTCTCAAATTCTCAGCTTCTCAGAGATACAATATCTCAGTTATTTAATTTCCTAGTTTCTCGGGGAATCATGTTCACAGTTTCCTTTTACATTTGAATGTCTCAGCTTTGCAGATTTCCACTGTCCCAATTTCTGAGTGTCCCAGATTCTCAGTCTTGTATTTCTTCATGTTCTCAGGTTTTAATTGCTGAGTTTCTCAACTTCTCATTGTCTCGGTATATCAATGTCTCAAATTCTCAGATTCTCAGAGATACAATATGTCAGTTATTTAATTTCCTAGTTTCTCGGGGAATCTTCTCAGTTTCCTTTTACATTTGAATTCCTCAGTGTTGCAGATTTCCTCTTTCCCAATTTCTGAGTGTCTCAGTTTCTCAGTCTCGTAGTTCTTCATGTTCTCAGGTGTTAATTGCTGAGTTTCTCAACTTCTCATTGTCTCGGTATATCAATGTCTCAAATTCTCAGCTTCTCGGAGATACAATATCTCAGTTATTTAATTTCCTAGTTTCTCAGGGAATCTTGTTCTCAGTTTCCTTTTACATTTGGATGTCTCAGCTTTGCAGATTTCCACTGTCCCAATTTCTGAGTGTCTCAGTTTCTCAGTCTCGTAGTTCTTCATGCTCTCAGGTGTTAATTGCTGAGTTTCTCTACTTCTCATTGTCTCGGTATATCAATGTCTCAAATTCTCAGCTTCTCGGAGATACAATATCTCAGTTATTTAATTTCCTAGTTTCTCAGGGAATCTTGTTCTCAGTTTCCTTTTACATTTGGATGTCTCAGCTTTGCAGATTTCCACTGTCCCAATTTCTGAGTGTCCCAGATTCTCAGTCTCGTATTTCTTCATGTTCTCAGGTTTTAATTGCTGAGTTTCTCAACTTCTCATTGTCTTGGTATATCAATGTCTCAAATTCTCAGCTTCTGAGAGATACGATATCTCAGTTATTTAATTTCCCATTTCCTCGGGGAATCTTGTTCGCAGTTTCCTTTTACATTTGGATGTCTCAGCTTTGCAAATTTCTACTTTTACAATTTCTGAGTGTCTCAGTTGGTCAGTCTCGTAGTTCTTCATGTTCTCAGGTTTTAATTGCTGAGTTTCTCAACTTCTCATTGTCTCGGTATATCAATGTCTCAAATTCTCAGCTTCTCAGAGATACGATACCTCAGTTATTTAATTTCCTAGTTTCTCAGGGAATCTTGTTCTCAGTTTCCTTTTACATTTGGATGTTTCAGCTTTGCAGATTTCCACTGTCCCAATTTCTGAGTGTCTCAGTTTCTCAGTCTCGTAGTTCTTCATGTTCTCAGGTGTTAATTGCTGAGTTTCTCAACTTCTCATTGTCTCGGTATAGCAATGTCTCAAATTCTCAGCTTCTCAGAGATACAATATCTCAGTTACTTAATTTCCTAGTTTCTCGGGGAATCATGTTCTCAGTTTCCTTTTACATTTGGATATCTCAGCTTTGCCGATTTCCTCTTTCCCAGTTTCTCAGTCGCGAACATTTTGGGCTTACAAAATGATATAATCTATAATTTTTCTTTTTGGAATAGTTGTTGTCTATTTTGACAGTTGTAGATTGAAAAGGGCAAACGATATCCAAAATAAAGCACCGAAAATCGTTTTTCCAACCTCGAGAACATATAAATCGAGTACCCACTTGACATACCAAAAATGAAACTTTTTGTCGTCAAAAATTTATGAAGTCGCAGTCGGTATATTTTTACAGCTTGAGTTTACGTTTTGATATAATCAGCGTGTTGTCTTTTTGAAATTCTTGTCACTCTGCTAACAGTCTCTTTGTTATTTGATTTTCTTTTGTATCTGTTGTATTAGTAGTTAAGTAGTGCCGGTTCTGGCCCACTTTGACCTGAATTGACCTTTGGCCTTGAGAATATAGTGCCGGTTCTGCCCCAGTTCAATGACCCAGTCGTCAGAGGACAAGTCTGGACTTGAGTGGAGTTTAGCCTTCAGATTATAACGCCGGTCCTGGCCCAGTTTGATGACCCAGCCTTGACAAGTGTTGACTTGTAATTCAGACGGAAACGTTCCGAATTGAATCGAGTATTAGCGAAGCTCCCCACGATTTAGCCTTGAGATTATAACGCCGGTCCTAGCCCAGTTTGATGACCCATCTCTGGCAAGTGTTGACTTGTAGTTCAGACGGAAACGTTCCGAATTGAATCGAGTATTAGCGAAGCTATACACACCCCGCGCCCGCCCTGGCCTTACTCTGTTTTTAAACAGTTTCGAACTGAACCGAGCATTAACGAACAAACTGGGGCGGAACCGTTTCGAATTGAATCGAATATTATTGAAGCTAACCACACCCCGCGCCCACCTTTGCCTTGCTCTGTTTTGAAACAGTTCCGAACTGAACCGAGCATTAACGAACAGACTGGAACGGAACCGTTCCGAATTGAATCGAACATTAGCAAAACTCCCTCCACCCCGCGACGACCCTGGCCTAGCTACCCCCTGCGCCGAGCCTGGCCTAGCTACCCCCTGCGCCCACCCTGGTCTAGCTCCCCAACCGACCGAGTATGGGCAGACATGTTTTAGCTACCTCCACTCCTGTACCCTTTTAATTACAAGCTCTTTTATAAATATGTAAGATTCTTGCTCACAATTTTTTATTTGTAATTTGCTCTTTTAAGTTATAAACTATTAAGCAGAAAACATGGGTGCATTTTTAAAGAAATTAAATAACCATATTTTTTGCAAAAGTTTGTTGTACCACATCGATTCACTGCAAAATTTACGTCTCAAGTGATAGATGATTTGAATAAGAAAATCAAAAGTGAGAAAAAATAATTATATTTAATTAGTAAAGGTGCAGTAGGTCAAACAATCAACTTTAAGTTTACCAAAGGATGAAGTGTACGAAAGAAAAAGCTTTTAAAATAGAAAAAGATCTAGCCATATTAAAAGTTATAAGCATGTACCAACTACAATATAGAATTTAAAATATAAAAATATTTGATGTAGAACGTTGTTTTGTAGAAAAAAAATATGTATTATTTAAAATTATTTTATCATTTGAATGAGCATGAAATTTGACACAAAAAATAGCAGTCAGTAAAACGTGAAATTTGCCACCAAAAATTATTAAGAAAAGAAAAAAATAAAATTTGAAACCAAAATATAAAATATACTGTTAAAAAAAATAAATTTAACATGAAAATGTGAGGGTTGGTAATGAAACTCAGATATGATAACTTTTATTAATATAACACATACTTTAAAATTATTTACAAAAAAAAAATAAAAATTAATTACCTAATATGTACAGTTGTGGCCACATAAATCTCGTACAAAATACATAAATTTTAATATAACGTTAAATTAATAATAATTGATACTATAATATAAATGCTTTTTAATTATTACAAATTTCATTTCAATAAAATTTGATAGTTTGATTAACATAAATTCATGTTTTTTTGTCAAAATTTGTTTTACAACAAACGTTATTGGAAAAAGAATGATGATGTCATAATGAGGTTGTACGACATTCATATGGCCAAAACTGTACATGCTAACAAAATTAAACATAAAAAAATCATTGCATAAACATTAAATTAAATATTATATGTATATTCTAACACTAAATATGTTATTAACCTACCCAATTACTGTTGTTCCACTCTTTTAAGTACATACTTGTTTTGAACTAAAACACGTATTCTTACAAAAAATAAAAATATTAATAATATAATTTGACACCAAAATAATAAGCTGAGTTAACAAAAAAATTAAATTGCAGATTCGGCAAAAATAAAACTAAAAACATAAAAAAAGTTAAGCAATTACCTAATACTCATAAAATTTATCATATTTTTTTTTACAAAATTATAACAATAAAAAAACTTAATAAACAAACATTAAGGGCCGGTTTCACCAACATCGATTATCTTTAACTGATAAATAACTGCATAGATAAGTTTGTTAAAACTATAGCAACAATGATTAAGTTTAACGGAGATTGTTGAAATCGGCCCTAAATGAATTTATATATTCCAATGCAATTATTGAGCAAAAATAATTATAAATCTACCACTAATTAATGTTGTTCCAGACTTTTAAGAGTTCTTGTTTTAAACTAAAACATGTATTCTTAGAAAAAATAAAATGCAATTTGACACCAAAATAATATGCTGTTCCATTCATATAAGTTATTGTTTTAAACTAAAACATGTATTCTTACAAAGAAAAAATGAAGCTAGACAACAAAAATTTCAAATTCGGCAAAAATCAAATTTTAACTCAAAATTGCATAGAAAGTATTATTGGTAATGAAACCCAAACATAAAAAAAGTTAAGCAGTTAACTAATAATAATAAAATTTATCATAAAACAATTAACAAAATTATAACAATAAAAATATTAATAAACAAACATTAAATGAGTTTATATATTCCAAAGCAATTATTCAGAAAAAATCATTATAAACCAAGCACTAATTTTAATGTTGTTCTAATCTTTTAAGTTTTTGTTTTAAACTAAACATGTATTCTTACAAAAAAAATGACACCAAAATAATATGCTGAATTAGCGAAAAAAATGAAAATTGTAAACAAAAATTGGCATTCGGCAAAAATCAAATTTTAAATCAAAATTGCATAGAAAATCTTATTGGTAATGAAACCCAAACATAAAAAAGTTAAGCAGTTAACTAATAATAATAAAATTTATCATAAAACAATTAACAAAATTATAACAATAAAAAAATTAATAAACAAACATTAAATGAGTTTATATATTCCAACGCAATTCTTCAGAAAAAAGTCATTATAAACCAAGCACTAATTTTAATGTTGTTCTAGTCTTTTAAGTTTTTGTTTTAAACTAAACATGTATTCTTACAAAAAAAATGACACCAAAATAATATGCAAATTTAATGAAAAAAATTAAAATTGTAAACAAAAATTGGAGATTCGAGAAAAATCTAATTTTAAATCAAAATTGCATAGAAAATTTTATTGGTAATGAAACCCAAACATAAAAAAAGTTAAGCAGTTAACTAATAATAATAAAATTTATCATAAAAAATTAACAAAATTATAACAATAAAAAAATTAATAATAAACATTAAATGAGTTTATATATTCCAACGCAATTATTCAGAAAAAATCATTATAAACCAAGCACTAATTTTAATGTTGTTCTAGTCTTTTAAGATTTTGTTTTAAACTAAACATGTATTCTTACAAAAAAAATTACACTAAAATAATATGCAAATTTAATGAAAAAAATTAAAATTGTAAACAAAAATTGGAGATTCGGCAAAAATCAAATTTGAAATCAAAATTGCATAGAAGATCTTATTGGTAATGAAACCCAAACATAAAACAAAGTTAAGCAGTTACCTAATACTAATAAAATTAATCAGAAAAGAAAATTAACCTAAACTTATAACAATAAAAAAAATTAAATGAATTAATATAATTATTCTAACATAAGTATTTAGAAAAAATCACTATAAACCTACCAGTAATTACGGTTTTTTCAGTCATTTAAGTTCTTCTTTGAAACTAAAACATGTATTCTAACAAAACAAATAAATAAATATGTATGTATATTACCCATATCAGCCTTGGGTTCCCTCTGGACCTCAACCTTCTGTGAGTGTTTTTCAAGTGTCAGAGTTAAGAGTACCTACAGTTTTAGGTGGACTACGAACCACAGGAAATAATCCCATTTGCAGCGTAATTATGGGCCATTATACTCTGCAAGTTGGGAATTGAAGTTGAAGTTTTGTCGGGAATTGAAACCAACATTTCTGCGTCAGAAGCCAACACGCCAGCCTCTGCCCTACAGCTGTACCTAAAAAATAAATAAATAAGCAAATTTGACACCAAAATAAACCGATTGAGCAAGAAAAATGAAATTTTACA
Source organism: Diaperis boleti (assembly GCA_963583935.1). Classification (NCBI taxonomy): domain Eukaryota; kingdom Metazoa; phylum Arthropoda; class Insecta; order Coleoptera; family Tenebrionidae; genus Diaperis; species Diaperis boleti. Next base: position 2,178,468 of record OY757245.1, on the reverse strand, counting down.
CCAAAAATTGAAAATTCGGCAAATATTAAAATTGAAATCAAAATTGTATAGAAGATCTCATTGGTAATGAAACCCAAACATGTTAATTTTTTTTTACAATTTTTTTTAAAAGTATGTACAAAGGAAGTTGAAAAGTTATTACTAATAAAATTAAATCTATAAAAAAATAATCTGAAATTATACCAATAAAAATATAAATAGATAAATAAATAAACATTAAATTAATGAAGTATCACCTATTCTAACACCATTATTCAAAAATATATTATAAGCCAAGCACTAATTACTCTTGTTCCAGTATTTTAAGCCTTTGTTTCAAACCAAAACACGTATTCTTACAAGCAACACATTCCGCTTCTAATCCTTGCGTCCTTTTTCGAATTTTTATTAACTGTTGTTCCAGTTTCCCAAATTTCGAAAAAAGGATAATAAAATCTAACGACAAAAAAAAAAAACGAAAAACCTACTTACTTGGACGACCACGCAACCTTTGAGTAGTTTTTAATTTAGAAAACTTCTCTTCGACAATTTCCACTATTAAAACAGATCAACAAATATGAAGAGCTTCACTCCTACTAAATTTTACATAAGAATAAAATTAGCAACGCTCTGCAAAAATGATTTCCACAGGAAAAATACAATTTTGCTGATTCACAAGGTAAATGCACCGTAAATCTCATTCTAAAGGTGTGTACATACTGTTTTGAGCAAATTTATTTACACGAACGGTAAAATGTCAAAATGGTCAGAAGAGTACGCACGATTTTAATAAACAGATAATTTTCGCTAAATAAATATATTTACGTGTGTTCTTTTTGTGTGCGCACAGAAATCATATGAGTAAATTTGCGCAAATCAGTAGGTACCGGCCTTAACGATAGATATGTGTAACATACGATCTGGAGTGACCTTCACTGTTTTAGCTGAAACAGCGGAAAGGAGAGGTTTGCATTCTCTAAAGCTGAGTAAAGACTTACAGACATTTTTCGCTACTGAAGTTAACCTTTTTGCTTATTACAAAAAGTCTTGATGTTTTTCAATAGAATTTAAAAATCAATGTAATGAAAACTTGTAATAATACAGATATAAAGTTGGAACTTTCAGAGCATACTAGAGGATGCTCAGAGGACTGGTGCCTTTTCTCTTGAACTTAAATTCTCCATAATACGCCAAAAGAACATTTTCGTTTGTAAACTCCACTATTTTTTCGGAACGTCAACTATTATTAAAAAAATTATATTCTTTATGTTTTGATTTAGAAAGCAGCAATTTATTAATTTCAATTTGAGCAGCGACGCGTAATTCTGGGGGTGTCTAACTTAATTCTTCCATATAACTCTTTCACAAAAATATCAAACTTAATTTAATTTGATTTTAAATTTGAAATTTTAGTTTACATATTATGACAGATGACAAATATCAACACAATCAGTACCTAATCGTCAAAGTCCCTATTATATTTAAAAAGAAATATTTTAAAATTTTCGTAAAACGAAGAGCTCCAAAGTAAAAAAAAAATTGTGTATATTACACTCGTTTAACAAAGATGCATTATGACATTCGTTCTATTTGAGTACTGCTCACTGCACTCGTCGTGCCCCAAACCCACTCATGTCGCAATAAGCCATACTGTTAAAGTTGTATGATAATGTATGCTAAAATGGACCCGACTCAGCAAGATGGAGGTCTGAATAGCTGAAGGACTGTAAGGAAATCTATTTCATAATATGTAGTGGAAAAGTAGATGAGATGATAAGTAAAAGATTATTAGATTTATATTGGGTGTTTATTTAAAGCCATATAACCCCACAACTGTATCACCACATACAGAAGCCGTTTTCCGGAAAACCGTTTAACCGGAAAACCGCTTAACCAAAAAACCGGTTTTCAGGAAAAGCGCTTAAGCGGAAAACCGGTTTTCAGGAAAAGCGCTTAACCGATAAACCGGTTTTTCGTTAAAAGCGCTTAATCGGAAAACCGCTTAACTGGAAAACCGAGCCTTGGTGAAGCATCATATATATGTTTTATGTAGTAACAAATTAATATAAACAAAAATTATAAAAAGCTTCAAACTTTAGTTGATAAGTTCATATAAATGAAGCAGCTTATCTAGCCAATTGTAAAATATTTTAAAAAAATATTGTAGCTTTATTTATAAGAAATATAGATTATAAGTTTCAACCTTCAAATATACATAGAACAACATTCCACGATTCGAATTTGGATATAGAAGAATATTTGTAATTTATAACAAACTCCAGGAAGCATATTGATATCCTAATCTCAGCAAGATGGAGGTCTTTATAGTTCTTGACGTACTTTAGAGAAACTTTTTTTTAAATATCAAAGAACGAAACGAAACAAGTCTTTAAATTTAACCGCTTCATATCTACGTATTGCGTATTTCAAATAGTTTACATAAACTTTTTCGGAAGAAATTTCAACTCTTACGTCTTCTTCTTTCCCTTAATGATATTGATAGCCCCAAGGTTTTGTATGTCTGTGGAAAATTAAGCATGCGTTTCTCATCATATACGGACTAATAACGATTTATTTTATTTAACGATATTTGGATCTAATGATTGTTCTTTTGATTTCTTTCAATTTCCTCACGATCAAATAGAGTTTTTGTAATCGTTAAATGTAATATTTCTGATGGAAGATCTTGTCGATCGTTTTAATTTTTTAACACTTTTTTTTGGCAATTCCATAGATATTATTTGAATTACAATCGGAAGTATTAGAACGGTGACTATTTTTCGTTAATCTGCTTTGTATTAATAGAAAAAGAGCTGTGTGGTTTACCGGTTTATTCAAGGTTTTAACATTCCAGAATTTATTGTAAAACAATAAACCATTTTTGGTGGATGTATAATAATTGTACATCATAGCGGTTTTCCCGTTTATCAATTTTCCAGTTAAGAGGTTTTTCTGAAAACTGGTTTTCTGAAATCCGGTTAAGCGGTTTTTCTGTTAAGCGGTTTTCAGGAATCCTGTTTGGCCAGATAAGCCGCTTCACATATGAACTCATCAACTAAAGTTTGAAGATTTTTATAATTTTTGTTTATATTAATTTGTTACAGGATGAAATATATTGTCCCTGATGAGGTGATTTTCTCTAGTAAGTTGTTTGGAGAATAATATTTTTGGTCTAGACTGGTTTTGCTTATAGAATTGTAGAAAACGAAAACAGTCAAACATTTTAATCAGACCGTTTTAAATTAAGCGGTATTTTCTTTATTGTTGAGGATATAAACTGATGAAGGTAAAGTTCATAGACTGATGAAGGTAAAGTTGCCTAGCAACCTGAACACAGTGGCAGTAACGGCTGATACCTTTTTTTTATATTTTTGTGAAATTTGTTTACAAGTTTTTTCAACAGATAGCGGCTCAATGAACCATAGAAAAATTTTCTTGGATTACGTATCGATATGATACGTCGCGTCGCCAAGACGGGAACACTGAATTAAAAAAAATTTTGCTGACTTGGCATTCCGATTTTTTTTGACAAAAATGAAGTTTAATAAAATTTCATTGGTAGTCTTTAAGCGTTGCTAGGCAATGTTCGGCTTTGAATACTAGATTGAACAAAAAAATTTGAACAAAAATCCGACCCTATTCAAAGAAAAAAGCCCCCTACTAAAACATATCAACTAAGATGTACAATTTTTAATCTTTTTATAAAATTTTGTAATTTTATAAGAAGCAAAACCAGTCAAGCCCAAACATATTCTTCTCCAACCAACTTACTAGAAAAAAATCACCTCATGGGCACCCCATCTAGGGACATATTGTAAATTATATTGTATTGTATATTAACGATTTTCCGGTTAAGGGGTTTACCGGAAAAGGGATTTTCCGGTTAAGCGGTTTTCCGGTTAAGCGGTTTTCATGAAAACCGGTTTTCTGGTTAAGCGCTTAACCTGAAAACCCGTTTTTTGGTTAAGCGGTTTTCCGGTTAAACGGTTTTCCGGAAAACGGCTTCTGTATTTGGTGATACAGTTGTGGGGTTATATGGCTTTAAATAAACACCCAATATAAATCTAATAATCTTTTATTTATTATCTCATCTAGTTTTCCAATACATATTATGAAATAGATTTCCTTATAGTCCTTCAGCTATTCAGACCTCCATCTTGCTGAGTCGGGTCCATTTTAGCATCCATTTTAGCATACATTATCATACAACTTTAACAGTATGGCTTATTGCGACATGAGTGGGTTTGGGGCACGACGAGTGCAGTGAGCAGTACTCAAATAGAACGAATGTCATAATGCATCTTTGTTAAACGAGTGTAATATACACAATTTTTTTTTTTACTTTGGAGCTCTTCGTTTTACGAAAATTTTAAAATATTTCTTTTTAAATATAATAGGGACTTTGACGATTAGGTACTGATTGTGTTGATATTTGTCATCTGTCATAATATGTAAACTAAAATTTCAAATTTAAAATCAAATTAAATTAAGTTTGATATTTTTGTGAAAGAGTTATATGGAAGAATTAAGTTAGACACCCCCAGAATTACGCGTCGCTGCTCAAATTGAAATTAATAAATTGCTGCTTTCTAAATCAAAACATAAAGAATATAATTTTTTTAATAATAGTTGACGTTCCGAAAAAATAGTGGAGTTTACAAACGAAAATGTTCTTTTGGCGTATTATGGAGAATTTAAGTTCAAGAGAAAAGGCACCAGTCCTCTGAGCATCCTCTAGTATGCTCTGAAAGTTCCAACTTTATATCTGTATTATTACAAGTTTTCATTACATTGATTTCTAAATTCTATTGAAAAACATCAAGACTTTTTGTAATAAGCAAAAAGGTTAACTTCAGTAGCGAAAAATGTCTGTAAGTCTTTACTCAGCTTTAGAGAATGCAAACCTCTCCTTTCCGCTGTTTCAGCTAAAACAGTGAAGGTCACTCCAGATCGTATGTTACACATATCTATCGTTAAGGCCGGTACCTACTGATTTGCGCAAATTTACTCATATGATTTCTGTGCGCACACAAAAAGAACACACGTAAATATATTTATTTAGCGAAAATTATCTGTTTATTAAAATCGTGCGTACTCTTCTGTCCATTTTGACATTTTACCGTTCGTGTAAATAAATTTGCTCAAAACAGTATGTACACACCTTTAGAATGAGATTTACGGTGCATTTACCTTGTGAATCAGCAAAATTGTATTTTTCCTGTGGAAATCATTTTTGCAGAGCGTTGCTAATTTTATTCTTATGTAAAATTTAGTAGGAGTGAAGCTCTTCATATTTGTTGATCTGTTTTAATAGTGGAAATTGTCGAAGAGAAGTTTTCTAAATTAAAAACTACTCAAAGGTTGCGTGGTCGTCCAAGTAAGTAGGTTTTTCGTTTTTTTTTTGTCGTTAGATTTTATTATCCTTTTTTCGAAATTTGGGAAACTGGAACAACAGTTAATAAAAATTCGAAAAAGGACGCAAGGATTAGAAGCGGAATGTGTTGCTTGTAAGAATACGTGTTTTGGTTTGAAACAAAGGCTTAAAATACTGGAACAAGAGTAATTAGTGCTTGGCTTATAATATATTTTTGAATAATGGTGTTAGAATAGGTGATACTTCATTAATTTAATGTTTATTTATTTATCTATTTATATTTTTATTGGTATAATTTCAGATTATTTTTTTATAGATTTAATTTTATTAGTAATAACTTTTCAACTTCCTTTGTACATACTTTTAAAAAAAATTGTAAAAAAAAATTAACATGTTTGGGTTTCATTACCAATGAGATCTTCTATACAATTTTGATTTCAATTTTAATATTTGCCGAATTTTCAATTTTTGGTGTAAAATTTCATTTTTCTTGCTCAATCGGTTTATTTTGGTGTCAAATTTGCTTATTTATTTATTTTTTAGGTACAGCTGTAGGGCAGAGGCTGGCGTGTTGGCTTCTGACGCAGAAATGTTGGTTTCAATTCCCGACAAAACCATCAGAATTTTTCGGATGCTTGTCTTCTCTCTGCCAAGATCTGGCCAACTTGCAGAGTATAATGGCCCATAATTACGCTGCAAATGGGATTATTTCCTGTGGTTCGTAGTCCACCTAAAACTGTAGGTACTCTTAACTCTGACACTTGAAAAACACTCACAGAAGGTTGAGGTCCAGAGGGAACCCAAGGCTGATATGGGTAATATACATACATATTTATTTATTTGTTTTGTTAGAATACATGTTTTAGTTTCAAAGAAGAACTTAAATGACTGAAAAAACCGTAATTACTGGTAGGTTTATAGTGATTTTTTCTAAATACTTATGTTAGAATAATTATATTAATTCATTTAATTTTTTTTATTGTTATAAGTTTAGGTTAATTTTCTTTTCTGATTAATTTTATTAGTATTAGGTAACTGCTTAACTTTGTTTTATGTTTGGGTTTCATTACCAATAAGATCTTCTATGCAATTTTGATTTCAAATTTGATTTTTGCCGAATCTCCAATTTTTGTTTACAATTTTAATTTTTTTCATTAAATTTGCATATTATTTTAGTGTAATTTTTTTTGTAAGAATACATGTTTAGTTTAAAACAAAATCTTAAAAGACTAGAACAACATTAAAATTAGTGCTTGGTTTATAATGATTTTTTCTGAATAATTGCGTTGGAATATATAAACTCATTTAATGTTTATTATTAATTTTTTTATTGTTATAATTTTGTTAATTTTTTATGATAAATTTTATTATTATTAGTTAACTGCTTAACTTTTTTTATGTTTGGGTTTCATTACCAATAAAATTTTCTATGCAATTTTGATTTAAAATTAGATTTTTCTCGAATCTCCAATTTTTGTTTACAATTTTAATTTTTTTCATTAAATTTGCATATTATTTTGGTGTCATTTTTTTTGTAAGAATACATGTTTAGTTTAAAACAAAAACTTAAAAGACTAGAACAACATTAAAATTAGTGCTTGGTTTATAATGACTTTTTTCTGAAGAATTGCGTTGGAATATATAAACTCATTTAATGTTTGTTTATTAATTTTTTTATTGTTATAATTTTGTTAATTGTTTTATGATAAATTTTATTATTATTAGTTAACTGCTTAACTTTTTTATGTTTGGGTTTCATTACCAATAAGATTTTCTATGCAATTTTGATTTAAAATTTGATTTTTGCCGAATGCCAATTTTTGTTTACAATTTTCATTTTTTTCGCTAATTCAGCATATTATTTTGGTGTCATTTTTTTTGTAAGAATACATGTTTAGTTTAAAACAAAAACTTAAAAGATTAGAACAACATTAAAATTAGTGCTTGGTTTATAATGATTTTTTCTGAATAATTGCTTTGGAATATATAAACTCATTTAATGTTTGTTTATTAATATTTTTATTGTTATAATTTTGTTAATTGTTTTATGATAAATTTTATTATTATTAGTTAACTGCTTAACTTTTTTTATGTTTGGGTTTCATTACCAATAATACTTTCTATGCAATTTTGAGTTAAAATTTGATTTTTGCCGAATTTGAAATTTTTGTTGTCTAGCTTCATTTTTTCTTTGTAAGAATACATGTTTTAGTTTAAAACAATAACTTATATGAATGGAACAGCATATTATTTTGGTGTCAAATTGCATTTTATTTTTTCTAAGAATACATGTTTTAGTTTAAAACAAGAACTCTTAAAAGTCTGGAACAACATTAATTAGTGGTAGATTTATAATTATTTTTGCTCAATAATTGCATTGGAATATATAAATTCATTTAGGGCCGATTTCAACAATCTCCGTTAAACTTAATCATTGTTGCTATAGTTTTAACAAACTTATCTATGCAGTTATTTATCAGTTAAAGATAATCGATGTTGGTGAAACCGGCCCTTAATGTTTGTTTATTAAGTTTTTTTATTGTTATAATTTTGTAAAAAAAAATATGATAAATTTTATGAGTATTAGGTAATTGCTTAACTTTTTTTATGTTTTTAGTTTTATTTTTGCCGAATCTGCAATTTAATTTTTTTGTTAACTCAGCTTATTATTTTGGTGTCAAATTATATTATTAATATTTTTATTTTTTGTAAGAATACGTGTTTTAGTTCAAAACAAGTATGTACTTAAAAGAGTGGAACAACAGTAATTGGGTAGGTTAATAACATATTTAGTGTTAGAATATACATATAATATTTAATTTAATGTTTATGCAATGATTTTTTTATGTTTAATTTTGTTAGCATGTACAGTTTTGGCCATATGAATGTCGTACAACCTCATTATGACATCATCATTCTTTTTCCAATAACGTTTGTTGTAAAACAAATTTTGACAAAAAAACATGAATTTATGTTAATCAAACTATCAAATTTTATTGAAATGAAATTTGTAATAATTAAAAAGCATTTATATTATAGTATCAATTATTATTAATTTAACGTTATATTAAAATTTATGTATTTTGTACGAGATTTATGTGGCCACAACTGTACATATTAGGTAATTAATTTTTATTTTTTTTTTGTAAATAATTTTAAAGTATGTGTTATATTAATAAAAGTTATCATATCTGAGTTTCATTACCAACCCTCACATTTTCATGTTAAATTTATTTTTTTTAACAGTATATTTTATATTTTGGTTTCAAATTTTATTTTTTTCTTTTCTTAATAATTTTTGGTGGCAAATTTCACGTTTTACTGACTGCTATTTTTTGTGTCAAATTTCATGCTCATTCAAATGATAAAATAATTTTAAATAATACATATTTTTTTTCTACAAAACAACGTTCTACATCAAATATTTTTATATTTTAAATTCTATATTGTAGTTGGTACATGCTTATAACTTTTAATATGGCTAGATCTTTTTCTATTTTAAAAGCTTTTTCTTTCGTACACTTCATCCTTTGGTAAACTTAAAGTTGATTGTTTGACCTACTGCACCTTTACTAATTAAATATAATTATTTTTTCTCACTTTTGATTTTCTTATTCAAATCATCTATCACTTGAGACGTAAATTTTGCAGTGAATCGATGTGGTACAACAAACTTTTGCAAAAAATATGGTTATTTAATTTCTTTAAAAATGCACCCATGTTTTCTGCTTAATAGTTTATAACTTAAAAGAGCAAATTACAAATAAAAAATTGTGAGCAAGAATCTTACATATTTATAAAAGAGCTTGTAATTAAAAGGGTACAGGAGTGGAGGTAGCTAAAACATGTCTGCCCATACTCGGTCGGTTGGGGAGCTAGACCAGGGTGGGCGCAGGGGGTAGCTAGGCCAGGCTCGGCGCAGGGGGTAGCTAGGCCAGGGTCGTCGCGGGGTGGAGGGAGTTTTGCTAATGTTCGATTCAATTCGGAACGGTTCCGTTCCAGTCTGTTCGTTAATGCTCGGTTCAGTTCGGAACTGTTTCAAAACAGAGCAAGGCAAAGGTGGGCGCGGGGTGTGGTTAGCTTCAATAATATTCGATTCAATTCGAAACGGTTCCGCCCCAGTTTGTTCGTTAATGCTCGGTTCAGTTCGAAACTGTTTAAAAACAGAGTAAGGCCAGGGCGGGCGCGGGGTGTGTATAGCTTCGCTAATACTCGATTCAATTCGGAACGTTTCCGTCTGAACTACAAGTCAACACTTGCCAGAGATGGGTCATCAAACTGGGCTAGGACCGGCGTTATAATCTCAAGGCTAAATCGTGGGGAGCTTCGCTAATACTCGATTCAATTCGGAACGTTTCCGTCTGAATTACAAGTCAACACTTGTCAAGGCTGGGTCATCAAACTGGGCCAGGACCGGCGTTATAATCTGAAGGCTAAACTCCACTCAAGTCCAGACTTGTCCTCTGACGACTGGGTCATTGAACTGGGGCAGAACCGGCACTATATTCTCAAGGCCAAAGGTCAATTCAGGTCAAAGTGGGCCAGAACCGGCACTACTTAACTACTTGTATTCTTATGTTCTTTGTTTTCTTCTGTCTTTCCTTCTTCGTTCTTTTGCTCCTACTCCTACATATACACTGCAAATTCCAGTTAAATGAAGTCAATTTCCAATCTGAGCGAAAACCCTTCATCATCGAAGTCAATGTACCAGACATTAAAAACGATCCAATTAGTTATCTCGTCGATTCCGACATCGATGTTAATACACTAAATGCGCTGTGGTTTGCCGATAATGCTGACTAGAGATACATCAAAGTTTGTAGCGAGGAAAATTTGCCCGAAAGCAAAATAATTACGCTGTAAATGCGAAAATACGTTGTTCCGTACACGGAGTATTTATTATCAGCGCGGGGGGTTGGCGCTAGTTCAAAGTTCAGAAAGAACATCAGTGGTTCCCCCGAGGTGTATTGTTGGCTGTCTGTGCGCGTATTTCTCTCTTTATCTAATTAAGTAAGAATGCCGTAAACGCAACGATTTTCTTGCTGGATTCTTCAAACTGAGTAACAAAAGGTGTAATGGATCATTAGCGAGTAAACAAAATGAATGCAGCAACCTGTCTTTGCGTTACACAAGACAGTTAATTGCAAGCACTTCTTGAGATAGAATGTAAATAGTGCAACCCAAATTACAGCTCATGATACATGTAGGGTGTGATGTAGTAGGTCTGAAACGTCAAAAAGTTTTGTTTTCCACAGACACCGTGATGTATTAATCATTTAGGAACATCCTAGGGAATTAGGGTGGGTACACAAATAAATTAAAGTGCTGGGAGTAAAAATTGAACCAATAATACAACACGTATTATTGAAACAAATGGTTTACATTGCTAATAATTTTCAGTACAGTAAACATGAACCACAAATTTTATGCAGATGCGTCAATTATGCGGACACATCACATAATTATATCGATAGTTAAAAGATATTTGAAAAAGCACCAGCAAGCTGTAATCTTTGATCTCGTCCCCAATTATCCTACTCAAATAATCCATCAAGTGGTGTTCGTCCGATACAAACCCCCAAAGCTCCAAAGAGCCGTCGCATTAATCAGAAAGTTGCGATGAGCGAAGACGAAGACAAAGAGGTTGCCGCAAATCGGGTTTAGAAGCTTTGTTTGAGGGATTTGTGTCGTTGTCTTATGCAAATCAGGCGGATAATTTTGAGCGAAATTCGGCTCAATCAGGAAACGGAAATGGTTGGAAGAAAATTTTTGAGGAAATAAATGGTGGATGCGCCGGGATAATTTGAGTGCGTTCTCTCTCGTTATTTTTGACTACGTTTTATTACATTTTTTTTACTGTGTTCTTAAATTCTAGTGACCTTGTCTGTTTTGACTTTTCGGTATCTTGACTCTTGACTATTTTGACTTTTGAGTCATTTTTGATACTTTACTCTTTAAAATTTCCACACTCTTGACTTGTTTACTCTTTGATTCTTGACCCTTCTAATTCTTAACTATTTTGACTTGCGACTGTCTTTTGAATTGAGCTTTTTGACGCTCTTGATAATTTTACTAACAGAAATGCTTCGGAGTGTTTTTTTTTTTGATAAAATAAATGGCGGATGTGCCGGGACAATTTGAGTGTTTTCTTTGACGTTATTTTTTACTCTGTTTTATTACAATTTTTTTTACCTTCAACTGTTTCACCCACCACTACTAGTGTTCTCAAACTAAACTGCCTTGTCAGTTTTGACTTTTCAATATTTTGACTTTCGAGTCATTTTACTCTTGAGTGTTTTCGATTTTTGATACTGTTCTCTCTAAATTTTTGTCTCTTTCCACACTTTTGATTTGTTTACACTTAAGACTTTTTAACTCGTTTGATTCTTGACGCTTCTAATTCTTAACTATTTTGACTTGCGACTGTCTTTTGAATTGAGCTTTTTGACGCTTTTGACAATTTTACTTTTTTGGGAAATAAGAAGAATAATTTTGAGAGAAGTCGGGTGAGATGCGGCTCAATTATTAAACAGAAATGCTTCGGAGTTCTTTTTTTTTGATAAAATAAATGGCGGATGCGCCGGGACAATTTGAGTGTTTTCTTTGATGTTATTTTTTACTCTGTTTTATTACATTTTTTTTTACCTTCAACTGTTTCACCCACCACTACTACAGTGTTCTCAAACTAAACTGACCTTGTCGGTTTTGACTTTTCAATATTTTGACTTTCGAGTCATTTTACTCTTGAGTGTTTTCGATTTTTGATACTGTTCTCTCTAAATTCTTGTCTCTTTCCACACTTTTGATTTGTTTACTCTTAAGACTTTTTAACTCGTTTGATTCTTGACCCTTCTAATTTTTAACTATTTTGACTTGCGACTGTCTTTTGAATTGACATTTTTGACGCTTTTGACAATTTTACTTTTTTGGGAAATAAGGAGAATAATTTTGAGAGAAGTCGGGTGAGATTTGGCTCAATTATTAAACAGAAATGCGTCGGAGTGTTTTTTTTTTTTTGGATAAAATAAATGGTGGATGCGCCGGGGCAATTTGAGTGTTTTCTTTGTCGTTATTTTTTACTCTGTTTTATTACAATTTTTTTTACCTTCAACTGTTTCACCCACCATTACTACAGTGTTCTCAAACTAAACTGACCTTGTCAGTTTTGACTTTTCAATATTTTGACTTTCGAGTCATTTTACTCTTGAGTGTTTTCGATTTTTGATACTGTTCTCTCTAAATTCTTGTCTCTTTCCACACTTTTGATTTGTTTACTCTTAAGACTTTTTAACTCGTTTGATTCTTGACCCTTTTAATTTTTAACTATTTTGACTTGAGACTGTCTTTTGAATTGAGCTTTTTGACGCTTTTGACAATTTAACTTTTTTGGGAAATAAGGAGAATAATTTTGAGAGAAGTCGGGTGAGATTCGGCTCAAATATTAAACACAAATGCTTCGGAGTGTTTTTTCTTTTTTTGATAAAATAAATGGTGGATGCGCCGGGGCAATTTGAGTGTTTTCTTTGACGTTATTTTTTACTCTGTGTTATTACATTTTTTTTTACCTTCAACTGTTTCACCCACCTCTACTACAGTGTTCTCAAACTAAACTGACCTTGTCAGTTTTGACTTTTCAATATTTTGACTTTCGAGTCATTTTACTCTTGAGTGTTTTCGATTTTTGATACTGTTCTCTCTAAATTCTTGTCTCTTTCCACACTTTTGATTTGTTTACTCTTAAGACTTTTTAACTCGTTTGATTCTTGACCCTTTTAATTTTTAACTATTTTGACTTGCGACTGTCTTTTGAATTGAGCCTTTTGACGCTTTGGACAAGTTTACTTTTTTGGGAAATAAGGAGAATAATTTTGAAAGAAGTCGGGTGAGATTCGGCTTAATTATTAAACAGAAATGCTTCGGAGTGTTTTTTTTTTTTTGATAATATAAATGGTGGATGCGCCGGGACAATTTGAGTGTTTTCTTTGACGTTATTTTTTACTCTGTTTTATTACAATTTTTTTTACCTTCAACTGTTTCACCCACCATTACTACAGTGTTCTCAAACTAAACTGACCTTGTCAGTTTTGACTTTTCAATATTTTGACTTTCGAGTTATTTTACTCTTGAGTGTTTTCGATTTTTGATACTGTTCTCTCTAAATTCTTGTCTCTTTCCACACTTTTGATTTGTTTACTCTTAAGACTTTTTAACTCGTTTGATTCTTGACCCTTCTAATTTTTAACTATTTTGACTTGCGACTGTCTTTTGAATTGAGCTTTTCGACGCTTTTGACAATTTTACTTTTTTGGGAAATAAGGAGAATAATTTTGAGAGAAGTCGGGTGAGATTCGGCTCAATTATTAAACAGAAATGCTTCGGAGTGTTTTTTTTTTTTTGGATAAAATAAATGGTGGATGCGCCGGGGCAATTTGAGTGTTTTCTTTGTCGTTATTTTTTACTCTGTTTTATTACAATTTTTTTTACCTTCAACTGTTTCACCCACCATTACTACAGTGTTCTCAAACTAAACTGACCTTGTCAGTTTTGACTTTTCAATATTTTGACTTTCGAGTCATTTTACTCTTGAGAGTTTTCGATTTTTGATACTGTTCTCTCTAAATTCTTGTCTCTTTCCACACTTTTGATTTGTTTACTCTTAAGACTTTTTAACTCGTTTGATTCTTGACGCTTCTAATTCTTAACTATTTTGACCTGCGACTGTCTTTTGAATTGAGCTTTTTGACGCTTTTGACAATTTAACTTTTTTGGGAAATAAGGAGAATAATTTTGAGAGAAGTCGGGTGAGATTCGGCTCAGTTATTAAACAGAATTGCTTCGGAGTGTTTTTTTTATAAAATAAATGGTGGATGCGCCGGGGCAATTTGAGTGTTTTCTTTGTCGTTATTTTTTACTCTGTTTTATTACAATTTTTTTTACCTTCAACTGTTTCACCCACCACTACTACAGTGTTCTCAAACTAAACTGACCTTGTCCGTTTTGACTTTTCAATATTTTGACTTTCGAGTTATTTTACTCTTGAGTGTTTTCGATTTTTGATACTGTTCTCTCTAAATTCTCGTCTTGTTCCACACTTTTGATTTGTTTAATCTTAAGACTTTTTAACTCGTTTAATTCTTGACCCTTCTAATTTTTAACTATTTTGACTTGCGACTGTCTTTTGAATTGAGCTTTTTGACGCTTTTGACAATTTTACTTTTTTGGGAAATAAGGAGAACAATTTTGAGAGAAGTCGGGTGAGATTCGGCTCAATTATTAAACAGAAATGCTTCGGAGTTTTTTTTTTTTTTTTTTGATAAAATAAATGGTGGATGCGCCGGGACAATTTAAGTGTTTTCTTCGACGTTATTTTTTACTCAGTTTTATTACAATTTTTTTTACCTTCAACTGTTTCACCCACCATTACTACAGTGTTCTCAAACTAAACTGACCTTGTCAGTTTTGACTTTTCAATATTTTGACTTTCGAGTCATTTTACTCTTGAGTGTTTTCGATTTTTGATACTGTTCTCTCTAAATTCTTGTCTCTTTCCACACTTTTGATTTGTTTACTCTTAAGACTTTTTAACTCGTTTGATTCTTGACCCTTCTAATTTTTAACTATTTTGACTTGCGACTGTCTTTTGAATTGAGCTTTTCGACGCTTTTGACAATTTAACTTTTTTGGGAAATAAGGAGAATAATTTTGAGAGAAGTCGGGTGAGATTCGGCTCAATTATTAAACAGAAATGCTTCGGAGTGTTTTTTTTTTTTTTGGATAAAATAAATGGTGGATGCGCCGGGGCAATTTGAGTGTTTTCTTTGTCGTTATTTTTTACTCTGTTTTATTACAATTTTTTTTACCTTCAACTGTTTCACCCACCATTACTACAGTGTTCTCAAACTAAACTGACCTTGTCAGTTTTGACTTTTCAATATTTTGACTTTCGCGTCATTTTACTCTTGAGAGTTTTCGATTTTTGATACTGTTCTCTCTAAATTCTTGTCTCTTTCCACACTTTTGATTTGTTTACTCTTAAGACTTTTTAACTCGTTTGATTCTTGACCCTTCTAATTTTTAACTATTTTGACTTGCGACTGTCTTTTGAATTGAGCTTTTCGACGCTTTTGACAATTTTACTTTTTTGGGAAATAAGGAGAATAATTTTAAGAGAAGTCGGGTGAGATTCGGCTCAATTATTAAACAGAAATGCTTCGGAGTGTTTTTTTTTTTTGGATAAAATAAATGGTGGATGCGCCGGGGCAATTTGAGTGTTTTCTTTGTCGTTATTTTTTACTCTGTTTTATTACAATTTTTTTTACCTTCAACTGTTTCACCCACCATTACTACAGTGTTCTCAAACTAAACTGACCTTGTCAGTTTTGACTTTTCAATATTTTGACTTTCGAGTCATTTTACTCTTGAGAGTTTTCGATTTTTGATACTGTTCTCTCTAAATTCTTGTCTCTTTCCACACTTTTGATTTGTTTACTCTTAAGACTTTTTAACTCGTTTGATTCTTGACGCTTCTAATTCTTAACTATTTTGACCTGCGACTGTCTTTTGAATTGAGCTTTTTGACGCTTTTGACAATTTTACTACTTTGGGAAATAAGAAGAATAATTTTGAGACAAGTCGGGTGAGATTCGGCTCAATTATTAAACAGAAATGCTTCAGTGTTTTTTTTTTTTTTTGGTAAAATAAATGGTGAATGCGCCGGGACAATTTGAGTGTTTTCTTTTTTTACTCTGTTTTATTACAATTTTTTTTACCTTCAACTGTTTCACCCACCATTACTACAGTGTTCTCAAACTAAACTGACCTTGTCAGTTTTGACTTTTCAATATTTTGACTTTTGAGTCATTTTACTCTTGAGTGTTTTCGATTTTTGATACTGTTCTCTCTAAATTCTTGTCTCTTTCCACACTTTTGATTTGTTTACTCTTAAGACTTTTTAACTCGTTTGATTCTTGACCCTTTTAATTTTTAACTATTTTGACTTGCGACTGTCTTTTTAATTGAGCCTTTTGACGCTTTGGACAATTTTACTTTTTTGGGAAATAAGGAGAATAATTTTGAAAGAAGTCGGGTGAGATTCGGCTCAATTAGGAAACAGAAATGTTCTTAGTTTTTTTTTTTTTGATAAAATAAATGGTGGATGCGCCGGGATAATTTGAGTGTTTTCTTTGTCGTTATTATACAGTGTTGTAATTTTTCAAGGCATAGATCTATTGTTGAACCTTTTTTTAATTACCTTATGGTGGCGTCTCCACTATTTTAAAAACTTTTTTTTCTTTGTCCAATAAAAGTTGTAAGATATTCTTAATTTATAAGAGCATTAATCATTACAGAAATAACAAAATTCCAAGAACTTACCCAAATGCCGCTTGGAATTGGGCGTAATCGCAGTCTCGTTCGCCTCAGCCACCTTGCCCCCTTTCTCGTCACTCACATCAACCCTGACCCCACCACCCCCGAAATCTGATTTATTCCCCGCAATAATCTCTCCTTTAAAACTCTTCTTATATTTCTTTTCTTTTTTCGCGCTTCACGTCCGCCTACGTGGCAGGTATACTTTCTCGCATTCCATAACTTAAAAGCTCCCTCGACGCCGATTTCTTTTTTGTGACGGATGAACTCCGAGAAGTTTATGTGTTTGTTTGCAGAGACTCGGGGGCGGCACGTGTTCGGACGTCGGAGCGGACGACGAGTTGGCGGCGGGATGACGAGCGGCGCGATACTGAGAGGTTCGGCGGCGCGCTCTGGGGGTGGAGAAAAGCGAGCGTGGCGGGAGAGAGACGGAGGAAAGTTTGGAGGTGTGGGTATAAGGACGGGGGCGGGAGATGGGGAGAGCAATTTGGGAATAAGCATCAGGTGTGTGTCACTTGGGAAGGAAAATATTACTAAAATGAATTTAGGAGCAAAATTAATTACCTGGGGTTTTATTGTACATAATTAGTGTAAACTCACCTTTAGGGGAGAAATACCAGGCATTCAAATGTGTTATTTCAGTGTGATCTGAAAACAAATAAATTTTTTACTACTCTTGTTTGCGCACAATTTCGGTTTTTGTTCGTTCGCGATTGTCGTTCGTCAATTAAAACAATTATATCCAATATGACAGTGTAGAAATATTCTGACAATCGATAAAATCATTTATTGGTGTCAATATTTGGCATTTTTACAATTTTTTACATTTTACTATTGACAAAAATTGTATAAATAAAAAATTGTTGATTAAGCAATATTAAGTCTGTCGATTGTCAATCATCGATAGCCAAATCGATAGTCACTCTAAACAATTTTCAGGTCGGAGACGTCGACCAATTGGCAGTTATCAATTAAAATTTTGTCTGGCGATTGTCGTTCGTCAATTGAAACAATTATATCCAGTATGACAATGTAGAGATATTCTGACAATCGATAAATGTTGGTGACAATAGCTGGCATTTTTACAATTTTTCACATGTTAGTATTGAGAGAATTGTATAAATAAAAAATTGTTGCTTAAGCAATATTAAGTCTGTCGATTGTCAATCATCGATAGCCAAATCGACAGTCAATCTAAACAATTTTCAGGTCGGAGACGTCCACCAATTGGCGGTTATCAATCAAAATTTTGTCTGGCGATTGTCGTTCGTCAATTGAAACAATTATATCCAATATGAAAATGTAGACATATTCTGACAATCGATAAAACAAATGTCATTTGTTGGTGACAATATCTGGCATTTTTACAATTTTTCACATTTTAGTATTGACAGAATTGTATAAATAAAAAAATGTTGATTAAGCAATATTAAGTCTGTCGATTGTCAATCATCGATAGCGAAATCGACGGTCAATCTAAACAATTGTCAGGTCGGAGACGTCGACTAATTGGCAGTTATCAATCAAAATTTAGTCTGGCGATTGTCGTTCGTCAATTGAAACAATTATATCCAATATGACAATGTAGAGATATTCTGACAATCGATAAAACAAATGCTATCTGTTGGTGACAATATCTGTCATTTTTACAATTTTTCACATTTTACTATTAAGAGAATTGTGTAAATAAAAAATTGTTGATTAAGCAATATTAAGTCTGTCGATTGTCAATCATTGATAACCCAATCGACGGTCAATCTAAACAATTTTCAGGTCGGAGACGTCGACCAATTGGCAGTTATCATTCAAAATTTAGTCTGGCGATTGTCGTTCGTCAATTGAAACAATTATATCCAATATGACAATGTAGAGATATTCTGACAATCGATAAAACAAATGCTATCTGTTGGTGACAATATCTGTAATTTTTACAATTTTTCACATTTTACTATTAAGAGAATTGTGTAAATAAAAAATTGTTGATTAAGCAATATTAAGTCAGTCGATTGTCAATCATCGATAGCCAAATCGACAGTCAATCTAAACAATTTTCAGGTCGGAGACGTCGACCAATTGGCAGTTATGAATCAAAATTTTGTCTGGCGATTGTCGTTCGTCAATTGAAACAATTATATCCAGTATGACAATGTAGAGATATTCTGACAATCGATAAATGTTGGTGACAATATCTGGCATTTTTACAATTTTTCACATTTTAGTATTGAGAGAATTGTATAAATAAAAAATTGTTGATTAAGCAATATTAAGTCTGTCGATTGTCAATCATCGATAGCCAAATCGACAGTCAATCTAAACAATTTTCAGGTCGGAGACGTCGACCAATTGGCAGTTATGAATCAAAATTTTGTCTGGCGATTGTCGTTCGTCAATTAAAACAATTATATCCAGTATGACAATGTAGAGATATTCTGACAATCGATAAAACAAATGCTATCTGTTGGTGACAATATCTGTCATTTTTACAATTTTTTACATTTTACTATTAAGAGAATTGTGTAAATAAAAAATTGTTGATTAAGCAATATTAAGTCTGTCGATTGTCAATCATCGATAGCCAAATCGACAGTCAATCTAAACAATTTTCAGGTCGGAGACGTCGACCAATTGGCAGTTATGAATCAAAATTTAGTCTGGCGATTGTCGTTCGTCAATTGAAACAATTATATCCAATATGACAATGTAGAGATATTCTGACAATCGATAAAACAAATGCTATCTGTTGGTGACAATATCTGTCATTTTTACAATTTTTCACATTTTACTATTAAGAGAATTGTGTAAATAAAAAATTGTTGATTAAGCAATATTAAGTCTGTCGATTGTCAATCATTGATAGCCCAATCGACGGTCAATCTAAACAATTTTCAGGTCGGAGAGGTCGATCAATTGGCAGTTATCAATCAAAATTTTGTCTGGCGATTGTCGTTCGTCAATTAAAACAATTATATCCAATATGACAGTGTAGAAATATTCTGACAATCGATAAAATCATTTATTGGTGTCAATATTTGGCATTTTTACAATTTTTTACATTTTACTATTGACAAAATTGTATAAATAAAAAATTGTTGATTAAGCAATATTAAGTCTGTCGATTGTCAATCATCGATAGCCAAATCGATAGTCACTCTAAAGAATTTTCAGGTCGGAGACGTCGACCAATTGGCAGTTATCAATTAAAATTTAGTCTGGCGATTGTCGTTCGTCAATTGAAACAATTATATCCAATATGACAATGTAGAGATATTCTGACAATCGATAAAACAAATGCTATCTGTTGGTGACAATATCTGTCATTTTTACAATTTTTCACATTTTACTATTAAGAGAATTGTGTAAATAAAAAATTGTTGATTAAGCAATATTAAGTCTGTCGATTGTCAATCATTGATAGCCCAATCGACGGTCAATCTAAACAATTTTCAGGTCGGAGAGGTCGACCAATTGGCAGTTATCAATCAAAATTTTGTCTGGCGATTGTCGTTCGTCAATTGAAACAATTATATCCAATATGACAATGTAGAGATATTTTGACAATCGATAAAACAAATGTCATTTGTTGGTGACACTATCTGGCATTTTTACAATTTTTTACATTTTACTATTGAGAGAATTGTGTAAATAAAAAAATGTTGATTAAGCAATATTAAGTCTGTCGATTGTCAATCATCGATAGCCAAATCGACAGTCAATCTAAACAATTTTCAGGTCGGAGACGTCGACCAATTGGCAGTTATGAATCAAAATTTAGTCTGGCGATTGTCGTTCGTCAATTGAAACAATTATATCCAATATGACAATGTAGAGATATTCTGACAATCGATAAAACAAATGCTATCTGTTGGTGACAATATCTGTCATTTTTACAATTTTTCACATTTTACTATTAAGAGAATTGTGTAAATAAAAAATTGTTGATTAAGCAATATTAAGTCTGTCGATTGTCAATCATTGATAGCCCAATCGACGGTCAATCTAAACAATTTTCAGGTCGGAGAGGTCGACCAATTGGCAGTTATCAATCAAAATTTTGTCTGGCGATTGTCGTTCGTCAATTGAAACAATTATATCCAATATGACAATGTAGAGATATTTTGACAATCGATAAAACAAATGTCATTTGTTGGTGACACTATCTGGCATTTTTACAATTTTTTACATTTTACTATTGAGAGAATTGTGTAAATAAAAAAATGTTGATTAAGCAATATTAAGTCTGTCGATTGTCAATCATCGATAGCCAAATCGACAGTCAATCTAAACAATTTTCAGGTCGGAGACGTCCACCAATTGGCAGTTATCAATCAAAATTTTGTCTGGCGATTGTCGTTCGTCAATTAAAACAATTATATCCAGTATGACAATGTAGAGATATTCAGACAATCGATAAAACAAATGCTATCTGTTGGTGACAATATCTGTCATTTTTACAATTTTTCACATTTTACTATTAAGAGAATTGTGTAAATAAAAAATTGTTTATTAAGCAATATTAAGTCTGTCGATTGTCAATCATCGATAGCCAAATCGACAGTGAATCTAAACAATTTTCAGGTCGGAGACGTCGACCAATTGGCAGTTATCAATCAAAATTTTGTCTGGCGATTGTCGTTCGTCAATTGAAACAATTATATCCAATATGACAATGTAGAGACATTCTGACAATCGATAAAACAAAAGCTATCTGTTGGTGACAATCTCTGTTATTTTTACAATTTTTCACATTTTACTATTAAGAGAATTGTGTAAATAAAAAATTGTTGATTAAGCAATATTAAGTCTGTCGATTGTCAATCATTGATAGCCCAATCGACAGTCAATCTAAATAATTTTCAGGTCGGAGACGTCGACCAATTGGCAGTTATAAATCAAAATTTTGTATGGCGATTGTCGTTCGTCAATTGAAACAATTCTATCCAATATGACAATGTAGAGATATTCTGAAAATCGATAAAAGAAATGTCATTTGTTAGTGACAATATCTGGCATTTTTACAATTTTTCACATTTTAATATTGAGAGAATTGTATAAATAGAAAATTGTTGATTAAGCAATATTAAGTCTGTCGATTGTCAATGATCGATAGCCAAATCGACGGTCAATCTAAACAATTTTCAGGTCGGAGACGTCGACCAATTGGCAGTTATCATTCAAAATTTAGTCTGGCGATTGTCGTTCGTCAATTGAAACAATTATATCCAATATGACAATGTAGAGATATTCAGACAATCGATAAAACAAATGCTATCTGTTGGTGACAATATCTGTCATTTTTACAATTTTTCACATTTTACTATTAAGAGAATTGTGTAAATAAAAAATTGTTGATTAAGCAATATTAAGTCTGTCGATTGTCAATCATTGATAGCCCAATCGACGGTCAATCTAAACAATTTTCAGGTCGGAGAGGTCGACCAATTGGCAGTTATCAATCAAAATTTTGTCTGGCGATTGTCGTTCGTCAATTGAAACAATTATATCCAATATGAGAATGTAGAGATATTCTGACAATCGATAAAACAAATGCTATCTGTTGGTGACAATATCTGTCATTTTTACAATTTTTCACATTTTACTATTAAGAGAATTGTGTAAATAAAAAATTGTTGATTAAGCAATATTAAGTCTGTCGATTGTCACTCATTGATAGCCCAATCGACGGTCAATCTAAACAATTTTCAGGTCGGAGAGGTCGACCAATTGGCAGTTATCAATCAAAATTTTGTCTGGCGATTGTCGTTCGTCAATTGAAACAATTATATCCAATATGAGAATGTAGAGATATTCTGACAATCGATAAAACAAATGCTATCTGTTGGTGACAATATCTGGCATTTTTACAATTTTTCACATTTTACTATTGAGAGAATTGTGTAAATAAAAAATTGTTGATTAAGCAATATTAAGTCTGTCGATTGTCAATGATCGATAGCCAAATCGACGGTCAATCTAAACAATTTTCAGGTCGGAGACGTCGACCAATTGGCAGTTATCATTCAAAATTTAGTCTGGCGATTGTCGTTCGTCAATTGAAACAATTATATCCAATATGACAATGTAGAGACATTCTGACAATCGATAAAACAAAAGCTATCTGTTGGTGACAATCTCTGTCATTTTTACAATTTTTCACATTTTACTATTAAGAGAATTGTGTAAATAAAAAATTGTTGATTAAGCAATATTAAGTCTGTCGATTGTCAATCATTGATAGCCCAATCGACAGTCAATCTAAATAATTTTCAGGTCGGAGACGTCGACCAATTGGCAGTTATAAATCAAAATTTTGTATGGCGATTGTCGTTCGTCAATTGAAACAATTCTATCCAATATGACAATGTAGAGATATTCTGAAAATCGATAAAAGAAATGTCATTTGTTAGTGACAATATCTGGCATTTTTACAATTTTTCACATTTTAATATTGAGAGAATTGTATAAATAGAAAATTGTTGATTAAGCAATATTAAGTCTGTCGATTGTCAATGATCGATAGCCAAATCGACGGTCAATCTAAACAATTTTCAGGTCGGAGACGTCGACCAATTGGCAGTTATCATTCAAAATTTAGTCTGGCGATTGTCGTTCGTCAATTGAAACAATTATATCCAATATGACAATGTAGAGATATTCTGACAATCGATAAAACAAATGCTATCTGTTGGTGACAATATCTGTCATTTTTACAATTTTTCACATTTTACTATTAAGAGAATTGTGTAAATAAAAAATTGTTGATTAAGCAATATTAAGTCTGTCGATTGTCAATCATTGATAGCCCAATCGACGGTCAATCTAAACAATTTTCAGGTCGGAGAGGTCGACCAATTGGCAGTTATCAATCAAAATTTTGTCTGGCGATTGTCGTTCGTCAATTGAAACAATTATATCCAATATGAGAATGTAGAGATATTCTGACAATCGATAAAACAAATGCTATCTGTTGGTGACAATATCTGGCATTTTTACAATTTTTCACATTTTACTATTAAGAGAATTGTGTAAATAAAAAATTGTTGATTAAGCAATATTAAGTCTGTCGATTGTCAATCATTGATAGCCCAATCGACGGTCAATCTAAACAATTTTCAGGTCGGAGAGGTCGACCAATTGGCAGTTATCAATCAAAATTTTGTCTGGCGATTGTCGTTCGTCAATTGAAACAATTATATCCAATATGACAATGTAGAGATATTTTGACAATCGATAAAACAAATGTCATTTGTTGGTGACACTATCTGGCATTTTTACAATTTTTTACATTTTACTATTGAGAGAATTGTGTAAATAAAAAAATGTTGATTAAGCAATATTAAGTCTGTCGATTGTCAATCATCGATAGCCAAATCGACAGTCAATCTAAACAATTTTCAGGTCGGAGACGTCCACCAATTGGCAGTTATCAATCAAAATTTTGTCTGGCGATTGTCGTTCGTCAATTAAAACAATTATATCCAGTATGACAATGTAGAGATATTCAGACAATCGATAAAACAAATGCTATCTGTTGGTGACAATATCTGTCATTTTTACAATTTTTCACATTTTACTATTAAGAGAATTGTGTAAATAAAAAATTGTTTATTAAGCAATATTAAGTCTGTCGATTGTCAATCATCGATAGCCAAATCGACAGTGAATCTAAACAATTTTCAGGTCGGAGACGTCGACCAATTGGCAGTTATCAATCAAAATTTTGTCTGGCGATTGTCGTTCGTCAATTGAAACAATTATATCCAATATGACAATGTAGAGACATTCTGACAATCGATAAAACAAAAGCTATCTGTTGGTGACAATCTCTGTTATTTTTACAATTTTTCACATTTTACTATTAAGAGAATTGTGTAAATAAAAAATTGTTGATTAAGCAATATTAAGTCTGTCGATTGTCAATCATTGATAGCCCAATCGACAGTCAATCTAAATAATTTTCAGGTCGGAGACGTCGACCAATTGGCAGTTATAAATCAAAATTTTGTATGGCGATTGTCGTTCGTCAATTGAAACAATTCTATCCAATATGACAATGTAGAGATATTCTGAAAATCGATAAAAGAAATGTCATTTGTTAGTGACAATATCTGGCATTTTTACAATTTTTCACATTTTAATATTGAGAGAATTGTATAAATAGAAAATTGTTGATTAAGCAATATTAAGTCTGTCGATTGTCAATGATCGATAGCCAAATCGACGGTCAATCTAAACAATTTTCAGGTCGGAGACGTCGACCAATTGGCAGTTATCATTCAAAATTTAGTCTGGCGATTGTCGTTCGTCAATTGAAACAATTATATCCAATATGACAATGTAGAGATATTCTGACAATCGATAAAACAAATGCTATCTGTTGGTGACAATATCTGTCATTTTTACAATTTTTCACATTTTACTATTAAGAGAATTGTGTAAATAAAAAATTGTTGATTAAGCAATATTAAGTCTGTCGATTGTCAATCATTGATAGCCCAATCGACGGTCAATCTAAACAATTTTCAGGTCGGAGAGGTCGACCAATTGGCAGTTATCAATCAAAATTTTGTCTGGCGATTGTCGTTCGTCAATTGAAACAATTATATCCAATATGAGAATGTAGAGATATTCTGACAATCGATAAAACAAATGCTATCTGTTGGTGACAATATCTGGCATTTTTACAATTTTTCACATTTTACTATTGAGAGAATTGTGTAAATAAAAAATTGTTGATTAAGCAATATTAAGTCTGTCGATTGTCAATGATCGATAGCCAAATCGACGGTCAATCTAAACAATTTTCAGGTCGGAGACGTCGACCAATTGGCAGTTATCATTCAAAATTTAGTCTGGCGATTGTCGTTCGTCAATTGAAACAATTATATCCAATATGACAATGTAGAGACATTCTGACAATCGATAAAACAAAAGCTATCTGTTGGTGACAATCTCTGTCATTTTTACAATTTTTCACATTTTACTATTAAGAGAATTGTGTAAATAAAAAATTGTTGATTAAGCAATATTAAGTCTGTCGATTGTCAATCATTGATAGCCCAATCGACAGTCAATCTAAATAATTTTCAGGTCGGAGACGTCGACCAATTGGCAGTTATAAATCAAAATTTTGTATGGCGATTGTCGTTCGTCAATTGAAACAATTCTATCCAATATGACAATGTAGAGATATTCTGAAAATCGATAAAAGAAATGTCATTTGTTAGTGACAATATCTGGCATTTTTACAATTTTTCACATTTTAATATTGAGAGAATTGTATAAATAGAAAATTGTTGATTAAGCAATATTAAGTCTGTCGATTGTCAATGATCGATAGCCAAATCGACGGTCAATCTAAACGATTTTCAGGTCGGAGACGTCGACCAATTGGCAGTTATCATTCAAAATTTAGTCTGGCGATTGTCGTTCGTCAATTGAAACAATTATATCCAATATGACAATGTAGAGATATTCTGACAATCGATAAAACAAATGCTATCTGTTGGTGACAATATCTGTCATTTTTACAATTTTTCACATTTTACTATTAAGAGAATTGTGTAAATAAAAAATTGTTGATTAAGCAATATTAAGTCTGTCGATTGTCAATCATTGATAGCCCAATCGACGGTCAATCTAAACAATTTTCAGGTCGGAGAGGTCGACCAATTGGCAGTTATCAATCAAAATTTTGTCTGGCGATTGTCGTTCGTCAATTGAAACAATTATATCCAATATGAGAATGTAGAGATATTCTGACAATCGATAAAACAAATGCTATCTGTTGGTGACAATATCTGGCATTTTTACAATTTTTCACATTTTACTATTGAGAGAATTGTGTAAATAAAAAATTGTTGATTAAGCAATATTAAGTCTGTCGATTGTCAATCATTGATAGCCCAATCGACGGTCAATCTAAACAATTTTCAGGTCGGAGACGTCGACCAATTGGCAGTTATCATTAAAAATTTTGTCTGGCGATTGTCGTTCGTCAATTAAAACAATTATATCCAGTATGACAATGTAGAGATATTCAGACAATCGATAAAACAAATGCTATCTGTTGGTGACAATATCTGTCATTTTTACAATTTTTCACATTTTACTATTAAGAGAATTGTGTAAATAAAAAATTGTTGATTAAGCAATATTAAGTCTGTCGATTGTCAATCATTGATAGCCCAATCGACGGTCAATCTAAACAATTTTCAGGTCGGAGAGGTCGACCAATTGGCAGTTATCAATCAAAATTTTGTCTGGCGATTGTCGTTCGTCAATTGAAACAATTATATCCAATATGACAATGTAGAGATATTTTGACAATCGATAAAACAAATGTCATTTGTTGGTGACACTATCTGGCATTTTTACAATTTTTTACATTTTACTATTGAGAGAATTGTGTAAATAAAAAAATGTTGATTAAGCAATATTAAGTCTGTCGATTGTCAATCATCGATAGCCAAATCGACAGTCAATCTAAACAATTTTCAGGTCGGAGAGGTCGACCAATTGGCAGTTATCAATCAAAATTTTGTCTGGCGACTGTCGTTCGTCAATTGAAACAATTATATCCAATATGAGAATGTAGAGATATTCTGACAATCGATAAAACAAATGCTATCTGTTGGTGACAATATCTGTCATTTTTACAATTTTTCACATTTTACTATTGAGAGAATTGTGTAAATAAAAAATTGTTGAATAAGCAATATTAAGTCTGTCGATTGTCAATCATTGATAGCCCAATCGACGGTCAATCTAAACAATTTTCAGGTCGGAGAGGTTGACCAATTGGCAGTTATCAATCAAAATTTTGTCTGGCGATTGTCGTTCGTCAATTGAAACAATTATATCCAATATGACAATGTAGAGATATTCTGACAATCGATAAAACAAATATCATTTTTGGGTGACAATATCTGGCATTTTTACAATTTTTCACATTTTACTATTGACAGAATTGTATAAATAAAAAATTGTTGATTAAGCAATATTAAGTCTGTCGATTGTCAATCATCGATTGTAAAATCGACAGTGAATCTAAACAATTTTCAGGTCGGAGACGTCCACCAATTGGCAGTTATCAATCAAAATTTTGTCTGGCGATTGTCGTTCGTCAATTAAAACAATTATATCCAGTATGACAATGTAGAGATATTCTGACAATCGATAAAACAAATGCTATCTGTTGGTGACAATATCTGGCATTTTTACAATTTTTTACATTTTACTATTGAGAGAATTGTGTAAATAAAAAAATGTTGATTAAGCAATATTAAGTCTGTCGATTGTCAATCATCGATAGCCAAATCGACAGTCAATCTAAACAATTTTCAGGTCGGAGACGTCGACCAATTGGCAGTTATCATTCAAAATTTAGTCTGGCGATTGTTGTTCGTCAATTGAAACAATTATATCCAATATGACAATGTAGAGATATTCAGACAATCGATAAAACAAATGCTATCTGTTGGTGACAATATCTGTCATTTTTACAATTTTTCACATTTTACTATTGAGAGAATTGTGTAAATAAAAAATTGTTTATTAAGCAATATTAAGTCTGTCGATTGTCAATCATCGATAGCCAAATCGACAGTCAATCTAAACAATTTTCAGGTCGGAGACGTCGACCAATTGGCACTTATCAATCAAAATTTTGTCTGGCGATTGTCGTTCGTCAATTGAAACAATTATATCCAATATGACAATGTAGAGATATTTTGACAATCGATAAAACAAATGTCATTTGTTAGTGACACTATCTGGCATTTTTACAATTTTTTACATTTTACTATTGAGAGAATTGTGTAAATAAAAAAATGTTGATTAAGCAATATTAAGTCTGTCGATTGTCAATCATCGATAGCCAAATCGACAGTCAATCTAAACAATTTTCAGGTCGGAGACGTCCACCAATTGGCAGTTATCAATCAAAATTTTGTCTGGCGATTGTCGTTCGTCAATTAAAACAATTATATCCAGTATGACAATGTAGAGATATTCAGACAATCGATAAAACAAATGCTATCTGTTGGTGACAATATCTGTCATTTTTACAATTTTTCACATTTTACTATTAAGAGAATTGTGTAAATAAAAAATTGTTTATTAAGCAATATTAAGTCTGTCGATTGTCAATCATCGATAGCCAAATCGACAGTGAATCTAAACAATTTTCAGGTCGGAGACGTCGACCAATTGGCAGTTATCAATCAAAATTTTGTCTGGCGATTGTCGTTCGTCAATTGAAACAATTATATCCAATATGACAATGTAGAGACATTCTGACAATCGATAAAACAAAAGCTATCTGTTGGTGACAATCTCTGTTATTTTTACAATTTTTCACATTTTACTATTAAGAGAATTGTGTAAATAAAAAATTGTTGATTAAGCAATATTAAGTCTGTCGATTGTCAATCATTGATAGCCCAATCGACAGTCAATCTAAATAATTTTCAGGTCGGAGACGTCGACCAATTGGCAGTTATAAATCAAAATTTTGTATGGCGATTGTCGTTCGTCAATTGAAACAATTCTATCCAATATGACAATGTAGAGATATTCTGAAAATCGATAAAAGAAATGTCATTTGTTAGTGACAATATCTGGCATTTTTACAATTTTTCACATTTTAATATTGAGAGAATTGTATAAATAGAAAATTGTTGATTAAGCAATATTAAGTCTGTCGATTGTCAATGATCGATAGCCAAATCGACGGTCAATCTAAACAATTTTCAGGTCGGAGACGTCGACCAATTGGCAGTTATCATTCAAAATTTAGTCTGGCGATTGTCGTTCGTCAATTGAAACAATTATATCCAATATGAGAATGTAGAGATATTCTGACAATCGATAAAACAAATGCTATCTGTTGGTGACAATATCTGGCATTTTTACAATTTTTCACATTTTACTATTGAGAGAATTGTGTAAATAAAAAATTGTTGATTAAGCAATATTAAGTCTGTCGATTGTCAATGATCGATAGCCAAATCGACGGTCAATCTAAACAATTTTCAGGTCGGAGACGTCGACCAATTGGCAGTTATCATTAAAAATTTTGTCTGGCGATTGTCGTTCGTCAATTAAAACAATTATATCCAGTATGACAATGTAGAGATATTCAGACAATCGATAAAACAAATGCTATCTGTTGGTGACAATATCTGTCATTTTTACAATTTTTCACATTTTACTATTAAGAGAATTGTGTAAATAAAAAATTGTTGATTAAGCAATATTAAGTCTGTCGATTGTCAATCATTGATAGCCCAATCGACGGTCAATCTAAACAATTTTCAGGTCGGAGAGGTCGACCAATTGGCAGTTATCAATCAAAATTTTGTCTGGCGATTGTCGTTCGTCAATTGAAACAATTATATCCAATATGACAATGTAGAGATATTTTGACAATCGATAAAACAAATGTCATTTGTTGGTGACACTATCTGGCATTTTTACAATTTTTTACATTTTACTATTGAGAGAATTGTGTAAATAAAAAAATGTTGATTAAGCAATATTAAGTCTGTCGATTGTCAATCATCGATAGCCAAATCGACAGTCAATCTAAACAATTTTCAGGTCGGAGAGGTCGACCAATTGGCAGTTATCAATCAAAATTTTGTCTGGCGACTGTCGTTCGTCAATTGAAACAATTATATCCAATATGAGAATGTAGAGATATTCTGACAATCGATAAAACAAATGCTATCTGTTGGTGACAATATCTGGCATTTTTACAATTTTTCACATTTTACTATTGAGAGAATTGTGTAAATAAAAAATTGTTGATTAAGCAATATTAAGTCTGTCGATTGTCAATGATCGATAGCCAAATCGACGGTCAATCTAAACAATTTTCAGGTCGGAGACGTCGACCAATTGGCAGTTATCATTCAAAATTTAGTCTGGCGATTGTTGTTCGTCAATTGAAACAATTATATCCAATATGACAATGTAGAGATATTCTGACAATCGATAAAACAAATGCTATCTGTTGGTGACAATATCTGTCATTTTTACAATTTTTCACATTTTACTATTAAGAGAATTGTGTAAATAAAAAATTGTTGAATAAGCAATATTAAGTCTGTCGATTGTCAATCATTGATAGCCCAATCGACGGTCAATCTAAACAATTTTCAGGTCGGAGAGGTTGACCAATTGGCAGTTATCAATCAAAATTTTGTCTGGCGATTGTCGTTCGTCAATTGAAACAATTATATCCAATATGACAATGTAGAGATATTCTGACAATCGATAAAACAAATATCATTTTTGGGTGACAATATCTGGCATTTTTACAATTTTTCACATTTTACTATTGACAGAATTGTATAAATAAAAAATTGTTGATTAAGCAATATTAAGTCTGTCGATTGTCAATCATCGATTGTAAAATCGACAGTGAATCTAAACAATTTTCAGGTCGGAGACGTCCACCAATTGGCAGTTATCAATCAAAATTTTGTCTGGCGATTGTCGTTCGTCAATTAAAACAATTATATCCAGTATGACAATGTAGAGATATTCTGACAATCGATAAAACAAATGCTATCTGTTGGTGACAATATCTGGCATTTTTACAATTTTTTACATTTTACTATTGAGAGAATTGTGTAAATAAAAAAATGTTGATTAAGCAATATTAAGTCTGTCGATTGTCAATCATCGATAGCCAAATCGACAGTCAATCTAAACAATTTTCAGGTCGGAGACGTCGACCAATTGGCAGTTATCATTCAAAATTTAGTCTGGCGATTGTTGTTCGTCAATTGAAACAATTATATCCAATATGACAATGTAGAGATATTCAGACAATCGATAAAACAAATGCTATCTGTTGGTGACAATATCTGTCATTTTTACAATTTTTCACATTTTACTATTGAGAGAATTGTGTAAATAAAAAATTGTTTATTAAGCAATATTAAGTCTGTCGATTGTCAATCATCGATAGCCAAATCGACAGTCAATCTAAACAATTTTCAGGTCGGAGACGTCGACCAATTGGCACTTATCAATCAAAATTTTGTCTGGCGATTGTCGTTCGTCAATTGAAACAATTATATCCAATATGACAATGTAGAGATATTCTGACAATCGATAAAACAAATGTCATTTGTTGTGACAATATTTGGCATGTGTTTCAACTTTTTCAACATTCTCAGATATCTCAATTTCAATCTCATTTGATTCTTTAAATGTCTCAACTCCAAAGGCCTCAAATTTTCCAATTTCTCAAGTCTCAGGTGTCTCAAATACATTTGTTTCATTTCCCAAATTTCTCAGTATCCCCAAGTCTCTT
This sequence comes from Diaperis boleti, assembly GCA_963583935.1. Taxonomy (NCBI): domain Eukaryota; kingdom Metazoa; phylum Arthropoda; class Insecta; order Coleoptera; family Tenebrionidae; genus Diaperis; species Diaperis boleti. The sequence continues at coordinate 2,146,423 of OY757245.1, read as the reverse complement.
TTGATGTCTCAACATTTACCAAATTTATTTCGTGACTCAAATTCTTTAGCAAATTGTTTTTTTTGCTTCTCAATTTTGTCATATTTTCAAGTTTCTTGTGTCTCAACAGTTTTCAAAATATATTCAGTTTTTCAGATTCTTTGATTTCTCAATTTCAATATTGTTCGGAATTCCTGAGGCTTCCTAAGATTTTAAGATATCTTAAGATTCTTTAAATATTTTTAGGTACCTCAAATTTCTCAACTTTTAGGTTCCTTCAATTTTCCATGTTTCAACTTTTTCAAGTTTCTCAGATATCTCGATTTCAATCTCATTTGATTCTTTAAATGTCTCAACTCCAAAATTTCTTTGGTGTCTCAACGTCTTCCAAATTTACGTCTCAAATTCTTTAGCAAATTGTTTTTTTATTTGACAATTTTGTCATGATTCTCAAGTTTGGGCATCTGAGAAACTCAAATTGATATACGAACAGAAAATATTAAGTACTGCAAAATCTGGGATTTCGTAAAACCAAGTGGCTCAGATACTGAGAAATTGAGCAACTGAACATCTGAGAAACTCAAATGGAAATACTAGATCACACAAATTGAGAAACTAAAAGTATCTCAAAATCGGGAAACTGTAATTTTGAAAAACTGAGCGGCTCAGACACTGAGGCACTGAGATATTGAGCAACTGAACTTCTAAGAAGCTCAAATTGAGAAACCAAAGGTACGGAGAAATCTAGAGACTGGCATTTCGATAAGCTAAGCGGCTCAGATATTAAGAAATTGAGCAACTGAACATCTGAGAAATAGAAATTGAGATAATGACACATGGAAAAATTGGAAACTGAGATATTAAAAGTCTGAGATACTGAGAGTATAAGGTAATAAGAAAATGAGAAACGGAACATTGAGATACTGAGATACAAAATAAAGCATTACCGAAATAAAAAAACTGGGAGGTCGACAAAACAAGTTTACTGAAGTATTCGATAAGGTTTGACAAGACCGCTGAAGAATCGAGAATCCAAGACCCTAAAATAAGAACTTGAGATACAATTAAATAAAGCCTTTATTACTCCACATCTTAAGTACTAACTTAACAACTCCTCAGGCACTCTATAATTCCGATGCTCTTCCTCGTACCTCTCAATTTCTTTAGCACACTCCTCCCCAAGTCGGTTCCCCCCGAACCACACCACGGCCACGCCCCCGAACACCGTCCCCACCTCCCCGAAACACCTCAACTTGTTCCCCCGCAGGTCCAGCCCGAACACCTCCACCCTCATCTTGTCGTTCAACAGCCATCTGGTCCAGTTGTCAATCTCGTTGTCCTTCAAAATAAGGTAATGGACGTACATGCGATGATGCCCCTCGAGGAAGGCGAGCATGTCGATGCTCTTGATTTTATTCTTGGTCAAATCCACGTAAAAGAGGGGACTCTGGAAGCTCGCGAAAGCTTCGGCTGGCAGTTCTTCGATGAAGTTGTTGGCCGCAAGGAGTACAGACACCGCTGGTAGTCCTTGAAACCAGTTGGGGTCCCACGTTTGGATGTTGTTGTTGTTGATGTTGAGGGTGTGCAGGTGTCGCATGTTGTCGAAGGCGTTGCTGGTGATGAAGTGGATGTCGTTGCGAGACAAGTCTAGAGTCTCTAGGTTGAGGCCGCCGAAGACGTTGTTGTGTACGTACTTTAGTTTATTGCCTTCTAGGCTCAGATACCTAAGGCAGGGAAGGTCGGAGAAGTCCTCCGTTTTGAGACTAGAAATCGAATTGTTTGCTAGATTCAGATGGCTGATTTTGGGGTGGCTCAGGGCCTTCTTATTGAAGACCGGTAGCTTGTTGTTGCTCAAATCCAAATACAGATTCAGTCCTTCGAACGCGCCTACCGTGGCCAGAAACCCGTTTTCGACCTCTTCGATGACGTTGTCAGATAAGTCCAGCACTCGCACCGAAACGTTTTCGAACGCTCCACTTTGCAATTTCGCAATCCTGTTGTTAGATAAATACAGAAAGTTCAGTCGGGGCAGACCTCTGAAGGCCCCGGGCTCGAGCACCTCGATCCGGTTATGGGACAAATCGACGGAGCGGCCTTCGGGGAGACCCGCAAAGGTCCGATTCCGTACCCCACTAACCTCATTGTGACTAAAATCGACAACTTCCAGCCGTTTCACTTTGCCGAACAACTTTAATTTCCCGAAGACCCACGTTCTTCATACGCAACCACAATAAATTGGGGTCGTCCAACGAATCGTTGTGCAGAGTGTTGACGTTTCCAGTCACCACGACAGCGGTGCCGTCGTCGGTGCGGTTCTTCGGGTACCAGTCGGTGAGTTTGCCGGTGGAATTCCATAGGACTGTTATGTTTTCGTAGCCACAAGAGCAGGCAGTGAGGTAGAGAGCCAAGACGAGAGGAATTTGGTACATGACGCGCCGACCGTTGGGCGAATACTGTTCTTTGAGATAACGTTCGTGGTGACATTTGAACTTGGAGATAAGGTTGTTGTGATTGCAGTGGACACAAGATTCGAAGATTATCGGAGCTGCAATGACCTGTTCTGGTTGGCCAAGTAATTTTACTACCATTACGGTTATGTTTACAATAAGTTTAAGGTTGCGTTTATTCAAACCTGGAAAACATGCAAGATGAAAAATCTTTACGCCTACGTTTGCGGTAACGGTTACGTTTACATTCTTATGATGTTTATAAAACAAGATACATAATATAGTGATATCAATACCAAAATCTGAAAAATCGACGAATGACGTCTTTTATCGATTGTCAGAATATCCCTATATTGTTAGATTCTGCTTTTAAAAATTGAAAGTCAAATATGGTTGTCTTTCCAATACTATTTAGTCAATCAGTCAACTGTGGATGCGGCGGCCCACCCGCCCACCGCATTCACATGTGTTGCCATAAACCATATGGTTTTTAGTAACAAAGAAGAACTGTGCAATACAAGAAACGGAATGTGGATGCAATAGGAAAATGGTTGTTATTCCGAAACGGTTTGTCAACCATTCAGTCCAAATATAAATTTGAGTATATGTTTTGGTGTAAATTTCAATTTGGATTGATTTTCTTTGCTGGTATAGGTCTCTTTGGGACTAAAAATCGTATGTCTCTGGCACTATTTGTGAGTGCGGTGGGCGGGTGGGCCGCCCTGTTCACTATACTTATCGACTGACTAAATGTATGAGAAATGACAACCATTTATTGACTACTTTTTTCATTTTAATTAGAAACCATTCTCATTTTTTTATCTGTTTTTAAAAATTGAAAAGATTCGGGACTAAATTTTAATTGCCAACTGCTAATCTGGTCATCGATGAATGATAATCGACGGACTTACTATTTCGTTATCAAGAGTTATTATCGATTTATGCAGCTCTCTCAATATCATAATGTAAAAAATTGTAAAAAGACGAGATTTTGTCATCAACGAATGACACGGTCTTTGTCGATTGTCAGAATATCTTTATATTCGATGTAATCGTTTTAATTGACGAACGACAAGCGTCAGTTACCGTTATATGAACAATTGTAAAAAATCCAGATTTTGTAATCAACAAATGACATGGGTCTTAACGATTGTCAGAATATCTCTATATTGTCAGATTCTGAGAAATTTGGGAAATGAAACAAATGTATTTGAGACACGTGAGACTTGAGAAATTGGAAAATTTGAGGCCTTTGGAGTTGAGACATTTAAAGATAATCTGAGAATCTTGAAAAAGTTGAAACACATGGAGAATTGAAGGAACCTAAAAGTTGAGAAATTTGAGATACCTAGAAATATTTAAAGAATGTTAAGATATCTTAAGATCTTGGGAAACCTGAGGAATTCCGAACAAAATTGAAATTGAGAAATAAAAGTATCTGAAAAACTGAATATATTTTGAAAAATGTTGAGACACAAGGAACTTGAGAAACATGACAAAATTGAGAAGCAAAAAAACAATTTGCTAAAGAATTTGAGACACGAAATAAATTTGGTAAATGTTGAGACACCAAAAGAAACTTGAGGATTCTGAGAAATTTGGGAAATGAAACAAAAGTATTTGAGACACCTGAGACTTGAAAAATATGAAAATTTGAAGCCTTTGGAGTTGAGACATTTAAAGAACCAAATGAGATTGAAATTGAGATATCTGAGAATCTTCAAAAAGTTGAAACACATGGAGAATTGAAGGAACCTAAAAGTTGAGAAATTTGAGATACCTAGAAATATTTAAAGAATCTTAAGATATCTTAAAATCTTGGGATGCCTGAGGAATTCCGAGCAATATTGAAATTGAGAAATCAAAGAATCTGAAAAACTGAATATATTTTGAAAAATGTTGAGACAGAAGAAACTTGAGAAACATGACAAAATTGAGAAGCAAAAAATACAATTTGCTAAAGAATTTGAGACACGAAATAAATTTGGTAAATGTTGAGACACGAAAAGAAACTTGAGGATTCTGAGAAATTTGGGAAATGAAACAAATGTATTTGAGACATCTGAGACTTGAGAAATTGGAAAATTTGAGGTCTTTGGAGTTGAGACATTTAAAAAACCAAATGAGATTGAAATTGAGATATCTGAGAATCTTGAAAAAGTTGAAACACATAAAAAATTGGGAAATCTGAGATACCTAGAAATATTTAAAGAATCTTAAGATATCTCAAAATCTTGGGAAGCCTGAGGAATTCCGAACAATATTGAAATTGAGAAATCAAAGAATCTGAAAAACTGAATATATTTTGAAAAATGTTGAGACAGAAGAAACTTGAGAAACATGACAAAATTGAGAAGCAAAAAAAACAATTTGCTAAAGAATTTGAGACACGAAATAAATTTGGTAAATGTTGAGACACCAAAAGAAACTTGAGGATTCTGAGAAATTTGGGAAATGAAACAAATGTATTTGAGACATCTGAGACTTGAGAAATTGGAAAATTTGAGGTCTTTGGAGTTGAGACATTTAAAAAACCAAATGAGATTGAAATTGAGATATCTGAGAATCTTGAAAAAGTTGAAACACATAAAAAATTGGGAAATCTGAGATACCTAGAAATATTTAAAGAATCTTAAGATATCTCAAAATCTTGGGAAGCCTGAGGAATTCCGAACAATATTGAAATTGAGAAATCAAAACAATCTGAAAAACTGAATATATTTTGAAAAATGTTGAGACAGAAGAAACTTGAGAAACATGACAGAATTGAGAAGCAAAAAAAAACAATTTGCTAAAGAATTTGAGACACGAAATAAATTTGGTAAGCGTTGAGACACCAAAAAAAACTTGAGGATTCTGAGAAATTTGGGAAATGAAACAAATGTATTTGAGACACCTGAGACTTGAGAAATTGGTAAATTTGAGGTCTTTGGAGTTGAGACATTTAAAAAACCAAATGAGATTGAAATTGAGATATCTGAGAATCTTGAAAAAGTTGAAACACATAAAAAATTGGGAAATCTGAGATACCTAGAAATATTTAAAGAATCTTAAGATATCTCAAAATCTTGGGAAGCCTGAGGAATTCCGAACAATATTGAAATTGAGAAATCAAAGAATCTGAAAAACTGAATATATTTTGAAAAATGTTAAATTGAGATATCTGAGAATCTTGAAAAAGTTGAAACACATAAAAAATTGGGAAATCTGAGATACCTAGAAATATTTAAAGAATCTTAAGATATCTCAAAATCTTGGGAAGCCTGAGGAATTCCGAACAATAGTGAAATTGAGAAATCAAAGAATCTGAAAAACTGAATATATTTTGAAAAATCTTGAGACAGAAGAAACTTGAGAAACATGACAGAATTGAGAAGCAAAAAAAAACAATTTGCTAAAGAATTTGAGACACGAAATAAATTTGGTAAGCGTTGAGACACCAAAAAAAACTTGAGGATTCTGAGAAATTTGGGAAATGAAACAAATGTATTTGAGACACCTGAGACTTGAGAAATTGGTAAATTTGAGGTCTTTGGAGTTGAGACATTTAAAAAACCAAATGAGATTGAAATTGAGATATCTGAGAATCTTGAAAAAGTTGAAACACATAAAAAATTGGGAAATCTGAGATACCTAGAAATATTTAAAGAATCTTAAGATATCTCAAAATCTTGGGAAGTCTGAGGAATTCCGAACAATATTGAAATTGGGAAATCAAAGAATCTGAAAAACTGAATATATTTTGAAAAATGTTGAGACACAAGAAACTTGAGAAACATGACAAAATTGAGAAGCAATAAAAACAATTTGCTAAAGAATTTGAGACACGAAATAAATTTGGTAAATGTTGAGACACCAAAAGAAACTTGAGGATTCTGAGAAATTTGGGAAATGAAACAAATGTATTTGAGACATCTGAGACTTGAGAAATTGGAAAATTTGAGGCCTTTGGAGTTGAGACATTTAAAAAACCAAATGAGATTGAAATTGAGATATCTGAGAATCTTGAAAAAGTTGAAACACATGGAAAATTGAAGGAACCTAAAAGTTGAGAAATTTGAAATACCTAGAAATATTTAAAGAATCTTAAGATATCTTAAAATCTTGGGAAGCCTGAGGAATTCCGAGCCATATTGAAATTGAGAAATCAAAACAATCTGAAAAACTGAATATATTTTGAAAAATGTTGAGACAGAAGAAACTTGAGAAACATGACAGAATTGAGAAGCAAAAAAAAACAATTTGCTAAAGAATTTGAGACACGAAATAAATTTGGTAAGCGTTGAGACACCAAAAAAAACTTGAGGATTCTGAGAAATTTGGGAAATGAAACAAATGTATTTGAGACACCTGAGACTTGAGACCTTTAAAGAACCAAATGAGATTGAAATTGAGATATCTGAGAATCTTGAAAAAGTTGAAACACATGGAAAATTGAAGGAACCTAAAAGTTGAGAAATTTGAGATACCTAGAAATATTTAAAGAATCTTAAGATATCTTAAAATCTTGGGAAGCCTGAGGAAGTCCGAGCCATATTGAAATTGAGAAATCAAAGAATCTGAAAAACTGAATATATTTTGAAAAATGTTGAGACACAAGAAAATTGAGAAACTTGACAAAATTTAGAAGCAAAAAAAAAACAATTTGCTAAAGAATTTGAGACACGAAATAAATTTGGTGAATGTCGAGACAAAAAAAGAAACTGGAGGATTCTGAGAAATTTGGGAAATGAAACAAATGTATTTGAGACACCTGATGAGACTTGAGACATTGGAAAATTTGAGGACTTTGGAGTTGAGACGTTTAAAGAACCAAATGAGATATCTGAGAATCTTGAAAAAGTTGAAACACATGGAAAATTGAAGGAACCTAAAAGTTGAGAAATTTGAGATACCTAGAAATATTTAAAGAATCTTAAGATATCTTAAAATCTTGGGAAGCCTGAGGAAGTCCGAGCCATATTGAAATTGAGAAATCAAAGAATCTGAAAAACTGAATATATTTTGAAAAATGTTGAGACACAAGAAAATTGAGAAACTTGACAAAATTTAGAAGCAAAAAAAAACAATTTGCTAAAGAATTTGAGACACGAAATAAATTTGGTGAATGTCGAGACAAAAAAAGAAACTGGAGGATTCTGAGAAATTTGGGAAATGAAACAAATGTATTTGAGACACCTGATGAGACTTGAGACATTGGAAAATTTGAGGACTTTGGAGTTGAGACGTTTAAAGAACCAAATGAGATATCTGAGAATCTTGAAAAAGTTGAAACACATGGAAAATTGAAGGAACCTAAAAATTGAGAAATTTGAAACACCTAGAAATATTTAAAGAATCTTAAGATATCTTAAAATCTTGGGATGCCTGAGGAATTCCGAACAATATTGAAATTGAGAAATCAAAGAATCTGAAAAACTGAATATATTTTGAAAAATGTTGAGACAGAAGAAACTTGAGAAACATGACAAAATTGAGAAGCAAAAAAAACAATTTGCTAAAGAATTTGAGACACGAAATAAATTTGGTAAATGTTGAGACACCAAAAGAAACTTGAGGATTCTGAGAAATTTGGGAAATGAAACAAATGTATTTGAGACATCTGAGACTTGAGAAATTGGAAAATTTGAGGTCTTTGGAGTTGAGACATTTAAAAAACCAAATGAGATTGAAATTGAGATATCTGAGAATCTTGAAAAAGTTGAAACACATGAAAAATTGGGAAATCTGAGATACCTAGAAATATTTAAAGAATCTTAAGATATCTTAAAATCTTGGGAAGCCTGAGGAATTCCGAACATTGAAATTGAGAAATTAAAGAATCTGATAAAATGAATATATTTTGAAAATGTTGAGACACAAGAAACTTGAGAAACATGACAAAATTGAGAAGCAAATAAAACAATTTGCTAAAGAATTTGAGACACGAAATAAATTTGGTAAATGTTGAGACACCAAAAGAAACTTGAGGATTCTGAGAAATTTGGGAAATGAAACAAATGTATTTGAGACACCTGAGACTTGAGACCTTTAAAGAACCAAATGAGATTGAAATTGAGATATCTGAGAATCTTGAAAAAGTTGAAACACATGGAAAATTGAAGGAACCTAAAAGTTGAGAAATTTGAAATACCTAGAAATATTTAAAGAATCTTAAGATATCTTAAAATCTTGGGAAGCCTGAGGAATTCCGAGCCATATTGAAATTGAGAAATCAAAACAATCTGAAAAACTGAATATATTTTGAAAAATGTTGAGACAGAAGAAACTTGAGAAACATGACAGAATTGAGAAGCAAAAAAAAACAATTTGCTAAAGAATTTGAGACACGAAATAAATTTGGTAAGCGTTGAGACACCAAAAAAAACTTGAGGATTCTGAGAAATTTGGGAAATGAAACAAATGTATTTGAGACACCTGAGACTTGAGACCTTTAAAGAACCAAATGAGATTGAAATTGAGATATCTGAGAATCTTGAAAAAGTTGAAACACATGGAAAATTGAAGGAACCTAAAAGTTGAGAAATTTGAGATACCTAGAAATATTTAAAGAATCTTAAGATATCTTAAAATCTTGGGAAGCCTGAGGAAGTCCGAGCCATATTGAAATTGAGAAATCAAAGAATCTGAAAAACTGAATATATTTTGAAAAATGTTGAGACACAAGAAAATTGAGAAACTTGACAAAATTTAGAAGCAAAAAAAAAACAATTTGCTAAAGAATTTGAGACACGAAATAAATTTGGTGAATGTCGAGACAAAAAAAGAAACTGGAGGATTCTGAGAAATTTGGGAAATGAAACAAATGTATTTGAGACACCTGATGAGACTTGAGACATTGGAAAATTTGAGGACTTTGGAGTTGAGACGTTTAAAGAACCAAATGAGATATCTGAGAATCTTGAAAAAGTTGAAACACATGGAAAATTGAAGGAACCTAAAAGTTGAGAAATTTGAGATACCTAGAAATATTTAAAGAATCTTAAGATATCTTAAAATCTTGGGAAGCCTGAGGAAGTCCGAGCCATATTGAAATTGAGAAATCAAAGAATCTGAAAAACTGAATATATTTTGAAAAATGTTGAGACACAAGAAAATTGAGAAACTTGACAAAATTTAGAAGCAAAAAAAAACAATTTGCTAAAGAATTTGAGACACGAAATAAATTTGGTGAATGTCGAGACAAAAAAAGAAACTGGAGGATTCTGAGAAATTTGGGAAATGAAACAAATGTATTTGAGACACCTGATGAGACTTGAGACATTGGAAAATTTGAGGACTTTGGAGTTGAGACGTTTAAAGAACCAAATGAGATATCTGAGAATCTTGAAAAAGTTGAAACACATGGAAAATTGAAGGAACCTAAAAATTGAGAAATTTGAAACACCTAGAAATATTTAAAGAATCTTAAGATATCTTAAAATCTTGGGATGCCTGAGGAATTCCGAACAATATTGAAATTGAGAAATCAAAGAATCTGAAAAACTGAATATATTTTGAAAAATGTTGAGACAGAAGAAACTTGAGAAACATGACAAAATTGAGAAGCAAAAAAAACAATTTGCTAAAGAATTTGAGACACGAAATAAATTTGGTAAATGTTGAGACACCAAAAGAAACTTGAGGATTCTGAGAAATTTGGGAAATGAAACAAATGTATTTGAGACATCTGAGACTTGAGAAATTGGAAAATTTGAGGTCTTTGGAGTTGAGACATTTAAAAAACCAAATGAGATTGAAATTGAGATATCTGAGAATCTTGAAAAAGTTGAAACACATGAAAAATTGGGAAATCTGAGATACCTAGAAATATTTAAAGAATCTTAAGATATCTTAAAATCTTGGGAAGCCTGAGGAATTCCGAACATTGAAATTGAGAAATTAAAGAATCTGATAAAATGAATATATTTTGAAAATGTTGAGACACAAGAAACTTGAGAAACATGACAAAATTGAGAAGCAAATAAAACAATTTGCTAAAGAATTTGAGACACGAAATAAATTTGGTAAATGTTGAGACACCAAAAGAAACTTGAGGATTCTGAGAAATTTGGGAAATGAAACAAATGTATTTGAGACACCTGAGACTTGAGACCTTTAAAGAACCAAATGAGATTGAAATTGAGATATCTGAGAATCTTGAAAAAGTTGAAACACATGGAAAATTGAAGGAACCTAAAAGTTGAGAAATTTGAGATACCTAGAAATATTTAAAGAATCTTAAGATATCTTAAAATCTTGGGAAGCCTGAGGAAGTCCGAGCCATATTGAAATTGAGAAATCAAAGAATCTGAAAAACTGAATATATTTTGAAAAATGTTGAGACACAAGAAAATTGAGAAACTTGACAAAATTTAGAAGCAAAAAAAACAATTTGCTAAAGAATTTGAGACACGAAATAAATTTGGTGAATGTCGAGACAAAAAAAGAAACTGGAGGATTCTGAGAAATTTGGGAAATGAAACAAATGTATTTGAGACACCTGATGAGACTTGAGACATTGGAAAATTTGAGGACTTTGGAGTTGAGACGTTTAAAGAACCAAATGAGATATCTGAGAATCTTGAAAAAGTTGAAACACATGGAAAATTGAAGGAACCTAAAAATTGAGAAATTTGAAACACCTAGAAATATTTAAAGAACCTTAAGATATCTTAAAATCTTGGGATGCCTGAGGAATTCCGAACAATATTGAAATTGAGAAATCAAAGAATCTGAAAAACTGAATATATTTTGAAAAATGTTGAGACAGAAGAAACTTGAGAAACATGACAAAATTGAGAAGCAAAAAAAACAATTTGCTAAAGAATTTGAGACACGAAATAGATTTGGTAAATGTTGAGACACCAAAAGAAACTTGAGGATTCTGAGAAATTTGGGAAATTAAACAAATGTATTTGAGACACCTGAGACTGGAGAAATTGGAAAATTTGAGGCCTTTGGAGTTGAGACATTTAAAAAACCAAATGAGATTGAAATTGAGATATCTGAGAATCTTGAAAAAGTTGAAACACGTAAAAAATTGGGAAATCTGAGATACCTAGAAATATTTAAAGAATCTTAAGATATCTCAAAATCTTGGGAAGCCTGAGGAATTCCGAACAATATTGAAATTGAGAAATCAAAGAATCTGAAAAACTGAATATATTTTGAAAAATGTTGAGACAGAAGAAACTTGAGAAACATGACAAAATTGAGAAGCAAAAAAAACAATTTGCTAAAGAATTTGAGACACGAAATAAATTTGGTAAATGTTGAGACACGAAAAGAAACTTGAGGATTCTGAGAAATTTGGGAAATGAAACAAATGTATTTGAGACATCTGAGACTTGAGAAATTGGAAAATTTGAGGTCTTTGGAGTTGAGACATTTAAAAAACCAAATGAGATTGAAATTGAGATATCTGAGAATCTTGAAAAAGTTGAAACACATGAAAAATTGGGAAATCTGGGATACCTAGAAATATTTAAAGAATCTTAAGATATCTTAAAATCTTGGGAAGCCTGAGGAATTCCGAACATTGAAATTGAGAAATTAAAGAATCTGATAAAATGAATATATTTTGAAAATGTTGAGACACAAGAAACTTGAGAAACATGACAAAATTGAGAAGCAAATAAAACAATTTGCTAAAGAATTTGAGACACGAAATAAATTTGGTAAATGTTGAGACACCAAAATAAACTTGAGGATTCTGAGAAATTTGGGAAATGAAACAAATGTATTTGAGACACCTGAGACTTGAGACCTTTAAAGAACCAAATGAGATTGAAATTGAGATATCTGAGAATCTTGAAAAAGTTGAAACACATGGAAAATTGAAGGAACCTAAAAGTTGAGAAATTTGAGATACCTAGAAATATTTAAAGAATCTTAAGATATCTTAAAATCTTGGGAAGCCTGAGGAAGTCCGAACAATATTGAAATTGAGAAATCAAAGAATCTGAAAAACTGAATATATTTTGAAAAATGTTGAGACACAAGAAAATTGAGAAACTTGACAAAATTTAGAAGCAAAAAAAAAAACAATTTGCTAAAGAATTTGAGACACGAAATAAATTTGGTAAATGTCGAGACAAAAAAAGAAACTGGAGGATTCTGAGAAATTTGGGAAATGAAACAAATGTATTTGAGACACCTGATGAGACTTGAGACATTGGAAAATTTGAGGACTTTGGAGTTGAGACGTTTAAAGAACCAAATGAGATATCTGAGAATCTTGAAAAAGTTGAAACACATGGAAAATTGAAGGAACCTAAAAATTGAGAAATTTGAAACACCTAGAAATATTTAAAGAATCTTAAGATATCTTAAAATCTTGGGAAGTCTGAGGAATTCCGAACAATATTGAAATTGGGAAATCAAAGAATCTGAAAAACTGAATATATTTTGAAAAATGTTGAGACACAAGAAACTTGAGAAACATGACAAAATTGAGAAGCAATAAAACAATTTGCTAAAGAATTTGAGACACGAAATAAATTTGGTAAATGTCGAGACAAAAAAAGAAACTGGAGGATTCTGAGAAATTTGGGAAATGAAACAAATGTATTTGAGACACCTGATGAGACTTGAGACATTGGAAAATTTGAGGCCTTTGGAGTTGAGACATTTAAAAAACCAAATGAGATTGAAATTGAGATATCTGAGAATCTTGAAAAAGTTGAAACACATAAAAAATTGAGAAATCTGAGATACCTAGAAATATTTAAAGAATCTTAAGATATCTCAAAATCTTGGGAAGCCTGAGGAATTCCGAACAATATTGAAATTGAGAAATCAAAGAATCTGAAAAACTGAATATATTTTGAAAAATGTTGAGACAGAAGAAACTTGAGAAACATGACAGAATTGAGAAGCAAAAAAAAAACAATTTGCTAAAGAATTTGAGACACGAAATAAATTTGGTAAGCGTTGAGACACCAAAAAAAAACTTGAGGATTCTGAGAAATTTGGGAAATGAAACAAATGTATTTGAGACACCTGAGACTTGAGAAATTGGTAAATTTGAGGTCTTTGGAGTTGAGACATTTAAAAAACCAAATGAGATTGAAATTGAGATATCTGAGAATCTTGAAAAAGTTGAAACACATAAAAAATTGGGAAATCTGAGATACCTAGAAATATTTAAAGAATCTTAAGATATCTTAAAATCTTGGGAAGTCTGAGGAATTCCGAACAATATTGAAATTGAGAAATCAAAGAATCTGAAAAACTGAATATATTTTGAAAAATGTTGAGACAGAAGAAACTTGAGAAACATGACAAAATTGAGAAGCAAAAAAAACAATTTGCTAAAGAATTTGAGACACGAAATAAATTTGGTAAATGTTGAGACACGAAAAGAAACTTGAGGATTCTGAGAAATTTGGGAAATGAAACAAATGTATTTGAGACACCTGAGACTTGAGAAATTGGAAAATTTGAGGTCTTTGGAGTTGAGACATTTAAAAAACCAAATGAGATTGAAATTGAGATATCTGAGAATCTTGAAAAAGTTGAAACACATAAAAAATTGGGAAATCTGAGATACCTAGAAATATTTAAAGAATCTTAAGATATCTTAAAATCTTGGGAAGTCTGAGGAATTCCGAACAATATTGAAATTGAGAAATCAAAGAATCTGAAAAACTGAATATATTTTGAAAAATGTTGAGACAGAAGAAACTTGAGAAACATGACAAAATTGAGAAGCAAAAAAAACAATTTGCTAAAGAATTTGAGACACGAAATAAATTTGGTAAATGTTGAGACACGAAAAGAAACTTGAGGATTCTGAGAAATTTGGGAAATGAAACAAATGTATTTGAGACATCTGAGACTTGAGAAATTGGAAAATTTGAGGTCTTTGGAGTTGAGACATTTAAAAAACCAAATGAGATTGAAATTGAGATATCTGAGAATCTTGAAAAAGTTGAAACACATGAATAATTGGGAAATCTGAGATACCTAGAAATATTTAAAGAATCTTAAGATATCTTAAAATCTTGGGAAGCCTGAGGAATTCCGAACATTGAAATTGAGAAATTAAAGAATCTGATAAAATGAATATATTTTGAAAAATGTTGAGACAGAAGAAACTTGAGAAACATGACAAAATTGAGAAGCAAAAAAAACAATTTGCTAAAGAATTTGAGACACGAAATAAATTTGGTAAATGTTGAGACACCAAAAGAAACTTGAGGATTCTGAGAAATTTGGGAAATGAAACAAATGTATTTGAGACACCTGAGACTTGAGACCTTTAAAGAACCAAATGAGATTGAAATTGAGATATCTGAGAATTTTGAAAAAGTTGAAACACATGGAAAATTGAAGGAACCTAAAAGTTGAGAAATTTGAAACACCTAGAAATATTTAAAGAATCTTAAGATATCTTAAAATCTTGGGAAGTCTGAGGAATTCCGAACAATATTGAAATTGAGAAATCAAAGAATCTGAAAAACTGAATATATTTTGAAAAATGTTGAGACACAAGAGAATTGAGAAACTTGACAAAATTTAGAAGCAAAAAAAAACAATTTGCTAAAGAATTTGAGACACGAAATAAATTTGGTAAATGTCGAGACAAAAAAAGAAACTGGAGGATTCTTAGAAATTTGGGAAATGAAACAAATGTATTTGAGACACCTGATGAGACTTGAGACATTGGAAAATTTGAGGACTTTGGAGTTGAGACGTTTAAAGAACCAAATGAGATATCTGAGAATCTTGAAAAAGTTGAAACACATGGAAAATTGAAGGAACCTAAAAATTGAGAAATTTGAAACACCTAGAAATATTTAAAGAATCTTAAGATATCTTAAAATCTTGGGAAGTCTGAGGAATTCCGAACAATATTGAAATTGGGAAATCAAAGAATCTGAAAAACTGAATATATTTTGAAAAATGTTGAGACACAAGAAACTTGAGAAACATGACAAAATTGAGAAGCAATAGAAACAATTTGCTAAAGAATTTGAGACACGAAATAAATTTGGTAAATGTTGAGACACCAAAAGAAACTTGAGGATTCTGAGAAATTTGGGAAATGAAACAAATGTATTTGAGACATCTGAGACTTGAGAAATTGGAAAATTTGAGGCCTTTGGAGTTGAGACATTTAAAAAACCAAATGAGATTGAAATTGAGATATCTGAGAATCTTGAAAAAGTTGAAACACATGGAAAATTGAAGGAACCTAAAAGTTGAGAAATTTGAAATACCTAGAAATATTTAAAGAATCTTAAGATATCTTAAAATCTTGGGAAGCCTGAGGAATTCCGAGCCATATTGAAATTGAGAAATCAAAACAATCTGAAAAACTGAATATATTTTGAAAAATGTTGAGACAGAAGAAACTTGAGAAACATGACAGAATTGAGAAGCAAAAAAAAACAATTTGCTAAAGAATTTGAGACACGAAATAAATTTGGTAAGCGTTGAGACACCAAAAAAAACTTGAGGATTCTGAGAAATTTGGGAAATGAAACAAATGTATTTGAGACACCTGAGACTTGAGAAATTGGTAAATTTGAGGTCTTTGGAGTTGAGACATTTAAAAAACCAAATGAGATTGAAATTGAGATATCTGAGAATCTTGAAAAAGTTGAAACACATAAAAAATTGGGAAATCTGAGATACCTAGAAATATTTAAAGAATCTTAAGATATCTTAAAATATTGGGAAGCCTGAGGAATTCCGAACAATATTGAAATTGAGAAATCAAAGAATCTGAAAAACTGAATATATTTTGAAAAATATTGAGACACAAAAAACTTGAGAAACATGACAAAATTGAGAAGCAAAAAAAATAATTTGCTAAAAAATTTGATACACGAAATAAATTTGGTAAATGTTGAGACACCAAAAGAAAATTGAGGATTCTGAGAAATTTGGGAAATGAAACAAATGTATTTGAGACACCTGAGACTGGAGAAACTGGAAAATTTGAGGCCTTTGGAGTTGAGACATTTAAAGAACCAAATGAGATTGAAATTGAGATATCTGAGAATCTTGAAAAAGTTGAAACACATGGAAAATTGAAGGAACCTAAAAATTGAGAAATTTGAGATACCTAGAAATATTTAAAGAATCTTAAGATATCTTAAAATCCTAGGAAGCCTGAGGAATTCCGAACAATATTGAAATTGAGAAATCAAAGAATCTGAAAAACTGAATATATTTTGAAAAATGTTGAGACACAAGAAACTTGAGAAACATGACAAAATTGAGAAGCCAAAAAAACAATTTGCTAAAGAATTTGAGACACGAAATAAATTTGGTAAATTTTGAGACACCAAAAAAAACTTGAGGATTCTGAGAAATTTGGGAAATAAAACAACTGTATTTGAGACACCTTGAGACTTGAGAAATTGGAAAATTTGAGGACTTTGGAGTTGAGACGTTTAAAGAACCAAATGAGATATCTGAGAATCTTGAAAAAGTTGAAACCCATGGAAAATTGAAGGAACATAAAAGTTGAGAAATTTGAGGTACCTAGAAATATTTAAAGAATCTTAAGATATCTTAAAATCTTGGGAAGCCTGAGGAATTCCGAACATTGAAATTGAGAAATCAAAGAATCTGATAAACTCAATATATTTTGAAAAATGTTGAGACACAAGAAACTTGAGAAACATGACAAAATTGGGAAGCAAAAAAAAAACAATTTGCTAAAGAATTTGAGACACGAAATAAATTTGGTAAATGTTGAGACACCAAAAGAAACTTGAGGAGTCTGAGAAATTTGGGAAATGAAACAAATGTATTTGAGACACCTGAGACTTGAGGAGTTGGAAAATTTGAGGCCTTTGGAGTTGAGACATTTAAAGAACCAAGTGAGATTGAAATTGAGATATCTGCAAGTCTTGAAAAAGTTGAAACACATGGAAAATTGAAGGGACCTAAAAATTGAGACTTGAGAAATATAGAAATATTTGAAGAATGTTGAGATATCTGAAAATGTTAGCTTAGGAGTTCGAACAATATTGAGACATTTAAGAAATTTGAGAAACCTCCGAAACCAAGGAAATTTGAAGCTGGCACACCTAAGGAATTTTGAATAAATTGAGAAAGGAACTTGAGAAACAAAAGCAATTTAAATCAGTTGAGACACTTGAAAAACTTGACAAATTGAAATAATTCGGACCTTGAATAAATTGAGATACATGACAGTTTGTAAGACACAAGGAACTTGAGAACCATGACAAAATTGAGAAATAAAAAAAAAGTTGAAAAAGAATTTTAGAGGAAAGAAATTTGGAACATGTTGAGACACCCAAGCTCAAATATTGAAGTGAAAGTTTATTAGGATCGTAATGTCGTTTCATGCAGTGTGGAAATAGCTATGTTTGAAAAAAGTGTTTATTGCAGGAGACGTGCGATGTGTTGCACACAACATTTTTTCCACGGTTATGCTCTTTTCTGGAGAAATTCTCACATTACCAGTATATAAAAAAAATGGTAAAAAAACTTCAATTAAATGGTGTCTATTTGTCAAAATTGTTTCTCGGTGATAATAAAATTTTAAAAAGCATATTTTCCTGTTCCCATAGTCATATTACACCAACTTGTTTATCTTGTAATTAATATATCGGACGATGTAATCAAATATCCATAACCAAAACATATAAAGATAACAGATACAAACACAATAGCCTCCGTTTTATTTTTATTCCTTCTAGCTCCCCCTTCTCACCATTATCTCCGATTTTCTACCCTATCCCTTCGATTTTATCGCTTCTTTGAAATGAACTCCGACCTGGAATGCTTCAAACCCAATGTGGGACGCTTGTGTTCCGAACAAGGTATTGTCTTGACGATTCACTGGATATCAGATCGAACAATGAAAGTTTCTGCTGTGAAAGTGGGAGTACGGGGTGTTGTTTAGGGTTGGGATTTAAAGGGAGCGGTTTCAAATTCGATACTGTTGCGGAAAGTAAACACTTTTAAATTTAGTTTCACTTTCCAACGGATGCTGCGAAAGGAGGGAGCAGAAGATTGATTTTAGAGAGTTTATCATGGTAGCCACGGGGTGCTTCGATTCTTTTTAAAACTTTTTTAATTATAACGTGATGAAATTTGTACGAACAAAAGCGTAATTTATTAATTACATACACTTCTAGTTAATACTGTAAAGTTAAAGAAATTCCCAAATTCGGAGATCGTAGGATTGTAGAATTCTAAAGTTGTAAAAATAGTCCCGCCTGGACTACCCGATCCAGATCATTCAGAAGTGGGGTCAAGTTTTCACCGAACTGTCAAATGTCAGTTATTTAATTTTGTTTTCAAGGCACTCTGAGATTTCAATGACATATTCTTATTATTAATTTGGCACGCACGAATTACCAACCTGGAAAACATCATTCCTCCATAAAATGAACCTCGTCCCCAACAAATTCCCAAGGAATAATTTTATCGCTCGGAAATACCTTTACAGTCCACAAAGAACTCGATGTAACCGCTGCATTTGCATAATTTCGCATTGCCTCTTTAAGCGTCGTTTCCGTCTTTTTGTGTTTTCCGGTAATATTTTTTTCTGGAAGCCGGGATATAAAAGGAAAACGTCTCGGCGTATGGCGCGCTCTCGCGAGGTCTTGATATCTGTTGTTGAGATCGAGTGGTTCGCTTTAAATTGGAGGGAGGAAAAGTGAATCGGGAGGGAAGTGGGATAAAGTGAGTGCCTGTTATTTGTTAAAGTAAAGATGGCGTGGGAGAGGTTTAGATCTGCGATAGGGGATGGGAGGCTCGGTTCGATCAACAGGTCGATTGTATTTAAGAATTGAATTTCAAGTGTCCGATTCAATCGCAAATCTGAAGCTTCAACAACAAAATAATTAACGTTTAAAACCTTCTAGAAGATGAGCTTCTCGAGTACAGATATACGAGTGGCTCCAAGAACTGAAGAAGACTTTTTGTTGTCTTCAATGAAAGCGGAGGTCCCATAAAATTTTCTTAATTAACAATTGCCCAACTTATTTAACTTTTTCCGACGGGATCTCATTCCTTTGAGTGTTGAGAACACACCATAATTTATTCAAATTTTTGAATTAATATTCAATAATATAAAAAAAAAATATGTGACGTACTCTTTTCAGAGGCGGCGCCCGCATCCCGTTACGGCTAGCGGAACCCTATTTTCAGCGTTAAATTAAAATTATTAATAATGGAGACAGAACTATACTGAGAAGACAATCAACTGAGAAATTGATAATATCAAAAAATCAACTAATAAACTCAGCATCTGAGGAGCTGTCACAATGTAGAAGTTGCAAAACCACAACACAACTGAGTAATTGCGAAACTGGGACATTAGGAAGCTAACGATCAGACAAACTTATTGTGATCATAAATACTCAGAAATTAAGAAACTGAGACACTGAACGCTTAAACTGAGAACTGAACAGCACAGTAATCAACTGAGAAACTAATCAGCTGAAAATCCGAAGAACTACAAAGTTATAAAACTTAGTAAGAAAACAGTTGACAAGCTGAGGAGCTGTAAAAAACTGAAACTGAAAAAAATAAAACTGTTAAAAAAACTGTAAAACTGTAAAAAACTGTAAAACAAAAACTAAATGTAAAACTGTGGAACCGAAAATTGTAAAAAATTGTGAAACTGAAAAAAACTGAAACTGCAAAAAAACTGGAAAAAGCTGTGAAACTAAAACTGTAAAAAACTAAAACTACAAAAAAAAACTGTGAAACTGTAAAAAACGGTAAAACTGTGGAACCGAAGAACTTAAGGCTATCTAATTACAGAACTGTGAACCATAGAACCAAAAAAACTGTAAAACCAAAACTGTGAAACTGTTAAACTAAGAAACTGTGAAACTGTAAAACGCGGTAAAATTGTGAAAAAACTGTGAAACTGGATAATACTGTGAAACTGTAAAAAAAAACTGTAAAACTAAAGAACTGTAAAACTGTAAAAAACTGTTAAAAAAATGTATAACTAAAAACCTGTAAACTGTAAAACTAAAAAACTGTAAAACTGTAAAAAACCGTAAAATTGAAAAAAACTGTAAAACTGTAAAACTAAAAAACTGTAAAACTGTAAAAAACTGTAAAATTGAAAAAAATCGTGAAACTGAAAAAAAAAACTGAAACTGTAAAAAGACTGCAAAACTAAAAAGCTGCGAAACTAAAAAAAAATAAATTGTAATAAACTGAAACTGTAAAAAAATGTATAACTAAAAAACAGTAAAGCTAAAAAAACTGTAAACTGTAAAAAAACTAAAACTGAAAAAAACAAAAAAAAAATTTGAAACCTTAAGAAAACAGTGAAACTGTAGAAAACTGTAGAACTAAAAAAACTAAAAATACTAAAAAACGGTCAAACTGTAAAACTGTGGAACTTAAGGCTATCTAATTACAGAACTGTCAACTGTAGAACCAAAAAAATACTGTAAAACCAAAACTGTGAAACTGTAAAAAACTGTAAAACTGTAGAAAACTAAAACTAAAAAAACAAAACCAAAACTGTGAAAAGGTAAAAAAACTGTGATACTGTAAAAAACTGTGAAACTGTAAAAAGCTATGAAACTGAAAAAGATTAAATTGTAAAAAACTGTGAAAATGTAAAAAACTAAAATTGAAAACAATCGTGAAACTGAAAAAAACTGAAACTGTAAAAAAACTGCAAAACTGTAAAAAGCTGCGAAACTAAAAAAAATAAATTGTAATAAACTGAAACTGTAAAAACTAAAACTGTTAAAAAAATTAAAACTAAAAAAATGTATAACTAAAAAAACACTAAGGCTAAAAAAAACTGTAAAACAACTAAAACTGGAAAAAAAACAAAACCAAAAATGCGAAACCTTAAAAAAACAGTGAAACTGTAGAAAACTGTAAAACTAAAAAAACTAAAAATACTAAAAAACGGTCAAACTGTAAAACTGTGGAACCAAAGAACTTAAGGTTATCTAATTACAGAACTGTCAACTGTAGAACCAAAAAAATACTGTAAAACCAAAACTGTGAAACTGTAAAAAACTGTAAAACTGTAGAAAACCAAAACTAAAAAAACAAAACCAAAACTGTGAAAAGGTAAGAAAACTGTGATACTGTAAAAAACTGTGAAACTGTAAAAAGCTATGAAACTGAAAAAGATTAAATTGTAAAAAACTGTGAAAATGTAAAAAACTAAAATTGAAAACAATCGTGAAACTGAAAAAAACTGAAACTGTAAAAAAACTGCAAAACTGTAAAAAGCTGCGAAATTAAAAAAAATAAATTGTAATAAACTGAAACTGTAAAAACTAAAACTGTTAAAAAAATTAAAACTAAAAAAATGTATAACTAAAAAAACACTAAGGCTAAAAAAAACTGTAAAACTGTAAAAAAACTAAAACTGAAAAAAAAAACAAAACCAAAAATGCGAAACCTTAAAAAAACAGTGAAACTGTAGAAAACTGTAAAACTAAAAAAACTAAAAATACTAAAAAACGGTCAAACTGTAAAACTGTGGAACCAAAGAACTTAAGGTTATCTAATTACAGAACTGTCAACTGTAAAACCAAAAAAAAACTGTAAAACCAAAACTGTGAAACTGAAAACTGCGAAACTAAAAAACTGTAAAACTGTAGAAAACTAAAACTAAAAAAAAAAACCAAAACTGTGAAAAGGTAAGAAAACTGTGATACTGTAAAACTGTGAAAGTGTAAAAAAAACAAACTAGAAAACTGTAAAACTGTAAAAAACTGTAAAGATGTAAAAACCATAAAACTAAAAAACTGTGAAACCAAAGAAACTGTAAAACTGTAAAACTATGGAACCGAAGAACTTAAGGATATCTAATTACAAAACTGTCAACCATAGAACCAAAAAAAAACTGTAAAACTAAAACTGTGAAACTGTGAAACTGTAAAACTCTAAGAAACTGAAACTGTAAAAAACTGAAACTGGATAATACTGTGAAACTGTAAAAAATCTGTAAAACTGTAAAGAACTGAAACTGTAAAAAACTCTGAAACTGTAAAAAGCTGTGAAACTAAAAAAGATGTAAAACCAAAACTGTGAAACTGAAAACTGTGAAACTAAAAAACTGTAAAACTGTAGCAAACTAAAACTAAAAAAACAAAACCAAAACTGTGAAAAGGTAAGAAAACTGTGATACTGTAAAACTGTGAAAGTGTAAAAAAAAACTAGAAAACTGTAAAACTGTAAAAAACTGTAAAGATGTAAAAAACTGTAAAACTAAAAAAAACTGTAAAACTGTAAAAAACTGTAAAACTGAAAAACAGTAGAACTAAAAAAAAACTGTAAAACTGGAAAAAACTAAAACTAAAACAAGCAAAACCAAAACTGTGAAACCGTACAAAAAAACTGTGAAACTGTAGAAAACTGTAAAACTATAAGAAACTGGAAAGCTGTAAAAACCATAAAACGAAAAAACTGTAAAACCAAAGAAACTGTAAAACTGTAAAACTATGGAACCGAAGAACTTAAGGCTATCTAATTACAAAACTGTCAACCATAGAACCAAAAAAAACTGTAAAACTAAAACTGTGAAACTGTAAAACTCTAAGAAACTGAAACTGTAAAAAACGGTAAAATTGTAAAAAACTTAAACTGGATAATACTGTGAAACTGTAAAAAATCTGTAAAACTGTAAAAAACTGAAACTGAAAAATCTGTGAAACTGTAAAAAGCTGTGAATCTAAAAAAATTTAAAAAACTAAATTTGTAAAAAACTAAAACTATTAAAAAACTGTAAAACTGTAAAAAACAGTAAAACTAAAAAAACCTGTAAAACTGTAAAACTAAAACTGTAAAACTAAAACTGTAAAAACCTGTAGAACTAAAAAACAGTAAAACTAAAAAACAGTAAAACTAAAAAAACCAACTGTAAAACTGTAAGTAACTAAAACTAAAAAAAAAACTGTGAAACTGTAAAAAAAAATAGTGAAACTAGAAAACTGTAAAACTGTAAAAAACTGTAAAAACGGTAAAACTGTAAAACTGTGAAACCGAAGAACTTAAGGCTATCTAATTACAGAACTGTGAACCATAGAACAAAAAAAAAACTGTAAAACCAAAACTGTGAAACTGTAAAACTAAGAAACTGTGAAACTGAAAAAAACGGTAAAATTGTGAAAAAACTGTGAAACTGGATAATACTGTGAAACTGTAAAGGAAACTGTAAAACTAAAAAACTGAAACTGTAAAAAGCTATTAAACTAAAAAAAAAAATTGTAAAAAACTGTGAAAATGTAAAAAACTAAAACTGTTACGAAACTGTGAAACTGTAAAACTGTGGAACCGAAGAACTTAAGGCTATCTAATTACTGAACTGTCAACTATAGAACCAAAAAAGAACTGTAAAACCAAAACTGTGAAACTGAAAACTGTGAAACTGTAAAATTGTTAAACTGTTGCGCTGTCCAACTGTAAAATTGTAGATTTGTTAAACTGTAAAACATTATAGTTGTATATCTGAGAAACTGTAAAACTGTAAAACTGTGAAACTAAAAAACTGTAAAATTGCAGCAAACTAAAACTAAAAAAACAAAACCAAAACTGTGAAAAGGTAAGAAAACTGTGATACTGTAAAACTGTGAAAGTGTAAAAAAAAAACTAGAAAACTGTAAAACTGTAAAAAACTGTAAAGATGTAAAAAACTGTAAAACTGAAAAAACTGTAAAACTGTAAAAAACTGTAAAACTGAAAAACAGTAGAACTAAAAAAAAACTGTAAAAAACTAAAACTAAAACAAACAAAACCAAAACTGAAACTGTAGAAAACTGTAAAACTATAAGAAACTGGAAAGCTGTAAAAACCATAAAACTAAAAAACTGTAAAACCAAAAAAACTGTAAAGCTGTAAAACTATGGAACCGAAGAACTTAATGCTATCTAATTACAAAACTGTCAACCATAGAACCAAAAAAAAACTGTAAAACTAAAACTGTGAAACTGTAAAACTCTAAGAAACTGAAACTGTAAAAAACGGTAAAATTGTAAAAAACTGAAACTTTATAATACTGTGAAACTGTAATAAATCTGTAAAACTGTAAAAAACTGAAACTGTAAAAAACTGTGAAACTGTAAAAAGCTGTGAAACTAGAAAAGAATGTAAAAAACTAAAACTGTAAAAAACTAAAACTATTAAAAAACTGTAAAACTGTAAAAAACAGTAAAACTAAAAAAAAACTGTAAAACTGTAAAACTAAAACTGTAAAAACCTGTAGAACTAAAAAACAGTAAAACTAAAAAACAAACTGTAAAACTGTAAGTAAATAAAACTAAAAAAAAAACTGAAACTGTAAAAAAAAAGTGAAACTGTAGAAAACTGTAAAACTGTAAAAAACTGTAAAAACGGTAAAACTGTAAAACTGTGAAACCGAAGAACTTAAGGCTATCTAATTACAGAACTGTGAACCATAGAACAAAAAAAACTGTAAAACCAAAACTGTGAAACTGTAAACTAAGAAACTGTAAAAAACGGTAAAATTGTGAAAAAACTGTAAAACTGGATAATACTGTGAAACTGTAAAGAAAACTGTAAAACTAAAAAACTGAAACTGTAAAAAGCTATTAAACTAAAAAACTGTGAAAATGTAAAAAACTAAAACTGTTACGAAATTGTAAAACTGTAAAACTGTGGAACCGAAGAACTTAAGGCTATCTAATTACTGAACTGTCAACTATAGAACCAAAGAAGAACTGTAAAACCAAAACTGTGAAACTGAAAACTGTGAAACTGTAAAATTGTTAAACTGTTGCGCTGTCCAACTGTAAAATTGTAGATTTGTTAAACTGTAAAACATTATGGTTGTATATCTGAGAAACTGTAAAACTGTAAAACTGTAAAACTGTAAAACTGTAAAACTGTAAAACTGTAAAACTGTAAAACTGTAAAACTGTAAAACTGTAAAACTGTAAAACTGTAAAACTGTAAAACTGTAAAACTGTAAAACTGTAAAACTGTAAAACTGCAAAAAACTGAAACTAAAAAACTGTAAAATTGTAAAAAATTGTGAAACTGAAAAAACTGAAACCATAGAACAAAAAAAAACTGTAAAACCAAAACTGTGAAACTGTAAAAAACGGTAAAATTGTGAAAAAACTGTGAAACTGGATAATACTGTGAAACTGTAAAGGAAACTGTAAAACTAAAAAACTGAAACTGTAAAAAGCTATTAAACTAAAAAAAAACTAAAACTGTAAAAAACTAAAACTATTAAAAAACTGTAAAACTGTAAAAAACAGTAAAACTAAAAAAAACTGTAAAACTATAAAACTAAAACTGTAAAAACCTGTAGAACTAAAAAACAGTAAAACTAAAAAACAAACTGTAAAACTGTAAGTAAATAAAACTAAAAAAAAAACAAACTGTAAAAAAAAAAGTGAAACTGTAGAAAACTGTAAAACTGTAAAAAACTGTAAAAACGGTAAAACTGTAAAACTGTAAAACTGTGGAACCGAAGAACTTAAGACTATCTAATTACTGAACTGTCAACTATAGAACCAAAAAAGAACTGTAAAACCAAAACTGTGAAACTGAAAACTGTGAAACTGTAAAACTCTAAGAAACTGAAACTGTAAAAAACGGTAAAATTGTAAAAAACTGAAACTTTATAATACTGTGAAACTGTAATAAATCTGTAAAACTGTAAAAAACTGAAACTGTAAAAAACTGTGAAACTGTAAAAAGCTGTGAAACTAGAAAAGAATGTAAAAAACTAAAACTGTAAAAAACTAGAACTATTAAAAAACTGTAAAACTGTAAAAAACAGTAAAACTAAAAAAAAACTGTAAAACTGTAAAACTAAAACTGTAAAAACCTGTAGAACTAAAAAACAGTAAAACTAAAAAACAAACTGTAAAACTGTAAGTAAATAAAACTAAAAAAAAAACTGAAACTGTAAAAAAAAAAGTGAAACTGTAGAAAACTGTAAAACTGTAAAAAACTGTAAAAACGGTAAAACTGTAAAACTGTGAAACCGAAGAACTTAAGGCTATCTAATTACAGAACTGTGAACCATAGAACAAAAAAAACTGTAAAACCAAAACTGTGAAACTGTAAACTAAGAAACTGTAAAAAACGGTAAAATTGTGAAAAAACTGTAAAACTGGATAATACTGTGAAACTGTAAAGAAAACTGTAAAACTAAAAAACTGAAACTGTAAAAAGCTATTAAACTAAAAAACTGTGAAAATGTAAAAAACTAAAACTGTTACGAAATTGTAAAACTGTAAAACTGTGGAACCGAAGAACTTATGGCTATCTAATTACTGAACTGTCAACTATAGAACCAAAGAAGAACTGTAAAACCAAAACTGTGAAACTGAAAACTGTGAAACTGTAAAATTGTTAAACTGTTGCGCTGTCCAACTGTAAAATTGTAGCTTTGTTAAACTGTAAAACATTATGGTTGTATATCTGAGAAACTGTAAAACTGTAAAACTGTAAAACTGTAAAACTGCAAAAAACTGAAACTAAAAAACTGTAAAATTGTAAAAAATTGTGAAACTGAAAAAACTGAAACCATAGAACAAAAAAAAAACTGTAAAACCAAAACTGTGAAACTGTAAAAAACGGTAAAATTGTGAAAAAACTGTGAAACTGGATAATACTGTGAAACTGTAAAGGAAACTGTAAAACTAAAAAACTGAAACTGTAAAAAGCTATTAAACTAAAAAAAAAAAAAAATTTAAAAAACTGTGAAAATGTAAAAAACTAAAACTGTTACGAAACTGTAAAACTGTAAAACTGTGGAACCGAAGAACTTAAGACTATCTAATTACTGAACTGTCAACTATAGAACCAAAAAAGAACTGTAAAACCAAAACTGTGTAACTGAAAACTGTGAAACTGTAAAATTGTAGATTTGTTAAACTGTAAAACATTATGGTTGTATATCTGAGAAACTGTAAAACTGTAAAACTGTGAAACTAAAAAACTGTAAAACTGCAGCAAACTAAAACTAAAAAAACAAAACCAAAACTGTGAAAAGGTAAGAAAACTGTGATACTGTAAAACTGTGAAAGTGTAAAAAAAAACAAACTAGAAAACTGTAAAACTGTAAAAAACTGTAAAAATGTAAAAAACTGTAAAACTGAAAAAACTGTAAAACTGTAAAAAACTGTAAAACTGAAAAACAGTAGAACTAAAAAAAACTGTAAAACTGTAAAAAACTAAAACTAAAACAAACAAAACCAAAACTGAAACTGTAGAAAACTGTAAAACTATAAGAAACTGGAAAGCTGTAAAAACCATAAAACTAAAAAACTGTAAAACCAAAGAAACTGTAAAGCTGTAAAACTATGGAACCGAAGAACTTAATGCTATCTAATTACAAAACTGTCAACCATAGAACCAAAAAAAAACTGTAAAACTAAAACTGTGAAACTGTAAAACTCTAAGAAACTGAAACTGTAAAAAACGGTAAAATTGTAAAAAACTGAAACTTTGTAATACTGTGAAACTGTAATAAATCTGTAAAACTGTAAAAAAACTGAAACTGTAAAAAACTGTGAAACTGTAAAAAGCTGTGAAACTAGAAAAGAATGTAAAAAACTAAAACTGTAAAAAACTAAAACTATTAAAAAACTGTAAAACTGTAAAAAACAGTAAAACTAAAAAAAACTGTAAAACTGTAAAACTAAAACTGTAAAAACCTGTACAACTAAAAAACAGTAAAACTAAAAAACAGTAAAACTAAAGAACAAACTGTAAAACTGTAAGTAAATAAAACTAAAAAAAAAACTGAAACTGTAAAAAAAAAGTGAAACTGTAGAAAACTGTAAAACTGTAAAAAACTGTAAAAACGGTAAAACTGTAAAACTGTGAAACCGAAGAACTTAAGGCTATCTAATTACAGAACTGTGAACCATAGAACAAAAAAAAACTGTAAAACCAAAACTGTGAAACTGTAAACTAAGAAACTGTAAAAAAAAACTAAAAAACTGTAAAATTGTAAAAAATTGTGAAACTGAAAAAACTGAAACCATAGAACAAAAAAAAAACTGTAAAACCAAAACTGTGAAACTGTAAAACTAAGAAACTGTGCAACTGTAAAAAACGGTAAAATTGTGAAACTGGATAATACTGTGAAACTGTAAAGAAAACTCTAAAACTAAAAAACTGAAACTGTAAACAGCTATGAAACTAAAAAAAAAATTGTAAAAAACTGAAAATGTAAAAAACTAAAACTGTTACAAAACTGTAAAACTGTAAAAGTGTAAAAATGTAAAACTGTAAAACTGTAAAACTGTAAAACTGTAAAACTGCAAAACTGCAAAACTGCAAAACTGTAAAACTGCAAAACTGTAAAACTAAAATTGTAAAAGTGTGGAAACGAAGAACTTAAAGCGTAGAATTGTAAATTAAAACTGTAAAGTCGTAGACTGTAGAGCAGTGAATCTA
The DNA here is from genome assembly GCA_963583935.1 of Diaperis boleti. NCBI lineage: Eukaryota > Metazoa > Arthropoda > Insecta > Coleoptera > Tenebrionidae > Diaperis > Diaperis boleti. Next base: position 2,117,645 of record OY757245.1, on the reverse strand, counting down.
TAAAAGTGTAGAACTGTAAAGCTGTTAAACTATAGATCTCAAAGGCAATGAAACTACAGAACTGTAGAACTGTAAAATCGTACACTTGTAAAATTATCTAACTATCGAAAGCTGTAGAATTCTAGAACTGTAAATCTGTAGGCCCACAGAATCAACAAACTGTAAATAGTTAAACTGTACAAATAATGAACAGTAAAACTGTAGAACTGTCGAATTATAGAACTGTAGCAATATTTAAAATTTAAGACTTACATCTGTACGACTACTAAACTGACATTGGAAAACTGTAAATTCGTAGAATTGTAAAATTGTCAAACACTAAAACTGTAAATCTAGAAAACTAAAAAGCTGTGAATTGACGAACTGTAGAGCTGTTTAACCGTTGCTCTGTAGAACTGTAAAGCCATATAACTGTAGAACTATCTAAATGTCGAACTAGTACTGTAAACTTTAAAACTGTACGACTATTGAACTGCGAAGCAAACTGTAGACACGCTGTAAAAGTGGTAAACTGTAACGCTGTGGAATTGTAAAGTATATATAAAGCGATATAATTGTTGAATTGTAGAACTATACAACTATAGAACTATCTGAGCGACTGTAAAACTGGAATACTATGGATCTGTAGATTTTATAAATTTATAGAATTGTCTGGATATCCAAATATAGAATTGTAAAATGGTAGACTTGTAAAACTAGCTCTTGAACTGTAGAACTGTAAATATGTCTAGCCATACAATAATTGTACAAATACAAATGATTTTTATCGGTCACCCTGTATTCGCATCTACATGTTTTGAACTTAACTTACTAAAGGATATTTTTGAATCCCCAAACTCGGCAAAATATCTGTGTCACCAGATTCCAACACTACAAAAACTAATTCCCTATATTCCCCAAAGGCGAAACTACTCGCCTTCATCGTGTCCGTTTTGAGCACATTCAGATTTCCATACAGATATCCTTCCCCACATCCAAACCAATTCCGACTTTCGTCCCCCGAGATCACTCCACCCTCTACCCTTAAAACTCCCAACCTCGAGGCATTAATTACACCGGTTAACCTAACGTGTTTGGAATATTTTTCCAAAATAGAATATTTTTGCAGCGAATCTAATCTAGTCCAACTTTTTTAATTCGACCAGAATATGAAACAGAAGGAAATGAAAAAGTCAAATATGGCGCAAAATTCCCGTTGACCGGTACTGTTACCGCCACTTTCCCCCACCTCATCCGAAACAAAAAAACACCCTCTTCGAGGAAGCAGGCATGATTGATCACCCTCATCAAGGCTCCGCGCGAAGAAGACTCACCTCTGCCCGGGCCCTCCTAGATTGTCAAATCGCGGGAAATAACAGGTGCTTGAGCAAATGTGAACACAGTGACGTAACGAAACAACAGGCACAGGACCGGACTCGACGCGACCGACGTGAAATTTGAATTCGCGTTCGAGGTTAGGCGGTTTGATTGTTTACGGCGGTTTTGTACTAGGGGCGGCAAGATGGCGCTGCGTCCGGGAGAGCGGCCATTATCGATCGGGCAAGGTCGGAGGCGAAGGTGGATGCTTTGGCGGGAGAGGTTTGGTGTGAAAGAATGGTGGATGCGCCGGTACCTTTCGCGTAATTTTGACCCTTCTAATTCTGCCAGACCTGAATTCATGGCATATTTTTTATTTTAATTTTAGATATAAATAAAAAATCAAGAATCAAGAATCAAAAATCACGAATCAAGAATCAAAAATCAAAAATCAAGAATCAAGAATCAAGAATCAAAAATCAAGAATCAAAAATCACAATCAAACACAAACCAAGGCGGTAAAATCAGTACCTTGAACTTTATTACAACTTACAAGAAGCAACTAGAAACTGTCCAAAATATCACAATAAACACATCACTGCCTGTTTCTCGTCTCATAATGAATGAGTCCGGCAACAGTACTCTGGAAGCCGGCGTTGTAATCCAGAGCCACCTCGTTGTAAAGAAACTCCTCTCGCACGTCCTCGTACTTGTCGAACTGGTCGGGGCCGCTGACCAGGGCCCCGTAGAGTATTTGGGGGTTGGGGCCCTTCCAGGCGAACTGCTTCCAACCGCAAGGTTCCGGTAAATTTGGACAGGAACTGAAAGACGTCGCGACACTACCTCTCTGACCAGTGTTTTGGTGACTCACCTTGCGGAGTGGTGGGGCTGTTTGGGGTACTTCTCCCCGTACCCCACCACGTAGCTCCTCCCCGTCGACCCCAGGATGTAGTCGATCTGTTCTTTGGCAAAGTCGACGTAGATCTCTCGAGACGCGTTGAGATTTATGGCGGCTTGTAGGCAAATGAATGCCGCGTTGGCGGCGTGCGACAGAGTACCGCTCTTCTCGATGAAGATGAGTCTTTGGGGAGTTCGCAACTGCTCGTGGATGGTGTAGTTGCAGAAGCTTTTCACGGAGGATATGTATTCGGCTCTTTGAGTTTGCTCGGCCAACAGGAACTGAAATTAGCGGTTTTGGTACTGTTTGGAAAGTACTTGCGGTACTCACTTGGATTCCGGCAACCTTCTTGTTGTAGAAGAACTCGTTGGGCCGGTCTTTGATCCGGAAGTTGGTGTAGAAGTGCTCCGCCTGCTCGACGTACTTGACGCTTCTTGTGGCTTTGTACAGCCAGACTGCCGCCCAAGTCAGCTCATCGCCGTAACCTGTAGACCTACAGTTCATTGAACAAATAATAGCTCCGCCCACAACCACGCCCACTCACTCATAATACAGCTTCGCCCCGGGAATGGCGTCATGGTACAACCCCCTATAGGTCGTCGCAAACTCGTACAGCTCCTTCGCGTGCCTCAGCAACTCCTCCGAGTAGCTCTCGTTCCGCCTCCGGAACAGCAAACTCCCCGCCGCCAAAGCCGCCGCCGCCTCTCCCGCCAGCTCCGACCCCGGATGCTCCTTGTCTATCTTGTAGGCGGGTCGCGTCATGTTCATCTCCTCGGGCCGCCCCCAGAAGGCGTGGTCAACCGAAAAGTCCCCCACCTGTCCGTAGAACTCGAAGGGGGACACGTGGCACTTGACGAAGTAGTCCGTGGCCCACTTGACGGCGTCGAGGCCGTGCTCGAGTTGACCTTGAGTGGTTGTAAGTTTTGACAGACAATGCTGCGGGTGTAAGTCTACCTGTTTGGTCGTAGGCGGCGCCGAAGGAGAGCATCCCCCAGGCGAGGATGGTGGTGGTGAAGGCCATGGTGAAGCTGAACTTGACGAAGTCGCTGTAGTCGTAGTAGCCGCCGGTGAGGTCTTCGCCGCGTTGGCCGCGGTCGGCGAGGGCGGAGTCGCCGCGCCATGGGACGCGGTTCGTGGGGGGAAGGTGGCCGGAGCGCTGGGCTTCGTAGAAGAGGAGGGAGAGTTTGAGGGCGGAGCTGTAGTCGGGAGTGAAGGGAGGGCGGGAGGTGGTGGAGGTGCTGGAGTGGAAGGGGAGGAGGGCGAGGCTGAGAGAGTGGGCGGGGACGAGGAAGAGAAGGCCGAGTGTGGGAAGAGAGAGCATCTGGAACAGATAAAAATGACATAAGTAAGAGTCGGCAGTCAAAAGGATCAAAATCAATCAAGAACCAATTAATCAAAATTATCGATTGTAAAAAGACTCCCCTAGGATCTCAAAGGACCCCAAGGGTCAAAAAAATCCAGGAAATCAAAAGTGTCAAAATCCAAAGTCAAATCCAATTAATCAAGACAAATGCGAAAAAAGTCAAAATAGTCAACAATCAAATCAAGAATGGTCTAAATAGTCAAAAGGTCTAGTATTTGATAAACTCAACACTGAAACAAGTGGCAGTCAAAAGAGCCAAATCAAGAGTCAACACTCAAAAGAATCAAGAGTCAAAACAGTTAAGAATCAAAATCGTAAAAAGTCAAAAGGTTCAAGAAGCAAAGCAGTCAAAATTGCAAAATCATCAAGAATCAAGATAATATTTAGTCAAAAGGGTAGAATTTGATAGAATTAAAAGTCAAAATAGTCAAAAGTCAAAAAATTCAATAGAATAAATTCAAGCACAAAGATGGTCAAAAATCAAAAAGTCAAGTGTCAAAATCTAAAGTAACAAAAACATTTAAGAATCGAGTGAATACAAAAAAAAAAAACAATGAAATCGAGAAAATTTAATATTAGCATTAATTTGAAGCTTTGAATGTATAGAGAGATCAACGACCAAAATAATCAAAGTTGGCCATGCAATAAATAGAATTATTTATTAAATGTGACATTTAACAGGATCGACTGCGACAAGCGGCTTTTCATGCATGGCCAACTTTGACTAATTTTCTTTTCGATCAAAATAATCCAAAACATCGAATGAAAAAATGAAAGAAAGGAAACTAATAAATAATTCTTTGATTTCTTAAATCTAACAACAATATAAAAGGAAGAACATAACAACGATCCAGAAGAGTTAAGAATTTGTCCGTCTATAACTATTTCATTTCCTCTTTTGTTTTTGGGTTTAGAAACTGTCTTTAACTACTTCGTTCCCTATTTTGTTCTCGTGTCTAGAAACTGTCGTTAACTATTTAGTTTTTTTTTTTATTTTCTGGGTTAGAGACTGCCTCTAACTATTTCTTTTCGTACTTTATTCGCGCATGTAGGTACTGTCTTTAACTAATTCGTTTCCTTTTTTTTTGGTTTAGGGGTTGTCTTTTAGCTATTTCGTTCCCTCAGTTTCTTTATTGTGACTGTCTTTAACTATTTTATTCCCTCAGTTCTTCTCGGGTTTATCGTATGTCTTTAACTATTTCGTTTCCTATTTTGTTCTCGCGTCTAGAAACCGTCTTTAACTATTTCGTTCCCTATTTTGTTTTCGGGTTTAGGGACTATCTTTTAACTATTTCGTTAACTCAGTTGTTCTAGGGTTTAGGGACTGCCTTTAACTAATTCGTTTTCAATTTTGTTTTTAGGTTTAGGAACTGTCTCTTAACTATTTTGTTTTTGGGATTAAGGACTGTCTTTTAGCTATTTCTTTCCCTCAGTTGTTCTCGCGTTTAGGGACTGTCTTTAACTATTTCGTTTCAAATTTTTTCTTCAGGTTTATGAACTGTCTCTTAAATATTTTGTTTTTGGGATTAGGGACTGTCTTTTAGCTATTTCTTTCCCTCAGTTGTTCTCGTGTTTAGGGACTGTCTAACTATTTCGTTAACTCAGTTGTTCTCGAGTTTAGGGACTGTCCTTAACTAATTCCTTTTCTTTTTTTTTTGGTTTAGGGATTGTCTTTTAGCTATCTCGTTCCCTCAGTTTCTCTATTGCTTAGGGACTGTCTTTAACTATTTTATTTCCTCAGTTCCTCTCAGGTTTATCGACTGTCTAACTATTTCGTTTCCAATTTGCTTTCGGGTTTAGGGACTGTCTCTTAACTATTTTGATCTTGGGGTTAGGGACTGTCTTTTAGCTATTTCTTTCCATCAGTTGTTCTCGCGTTTAGGGACTGTCTCTTAACTATTTCGTTAACTCAGTTATTCTAGGGTTTAGGGACTCTCATTAACTACTTCATTTCCCTTTTTGTTTTCGGGTTTAGGGACTACCTCTTAACTATTTCATTAAATCAGTTGTTCTCGGGTTTAGGGACTGTCTTTAACTACTTCTTTTCCGCAATTCTTCTCGGGTTTATCGACTGTCTTTAACTATTTAGTTTCCTATATTTATCCGGATTTAGGAACTGCCTTTAACTATTTCGTTTTCAATTTTTTTTCAGGTTTAGGGACTACCTCTTAACTATTTCATTAACTCAGTTGTTCTCGGGTTTAGGGACTATCTTTAATTAATTCGTTTCCTCAGTTCTTCAACTGTCTTTAACTATTTAGTTTCCTAGATTTTTTCGGGTTTAAGGACTGCCTCTTATCTAATTTGTAAACTAAATTGTTCTGGGGTTACCGTGTCCTAACTATTTCGTTACCGATTTTGTTCTCGTGCCTAAAAACTGTCTTTAACTATTTCGTTTCCTATTTTGTTTTTTGGTTTAGGGACTGTCTCTTAACTATTTCGTTAACTGAGTTGTACTCGGGTTTAAAAAAATCATTTCCTCAGTTCTCAGGTTCATCGAATGTCTTTAACTATTTCGTTTCCTATTTTGTTTTCGTGTCTAGGAAGTGTCTTTAACTATTTCGTCTCTTCAGTTCTTCTCTAGTTTAGGGACTGTCTCTTAACTATTTCGTTTCCTTAGTTGTTCTCGTGTCTAGAAACTGTCTTTAACTATTTCGTTTCCTTTTTTATTCTCGGGTTTAGAGACTCTCTCTAACTATCTTTAACTATTTCGTTTCCAATTTTGTTTTCGGGTTTAGGGACTGTCTCTTAACTATTTTGTTAACTCTGTTGTCCTCGGCTTTAGGGTCTGTCTCTAACTACTTCGTATCCTATTTTGTTCTCGTGTCTAGAAACATTCTTTAACTATTTCGTTTCCTTTTTTATTTTCTGGTTTAAAGACTGCCTCTAACTATTTCTTTTCGTACTTTATTTGCGGATTTAGGGACTGTCTTTAACTAATTCATTTCCTCAATTCTTCTCAGGTTTAGGGACTGTCTCTTAACTATTTCGTTTCCTATTTTTATTTTCGGTTTTAGGAATTATCTCTTAACTATTCCGTTAACTAATATGTTCTCGGGTTTAGGGACCGTCTCCTAACTATTTCGTTTAATATTTTGTTCTCGTGTCTAGAAACCGTCTTTAACTATTTCGTTTCCTATTTTGTTCTTGGTTTTAGGGCCTGTCTTTTAGTTACTTCGTTCCCTCAGTTGTTCTCGGGTTCTGGGACTGTCTTTAACTATCGTTTCTTCAGTTCTTCTCAGGGGTTTAGGGACTGTCTCTTAACTATTTCGTTTCCTATTTAACTATACTTTAACTATTTCGTATCCAATTTTGTTTTCGGGTTTTGGGACTGTCTCTTAACTATTTTGTTAACTCTGTTGTTCTCGGTTTTAGAGTCTGTCTTTAACTATTTCGTTTCCTATTTTGTTCTCGCGTCTAGAAACCGTCTTTAACTATTACGTTTCCTATTTTGTTTTCGGGTTTAGGGACTATCTTTTAACTATTTCGTTAACTCAGATGTTCTAGTGTTTAGGGACTGCCTTTTACTAATTCGTTTCTTTTCTTTTTTGTTTTGGGATTGTCTTTTAGCTATTTCCTTCCCTCAGTTGATCTCGGATTTAGGGACTGCCTTTAACTATTTCGTTATCTATTTTGTTTTCAGGTTTAGGGACTGTCTCTTAACTATTTCGTTGACTCAGCTGTTCTCGGTTTTAGGGACTGTCTCTTAACTATTTCGTTTCCTATTTTGTGTCTAGAAAGTGTCTTTAACTATTTCGTTTCTTCAGTTCTTCTCGGATTTAGGGACTGTCTCTTAACTACTTCGTTTCCTTTTTTATTTTCGAGTTTAGGGACTGTATTTAATTATTTCGTTTCCAATTTGCTTTCGGGTTTAGGGACTTCTAGCTATATCGTTCCCTCAGTTATTCTCGGGTTTAAGGATTGTCTCTAACTATTTCTTTCCCTACTTTGCTCGCGGGTTTAGGGACTGTCTCTTAACTATTTTGTTTTTGGGATTAGGGACTGTCTTTTAGCTATTTCTTTCCCTCAGTTGTTCTCGCGTTTAGGAACTGTCTTTAACTATTTCGTTTCAAATTTTTTCTTCAGGTTTAAGGACTGTCTCTTAACTGTTTTGTTTTTGGGATTAGGGACTGTCTTTTAGCTATCTCGTTCCCTCAGTTTCTCTATTGTTTAGGGACTGTTTTTAACTATTTTATTTCCTCAGATCCTCTCAGATTTATCGACTGTCTAACTATTTCGTTTCCAATTTGCTTTCGGGTTTAGGGACTGTCTTCTAGCTATTTCGTTCCCTCAGTTATTCTCAGGTTTAGGGATTGTCTCTAACTATTTCTTTCCCTACTTTGCTCGCGGGTAACTATTGTTTTTGAGATTAGGGACTGTCTTTTAGCTATTTCTTTCCCTCAGTTGTTCTCACGTTTAAGGACTGTCTTTAACTATTTCGTTTCAAATTTTGTTTTCAGGTTTCAGGACTGTCACTTAACTATTTCGTTAACTCAGTTGTTCTCGGGTTTAGGGACTGCAATTAACTACTTCATTTCGCTTTTTGTTTTCGGGTTTAGGACTACCTCTTAACTATTTCATTAAATCAGTTGTTCTCGGGTTTAGGGACTGTCTTTAACTATTTCATTTTCGCAGTTCTTCTCGGGTTTATCGTCTGTCTTTAACTATTTAGTTTCCTATATTTTTCCAGATTTAGGAAGTGTCTCTTAACTATTTTGTTAACTAAATTGTTCTCGGGTTTAGGAACCGTCTCCTAACTCTTTCGTTTCCTATTTTATTTTTGGGTTTAGAGACTCTCTTTTAGCTATTTCATTAACTCAGTTGTTTCCTCAGTTCTTCAACTGTCTTTAACTATTTAGTTTCCTAGATTTTTTCGGGTTTAAGGACTGTCTCTTAACTATTTTGTTAACTAAATTGTTCTAGGGTTGAAAGACCGTGTCCTAACTATTTCGTTTCCTATTTTGATCTCGTGTCTAAAAACCGTCTTTAACTATTTCGTTTTCTATTTTGTTTTTGGGTTTATTAGGGACTATTTAACTATTTCGTTCCCTCAGTTCTTCTCAGGTTTATCGACTGTCTTTAACTATTTCGTTTCCCTTTTCTTTCGGTTTTAGGAATTATCTCTTAACTATTTCTTTACCTAAGATGTTATCGGGTCTAGGGACCGTCTCCTAACTATTTCCTTAACTCAGTTGTTCTCGGGTTTAGGGACTGTCTTTAACTACTTCGTTAGGCTTAGGGATTGTCTTTTAGCTATTTCATTCCCTCTAGGATTTAAAAACTGCATTTAGCTATTTCGTTTCCTATTTTGTTTTCAGGTTGAGGGCCTGTCTCTTAACTATTTAGTTTCTTATTTTGTTTTTGGGTTTAGGAACTGTCTTAACTATTTCGTTAACTCAGTTGTTTTCGGGTTTAGGGACTGTCTTTAACTATTTCATTTCCTCAGTTCTTCGACGGTCTTTAACTGTTTAGTTTTTTCGGGTTTAGGGACTGTCTCTAAACTATTTTGTTCACTAAATTGTTCTGGGGTTTAAGAACCGTGTCCTAACTATTTTGTTTCCTATTTTATTTTTGGGTTTAGGGGCTGTTTCTTAGCTATTTTGTTCCCTCAGTTCGTCTTGGGTTTAGGGACTGTCTTTTAACTATTTCGTTTTCAATTCTGTTTCCGGGTTGAGGGACTGTCTGTTAACTATTTCGTTAACTCAATTGTTCGCGGGTTTAGTGTCTTTAACTAATTCGTTTCACTTTTTTTTTGGTTCAGGTATTGTCTTTTAGCTATTTCGTTCCCTCAGCTTTTCTAAATTTTACTGACTGTCTAACTATTTCATTTCCTCAGTTCTTCGACTGCCTTTAACTGTTTAGTTTTTTCGGGTCTAGGGACTGTCTTTTAGCTATTTCGTTTCCTTTTTTATTTTCGTGTTTAGAGAGTGTCTTTAACTATTGCATTTCCAATTTTGTTTCCGGGTTGAGGGACTGTCTGTTAACTATTTTGTTAACTCAGTTGTTCTCGGGTTTAGGGACTGTCTTTAACTAATTCGTTTCCTTTTTTTTTTGGTTCAGGTATTGTCTTTTAGCTATTTCGTTCCCTCAGCTTTTCTAAAGTTTATTGACTGTATTTAACTATCTCATTTCCTCAGTTCTTCGACGGTCTTTAACTGTTTAGTTTTTTCGGGTTTAGGGACTGTCTCTAAACTATTTTGTTCACTAAATTGTTCTGGGGTTTAAGAACAGTGTCCTAACTATTTCGTTTCCTATTTTATTTTTGGGTTAGGGGCTGTTTCTTAGCTATTTCGTTTCCTTAGTTGTTCTCGTGTCTAGAAACTGTCTTAACTATTTCGTTTCCTTTTTTATTTGCGTATTTAGAGACTGTCTCTAACTATTTCTTTTCCTACTTTGTTCGCGGGTTTAGGGACTGTCTTTAACTATTTCGTTTCCAATTTTGTTTCCGGGTTGAGGGACTGTCTGTTAACTATTTTGTTAACTCAGTTGTTCTCGGGTTTAGGGACTGTCTTTAACTAATTCGTTTCCTTTTTTTTTGGTTCAGGTATTGTCTTTTAGCTATTTCGTTCCCTCAGCTTTTCCAAATTTTACTGACTGTCTAACTATTTCATTTCCTCAGTTCTTCGACGGTCTTTAACTGTTTAGTTTTTTCGGGTTTAGGGACTGTCTTTTAACTATTTCGTTAATTAAATTGTTCTGGGGTTGAAGGACCGTGTCCTAACTATTTCGTTTCCTATTTTATTTTTGAATTTAGGGACTGTTTTTTAGCTATTTCGTTCCCTCAGTTATTCTCGGGTTTAAGGATTGTCTCTAACTATTTCTTTCCCTACTTTGCTCGCGGGTTTAGGGACTGTCTCTTAACTATTTTGTTTTTGGGATTAGGGACTGTCTTTTAGCTATTTCGTTCCCTCAGTTATTCTCGGGATTGTGTCTAACTGTATCTTTCCCTACTTTGCTCTCGCGTTTAGGGACTGTCTAACTATTTCGTTTCAAATTTTGTTTTCAGGTTTAAGGACTGTCACTTAACTATTTCGTTAACTCAGTTGTTCTCGGGTTTAGGGACTGTCATTAACTACTTCATTTCGCTTTTTGTTTTCGGGTTTAGGACTACCTCTTAACTATTTCATTAACTCAGTTGTTCTCGGGTTTAGGGACTATCTTTAATTAATTCGTTTCCTCAGTTCTTCGACTGTCTTTAACTATTTAGTTTCCTAGATTTTTTCGGGTTTGAGGACTGTCTCTTAACTATTTTGTTAACTAAATTGTTCTAGGGTTGAAAGACCGTGTCCTAACTATTTCGTTTCCTATTTTGATCTCGTGTCTAAAAACCGTCTTTAACTATTTCGTTTTCTATTTTGTTTTTGGGTTTATTAGGGACTGTCTTTTAACTATTTCGTTCCCTCAGTTCTTCTCAGGTTTATCGACTGTCTTTAACTATTTCGTTTCCCTTTTCTTTCGGTTTTAGGAATTATCTCTTAACTATTTCTTTACCTAAGATGTTATCGGGTCTAGGGACCGTCTCCTAACTATTTCCTTAACTCAGTTGTTCTCGGGTTTAGGGACTGTCTTTAACTACTTCGTTAGGCTTAGGGATTGTCTTTTAGCTATTTCATTCCCTCTAGGATTTAAAAACTGCATTTAGCTATTTCGTTTCCTATTTTGTTTTCAGGTTGAGGGCCTGTCTCTTAACTATTTAGTTTCTTATTTTGTTTTTGGGTTTAGGAACTGTCTTAACTATTTCGTTAACTCAGTTGTTTTCGGGTTTAGGGACTGTCTTTAACTAATTCGTTTCCTTTTTTTTGGTTCAGGTATTGTCTTTTAGCTATTTCGTTCCCTCAGTTTCTCTATTGTTTAGGGACTGTCTTTAACTATTTCATTTCCTCAGTTCTTCGACGGTCTTTAACTGTTTAGTTTTTTCGGGTTTAGGGACTGTCTCTAAACTATTTTGTTCACTAAATTGTTCTGGGGTTTAAGAACAGTGTCCTAACTATTTCGTTTCCTATTTTATTTTTGGGTTAGGGGCTGTTTCTTAGCTATTTCGTTTCCTTAGTTGTTCTCGTGTCTAGAAACTGTCTTAACTATTTCGTTTCCTTTTTTATTTGCGTATTTAGAGACTGTCTCTAACTATTTCTTTTCCTACTTTGTTCGCGGGTTTAGGGACTGTCTTTAACTATTTCGTTTCCAATTTTGTTTCCAGGTTGAGGGACTGTCTGTTAACTATTTTGTTAACTCAGTTGTTCTCGGGTTTAGGGACTGTCTTTAACTAAATCGTTTCCTTTTTTTTTGGTTCAGGTATTGTCTTTTAGCTATTTCGTTCCCTCAGCTTTTCCAAATTTTACTGACTGTCTAACTATTTCATTTCCTCAGTTCTTCGACGGTCTTTAACTGTTTAGTTTTTTCGGGTTTAGGGACTGTCTTTTAACTATTTCGTTAATTAAATTGTTCTGGGGTTGAAGGACCGTGTCCTAACTATTTCGTTTCCTATTTTATTTTTGAATTTAGGGACTGTTTTTTAGCTATTTCGTTCCCTCAGTTATTCTCGGGTTTAAGGATTGTCTCTAACTATTTCTTTCCCTACTTTGCTCGCGGGTTTAGGGACTGTCTCTTAACTATTTTGTTTTTGGGATTAGGGACTGTCTTTTAGCTATTTCGTTCCCTCAGTTATTCTCGGGATTGTGTCTAACTGTATCTTTCCCTACTTTGCTCTCGCGTTTAGGGACTGTCTAACTATTTCGTTTCAAATTTTGTTTTCAGGTTTAAGGACTGTCACTTAACTATTTCGTTAACTCAGTTGTTCTCGGGTTTAGGGACTGTCATTAACTACTTCATTTCGCTTTTTGTTTTCGGGTTTAGGACTACCTCTTAACTATTTCATTAACTCAGTTGTTCTCGGGTTTAGGGACTATCTTTAATTAATTCGTTTCCTCAGTTCTTCGACTGTCTTTAACTATTTAGTTTCCTAGATTTTTTCGGGTTTGAGGACTGTCTCTTAACTATTTTGTTAACTAAATTGTTCTAGGGTTGAAAGACCGTGTCCTAACTATTTCGTTTCCTATTTTGATCTCGTGTCTAAAAACCGTCTTTAACTATTTCGTTTTCTATTTTGTTTTTGGGTTTATTAGGGACTGTCTTTTAACTATTTCGTTCCCTCAGTTCTTCTCAGGTTTATCGACTGTCTTTAACTATTTCGTTTCCCTTTTCTTTCGGTTTTAGGAATTATCTCTTAACTATTTCTTTACCTAAGATGTTATCGGGTCTAGGGACCGTCTCCTAACTATTTCCTTAACTCAGTTGTTCTCGGGTTTAGGGACTGTCTTTAACTACTTCGTTAGGCTTAGGGATTGTCTTTTAGCTATTTCATTCCCTCTAGGATTTAAAAACTGCATTTAGCTATTTCGTTTCCTATTTTGTTTTCAGGTTGAGGGCCTGTCTCTTAACTATTTAGTTTCTTATTTTGTTTTTGGGTTTAGGAACTGTCTTAACTATTTCGTTAACTCAGTTGTTTTCGGGTTTAGGGACTGTCTTTAACTAATTCGTTTCCTTTTTTTTGGTTCAGGTATTGTCTTTTAGCTATTTCGTTCCCTCAGTTTCTCTATTGTTTAGGGACTGTCTTTAACTATTTCATTTCCTCAGTTCTTCGACGGTCTTTAACTGTTTAGTTTTTTCGGGTTTAGGGACTGTCTCTAAACTATTTTGTTCACTAAATTGTTCTGGGGTTTAAGAACCGTGTCCTAACTATTTTGTTTCCTATTTTATTTTTGGGTTTAGGGGCTGTTTCTTAGCTATTTTGTTCCCTCAGTTCGTCTTGGGTTTAGGGACTGTCTTTTAACTATTTCGTTTTCAATTTTGTTTCCGGGTTGAGGGACTGTCTGTTAACTATTTCGTTAACTCAATTGTTCGCGGGTTTAGTGTCTTTAACTAATTCGTTTCACTTTTTTTTTGGTTCAGGTATTGTCTTTTAGCTATTTCGTTCCCTCAGCTTTTCTAAAGTTTATTGACTGTATTTAACTATCTCATTTCCTCTGTTCTTCGACGGTCTTTAACTGTTTAGTTTTTTCGGGTTTAGGGACTGTCTCTAAACTATTTTGTTCACTAAATTGTTCTGGGGTTTAAGAACAGTGTCCTAACTATTTCGTTTCCTATTTTATTTTTGGGTTAGGGGCTGTTTCTTAGCTATTTCGTTTCCTTAGTTGTTCTCGTGTCTAGAAACTGTCTTAACTATTTCGTTTCCTTTTTTATTTGCGTATTTAGAGACTGTCTCTAACTATTTCTTTTCCTACTTTGTTCGCGGGTTTAGGGACTGTCTTTAACTATTTCGTTTCCAATTTTGTTTCCGGGTTGAGGGACTGTCTGTTAACTATTTTGTTAACTCAGTTGTTCTCGGGTTTAGGGACTGTCTTTAACTAATTCGTTTCCTTTTTTTTTGGTTCAGGTATTGTCTTTTAGCTATTTCGTTCCCTCAGCTTTTCCAAATTTTACTGACTGTCTAACTATTTCATTTCCTCAGTTCTTCGACGGTCTTTAACTGTTTAGTTTTTTCGGGTTTAGGGACTGTCTCTAAACTATTTTGTTAACTAAATTGTTCTGGGGTTTAAGGACCGTGTCCTAACTACTTCGTTTCCTATTTTATTTTTGGGTTTACGGACTGTTATTTAGCTATTTCGTTCCCTCAGTTCGTTTTGGGTTAGAGACTGTCTCTTAACTATTTCGTTTCCTTAGTTGTTCCCGTGTCTAGAAACTGTCTTTAACTATTTCTTATCCTACTTTGTTCGCGGGTTTAGGGACTGTCTGTTAACTACTTCGTTAACTCAGTTGTTCTCGGGTTTAGGGACTGTCTTTAACTAATTCGTTTCCTTTTTTTTTGGTTCAGGTATTGTCTTTTAGCTATTTTGTTCCCTCAGCTTTTCTAAAGTTTATAGGCTGTCTTTAACTATTTCATTTCCTCAGTTCTTCGACTGTCTTTAACTATTTAGTTTTTTCGGGTTTAGGGACTGTCCTTTAACTATTTTGTTAACTAAATTGTTATGGGGTTTAAGAACCGTGTTCTAAGTATTTTGTTTCCTATTTTATTTTTGAGTTTAGGGACTGTTTTTTTAGCTATTTTGTTCCCTCAGTTTGATTTGGGTTTAAGGACTGTCTCTTAACTATTTCGTTTCCTTAGTTGTTCTCGTGTCAAGAAACTGTCTTTAACTATTTCGTATCCTATATTTTTTCGGGTTTAGGGACTGTCTCTTAACTATTTCGTTTCCTATTTTGTTCTCGTTTCTAGGAAGTGTTTCTAGCTATTTCGTTTCCTTTTTTATTTTCGTATTTGGAGACTGTCTCTAACTATTTCTGTTTCCTACTTTGTTCTCGGGATTAGCGACTGTCTTTAAATAATTCGTTTCCTTTTTTTTTGGTTCAGGTATTGTCTTTTAGCTATTTCGTTCCCTCAGCTTTTCTAAAGCTTATTGACTGTCTTTAACTATTTCATCTCCTCAGTTCTTCGACTGTCTTTAACTGTTTAGTTTATTCGGGTTTTGGGACTGTCTCTTAACTAAATTGTTCTGGGGTTTAAGGACCGTGTCCTAACTGCTTCGTTTCCTATTTTATTTTTGGGTTTACGGACTGTTTTTTAGCTATTTCGTTCCCTCAGTTCGTCTTGGGTTAGAGACTGTCTTTAACTATTTCGTATCCTATATTTTTTCGGGTTTAGGGACTGTCTCTTAACTATTTCGTTTCCTATTTTGTTCTCGTTTCTAGGAAGTGTTTCTAGCTATTTCGTTTCTTCAGTTCTTCTCGGGTTTAGGGACTGTCTGTTAACTACTTCGTTAACTCAGTTCTCGGGTTTAGGGACTGTCTTTAACTATTTCGTAACCTATATTTTTTCGGGTTTAGGGACTGTCTCTTAACTATTTCGTTTCCTATTTTGTTCTCGTTTCTAGGAAGTGTTTCTAGCTATTTCGTTTCTTCAGTTCTTCTCGGGTTTAGGGACTGTCTGTTAACTACTTCGTTAACTCAGTTGTTCTCGGGTTTAGGGACTGTCTTTAACTAATTCGTTTCCTTTTTTTTTTGGTTCAGGTATTGTCTTTTAGCTATTTCGTTCCCTCAGCTTTTCTAAAGTTTATAGGCTGTCTTTTACTATTTCATTTCCTCAGTTCTTCGTCTGTCTTTAACTATTTAGTTTTTTCGGGTTTAGGGACTGTCCTTTAACTATTTCGTATCGTATATTTTTTCAGGTTTAAGGACTGTCTCTTAACTATTTAGTTTCCTTAGTTGTTCTCGTGTCAAGAAACTGTCTTTAACTATTTCGTATCCTATATTTTTTCGGGTTTAGGGACTGTCTCTTAACTATTTCGTTTCCTATTTTGTTCTCGGTTTTTGGGACTGTGTCTTTAACTAATTCGTTTTTTTTTATTTAAGGACTGTCTTTTAGCTATTTCGTTCCCTCAGTTGTTCTCGGGTTTAAGGACTGTCTCTTAAATATTTCGTTTCCTTTTTTGTTTTCGGGTTTAGAGACCGTTTTTTAACTATTTCGTTAACTCAGTTGTTCTCGGGGTTAGAGACTGTCTTTAACTAATTTATTTCCGTGTTTTTGGTTTAGGTTGTTGTCCTTTCGCTATTTCGTTCCCTCAGTTGTTCTCGGGTTTAGGGACTGTCTTCTAACTATTTCGTTTCTTTGTTTGTTTTCGGGTTGAGGGACTGTCTCTTAACTATTTCATTAGCTCAGTTGTTCTCGTGTCTAGAAACTGTTTTTAACTATTTCGTTTCCAATTTTGTTTTCGGGTTTAAGAACTGTCTCTTAACTATTTCGTTAACTCAGTTGTTCTCGGGGTTAGGGACTTTCTTTAACTAATTCGTTTCCTTTACTGATGAACTAGAACTGATGAAAATTGACGAACTAGGATCTGATGAAATAATAAGTGAGGAACTGAGAGCTGGTGCACTATGTATTGTCAAACAAGGAACTTAGGAATTTAGACAACTTATAGTTTAGAAACTAGGGGCTGAATAACTTGGAACCGATAAACTGGAAATTAGGGACTATGCACCGAGGACTAGGAACTGATAATAAGAACTAAAAAATTTATGAAATATAAATTGAAAATTGGAAAAATTTTATCTCTTGAAATTCACAAACTAGTAACTGAGGGAGGAACTTGGAACCAAGCTGGACAACTAGTAACTGGGGAACTGGAAACTGCACAGAACTCGGGATCTAGGAATTATTGAATTAGGTATCTGGTAATTGAGAAACTAGACGCTGTAAAAAGAAGTAATGAAGAAGATACGAAGAGAGAAATTAAGACAGAGATTGAAAGGCAAAGACAAGAATTTAAGGAGAATGAGGAAATGGGAAGGAGAAAGAATAATATTGTGATAACGGGATGGGGTGGGAAAATAAGAATTAATCAGCAGGCCAAAGACGGGATAAGAATAATAGATAAAGGTTGAAGGAGAGTTACAGAAGAAATTAATAGGCATAGCGAAGGAAGAACTGGGAGATGGGAAAGAAGTAAGAGAAAAAAGAATATTTCTGGGACTATGTGAGGCAAGGCAAAGAAATCGGAAAACAATGGATAAAGTTTACAGTTCTAAACGGCTCTCGGATTTTAAAATTACCAAAAAAAAAATCTGACGATGCACTTCGTATTGTTAACTTTCTTCAGAAGCTCCCGTTAGCCGAAACAACAATGGACCAAAAGAGGTAATGTTATCAGGTCAATCTCGAACAAAAAGGAGATTTTACAAGATTACGATGAAAGAGCAGCACAAAGAGGTTGTTATCTCAGACAATAAACACAGTAATAAGTGGAAATTTCGATCATAATAGCATCTCATTACCTCGATTCCCAGAAGTGAAGAATCGCGATTAACTTGCGGTTACGGCAATAACCATTAATGTCACGAACAAAACAAAAATAATGTCCGTCCATCAAAATCGTCGGTGCGAAGTCCGAAATCGAAAACTCCGCGCTTAGCGCTTCACCATCCACAGGGCGTTTCGACTTCGCCGCACCGAATTCCACTAACCCGAAATCTCCCGTCGAATCGCGCGAATTACTTCTCGTCCCCAGCCGGATACCTCGCACGCCTCTTGAATAAAAAACCATAATTTACAAGATCGACATTCGCATAACAACAATTATCCACAGACGAAACGATGAGATGGAATTACATAAAGCGGCAGCGTTGAATTCCAAGTGGTTTCGCGAGAAACGTTACGCAATGATCGAAAATTCGCGGGACGGGGGGGCGTTGCACCCGCCCGACTAACTACCCGGGGACTCACCCTGTATCGTGGCGATTTCCAGGTCAGTCCAACGATGGCATCTTGCGGGCGCCCGCGAGCACTAACACTATCGACTGTCGGTTGAATTTCTCTTTTGTGGAACGATGGACGTCTTGCGATGGTCGACCGAGTGAATGACGAATTCCATGCCTTTCACTTTTTAAACGGAGGATCTACGAGGAGGAGCCGCGAGGTACGATGAGCGTGTGGGAATTGGCGGATTCGAAACCGGAGCAGTTTTTTCTTGGAGGGAAGTGGAGCGGTATTTCCAGAGGTACGTAAATGTCGAAATAAATTACGAATGAATTGACACATTTACCGGCTTGTGGTTACCTTCTAAATGATGTATGTGCTTCAATGTCGGTCAAAATAAAATTTCAGAAAGGAGCAAGTAAAAAAGGTATGAAACGATAAAAAAGGAAAAAATAATTACACACAATAAACAAAACAGTCGTCGGAATTGCTTAGATTTAAGATCAAATCAAATAAAAAAAAATCATTGGAGTCAAAGATCAAAAGTCAAAATTGTCAAAAATCAAAAGGGTAAAAATGTCAAGAACAGTCAAAAGGCTCAAATTTCAAGAGTAAAAACTCAAAAGTCCAGAATAGTTAAGAGTATAAAGGATCAAATCGAATAAATCAAAGAGTCAAGAGAATCAAGAGTCAAAATATCAGAAAATGAAGTCAATAAAAAAAAGAATAGCATCAAAAGTCAGAAGGATCAAAAGATTAAAAAGGACTAAAAGGGTCTATTAAAATGTAAAAAAAGCTAAACTTAAAAGAGAACAAAAATGGAAAACAAATAATCCAAAATTTAAAATTGCCAAGAGTCAAAAGAGCTGAAAACCACAGGAGTCAATAACTGAAAAGTCAAAAGTGTCATAAATAAAAACCGTCAAAGCGTCAAGATTCAAAAGTGTCAAAACTCACAAGAGTAAGATTAAAAAATCAAAAACTGTCAAGAGTCAAAAGAGCCGAGGATTAATGGAGTCAATAAGAAAAATTCAAAAGTCAAGAGTCAAAAGAGTAAAGAATCAAAAGTCAAGAGTCAACAGATACAAGACTGTCAAAAGAATCAATAAGTTCTTCAAGAGTCAAAAGAACTGAGAAAAGTTAAGAATGTCAAAAATCAAAAACTGTCAAAAGTCAGATGGTTCAAAAGACTATGAAGGATCTAAAAAAGTGAATAAAAAGAATTAATAAAAGTCTAGAATATACTCAATAACAAAAAAGTCAAAATCGTCAGGAATAAAGAAGTCAACAGTCAAAAAAGTCAAAAGCCAAAAGTCAATAAACAAAAAAGTCAACACGCAAAAGCAACAAGATTAAAAAAACACTGAAAAATCCAAAATGTTCTAGAAAGTCAAGAGATCAGGGTCAAAAGTCAAAAGAGTTAAGAGAGAAAGAAATCAAAAGCGAAAGGAATTAAAAAGTCAAGAATCCAATAGCATGAAAATGGAAACTAAGTGAGCGAGTACATATTATGTAAATATGTAATATAAAGATCAGGACTCAAAATAGCCAAGAGACAAAAGAGCTGAGGATCAATAACAAAAAAGTCAAGTGTCACGAATCAAATCCGTCAAAAAAGACAACATTCAAAACAGTAAAGAATCAAAAGTAGAAAAAGTCACCACCAAAAAGATACAAGTTGAAAAAAAGTCAACAGTAAAAAGATGCAAGTGTCAAAAAAGTCAAGAGGTTCTTCAAAAGTCAAAAGAACTGAGAAAAGTTAAAAATGTCTAAAGTCAAAAACTGTCAAAACTCAGATGGTTCAAAAGACTATGAAGGGTCTGAAAAAGTTAATAAATGAAATTAATAAAAGTCTAGAATATAGTCAAAATCGTCAGGAATAAACAAGTCAAAAGGATTAAAAGTCAAGAGAGTCAAGGAGTCAAAAGAGTAAAAAATCAAAAGTAGAAAAAGTGAACAGTAAAAAGATACAAGTGTCAAAATTGTCAAGAAGTTACTCAAGAGTCAAAAGAGCTAAGAAATGTTAAAATTTTCAAAAGTATAAAAAACTGTCAAGAGTCAGATGGTTCAAAAGATTATAAAGGATCTTCAAAAAAGTTAATAAAAAGAATTAATCAAAGCCCAGAATATAAAAGGAGTCAAAAGACTCAAAAGTCAAAAGTCAGAATTCAAAAGTCAATAGTCAAAAATAGTCAAAAGAAACAAGATTAAAAAATCCAAAATGTTCTTGGAAGCGAGCGACTACATATATAAATAATATAAAGCTCAAGACTCAAAATAGCCAAGAGATAAAAGAGCTGAGGGTCAATAACAAAAAAGTCAAAAGGGTCACGAATAAAATCCGTCAAAAGAGACAAGATTCAAAAGCCGCAAGGAGTCAAAAGAGTAAAGAATCAAAAGTAGAAAAAGTCAACAGTAAAAAGATGCAAGTGTCAAAAAAGTCAAGAGGTTCTTCAAAAGTCAAAAGAACTGAGAAAAGTTAAAAATGTCAAAAGTCAAAAACTGTCAAAACTCAGATGGTACAAAAGACTATGAAGGGTCTGAAAAAGTTAATAAATGAAATTAATAAAAGTCTAGAATATAGTCAAAATCGTCAGGAATAAACAAGTCAAAAGGATTAAAAGTCAAGAGAGTTAAGGAGTCAAAAGAGTAAAAATCAAAAGTAGAAAAAGTGAACAGTAAAAAGATACAATTGTCAAAATTGTCAAGAAGTTACTCAAGAGTCAAAAGAGCTAAGAAATGTTAAAATTTTCAAAAGTAAAAAAACTGTCAAGAGTCAGATGGTTCAAAAGATTATAAAGGATCTTCAAAAAAGTTAATAAAAAGAATTAATCAAAGCCCAGAATATAAAAGGAGTCAAAAGACTCAAAAGTCAAAAGTCAGAATTCAAAAGTCAATAGTCAAAAATAGTCAAAAGAAACAAGATTAAAAAATCCAAAATGTTCTTGGAAGCGAGCGAGTACATATATAAATAATATAAAACTCAAGACTCAAAATAGCCAAGAGAAAAGAGCTGAAAATCAATAACAAAAAAGTCAAAAGGGTCACGAATAAAATCCGTCAAAAGAGACAAGATTCAAAAGCCGCAAGGAGTCAAAAGAGTAAAGAATCAAAAGTAAAAAAAGTCAACAGTAAAAAGATGCAAGTGTCAAAAAAGTCAAGAGGTTCTTCAAAAGTCAAAAGAACTGAGAAAAGTTAAAAATGTCAAAAGTCAAAAACTGTCAAAACTCAGATGGTACAAAAGACTATGAAGGGTCTGAAAAAGTTAATAAATGAAATTAATAAAAGTCTAGAATATAGTCAAAATCGTCAGGAATGAACAAGTCAAAAGGATTAAAAGTCAAGAGAGTCAAGGAGTCAAAAGAGTAAAAAATCAAAAGTAGAAAAAGTCAAAGTAAAAAGATACAAGTGTCAAAATTGTCAAGAAGTTACTCAAGAGTCAAAAGAGCTAAGAAATGTTAAAAATTTCAAAAGTAAAAAAACTGTCAAGAGTCAGATGGTTCAAAAGATTATAAAGGATCTTCAAAAAAGTTAATAAAAAGAATTAATCAAAGCCCAGAATATAAAAGGAGTCAAAAGACTCAAAAGTCAAAAGTCAGAATTCAAAAGTCAATAGTCAAAAATAGTCAAAAGAAACAAGATTAAAAAATCCAAAATGTTCTTGGAAGCGAGCGAGTACATATATAAATAATATAAAGCTCAAGACTCAAAATAGCCAAGAGAAAAGAGCTGAAAATCAATAACAAAAAAGTCAAAAGGGTCACGAATAAAATCCGTCAAAAGAGACAAGATTCAAAAGCCGCAAGGAGTCAAAAGAGTAAAGAATCAAAAGTAGAAAAAGTCAACAGTAAAAAGATGCAAGTGTCAAAAAAGTCAAGAGGTTCTTCAAAAGTCAAAAGAACTGAGAAAAGTTAAAAATGTCAAAATTCAAAAACTGTCAAAAGTCAGATGGTTCAAAAGCCTATAAAGGGTCTGAAAAAGTTACTAAATAGAATTAATAAAAGTCTAGAATATAGTCAAAATCGTCAGGAATAAACAAGTCAAAAGTCAAAAGAGTCAAAGAGTCAAAAGAGTAAAAAATCGAAAGTAGAAAAAGTGAACAGTAAAAAGATACAAGTGTCAAAATTGTCAAGAAGTTACTCAAGAGTCAAAAGAGCTAAGAAATGTTAAAAATGTCTAAAGTGAAAAACTGTCAAGAGTCAGATGGTTCAAAAGATTATAAAGGATCATCAAAAAAGTTAATAAAAAGAATTACTACAAGCCCAGAATATAAAAGGAGTCAAAAGACTCAAAAGTCAGAATTCAAAAATCAATAGTCAAAATAAACAAGATTAAAAAATCCAAAATGTTTTAGGAAGTGAGCGAGTTCATATATAAATAATATTAAGGTCAAGACTCAAAATAGCCAAGAGATAAAAGAGCTGAGGGTCAATAACAAAAAAGTCAAAAGGGTCAGGAATAAAATCCGTCGAAAGAGACAAGATTCAAAAGCCGCAAGGAGTCAAAAGAGTAAATAATCAAAAGTAGAAAGAGTCAACAGTAAAAAGATGCAAGTGTCAAAAAAGTCAAGAGGTTCTTCAAAAGTCAAAAGAACTGAGAAAAGTTAAAAATGTCAAAAGTCAAAAACTGTCAAAACTCAGATGGTACAAAAGACTATGAAGGGTCTGAAAAAGTTAATAAATGAAATTAATAAAAGTCTAGAATATAGTCAAAATCGTCAGGAATGAACAAGTCAAAAGGATTAAAAGTCAAGAGAGTCAAGGAGTCAAAAGAG
Source organism: Diaperis boleti (assembly GCA_963583935.1). Classification (NCBI taxonomy): domain Eukaryota; kingdom Metazoa; phylum Arthropoda; class Insecta; order Coleoptera; family Tenebrionidae; genus Diaperis; species Diaperis boleti. The sequence continues at coordinate 2,095,069 of OY757245.1, read as the reverse complement.
TAAAAAATCAAAAGTAGAAAAAGTCAACAGTAAAAAGATACAAGTGTCAAAATTGTCAAGAAGTTACTCAAGAGTCTAGAGCTAAGAAATGTTAAAAATTTCAAAAGTAAAAAAACTGTCAAGAGTCAGATGGTTCAAAAGATTATAAAGGATCTTCAAAAAAGTTAATAAAAAGAATTAATCAAAGCCCAGAATATAAAAGGAGTCAAAAGACTCAAAAGTCAAAAGTCAGAATTCAAAAGTCAATAGTCAAAAATAGTCAAAAGAAACAAGATTAAAAAATCCAAAATGTTCTTGGAAGCGAGCGAGTACATATATAAATAATATAAAGGTCAAGACTCAAAATAGCCAAGAGACAAAAGAGCTGAAAATGAAGTCAATAATAAAAAAAATAGCATCAAAAGTCAGAAGGATCAAAAGATTAAAAAGGACTAAAAGGGTTCATTAAAATGTAAAAAAAAGCTAAACTTAAAAGAGAAAAAAAATGGAAAACAAATAATTTAAAATTTAAAATTGCCAAGAGTCAAAAGAGTTGAGAACCACAGGAGTCAATAACTGAAAAGTCAAAAGAGTCATAAATAAAAACCCTCAAAGCGTCAACATTCAAAAGTGTCAAAACTCACAAGAGTAAGATTAAAAAATAAAAAACTGTCAAGAGTCAAAAGAGCCGAGGATTAAAGGAGTCAATAACAAAAATTCAAAAGTCAAAAGAGTAAAGAATCAAAAGTAAAAAAGTCAAGAGACAACAGATACAAGACTGTCAAAAGAATCAACAAGTTCTTCAAGAGTCAAAAGAACTGAGAAAAGTTAAGAATGTCAAAACAGTGTTAAAATAAACAAAAGGATCCAATGAATTAAAAAGTTCAAAGAATTAAGCGTCAACAGTTAAAAGATAATTGGGTCAAAAGTCAAAACAGTCAAGATACAAAACAGTAAAGATTCAAGGCTCAAAAATCCGCCACCATAGAGTCAAAAGGATCAAAAAAGCAAGACAATGAAGAATATCAAACGAAAGAAACAATAAGAGAATCAACACCATCAAGAGTGTCAAAAGAATCAAAATTAAACAATAAAAAAAGAACCAGATTAATAGGAAATTTTTATTGACAAAACGTAAAAATATATAAGATGAATTCAACATGAGAAACCGGCTCTCCAGGTCGGTCCGAGTCACACGACGCTCCCCGTCGCGTGACCCAACCTCGACCACCCCCGCAGCGCCAGAAGTGAAGTTGCAACGATAAAGATGAGAAACAGCTTTGGTTGAAAACTGGCAGACGCCACCGCCTAGTCGATGGTCAACTGCCTGAAGCTGCCGTCCAGCCCAAAGAGGTCCTCGTAGTTGGTGGGCTTGCCCGGACGCTTGGACTCGTCGGCCTTGATGCTCTCCTGCTCTTTGAACCAGGGGGCGTACTCCGCGAGCTTCTTCATCCATTGTTCTGAAATTACCGATTAAGATAGTGTTTTCAGGTGGTGTTAAGTTTACCGTGGAAATCGCCGATTTTTCCAGCGGTGCCGCCGTACTCCTCGGGAAGGATGTCCTTCGGGACGAATTTGTATAGGGATTCGAGGTCGGGGTGGATGTGGATCCTGCTGCGGATCTTCTCCTTGAGGAAGGGTTTCACCCAGTTGATGATGGTGTCGATGATGGGGGAGGCGTTGACCACGTGGACCTCCTTCAGTTTGACGGGATATGCCTCCTGGACGCACACCAAGAACTTCTTGACGATGGTGGGTGTGATCTTGGAGAAGTGGTTGATGGAGGCGACGCTGGCGTCTAGGATGTAGACGTCACCGGCTACCCCGACCTGGAACATACAAATGTCATTGCGCCATCCTTGAGTACACCTTCGACTTACCTCCTCGGCTGCCAGACGGATGTCGCCGATCATCAGCGCCAACTTCATGGCGTCCGCGATGTTGGGAGTCTCGAAATCTTTGACAGCTGCCCGCATGATGGTCACACGTCTACCGTCGGGGGTGAGCCCCGGTAAAGTGGGTCCTTGACTGTAAAACGACCTTTACCGTACTGTCATGTCCGTGAAGTTAACACTTACGCGATTTTAGATACTTCTTGTAATTCGGGACGAGAGATGTCCCTATTGGTGAAGAACTCGGGGATGGCCGCGCGCATGGTGAAGTACATGTCCAACTTGCGCTTGCACTTCTCCAGGGAGAACTTGCAGCCGCGGAGGAAGGTCATCATGCGGGCTTCATCTATACCAAAAAATTAATTAACACAAATGTAGCTAACGGGTGACGGTTTCGACTATTTTTTGAGGTTATATCTTGGAATCCACAAGCGATATCTAAACTCTGATAGTAAAAATGAATTTTTCAGGTCTGAAAACATATAAAACGAGATCAAACTCGATAGGTCCAAAATGATTTTTTCCAACCTCAAAATTTTGGAGATTTCAAAAATCGCTTATGAAAAGCGACTTATTTGACTGATCAATGCAAGAATACGTGTGTGGATAAATTTTAATGGGTCTTGACTGTAACATGTCCAAAAATTGTTCGATCCTTGGTTTGACTACTTCTTGAGGTAATATCTTGGTATCCATAAACGATATCTAAAAATTGATAGTAAAAATGGATTTTCGGGGTCTGAAAACATATAAAAGGAAACCAAAGTCGATAGGTCCAAAATGATTTTTTCTAACCTCAAAATTTTGAAATTTTCGAAAATTGCTTATGAAATGTGTACTACTTGACTGGTGTATGCAAGAAGACGTATGTTGATATATTTTAACGTGGCTTGACTGTACAATATCCAAAAATTGTTCGATCGTGGATTTTGACTACTTCTTGAGGTAATATCTTGGAAGCTATAAACGATATCTAAAAATTGATGGGAAAAATGGATTTTCCAGGTTTGAAAACATATAAAACGAGACCAAACTCGATTGGTCCAAAATGTTTTTTTCTAACCTCAAAATTTTGAAATTTTCTAAAATTGCTTATGAAATGTGTATTACTTGACTGGTCTATGCAAGAAGACCAATGTTGATATATTTTAACGTGTCTTGACTGTACAATATCCAAAAATTGTTCGATCCTGGATTTTGACTACTTCTTGAGGTAATATCTTGGAATCCATAAACGATATCTAAAAATTGATAGTAAAAATGTATTTTCGGGGTCTGAAAACATATAAAAGGAAACCAAAGTCGATAGGTCCAAAATGATTTTTTCTAACCTCAAAATTTTGAAAATTTCTAAAATTGCTTATGAAATGTGTACTACTTGACTGGTGTATGCAAGAAGACGTATGTTGATATATTTTAACGTGGCTTGACTGTACAATATCCAAAAATTGTTCGATCGTGGATTTTGACTACTTCTTGAGGTAATATCTTGGAAGCTATAAACGATATCTAAAAATTGATACAAAAAATGGATTTTCCAGGTTTGAAAACATATAAAACGAGACCAAACTCGATTGGTCCAAAATAATTTTTTCTAACCTCAAAATTTAGAAATTTTCAAAAATTGCTTATGAAATGTGTACTACTTGACTGGTGTATGCAAGAAGACGTATGTTGATATATTTTAACGTGGCTTGACTGTACAATATCCAAAAATTGTTCGATCGTGGTTTTTGACTACTTCTTGAGGTAATATCTTGGAAGCTATAAACGATATCTAAAAATTGATAATAAAAATTGATTTTCCAGGTTTGAAAACATATAAAACGAGACCAAACCCGATTGGTCCAAAGTGATTTTTTCTAACCTCAAAATTTTGAAATTTTCAAAAATCGAATATAAAATGCTAAAAGATTTTGATATACATGCATATGTAATATAGGCTTACAAATAAAAATAGAGCTAGAATGTAAGTCACCCAACGAACAGAAGTGACCTTACACAAAACGCATAGTTATTTATAGAGAAAAACAATGGTATGACAATATAGCGATAAAAATACTGGTCCACGTCACGCATTCACGCCGCCTGCGATCATCGTAAAATTCGTGTTTGATATTTGCAAACATTACCATTCAATTTGTATTTTATGGTTTGGTATGAGGAGAAAATTGCATCGACGGCTTTATGTCGGCAATAACGCGTTGTTATTGTGGAGAAATTGTGCAGTCATTGTGTGTAAAACGTTATAATTGATAAACAAAAAAATACGTAAAATAAAGTAGGAAAAAGAGTAAAAAAACTAAAATGAAAAAAGGGGAGTTTTGAAGATTTAAAAATCCAAAAATATATTGCCCCAATATGGCAATGCCGCAAATGATTTTCTTTATCATCTGGATCTTGATGAAATGATGACTGTACAAACATTCTGCCTAGGTGGTGCTGGCGAAATGATTTGTATTATTGGTTGCATACCTTGACAGGGGGAACTTTTTAAAAGAAGATTTATGAAAAGAAAAACGAGTAGCCACTGACCATGTGCTGAATTGGTCCCTGTGAGACGGATCTTACTTTGAAAAAATTTCAAGGAGAAGTTACTGACTAAAATGTCTAAAGATTGCATAATCGAAAGTATAACAACAGACGGTTTCAGACACTTCAAACACGCAGCTATTGTATAACTGTTCTTGTTCAACAATTAGAAAGTCTAGAACAGTTTTTACATTAGAAAGACCCCAAAGGTTATATGTATATCTTCGGCTGAACCGTGTCCGATTTAAGAGTGTTTATACAAGAAAAATCACCAGACGGAATCAGTAAGCACAAAGGTAGTACCTTACCTACATAACATCATTACGAAACGATATTGTTTCTTCAGCAAATAACGATGTCGCAATAATTGTCTACATGAATTCGAGCCTCCTCGAGAAAATCGGACGGTAGGTACCAACAAATTGCCAATAACCACAAGGGTTACGTAAGTCTATTGTGGTACTTCCACGGTACCACTTAGCAAGATTTACGACCGCTCGAAGATTAATTGCTCGTCAATTAATTACACAACGATAAACTCACCCCAAGTGTCGGGCAGATGGGGCTGCTTCAACAACCACTCTTTGATGGCCTGCAGGTCGCTGTCTCTGGTGTTGACGTCCTCGTTGAGCTCCTTGCGGATGTGGGTCTGGAGTTCAGGGCCGGGCTGGATTAAGAGAGTCATTTTCCTACCTGTAAAAGAAAGCGACGACCGTGTCAATCGATGCGTTCGTTAGAGATGAGCGCGGAACCCGTCACACTCGTTAGTGTCAATAATTCAGGACCGGACACGTCACGCTTTCGTTTGGGAAAAGTGCGAACTTACACAATTCGAGTTGCGTGTCTGGCGACGTAATTTTTTGTTTGTAAATCGGACGATGCAGAGAAATTGGACGGCGCGATCGCCGGATTTGGCACCAACGGAGTGTGAGTGGTGAGATCCGATGGTGGGTTTTTATCGCGTTCTGGGCAAACATCGGATGTGGAAACGTCAAGAGTGATGTGGAAGGAGATTTATTGTTGAATTTGGTTATGCAAGATTAGTCGTAATTTATTATTATTGTTTTAATTAATTAAGTAAAATTAGCAATTAATCATCAAGTTGGTCGTGGGAACGACATTATCCTCTTTAGTCCTGTTTTGAGACATTTAGTCAGAACCATGGGTACCATCCAGTAAAATTTGTTCTTTTCTAAGCTCGAGAGTTCTCTAAGAAATACATTTGTGCTAATATAAAGTATTATGTCACATTTTCGCTAAAGTGAGGAAATAATTTATTTCAACACGTAAATATTAAAAAAACCTGTAATAGGTTGTTTAGCCAGCTTATTTCAGTGTGAAAAGATGTGTCACACTGGTTCTATAACAGTTTTAATGAGGGTACCACAAGGGTACCATCCAATGATGATTCTAACCACAAAGTGTGACCCATCTTTTCAGATCAAAATTGTGTGAACAATGCATCTGTACCACTGAAATCCAATTTGTTTAATACAGCAAAGGGTTTTTCATAAATTACACATATTCTAGTCAATTCGGAGTCTAAATATAATAAAACCGTAACAGTTAGTTTAGTCAGATTATTTCAGCGTTAAAAGATGTGTCACACTTTGGTTCCATGACAATGTTAACGACGGTACCATAAGGGTACCATCCAATGAAACTCATTCCAACCACAAAGTGCGACCCATCTTTTCAGACCAAAATTGTCTCAGAAATGCATCTGTAGCACTGAAATCCAATTTGTTTAATATAGCGGAGGGTTTTTCAGTAATTACTCATATTCTATTCAATTCAGAGTCTAAATATAATAAAACCGTAACAGTTAGTTTAGTCAGATTATTTCAGCGTGAAAAGATGTGTCACACTTTGGTTTCATGACAATGTTAACGACGGTACCATAAGGGTACCATCCAATGAAACTTATTCTAACCACAAAGTGCGACCCATCTTTTCAGACCAGAATTGTCTCAGAGAAATGTATCTGTACCACTGAAATCCAATTTGTTTAATATAGCTGAGCGTTTTTCATAAATTACTCATATTCTAGTCAATTCGGCGTCTAAATATAATAAAACCGTAACAGTTAGTTTAGTCAGATTATTTCAGCGTTAAAAGATGTGTCACACTTTGGTTTCATGACAATGTTAACGAGGGTACCATAAGGGTACCATCCAATGAAACTTATTGTAACCACAAAGTGTGACCCATCTTTTCAGACCAAAATTGTCTCAGAAATGCATCTGTACCACTGAAATCCAATTTGTTTAATATAGCGGAGGGTTTTTCAGTAATTACTCATATTCTAGTCAATTCGGCGTCTAAATATAATAAAACCGTAACAGTTAGTTTAGTCAGATTATTTCAGCGTGAAAAGATGTGTCACACTTTGGTTCCATGACAATGTTAACGAGGGTACCATAAGGGTACCATCCAATGAAACTTATTGTAACCACAAAGTGTGACCCATCTTTTCAGACCAAAATTGTCTCAGAAATGCATCTGTACCACTGAAATCCAATTTGTTTAATATAGCGGAGGGTTTTTCAGTAATTACTCATATTCTAGTCAATTCAGAGTCTAAATATCATAAAACCGTAACAGTTAGTTTAGTCAGATTATTTCAGCGTTAAAAGATGTGTCACACTTTGGTTTCATGACAATGTTAACGAGGGTACCATAAGGGTACCATCCAATGAAACTTATTGTAACCACAAAGTGTGACCCATCTTTTCAGACCAAAATTGTCTCAGAAATGCATCTGTACCACTGAAATCCAATTTGTTTAATATAGCGGAGGGTTTTTCATAAATTACTCATATTCTAGTCAATTCGGAGTCTAAATATAATAAAACCGTAACAGTTAGTTTAGTCAGATTATTTCAGCGTGAAAGATGTGTCACACTTTGGTTTCATGACAATGTTAACGACGGTACCATAAGGGTACCATCCAATGAAACTCATTCCAACCACAAAGTGCGACCCATCTTTTCAGACCAAAATTGTCTCAGAAATGCATCTGTACCAATGAAATCCAATTTGTTTAATATAGCGGAGGGTTTTTCATAAATTACACATATTCTAGTCAATTCAAAGTCTAAATATAATAAAACCGTAACAGTTAGTTTAGTCAGATTATTTCAGCGTGAAAAGATGTGTCACACTTTGGTTTCATGACAATGTTAACGACGGTACCATAAGGGTACCATCCAATGAAACTCATTCTAACCACAAAGTGCGACACATCTTTTCAGACCAAAATTGTCTCAGAAATGCATCTGTACCAATGAAATCCAATTTGATAACGAAATGTATTATTTCATAAAGAGCGGAAACTACATGAGAAATGATCTATGATAAACTTGTGAGAGATGATTATTTCAGTGGGAAAGGATGTGTCACACTTTGGTTTATAACAATGTTAACAGGGGTACCATAGTGGGTACCATCCAAACAAAATTGGTTTTAACCCCAAAGTGTGACACATCTTTTCAGGCTAAAATTGTCCCAGAAATGCAACTATGCTACGAAAATCTTGTTTACCGGTGGTCAGATTTTTTTTAGGAAATAAAGCTAATAAGAAAAATCCATGAAATTAATTAGACAGCAGGTAACCGAAATGTTACCCTAATTGGTCGTTGGCAGATAAAAGTATAACCATAAAATTCTAATTATTGTCTGACTTACTGGGTCAAACAACAGTAAGACAAAGCTTGCCACTTAAGAAATCCGAACATTTCCACGTGAAACAAAAACGAGTAAATTATTATTACATGTGGTACTTAATGGTTCAGTTACTTAAAAAAACACATACAAAAACTACCAGAGCGTAACACGCGAAATACTTGCAGATTTAATTGTGCAAAATCAGGTGAGTCACCTGGCACGGAATCATTTCTTTCTACTTCTAGCTTACCGTTTTTAGCCAATTAAATTAAACTTCTCATTGGCCAGCTGTCTGGTTGGACAATTATCTGAGTCATTCGGCGATACGAAATTTCATTGCTTTCTAAAAGCCGTTAACCGGAGCAAAATTCGGTTTCTTCTAGACCGCGCGATTTTGAATAAATTTTGTGCTTTCTTCGTTTTGGCCCACTTTTGTTTTCTGGTTCCTTGAATCTCATTTTCCAAATCTTTGGTTCCTTTTAATTTTTGCCAATAAATGTCTGGAATTTGAACGGTTAAGACTTTTTTTGAGATTTAAAACTGTCTGAGTTTATGAATTATTAATTTATGTAGAACTAATATTATTGATACCTTCAAGGGCACCTGCGTTAAGTTAATTATCTAGACACTTAAGACATTTTAATTCAGTAATTATATTCTTTAAAAAATGACCACTTCAATTCTAAAGTCAATAATTCTAGGTCGACAGAACGCTTACTCGGCCGACCTGATTTCCGATTGCATGATCAAAACATTGCACAATCCCTTCGAAATACCACCGCGTCCGCATCCCTCACAATCTAACCGTCGCCGCGCCATCACACGCTGATTCACCGCTCTCAGAATGTGACCCACTTTTCCCAAGCCGCCGCGTCGACCCGACCCGACACCCATCCAATTCGGAAAGCGAGAGTTCGCGTAATGCACCCATCCGTCTACTCACCGGGCAGATTCCGCGTACGAAACTCACAAAGGAAACTAAACACGCTGGGCCGACGTCTTGCGAAGACTACAGCGTGAAAGTCGCGCAAGAAGCGGTCTTATACCAGAAGTTTGTTCCAGTGCTAAGCACGCGGCGGGCCAATGGGGACGGGGACCGGCGGTCACGTGACGGAATTTCGGACTTTCTCCGGGCGGATGTTTTATTAATAATTTCGGGTAATGAGACGATGTTTGGACCGTGACGGGGCGGTTGAATTTTCATGGAGGTGTTTTCTCAAACAGAGTGGAAAATGATGGATGATGGCGTTGGTTTTTGTAGGAAATTGGACAGGGATCGGATTTTCGGATCATTCTGTATATGGGGTGGTTCGATCGCATGATTTTGCACCGATTGGTCATTCGGATCACGTGGACGGCTTCAGTTAGGCGTCATTTGAAGACGTGCCGGTGGAATGATAAGTAGACACTTCAAAAGTGGCCGCCTGTTGCACCTGATTTGTCCAATCACAAAAAAAAAACGTATAAGATCTGAAAAACTTTAAAACTGAGCAGCCGAGTGGCTAAGTAATTTGAGGAATTGTGATATAGAGATTCTGAGAAGTTGAGAAGCTGAGAACTGAATATCTGAGGAAATGGGCAACAGAAAAAAATTGTAAATATTTTAAAATCACTTAGATACTAGGAAATTACTAAACCAAGTAAACCCCAAAATATTACACTAGAAATCTAGACACTAGGAAACTAGGAACTAGAATACTAGAAACAACCAGTAACATAGAAAAAAGAACATTAGAATCAACTGGGCAACTAGAAACTAGGAAACTAGAAAAAGGAAATCTGTAAACTTGTAAAACTAGAAATTGAAAAGGTATAAAGTTGGAAACTGGATTTTAGAAACACCTAGAAATTAGAAAACTATAGATAATAAAAATGAGAAAAGGCAGAACTGGGAAACTAAAAACTGAGTTGGACAGCTATGGAACTATGAACTAGGAACTAGAAAACTAGGAATCTATAAACCTTAAAATTGAAATTAGAAAACTGAAAATTAAGAAGACACTCGTAGACAACAAACTAGAAAACTAGGTTCTAGGGACTATGAAAGTAAGGATCTGGAAAACTATAAATTAGAAAGTGCACCACAAAACTAGTAAACTAGAATATTAGAAACAACCAGTAACATAGAAAAAAGAACATTATAATCAACTGGGCAACTAGAAACTAGGAAACTAGAAAAAGGAAATCTGTAAACTTGTAAAACTAGAAATTGAAAAGGTATTAAGTTGGAAACTGGATTTTAGAAACACCTAGAAATTAGAAAACTATAGAGAATAAAAATGAGAAAAGGCAGAACTGGGAAACTAAAAACTGAGTTGGACAGCTATGGAACTATGAACTAGGAACTAGAAAACTAGGAATCGATAAACCTTAAAATTGAAATTAGAAAACTGAAAATTAAGAAGACACTCGTAGACAACAAACTAGAAAACTAGGTTCTAGGGACTATGAAAGTAAGGATCTGGAAAACTATAAATTAGAAAGTGCACCACAAAACTAGTAAACTAGAATATTAGAAACAACCAGTAACATAGAAAAAAGAACATTAGAATCAACTGGGCAACTAGAAACTAGGAAACTAGAAAAAGGAAATCTGTAAACTTGTAAAACTAGAAACTGAAAAGGTATTAAGTTGGAAACTGGATTTTAGAAACACCTAGAAATTAGAAAACTATAGAGAATAAAAATGAGAAAAGACAGAACTGGGAAACTAAAACTGAGTTGGACAGCTATGGAACTATGAACTAGGAACTAGAAAACTAGAAATCTATAAACCTTAAAATTGAAATTAGAAAACTGAAAATTAAGAAGACACTCGTAGACAACAAACTAGAAAACTAGGTTCTAGGGACTATGAAAGTAAGGATCTGGAAAACTATAAATTAGAAAGTGCACCACAAAACTAGTAAACTAGAATATTAGAAACAACCAGTAACATAGAAAAAAGAACATTAGAATCAACTGGGCAACTAGAAACTAGGAAACTAGAAAAAGGAAATCTGTAAACTTGTAAAACTAGAAATTGAAAAGTTATAAAGTTGGAAACTGGATTTTAGAAACACCTAGAAATTAGAAAACTATAGAGAATAAAAATGAGAAAAGGCAGAACTGGGAAACTAAAAACTGAGTTGGACAGCTATGGAACTATGAACTAGGAACTAGAAAACTAGGAATCTATAAACCTTAAAATTGAAATTAGAAAACTGAAAATTAAGAAGACACTCGTAGACAACAAACTAGAAAACTAGGTTCTAGGGACTATGAAAGTAAGGATCTGGAAAACTATAAATTAGAAAGTGCACCACAAAACTAGTAAACTAGAATATTAGAAACAACCAGTAACATAGAAAAAAGAACATTAGAATCAACTGGGCAACTAGAAACTAGGAAACTAGAAAAAGGAAATCTGTAAACTTGTAAAACTAGAAACTGAAAAGGTATAAAGTTGGAAACTAGATTTTAGAAACACCTAGAAATTAGAAAACTATAGAGAATAAAAATGAGAAAAGGCAGAACTGGGAAACTAAAAACTGAGTTGGACAGCTATGGAACTATGAACTACGAACTAGAAAACTACGAATCTATAAACCTTAAAATTGAAATTAGTAAACTGAAAATTAAGAAGAAACTCGTAGACAACAAACTAGAAAACTAGGTTCTAGGGACTATGAAAGTAAGGATCTGAAAAACTATGAATTAGAAAGTGCACCACAAAACTAGGAAACTAGCAACTAAAATATTAGAAACAACCAATAACATAGAAAAAAGGACATTAGAATCAACTGGGCAACTAGAAACAAGGAAACTAGAAAATGAAAATCTGTAAACTTCTAAAACTAGAAACTGAAAAGGTATAAACTTGGGAACTAAATTTTAGAAGCACCTAGAAATTAGAAAAATATAGACTAAAAATTAGAAAACTCGACAATTGAAAGTTCCCCAAACTAGTAAACTAGAAAGTAAGGAACTAGAAAGTAAAAAATTAAAATATGGAAAAGCAGCTACTAGGCAACTAGAAACTCAAAAGTGGCAAACCGGAAACTATTAAACTAGAAACTAGGATGCTGTAAAATAAAAACTGAAAGGGAAGAACTGGCAAATTAAAAACTGACTTGGACAGCTATGAAACTACGAACTAGAAACTAGAAAACTAATGGGGCCACAGTCATGCAACTAGGAAACTAAGAATCTATAAACCTTAAAATTGAAATTAGAAAACTAAAAATTAAGAAGAAATTCATAAACAACAAACTAGAAAAAATATATTAGGAAACTAAAAACAACTTGGAAGCTGGAGGATCAAACCAAAATTTGAACACCATATAATGTTAGAATGGCTAACCAGACTTAAAACAGCAACACCTCAAATCAAAAAAAATAAAAATAATATAAGAAGAAGAAACCAGAAACTAGAATATTAAAAAAAAGTTGAAAAACTAGAAACTACGAAACTGGAGAGCAAGGAAAAAAGAACTAGGAACTAGGAGACTATAAAATATATATTAGGAAACTAAAAACAACTTGGAAGCTGAAGGATCAAACCAAAATTTGAAACACCATAATGTTAGAATGGCGAACCAGACTTAAAACAGCAAAACTTCAAATCAAAAAAATTAAAGAAGAAACTAGAAACTAGAATATTAAAAAAAAAACTGAAAAACTAGAAACTATGAAACTGGAGAGCAAAGAAAAAAAACTAGGAACTAGGAAATTAGAAAACTAGGAAAATAGAAACAAGCAAAATTAATGCAGAAAAGGAGAAACGTGATAAACCGGAAGCGTAGAATCAGTCTGAGAAACTGGAAACTGGAAAGCCAGGAAACGATTAAAAAGGAAACTGGGTTCTAGGGACTATGCAAAACTATAAATTAGAAAGTAGACCAGAAAACTAGAAAACTAGCAACTAGAATATTAGAAACAACCAGTAACATAGAAAAAAGGACATTAAAATCAACTGAGCAACTAGAAAATGAAAATCTGTAAACTTCCTAAAACTAGAAACTGAAAAGGTATAAACTTGGAAATTAAATTTTGGAAGCACCTAGAAATTATAAAACTATAGAGACTAAAAATTAGAAAACTCGACAATTGGAAGGTCCCGAAACTAGTAAACCAAAAAGTAAGGAACTAGAAAGTAAAAAATTAAAATATGGAAAAGCAGCTACTAGGCAACTAGAAACTCAAAAGTGGCAAACCGAAAACTATTAAACTAGAAACTAGGATGCTGTAAAATAAAAACTGAAAAGGCAGAACTGGAAAATTAAAAACTGAGTTGGACAGCTATGAAACTATGAACTAGGAACTAGAAAACTGATGGGGCAAAAGTCATGCAACTAGGAAACTGGGAATCTATAAACCTTAAAATTACAATTAGAAAACTAAAAATTAAGAAGAAATTCGTAAACAACAAACTAGAAAATATATATTAGGAAACTAAAAACAACTTGGAAGCTGGAGAATCAAACCAAAATTTGAAACACCATAATGTTAGAATGGCGAACCAGACTTAAAACAGCAAAACTTCAAATCAAAAAAATTAAAGAAGAAACTAGAAACTAGAATATTAAAAAAAAAACTGAAAAACTAGAAACTATGAAACTGGAAAGCAAAGAAAAAAAACTAGGAACTAGGAAATTAGAAAACTAGGAAAATAGAAACAAGCAAAATTAATGCAGAAAAGGAGAAACGTGATAAACCGGAAGCGTAGAATCAGTCTGAGAAACTGGAAACTGAAAAGCCAGGAAACGATTAAAAAGAAAACTGGGTTCTAGGGACTATGCAAAACTATAAATTAGAAACTAGACCAGAAAACTAGAAAACTAGCAACTAGAATATTAGAAACAACCAGTAACATAGAAAAAAGGACATTAAAATCAACTGAGCAACTAGAAAATGAAAATCTGTAAACTTCCTAAAACTAGAAACTGAAAAGGTATAAACTTGGAAATTAAATTTTGGAAGCACCTAGAAATTATAAAACTATAGAGACTAAAAATTAGAAAACTCGACAATTGGAAGGTCCCGAAACTAGTAAACCAAAAAGTAAGGAACTAGAAAGTAAAAAATTAAAATATGGAAAAGCAGCTACTAGGCAACTAGAAACTCAAAAGTGGCAAACCGAAAACTATTAAACTAGAAACTAGGAAGCTATAAAATAAAAACTGAAAAGGCAGAACTGGGAAATTAAAAACTGAGTTGGACAGCTATGAAACTATGAACTAGGAACTAGAAAACTGATGGGGTAAAAGTCATGCAACTAGGAAACTGGGAATCCATAAACCTTAAAATTGCAATTAGAAAACTAAAAATTAAGAAGAAATTCGTAAACAACAAACTAGAAAATATATATTAGGAAACTAAAAACAACTTGGAAGCTGGAGGATCAAACCAAAATTTGAAACACCATAATGTTAGAATGGCGAACCAGACTTAAAACAGCAAAACTTCAAATCAAAAAAATTAAAGAAGAAACTAGAAACTAGAATATTAAAAAAAAAACTGAAAAACTAGAAACTATGAAACTGGAAAGCAAAGAAAAAAACTAGGAACTAGGAAATTAGAAAACTAGGAAAATAGAAACAAGCAAAATTAATGCAGAAAAGGAGAAACGTGATAAACCGGAAGCGTAGAATCAGTCTGAGAAACTGGAAACTGAAAAGCCAGGAAACGATTAAAAAGAAAACTGGGTTCTAGGGACTATGCAAAACTATAAATTAGAAACTAGACCAGAAAACTAGAAAACTAGCAACTAGAATATTAGAAACAACCAGTAACATAGAAAAAAGGACATTAAAATCAACTGAGCAACTAGAAAATGAAAATCTGTAAACTTCCTAAAACTAGAAACTGAAAAGGTATAAACTTGGAAATTAAATTTTGGAAGCACCTAGAAATTATAAAACTATAGAGACTAAAAATTAGAAAACTCGACAATTGGAAGGTCCCGAAACTAGTAAACCAAAAAGTAAGGAACTAGAAAGTAAAAAATTAAAATATGGAAAAGCAGCTACTAGGCAACTAGAAACTCAAAAGTGGCAAACCGAAAACTATTAAACTAGAAACTAGGAAGCTATAAAATAAAAACTGAAAAGGCAGAACTGGGAAATTAAAAACTGAGTTGGACAGCTATGAAACTATGAACTAGGAACTAGAAAACTGATGGGGTAAAAGTCATGCAACTAGGAAACTGGGAATCCATAAACCTTAAAATTGCAATTAGAAAACTAAAAATTAAGAAGAAATTCGTAAACAACAAACTAGAAAATATATATTAGGAAACTAAAAACAACTTGGAAGCTGGAGGATCAAACCAAAATTTGAAACACCATAATGTTAGAATGGCGAACCAGACTTAAAACAGCAAAACTTCAAATCAAAAAAATTAAAGAAGAAACTAGAAACTAGAATATTAAAAAAAAAACTGAAAAACTAGAAACTATGAAACTGGAAAGCAAAGAAAAAAACTAGGAACTAGGAAATTAGAAAACTAGGAAAATAGAAACAAGCAAAATTAATGCAGAAAAGGAGAAACGTGATAAACCGGAAGCGTAGAATCAGTCTGAGAAACTGGAAACTGGAAAGCCAGGAAACGATTAAAAAGGAAACTGGGTTCTAGGGACTATGCAAAACTATAAATTAGAAAGCACACCAGAAAACTAGAAAACTAGCAACTAGAATATTAGAAACAACCAGTAACATAGAAAAAAGGACATTAAAATCAACTGAGCAACTAGAAACTAGGAAACTAGAAAATGAAAATCTGTAAACTTCTAAAACTAGAAACTGAAAAGGTATAAACTTGGAAATTAAATTTTAGAAGCACCTAGAAATTATAAAACTATAGAGACTAAAAATTCGAAAACTCGACAATTGAAAGTTCCCCAAACTAGTAAACTAGAAAGTAAGGAACTAGAAAGTAAAAAATTAAAATATGGAATAGCAGGAACTAGGCAACTAGAAACTCAAAAGTGGCAAACTGGAAACTAGTAAACTAGAAACTAGGATGCTGTAAAATAAAAACTGAAAAGGCAGAACTAAGAAATTAAGAACTGAGTTGGATAGCTATGAAACTATGAACTAGAAAACTAATGAGGCAACAGTCATGCAACCAGGAAACTAAGAATCTATAAACCTTAAAATTGAAATTAGAAAACTGAAAATTAAGAAGACACTCGTAGACAACAAACTAGAAAACTAGGTTCTAGGGACTATGAAAGTAAGGATCTGGAAAACTATAAATTAGAAAGTGCACCACAAAACTAGTAAACTAGAATATTAGAAACAACCAGTAACATAGAAAAAAGAACAATAGAATCAACTGGGCAACTAGAAACTAGGAAACTAGAAAAAGGAAATCTGTAAACTTGTAAAACTAGAAATTGAAAAGGTATAAAGTTGGAAACTGGATTTTAGAAACACCTAGAAATTAGAAAACTATAGATAATAAAAATGAGAAAAGGCAGAACTGGGAAACTAAAAACTGAGTTGGACAGCTATGGAACTATGAACTAGGAACTAGAAAACTAGGAATCTATAAACCTTAAAATTGAAATTAGAAAACTGAAAATTAAGAAGACACTCGTAGACAACAAACTAGAAAACTAGGTTCTAGGGACTATGAAAGTAAGGATCTGGAAAACTATAAATTAGAAAGTGCACCACAAAACTAGTAAACTAGAATATTAGAAACAACCAGTAACATAGAAAAAAGAACAATAGAATCAACTGGGCAACTAGAAACTAGGAAACTAGAAAAAGGAAATCTGTAAACTTGTAAAACTAGAAATTGAAAAGGTATAAAGTTGGAAACTGGATTTTAGAAACACCTAGAAATTAGAAAACTATAGATAATAAAAATGAGAAAAGGCAGAACTGGGAAACTAAAAACTGAGTTGGACAGCTATGGAACTATGAACTAGGAACTAGAAAACTAGGAATCTATAAACCTTAAAATTGAAATTAGAAAACTGAAAATTAAGAAGACACTCGTAGACAACAAACTAGAAAACTAGGTTCTAGGGACTATGAAAGTAAGGATCTGGAAAACTATAAATTAGAAAGTGCACCACAAAACTAGTAAACTAGAATATTAGAAACAACCAGTAACATAGAAAAAAGAACATTATAATCAACTGGGCAACTAGAAACTAGGAAACTAGAAAAAGGAAATCTGTAAACTTGTAAAACTAGATATTGAAAAGGTATTAAGTTGGAAACTGGATTTTAGAAACACCTAGAAATTAGAAAACTATAGAGAATAAAAATGAGAAAAGGCAGAACTGGGAAACTAAAAACTGAGTTGGACAGCTATGGAACTATGAACTAGGAACTAGAAAACTAGGAATCGATAAACCTTAAAATTGAAATTAGAAAACTGAAAATTAAGAAGACACTCGTAGACAACAAACTAGAAAACTAGGTTCTAGGGACTATGAAAGTAAGGATCTGGAAAACTATAAATTAGAAAGTGCACCACAAAACTAGTAAACTAGAATATTAGAAACAACCAGTAACATAGAAAAAAGAACATTAGAATCAACTGGGCAACTAGAAACTAGGAAACTAGAAAAAGGAAATCTGTAAACTTGTAAAACTAGAAACTGAAAAGGTATTAAGTTGGAAACTGGATTTTAGAAACACCTAGAAATTAGAAAACTATAGAGAATAAAAATGAGAAAAGACAGAACTGGGAAACTAAAACTGAGTTGGACAGCTATGGAACTATGAACTAGGAACTAGAAAACTAGAAATCTATAAACCTTAAAATTGAAATTAGAAAACTGAAAATTAAGAAGACACTCGTAGACAACAAACTAGAAAACTAGGTTCTAGGGACTATGAAAGTAAGGATCTGGAAAACTATAAATTAGAAAGTGCACCACAAAACTAGTAAACTAGAATATTAGAAACAACCAGTAACATAGAAAAAAGAACATTAGAATCAACTGGGCAACTAGAAACTAGGAAACTAGAAAAAGGAAATCTGTAAACTTGTAAAACTAGAAATTGAAAAGTTATAAAGTTGGAAACTGGATTTTAGAAACACCTAGAAATTAGAAAACTATAGAGAATAAAAATGAGAAAAGGCAGAACTGGGAAACTAAAAACTGAGTTGGACAGCTATGGAACTATGAACTAGGAACTAGAAAACTAGGAATCTATAAACCTTAAAATTGAAATTAGAAAACTGAAAATTAAGAAGACACTCGTAGACAACAAACTAGAAAACTAGGTTCTAGGGACTATGAAAGTAAGGATCTGGAAAACTATAAATTAGAAAGTGCACCACAAAACTAGTAAACTAGAATATTAGAAACAACCAGTAACATAGAAAAAAGAACATTATAATCAACTGGGCAACTAGAAACTAGGAAACTAGAAAAAGGAAATCTGTAAACTTGTAAAACTAGAAATTGAAAAGGTATTAAGTTGGAAACTGGATTTTAGAAACACCTAGAAATTAGAAAACTATAGAGAATAAAAATGAGAAAAGGCAGAACTGGGAAACTAAAAACTGAGTTGGACAGCTATGGAACTATGAACTAGGAACTAGAAAACTAGGAATCGATAAACCTTAAAATTGAAATTAGAAAACTGAAAATTAAGAAGACACTCGTAGACAACAAACTAGAAAACTAGGTTCTAGGGACTATGAAAGTAAGGATCTGGAAAACTATAAATTAGAAAGTGCACCACAAAACTAGTAAACTAGAATATTAGAAACAACCAGTAACATAGAAAAAAGAACATTAGAATCAACTGGGCAACTAGAAACTAGGAAACTAGAAAAAGGAAATCTGTAAACTTGTAAAACTAGAAACTGAAAAGGTATAAAGTTGGAAACTAGATTTTAGAAACACCTAGAAATTAGAAAACTATAGAGAATAAAAATGAGAAAAGGCAGAACTGGGAAACTAAAAACTGAGTTGGACAGCTATGGAACTATGAACTAGGAACTAGAAAACTAGAAATCTATAAACCTTAAAATTGAAATTAGAAAACTGAAAATTAAGAAGACACTCGTAGACAACAAACTAGAAAACTAGGTTCTAGGGACTATGAAAGTAAGGATCTGGAAAACTATAAATTAGAAAGTGCACCACAAAACTAGTAAACTAGAATATTAGAAACAACCAGTAACATAGAAAAAAGAACATTAGAATCAACTAGGCAACTAGAAACTAGGAAACTAGAAAATGGAAATCTGTAAACTTGTAAAACTAGAAACTGAAAAGGTATAAAGTTGGAAACTAGATTTTAGAAACACCTAGAAATTAGAAAACTATAGAGAATAAAAATGAGAAAAGGCAGAACTGGGAAACTAAAAACTGAGTTGGACAGCTATGGAACTATGAACTAGGAACTAGAATACTACGAATCTATAAACCTTAAAATTGAAATTAGTAAACTGAAAATTAAGAAGACACTCGTAGACAACAAACTAGAAAACTAGGTTCTAGGGCCTATGAAAGTATGGATCTGGAAAACTATAAATTAGAAAGTGCACCACAAAACTAGAATATTAGAAACAACCAGTAACATAGAAAAAAGAACATTAGAATCAACTGGGCAACTAGAAACTAGGAAACTAGAAAAAGGAAATCTGTAAACTTGTAAAACTAGAAACTGAAAAGGTATAAAGTTGGAAACTAGATTTTAGAAACACCTAGAAATTAGAAAACTATAGAGAATAAAAATGAGAAAAGGCAGAACTGGGAAACTAAAAACTGAGTTGGACAGCTATGGAACTATGAACTAGGAACTAGAATACTACGAATCTATAAACCTTAAAATTGAAATTAGTAAACTGAAAATTAAGAAGACACTCGTAGACAACAAACTAGAAAACTAGGTTCTAGGGACTATGAAAGTAAGGATCTGAAAAACTATGAATTAGAAAGTGCACCACAAAACTAGGAAACTAGCAACTAAAATATTAGAAACAACCAATAACATAGAAAAAAGAACATTAGAATCAACTGGGCAACTAGAAACAAGGAAACTAGAAAATGAAAATCTGTAAACTTCTAAAACTAGAAACTGAAAAGGTATAAACTTGGGAACTAAATTTTAGAAGCACCTAGAAATTAGAAAAATATAGACTAAAAATTAGAAAACTCGACAATTGGAAGTTCCCAAAACTAGTAAACTAGAAAGTAAGGAACTAGAAAGTAAAAAATTAAAATATGGAATAGCAGCAACTAGGCAACTAAAAACTCAAAAGTGGCAAACCGGAAACTAGTAAACTAGAAACTAGGAGGCTGTAAAATAAAAACTGAAAAGGCAGAACTGGGAAATTGAAAACTGAGTTGGACAGTTATGAAACTATAAACTAGGAACTAGAAAACTAATGGGGCAAAAGTCATGCAACTAGGAAACTGGGAATCTATAAACCTTAAAATTGAAATTAGAAAACTAAAAATTAAGAATAAATTCGTAAACATCAAACTAGAAAATATATATTAGGAAACTAAAAACAACTTGGAAGCTGTAGGATCAAACCAAAAATTGAAACACCATAATGTTAGAATGGCGAAGCAGACCTAAAACAGCAAAACCTCAAATCAAAAAAATAAAGAATAATATAGGAAGAAGAAACTAGAAACTAGAATATTAAAAAAATTTATAAACTAGAAACTATGAAACTGGTAAGCAAAGAAAAAAGAACTAGGAACTAGGAGATTAGAAAACTAGAAAAATAGAAACAAGCAAAATGAATGCAGAAAAGGAGAAAAGTGATAAACCGGAAGCGTAGAATCAATATGAGAAACTGGGAAGCCAGGAAACAATTAAAAAGGAAGCTAGGTTCTAGGGACTACGCAAAACTATAAATTAGAAAGCACACCAGAAAACTAGAAAACTAGCAACTAGAATATAAGAAACAACCAGTAACATAGAAAAAAGGACATTAAAATCAACTGAGCAACTAGAAACTAGGAAACTAGAAAATGAAAATCTGTAAACTTCTAAAACTAGAAACTGAAAAGGTATAAACTTGGAAATTAAATTTTAGAAGCACCTAGAAATTATAAAACTATAGAGACTAAAAATTAGAAAACTCGACAATTGAAAGTTCCCCAAACTAATAAACTAGAAAGTAAGGAACTAGAAAGTAAAAAATTAAAATATGGAATACCAGCTACTAGGCAACTAGAAACTCAAAAGTGGCAAACCGGAAACTAGTAAACTAGAAACTAGGAGGCTGTAAAATAAAAACTGAAAAGGCAGAACTGGGAAATTGAAAACTGAGTTGGACAGTTATGAAACTATAAACTAGGAACTAGAAAACTAATGGGGCAAAAGTCATGCAACTAGGAAACTGGGAATCTATAAACCTTAAAATTGAAATTAGAAAACTAAAAATTAAGAATAAATTCGTAAACATCAAACTAGAAAATATATATTAGGAAACTAAAAACAACTTGGAAGCTGTAGGATCAAACCAAAAATTGAAACACCATAATGTTAGAATGGCGAAGCAGACCTAAAACAGCAAAACCTCAAATCAAAAAAATAAAGAATAATATAGGAAGAAGAAACTAGAAACTAGAATATTAAAAAAAATTATAAACTAGAAACTATGAAACTGGTAAGCAAAGAAAAAAGAACTAGGAACTAGGAGATTAGAAAACTAGAAAAATAGAAACAAGCAAAATGAATGCAGAAAAGGAGAAAAGTGATAAACCGGAAGCGTAGAATCAATATGAGAAACTGGAAAGCCAGGAAACAATTAAAAAGGAAGCTAGGTTCTAGGGACTACGCAAAACTATAAATTAGAAAGCACACCAGAAAACTAGAAAACTAGCAACTAGAATATTAGAAACAACCAGTAACATAGAAAAAAGGACATTAAAATCAACTGAGCAACTAGAAACTAGGAAACTAGAAAATGAAAGTCTGTAAACTTCTAAAACTAGAAACTGAAAAGGTATAAACTTGGAAATTAAATTTTAGAAGCACCTAGAAATTAGAAAACTATAGACTAAAAATTAGAAAACTCGACAATTGGAAGGTCCCGAAACTAGTAAACCAAAAAGTAAGGAACTAGAAAGTAAAAAATTAAAATATGGAATAGCAGCAGCTAGACAACTAGCAACTCAAAAGTGGCAAACTGGAAACTAGTAAATTAGAAACTAGGATGCTGTAAAATAAAAACAGAAAAGGCAGAACTGGGAAATTAAAAACTGAGTTGGACAGCTATGAAACTAGGAACTACAAAACTAATGGGGCAACAATCATGCAACTAGGAAACTGGGAATCTATAAACCTTAAAATTGAAATTAGAAACCTAAAAATTAAGAAAAAACTCGTAAACAAGAAGCTAGAAAATATATATTAGGAAACTAAAAAAAACTTGGAAACTGGAGAATCAAACCAATATTTGGAACACCATAATGTTAGAATGGCAAACCAAAACTATAAATTAGAAAGTAAACCAGAAGCTATTAAACAGAAACAGGAGGTGGAAAATTAGAAACTACAGAAAACTAGAAAATTAAGCCAAAACTAGGAAACTAAGAAATTAGTACCCTAAAAAATATGAAACAAGTACAATGGAAACGGAAAACTAGGAAACCAGATATTAGAAACTAGAGAACCAGAAATTAATAAACTGGAAACTGGGAAACCAAGAAACTAGAAAGTACAAAATGAGAAATAGAAAACTAGGTAACTAGGAAATTAGTATACCACGAAACTAAAAATTATAAACTACTAAATTAGGAACTAAGAAACTGGGAATGTAGGAAACTAGAAAACTATAAACTTGAAGCAGAAAATTAAAAATTAAAACAACTAGAAACCATGAAACTACATAAACCTTAAAATTGAAATTAGAAAACTATAAATTACGAAGACTAGTAGACTTCTTACCTGTTGTCCTTTTATACCAGGTGTCGAGGAGGTGTACTCACTAAGCCGCGGTGAAGAGTTTATTGCAATTTTAAATTAGCGACAACGCAACACACACACACTGAGTAACTGTAAGGACTGAGAAATTGACAAACTGAGATGAGCAGCCGTTGAGGAATTGGGAAGCTGAGAATTAAAGATCTGAGAAACTGAACAACATAAAAAGTGAGGAACTTTTTACCTTCTGATGCAGCAACACGTAGTGAAGTGAATATAGAGAAAAAGGCAGAGAAAATTGAAGAACACATCAAAGAAGGAGAAGAAGGAAGGCCCGATCCCACTTCTGACATCGCGAGGAAACTTGAAAAAACCAGCTCCGATTTGGGGGATCGACTCCAAGAATCGCAATGAAATATTCTTTATTTAAAAATTAGGCTTCGCCTCGTCCGGAAACAGCAACGATTCGTCCGAAAAAACTGTACTTTAGGTACTTGTAACAAAAATAGCTAGTATAGTTTGACACCGTTTTCATAAAATTCTGTGCCAATTTCCTTCAAAGCTTCTCATTTCTTGAGCAGAAAACTGTAAAATATATAAAGTCCGCGGCATTGCAGGAGGACTTTGCAGCAGTCTTTTCGTCTGACAATTAAAATAATAATGTGTTTACAAAAATACATTAAAACGTCAGACGGAGGTGAAAACAAAATTCGACAAAAAGATCACAAATTTGAGGTCGCCTGACCGTCCTTTGGCAGTGACCCAGCCGTCTGACGATTTAGACGCCTCGTCGGTGACCTTCAGAGAGGTGATAAGAATTTTTTTTTTTGCAATTTTGTCCTTTGGACCTCGTGGTGCCTTCGACTAATAGACTAACGCACCTAACAGATTTACATTTTAAAGCGTCTTATTTAATATTCCAGCTAAGTGAATATTTGATGTAACAGCTGGAGCTTATAAAATCAATACAAAAAAACAACAACAATAATGGACATCCATACAGTTTTCCAGTCATTTCTCCATAATTAATTAATCACCCCCGACGCTCGCATCGATTCGCCTAAAGAAGCCCCAATTTTTGCCTTCATTACGACGAAAAAGAAAATAATATGGGTCGGATCTATTCCCGAGCGCCCCATTACACTTTCAACTCTATCGATTTGTTCATTTCCCAGTCAATTAACGCAAAACCTGGAAAAAATTTACGTTAACGTGTTGATGAGATTATTCTGACAGGTGTTGTCATCCGGGATGCTATTAATTTATTCCATTGAGTGCCGTTTTTAGATGGATCTTCATTTACCACAGTTTCACAGTCCCGAACAATAACTGACCGTCGGGTTTCTTCTTCGACAGAAAAATGCAATTACTGCCAAGATTATCGTCCTTTCTCCTCGGCTATTGATTCACCCATGGCTTCTGTTTTACTTATTTATATAAATAGGATCGATCAGAACTCATTAAGTTAAAGACGGGGAATAAAAATATCGTTTTACCATTCATAGTTCCCATCGTTCTGGAAAATGGGAGGGTTTTTGCTTAATTCTGTAATACCGTAGTCTTGATGGAAAGTTGTTGAATTATTTACTAATGTTGCTACATAAAAAAATTACTGAACTAGTCGTAAAATGAATAAAAATTCAAATTAATAAGCAATGAAAACTTATAGGTCAAAAGTGTCAAAAGTCAAGTTGTGAAACAGTCGCTGAAGTGAATCAAAAGTCAAAAGCTTCAAAAGCGTTGTAATGTAGATTTGAATCAAAAGACTGAAGAGGCAGAAGGTCCAGCCAAATGAGTCAAGAATCAAATTCAGGTCTTCTTATAATATCTGCTGCTCTCTTATACGGCCGGGTGTCGAGGGGGTGTGCTCACCGAGCAATACTTTTTCACTTCCATATTACAACCTCCGAAATATTTTTTCGACACAGTCGAGGTTTGAATCACGGACCGATAACGCAAGAGGAACGGCCCCAAACAACTGCGCTATTGACCGACTTCAAAATGGTCAATAATCAAAAATATGAAGAGCTTCAAAAGGAGGATTAAGAGAGTCGACAGTCAAAAGTGGCAAAAGTAAAAGAAATCAAGTTGAGTTGAGTTGCGACTGGTCTTAAACGCCGGTTGCTATGGAGACGTCTTATCTAAAGACCAGGCAGTAAGGACCAGTTTCGTGTGAATTAAAACGTAAAATTGAGTACTGCATGGGCTTTAGTTAACACGTTTCCATAGTAACCGACCAGTCGCAAATAAACATGAAATCAGGCTGGAAGGAGTTAAAGCCAAATTGGTCAAGTAAAAATAAAGAAGAACCAAAAAAGACAAGAATAAATACAAATACAAAAAAAAAAAAAGAATCAAAAGCGTCAAGAGTCAAATGAGTCAAAGGAGACAACAGCCGACAAATCAAGATCAAAGTAGTCCAAAGGCAAAAAAGACAAAAAAAGTCAGAAATCAAACAAGTCAATAGTCAAAAGAGTTTTAGGAGGGAAAGGAGTCAAAAGCTGAAAGAGTCAAGAGTTAAAAGAATCAACAATCAAAAGAGTAAAGAATCAAAAAACTCAGAGTTTGTCAAGAACTACTTGTGCCCTTGTAGCAGCGTTGTCATGACACTTTATGACTTTCCAACATGTTCGAACATGGTAAAAATTTCGTTTGTAATGTTCTCTGCCCGACCATGGATTTCTAGGATTTTTTTAAGTAAAGTGGAAACTGAATTTATTAAAAACTATTTGTGTTCCCGTCAAAGCGTTGTCAAGACATTTTTGACTTTCCAAAATGTTGGAACATGTAATAATTGAATCTGTAACGTTTTCTTCTCGAACATAAATTTCTTTGGATTTTTTGAGTAGTGTCCTTCAACCAGAAAACCTAAATTATTTAAAAATTGTAGAAAACTATTTGTGTTCTGATGAAAAATGTTTTTAAAATGGTGGATGCGCTTCTAAAAAAGAAAATTTCCACTGCCTATAACTTAAGCTCTTTGCTTGATAATTTTTAAAATTATTTTTGTCATTGAATTATAGAAAATTGAGGGCGTACAGCGTCGTTAGTCACTTGGGAATTGTGTCCACAAAAATGGTGGATGCGCTCTTCTAAACAAAACTTCTCCCAAATTGAGAATATCTGTGGCTCTTTATTCACAATTTCTGAGATATATTTGTCATTGAATGATAGAAGATTGAGTCCGGGCAGCGTCGTTGTAAATTTGACAAATGTTTTTTAAAATGGTGGATGGGCTTCTCAAAAAGAAAATCTCCACGTAGCTGCTAATAACTCAAGCTCTTTGCTTGACAATTTTTAAATTGTTTTTGTCATTGAATTATAGAAAAACGAGCGCGTACAGCGTCGTTAGTCACTTGGGAATTGTGCCCACAAAAATGGTGGATGCGCTCTTCTAAACAAAACTTCTTACAAATTGAGAATATCTGTGGCTCTTTATTCACAATTTCTGAGATATGTTTGTCATTGAACGATAGAAGATTAAGCCCGGGCAGCGTCGTTGTACATTTGACAAATGTTTTTTAAAATGGTGGATGCGCTTCTTGAAAAGAAAATTTACACGTAGCTGCTAATAACTTAAGCTGTTTACTTGACAACTTTTAAATTGTTTTTGTCATTGAATTATAGAAAAGCGAGCGCGTACAGCGTCGTTAGTCACTTGGGAATTGTGCCCACAAAAATGGTGGGTGCGCTCTTCTAAACAAAACTTCTAGCAAATTGAGAATATCTGTGGCTCTTTATTCACAATTTCTGAGATATATTTGTCATTGAATGATTATTAAGCCCGGGCAGCGTCGTTGTACACTTGACAAATGTTTTTTAAAATGGTGGATGCGCTTCTTAAAAAGAAAATTTCCACGTAGCTGCTAATAACTCAAGCTCTTTACTTGACAATTTTTAAATTGTTCTTGTCATTGAATTATAGAAAAGCGAGCGCGTACAGCGTCGTTAGTCACTTGGGAATTGTGCCTACAAAAATGGTGTATGCGCTCCTCTAAACAAAACTTCTTGCAAATTGAGAATATCTGTGGCTCTTTATTCACAATCTCTGAGATATATTTGTCATTAAATGATGGAAAATTGAGCGCGGACAGCGTCGTTGTACACTTGACAAATGTTTTTTAAAATGGTGGAGGCGCTTGTTAAAAAGAAAATTTCCACGTAGCTGCTAATAACTTAAGCTCTTTGATCGACAATTTTTAAATTGTTTTGTCATTGAGTTATAGAAAAGCGGCGCGAACAGCGTCGTCAGTCACTTGGGAATTGTGCCTACAAAAATGGTGGATGCGCTCTTCTAAACAAAACTCCTTGCAAATTGAGAATATCTGTGGCTCTTTGTTTACAATTTTTGAGATATTTTTTGTCATTAAACGATGGAAAATTGAGCGCGGACAGCGTCGTTGTACACTTGACAAATGTTTTTTAAAATGGTGGATGCGCTTTTTAAAAAGAAAATTTCCACGTAGCTGCTAATAACTCGAGCTCTTTGCTTGACAATTTTTAAATTGTTTTTGTCATTGAATTATAGAAAAACGAGCGCGTACAGTGTCCTTAGTCACTTGGGAATTGTGCCCACAAAAATGGTGGATTCGCTCTTCTAAACAAAACTTCTTGCAAATTGAGAATATCTGTGGCTCTTTATTCACAATTGCTGAGATATATTTGTCATTGAATGATAGAAGATTGAGTCCGGGCAGCGTCGTTGTAAATTTGACAAATGTTTTTTAAAATGGTGGATGCGCTTCTTAAAAATAAATTTTCCACGTAGCTGCTAATAACTCGAGCTCTTTGCTTGACAATTTTTAAATTGTTTTTGTCATTGAATTATAGAAAAGCGAGCGCGTACAGCGTCGTTAGTCACTTGGGAATTGTGCCCACAAAAATGGTGGGTGCGCTCTTCTAAACAAAACTTCTTGCAAATTGAGAATATCTGTGGCTCTTTATTCACAATCTCTGAGATATATTTGTCATTAAATGATGGAAAATTGAGCGCGGACAGCGTCGTTGTACACTTGACAAATATTTTTTAAAATGGTGGATGCGCTTCTTAAAAAGAAAATTTCAATGTAGCTGCTAATAACTTAAGCTCTTTGATTGACAATTTTTAAATTGTTTTTGTCATTGAATTATAGAAAAGCGAGCGCGAACAGCGTCGTTAGGCACTTGGGAATTGTGTCCACAAAAATGGTGGACGCGCTCTTCTAAACAAAACTTCTTGCAAATTGAGAATATCTGTGGCTCTTTATTCACAATTTTTGAGATATATTTGTCATTGAATGATAGAAGATTAAGCCCGGGCAGCGTCGTTGTACACTTGACAAATGTTTTTTAAAATGGTGGATGCGCTTCTTAAAAAGAAAATTTCCACGTAGCTGCTAATAACTCAAGCTCTTTGCTTGAAAATTTTTAAATTGTTTTTGTCATTGAATTATAGAAAAACGAGCGCGTACAGCGTCGTTAGTCATTTGGGAATTGTGCCCACAAAAATGGTGGACGCGCTCTTCTAAACAAAACTTTTTGCAAATTGAGAATATCTGTGGCTCTTTATTCACAATTTTTGAGATATATTTGTCATTGAATGATAGAAGATTAAGCCCGGGCAGCGTCGTTGTACACTTGACAAATGTTTTTTAAAATGGTGGATGCGCTTCTTAAAAAGAAAATTTCCACGTAGCTGCTAATAACTCAAGCTCTTTGCTTGACAATTTTTAAATTGTTTTTGTCATTGAATTATAGAAAAACGAGCGCGTACAGCGTCGTTAGTCACTTGGGAATTGTGCCCACAAAAATGGTGGGTGCGCTCTTCTAAACAAAACTTCTTGCAAATTGAGAATATCTGTGGCTCTTTATTCACAATTTCTGAGATATATTTGTCATTGAATGATAGAAGATTGAGTCCGGGCAGCGTCGTTGTAAATTTGACAAATGTTTTTTAAAATGGTGGATGGGCTTCTCAAAAAGAAAATTTCCACGTAGCTGCTAATAACTTAAGCTCTTTGCTTGACAATTTTTAAATTGTTTTTGTCATTGAATTATAGAAAAACGAGCGCGTACAGCGTCGTTAGTCACTTGGGAATTGTGCCTACAAAAATGGTGGATGCGCTCCTCTAAACAAAACTTCTTGCAAATTGAGAATAAATGTGGCTCCTTATTCACAATTTCTGAGATATGTTTGTCATTAAATGATGGAAAATTGAGCGCGGACAGCGTCGTTGTACACTTGACAAATGTTTTTTAAAATGGTGGAGGCGCTTGTTAAAAAGAAAATTTCCACGTAGCTGCTAATAACTTAAGCTCTTTGATTGACAACTTTTGAATTGTTTTTGTCATTGAATTATAGAAAAGCGAGCGCGTACAGCGTCGTTAGTCACTTGGGAATTGTGCCTAAAAAAATGGTGGATGCGCTCTTCTAAACAAAACTTCTTGCAAATTGAGAATATCTGTGGCTCTTTATTCACAATTTCTGAGATATGTTTGTCATTGAACGATAGAAGATTAAGCCCGGGCAGCGTCGTTGTACATTTGACAAATGTTTTTTAAAATGGTGGATGCGCTTCTTGAAAAGAAAATTTACACGTAGCTGCTAATAACTTAAGCTGTTTACTTGACAATTTTTAAATTGTTTTTGTCATTGAATTATAGAAAAACGAGCGCGTACAGCGTCTTTAGTCACTTGGGAATTGTGCCTACAAAAATGGTGGATGCGCTCTTCTAAACAAAAATTCTTGCAAATTGAGGATATCTGTGGCTCCTTATTCACAATTTCTGAGATATGTTTGTCATTAAATGATGGAAAATTGAGCGCGGACAGCGTCGCTGTACACTTGACAAATGTTTTTTAAAATGGTGGAGGCGCTTCTTAAAAAGAAAATTTCCACGTAACTGCTAATAACTTAAGCTCTTTGATTGACAATTTTTAAATTGTTTTTGTCATTGAATTATAGAAAAACGAGCGCGTACAGCGTCGTTAGTCACTTGGGAATTGTGCCTACAAAAATGGTGGATGCGCTCCTCTAAACAAAACTTCTTGCAAATTGAGAATAAATGTGGCTCCTTATTCACAATTTCTGAGATATGTTTGTCATTAAATGATGGAAAATTGAGCGCGAACAGCGTCGTTGTACATTTGACAAATGTTTTTTAAAATGGTGGAGGCGCTTGTTAAAAAGAAAATTTCCACGTAGCTGCTAATAACTTAAGCTCTTTGATTGACAACTTTTGAATTGTTTTTGTCATTGAATTATAGAAAAACGAGCGCGTACAGCGTCGTTAGTCACTTGGGAATTGTGCCTACAAAAATGGTGGATGCGCTCCTCTAAACAAAACTTCTTGCAAATTGAGAATAAATGTGGCTCCTTATTCACAATTTCTGAGATATGTTTGTCATTAAATGATGGAAAATTGAGCGCGGACAGCGTCGTTGTACACTTGACAAATGTTTTTTAAAATGGTGGAGGCGCTTGTTAAAAAGAAAATTTCCACGTAGCTGCTAATAACTTAAGCTCTTTGATTGACAACTTTTGAATTGTTTTTGTCATTGAATTATAGAAAAGCGAGCGCGTACAGCGTAGTTAGTCACTTGGGAATTGTGCCCACAAAAATGGTGGGTGCGCTCTTCTAAACAAAACTTCTTGCAAATTGAGAATATCTGTGGCTCTTTATTCACAATCTCTGAGATATATTTGTCATTAAATGATGGAAAATTGAGCGCGGACAGCGTCGTTGTACACTTGACAAATGTTTTTTAAAATGGTGGAGGCGCTTGTTAAAAAGAAAATTTCCACGTAGCTGCTAATAACTTAAGCTCTTTGATTGACAACTTTTGAATTGTTTTTGTCATTGAATTATAGAAAAGCGAGCGCGTACAGCGTCGTTAGTCACTTGGGAATTGTGCCTAAAAAAATGGTGGATGCGCTCTTCTAAACAAAACTTCTTGCAAATTGAGAATATCTGTGGCTCTTTATTCACAATTTCTGAGATATGTTTGTCATTGAACGATAGAAGATTAAGCCCGGGCAGCGTCGTTGTACATTTGACAAATGTTTTTTAAAATGGTGGATGCGCTTCTTGAAAAGAAAATTTACACGTAGCTGCTAATAACTTAAGCTGTTTACTTGACAATTTTTAAATTGTTTTTGTCATTGAATTATAGAAAAACGAGCGCGTACAGCGTCTTTAGTCACTTGGGAATTGTGCCTACAAAAATGGTGGATGCGCTCTTCTAAACAAAAATTCTTGCAAATTGAGGATATCTGTGGCTCCTTATTCACAATTTCTGAGATATGTTTGTCATTAAATGATGGAAAATTGAGCGCGGACAGCGTCGCTGTACACTTGACAAATGTTTTTTAAAATGGTGGAGGCGCTTCTTAAAAAGAAAATTTCCACGTAACTGCTAATAACTTAAGCTCTTTGATTGACAATTTTTAAATTGTTTTTGTCATTGAATTATAGAAAAACGAGCGCGTACAGCGTCGTTAGTCACTTGGGAATTGTGCCTACAAAAATGGTGGATGCGCTCCTCTAAACAAAACTTCTTGCAAATTGAGAATAAATGTGGCTCCTTATTCACAATTTCTGAGATATGTTTGTCATTAAATGATGGAAAATTGAGCGCGAACAGCGTCGTTGTACATTTGACAAATGTTTTTTAAAATGGTGGAGGCGCTTGTTAAAAAGAAAATTTCCACGTAGCTGCTAATAACTTAAGCTCTTTGATTGACAACTTTTGAATTGTTTTTGTCATTGAATTATAGAAAAACGAGCGCGTACAGCGTCGTTAGTCACTTGGGAATTGTGCCTACAAAAATGGTGGATGCGCTCCTCTAAACAAAACTTCTTGCAAATTGAGAATAAATGTGGCTCCTTATTCACAATTTCTGAGATATGTTTGTCATTAAATGATGGAAAATTGAGCGCGGACAGCGTCGTTGTACACTTGACAAATGTTTTTTAAAATGGTGGAGGCGCTTGTTAAAAAGAAAATTTCCACGTAGCTGCTAATAACTTAAGCTCTTTGATTGACAACTTTTGAATTGTTTTTGTCATTGAATTATAGAAAAGCGAGCGCGTACAGCGTAGTTAGTCACTTGGGAATTGTGCCCACAAAAATGGTGGGTGCGCTCTTCTAAACAAAACTTCTTGCAAATTGAGAATATCTGTGGCTCTTTATTCACAATCTCTGAGATATATTTGTCATTAAATGATGGAAAATTGAGCGCGGACAGCGTCGTTGTACACTTGACAAATGTTTTTTAAAATGGTGGAGGCGCTTGTTAAAAAGAAAATTTCCACGTAGCTGCTAATAACTTAAGCTCTTTGATTGACAACTTTTGAATTGTTTTTGTCATTGAATTATAGAAAAGCGAGCGCGTACAGCGTCGTTAGTCACTTGGGAATTGTGCCTAAAAAAATGGTGGATGCGCTCTTCTAAACAAAACTTCTTGCAAATTGAGAATATCTGTGGCTCTTTATTCACAATTTCTGAGATATGTTTGTCATTGAACGATAGAAGATTAAGCCCGGGCAGCGTCGTTGTACATTTGACAAATGTTTTTTAAAATGGTGGATGCGCTTCTTGAAAAGAAAATTTACACGTAGCTGCTAATAACTTAAGCTGTTTACTTGACAATTTTTAAATTGTTTTTGTCATTGAATTATAGAAAAACGAGCGCGTACAGCGTCTTTAGTCACTTGGGAATTGTGCCTACAAAAATGGTGGATGCGCTCTTCTAAACAAAAATTCTTGCAAATTGAGGATATCTGTGGCTCCTTATTCACAATTTCTGAGATATGTTTGTCATTAAATGATGGAAAATTGAGCGCGGACAGCGTCGCTGTACACTTGACAAATGTTTTTTAAAATGGTGGAGGCGCTTCTTAAAAAGAAAATTTCCACGTAACTGCTAATAACTTAAGCTCTTTGATTGACAATTTTTAAATTGTTTTTGTCATTGAATTATAGAAAAACGAGCGCGTACAGCGTCGTTAGTCACTTGGGAATTGTGCCTACAAAAATGGTGGATGCGCTCCTCTAAACAAAACTTCTTGCAAATTGAGAATAAATGTGGCTCCTTATTCACAATTTCTGAGATATGTTTGTCATTAAATGATGGAAAATTGAGCGCGAACAGCGTCGTTGTACATTTGACAAATGTTTTTTAAAATGGTGGAGGCGCTTGTTAAAAAGAAAATTTCCACGTAGCTGCTAATAACTTAAGCTCTTTGATTGACAACTTTTGAATTGTTTTTGTCATTGAATTATAGAAAAACGAGCGCGTACAGCGTCGTTAGTCACTTGGGAATTGTGCCTACAAAAATGGTGGATGCGCTCCTCTAAACAAAACTTCTTGCAAATTGAGAATAAATGTGGCTCCTTATTCACAATTTCTGAGATATGTTTGTCATTAAATGATGGAAAATTGAGCGCGGACAGCGTCGTTGTACACTTGACAAATGTTTTTTAAAATGGTGGAGGCGCTTGTTAAAAAGAAAATTTCCACGTAGCTGCTAATAACTTAAGCTCTTTGATTGACAACTTTTGAATTGTTTTTGTCATTGAATTATAGAAAAGCGAGCGCGTACAGCGTAGTTAGTCACTTGGGAATTGTGCCCACAAAAATGGTGGGTGCGCTCTTCTAAACAAAACTTCTTGCAAATTGAGAATATCTGTGGCTCTTTATTCACAATCTCTGAGATATATTTGTCATTAAATGATGGAAAATTGAGCGCGGACAGCGTCGTTGTACACTTGACAAATATTTTTTAAAATGGTGGATGCGCTTGTTAAAAAGAAAATTTCCACGTAGCTGCTAATAACTTAAGCTCTTTGATTGAAAATTTTTAAATTGTTTTTGTCATTGAATTATAGAAAAACGAGCGCGTACAGCGTCGTTAGTCATTTGGGAATTGTGCCCACAAAAATGGTGGACGCGCTCTTCTAAACAAAACTTTTTGCAAATTGAGAATATCTGTGGCTCTTTATTCACAATTTTTGAGATATATTTGTCATTGAATGATAGAAGATTAAGCCCGGGCAGCGTCGTTGTACACTTGACAAATGTTTTTTAAAATGGTGGATGCGCTTCTTAAAAAGAAAATTTCCACGTAGCTGCTAATAACTCAAGCTCTTTGCTTGACAATTTTTAAATTGTTTTTGTCATTGAATTATAGAAAAACGAGCGCGTACAGCGTCTTTAGTCACTTGGGAATTGTGCCTACAAAAATGGTGGATGCGCTCTTCTAAACAAAAATTCTTGCAAATTGAGGATATCTGTGGCTCCTTATTCACAATTTCTGAGATATGTTTGTCATTAAATGATGGAAAATTGAGCGCGGACAGCGTCGCTGTACACTTGACAAATGTTTTTTAAAATGGTGGAGGCGCTTCTTAAAAAGAAAATTTCCACGTAACTGCTAATAACTTAAGCTCTTTGATTGACAATTTTTAAATTGTTTTTGTCATTGAATTATAGAAAAACGAGCGCGTACAGCGTCGTTAGTCACTTGGGAATTGTGCCTACAAAAATGGTGGATGCGCTCCTCTAAACAAAACTTCTTGCAAATTGAGAATAAATGTGGCTCCTTATTCACAATTTCTGAGATATGTTTGTCATTAAATGATGGAAAATTGAGCGCGAACAGCGTCGTTGTACATTTGACAAATGTTTTTTAAAATGGTGGAGGCGCTTGTTAAAAAGAAAATTTCCACGTAGCTGCTAATAACTTAAGCTCTTTGATTGACAACTTTTGAATTGTTTTTGTCATTGAATTATAGAAAAACGAGCGCGTACAGCGTCGTTAGTCACTTGGGAATTGTGCCTACAAAAATGGTGGATGCGCTCCTCTAAACAAAACTTCTTGCAAATTGAGAATAAATGTGGCTCCTTATTCACAATTTCTGAGATATGTTTGTCATTAAATGATGGAAAATTGAGCGCGGACAGCGTCGTTGTACACTTGACAAATGTTTTTTAAAATGGTGGAGGCGCTTGTTAAAAAGAAAATTTCCACGTAGCTGCTAATAACTTAAGCTCTTTGATTGACAACTTTTGAATTGTTTTTGTCATTGAATTATAGAAAAGCGAGCGCGTACAGCGTAGTTAGTCACTTGGGAATTGTGCCCACAAAAATGGTGGGTGCGCTCTTCTAAACAAAACTTCTTGCAAATTGAGAATAAATGTGGCTCCTTATTCACAATTTCTGAGATATGTTTGTCATTAAATGATGGAAAATTGAGCGCGGACAGCGTCGTTGTACACTTGACAAATGTTTTTTAAAATGGTGGAGGCGCTTGTTAAAAAGAAAATTTCCACGTAGCTGCTAATAACTTAAGCTCTTTGATTGACAACTTTTGAATTGTTTTTGTCATTGAATTATAGAAAAGCGAGCGCGTACAGCGTCGTTAGTCACTTGGGAATTGTGCCTAAAAAAATGGTGGATGCGCTCTTCTAAACAAAACTTCTTGCAAATTGAGAATATCTGTGGCTCTTTATTCACAATTTCTGAGATATGTTTGTCATTGAACGATAGAAGATTAAGCCCGGGCAGCGTCGTTGTACATTTGACAAATGTTTTTTAAAATGGTGGATGCGCTTCTTGAAAAGAAAATTTACACGTAGCTGCTAATAACTTAAGCTGTTTACTTGACAATTTTTAAATTGTTTTTGTCATTGAATTATAGAAAAACGAGCGCGTACAGCGTCTTTAGTCACTTGGGAATTGTGCCTACAAAAATGGTGGATGCGCTCTTCTAAACAAAAATTCTTGCAAATTGAGGATATCTGTGGCTCCTTATTCACAATTTCTGAGATATGTTTGTCATTAAATGATGGAAAATTGAGCGCGGACAGCGTCGCTGTACACTTGACAAATGTTTTTTAAAATGGTGGAGGCGCTTCTTAAAAAGAAAATTTCCACGTAACTGCTAATAACTTAAGCTCTTTGATTGACAATTTTTAAATTGTTTTTGTCATTGAATTATAGAAAAACGAGCGCGTACAGCGTCGTTAGTCACTTGGGAATTGTGCCTACAAAAATGGTGGATGCGCTCCTCTAAACAAAACTTCTTGCAAATTGAGAATAAATGTGG
The DNA here is from genome assembly GCA_963583935.1 of Diaperis boleti. NCBI lineage: Eukaryota > Metazoa > Arthropoda > Insecta > Coleoptera > Tenebrionidae > Diaperis > Diaperis boleti. The sequence goes on along the minus strand of OY757245.1, from coordinate 2,059,063 downwards.
CTCCTTATTCACAATTTCTGAGATATGTTTGTCATTAAATGATGGAAAATTGAGCGCGAACAGCGTCGTTGTACATTTGACAAATGTTTTTTAAAATGGTGGAGGCGCTTGTTAAAAAGAAAATTTCCACGTAGCTGCTAATAACTTAAGCTCTTTGATTGACAACTTTTGAATTGTTTTTGTCATTGAATTATAGAAAAACGAGCGCGTACAGCGTCGTTAGTCACTTGGGAATTGTGCCTACAAAAATGGTGGATGCGCTCCTCTAAACAAAACTTCTTGCAAATTGAGAATAAATGTGGCTCCTTATTCACAATTTCTGAGATATGTTTGTCATTAAATGATGGAAAATTGAGCGCGGACAGCGTCGTTGTACACTTGACAAATGTTTTTTAAAATGGTGGAGGCGCTTGTTAAAAAGAAAATTTCCACGTAGCTGCTAATAACTTAAGCTCTTTGATTGACAACTTTTGAATTGTTTTTGTCATTGAATTATAGAAAAGCGAGCGCGTACAGCGTAGTTAGTCACTTGGGAATTGTGCCCACAAAAATGGTGGGTGCGCTCTTCTAAACAAAACTTCTTGCAAATTGAGAATATCTGTGGCTCTTTATTCACAATCTCTGAGATATATTTGTCATTAAATGATGGAAAATTGAGCGCGGACAGCGTCGTTGTACACTTGACAAATATTTTTTAAAATGGTGGATGCGCTTGTTAAAAAGAAAATTTCCACGTAGCTGCTAATAACTTAAGCTCTTTGATTGAAAATTTTTAAATTGTTTTTGTCATTGAATTATAGAAAAACGAGCGCGTACAGCGTCGTTAGTCATTTGGGAATTGTGCCCACAAAAATGGTGGACGCGCTCTTCTAAACAAAACTTTTTGCAAATTGAGAATATCTGTGGCTCTTTATTCACAATTTTTGAGATATATTTGTCATTGAATGATAGAAGATTAAGCCCGGGCAGCGTCGTTGTACACTTGACAAATGTTTTTTAAAATGGTGGATGCGCTTCTTAAAAAGAAAATTTCCACGTAGCTGCTAATAACTCAAGCTCTTTGCTTGACAATTTTTAAATTGTTTTTGTCATTGAATTATAGAAAAACGAGCGCGTACAGCGTCTTTAGTCACTTGGGAATTGTGCCTACAAAAATGGTGGATGCGCTCTTCTAAACAAAAATTCTTGCAAATTGAGGATATCTGTGGCTCCTTATTCACAATTTCTGAGATATGTTTGTCATTAAATGATGGAAAATTGAGCGCGGACAGCGTCGCTGTACACTTGACAAATGTTTTTTAAAATGGTGGAGGCGCTTCTTAAAAAGAAAATTTCCACGTAACTGCTAATAACTTAAGCTCTTTGATTGACAATTTTTAAATTGTTTTTGTCATTGAATTATAGAAAAACGAGCGCGTACAGCGTCGTTAGTCACTTGGGAATTGTGCCTACAAAAATGGTGGATGCGCTCCTCTAAACAAAACTTCTTGCAAATTGAGAATAAATGTGGCTCCTTATTCACAATTTCTGAGATATGTTTGTCATTAAATGATGGAAAATTGAGCGCGAACAGCGTCGTTGTACATTTGACAAATGTTTTTTAAAATGGTGGAGGCGCTTGTTAAAAAGAAAATTTCCACGTAGCTGCTAATAACTTAAGCTCTTTGATTGACAACTTTTGAATTGTTTTTGTCATTGAATTATAGAAAAACGAGCGCGTACAGCGTCGTTAGTCACTTGGGAATTGTGCCTACAAAAATGGTGGATGCGCTCCTCTAAACAAAACTTCTTGCAAATTGAGAATAAATGTGGCTCCTTATTCACAATTTCTGAGATATGTTTGTCATTAAATGATGGAAAATTGAGCGCGGACAGCGTCGTTGTACACTTGACAAATGTTTTTTAAAATGGTGGAGGCGCTTGTTAAAAAGAAAATTTCCACGTAGCTGCTAATAACTTAAGCTCTTTGATTGACAATTTTTAAATTGTTTTTGTCATTGAATTATAGAAAAACGAGCGCGTACAGCGTCGTTAGTCACTTGGGAATTGTGCCTACAAAAATGGTGGATGCGCTCCTCTAAACAAAACTTCTTGCAAATTGAGAATAAATGTGGCTCCTTATTCACAATTTCTGAGATATGTTTGTCATTAAATGATGGAAAATTGAGCGCGGACAGCGTCGTTGTACACTTGACAAATGTTTTTTAAAATGGTGGAGGCGCTTGTTAAAAAGAAAATTTCCACGTAGCTGCTAATAACTTAAGCTCTTTGATTGACAACTTTTGAATTGTTTTTGTCATTGAATTATAGAAAAGCGAGCGCGTACAGCGTAGTTAGTCACTTGGGAATTGTGCCCACAAAAATGGTGGGTGCGCTCTTCTAAACAAAACTTCTTGCAAATTGAGAATATCTGTGGCTCTTTATTCACAATCTCTGAGATATATTTGTCATTAAATGATGGAAAATTGAGCGCGGACAGCGTCGTTGTACACTTGACAAATATTTTTTAAAATGGTGGATGCGCTTCTTAAAAAGAAAATTTCAATGTAGCTGCTAATAACTTAAGCTCTTTGATTGACAATTTTTAAATTGTTTTTGTCATTGAATTATAGAAAAGCGAGCGCGAACAGCGTCGTTAGGCACTTGGGAATTGTGTCCACAAAAATGGTGGACGCGCTCTTCTAAACAAAACTTCTTGCAAATTGAGAATATCTGTGGCTCTTTATTCACAATTTTTGAGATATATTTGTCATTGAATGATTGATGATTTCTATGAAATTTATAATATTTGAGACTATTCATTTGATAATTTTGAGTTGTTTTTGTCATTGAATTTTAGAAAATCGAAAAGTTTTTTTGGGAGATTTTTAAGAATTTTTGTACATTTTCGTATCCCTTCTGTGATTATTATTCTGTCGCAATCTTCGAGATAGGAACTCTCGTGAATTGAGAAACTAGGAAAGGAATGTTATATACGGATACTAATCATCCTTTGTGACTTTTTTAGTTTCTCAATTAGTAACTAATTTTGCTTTGTCATTTCGAAGCTCAAGTCTAATTGATGTACGCGTAATCAAATTTTAGTCAAAGGTTTAAAAGATACAAAATTCTCTTTGAAATCTAAAACTCTTGATAAATTACATCCTCTTTTTTATTATTAGGTAATATAGAATCATTAAAATTAATTTGCCCCTAATAAGTTGTTTGTTGCCGCTCGTTTCAAATAATTGGTGAATTTAAACAAAAAAAAAATTGGCAGTAATTTTATTACATTTAATTAATAACCGAGTCTGATTCAGATATATAATACAGGGTCTTCATACATCCAGTAGGCTTTGCATGTCAAAATTCTTCATCCAAATACATGTAAATTTTGTTTTCCAGAGACACCACGATGTATGAATCATAAGACCCGATAATTAAAAATTTTAAGAGAATCGTTATCAATTTATCACGTAAACACGAGCTCGGAATGCATAATTAACTCCTTTCAATTTAAATTATAATTTTAGTGTCTTGTTTACCTTAAAAATGTAAATTTTCAGCTACATTCGAATCTAATAATCTTTACAATCTCCGCTAAAAGCTCTACTTTTGTCCTGAAATCCCATCTCAATCCCTGCAGGAATACACTTCCGGATCTCGCCGTGTTCGTTTCGTTTCCCGCTGCATCCGACGCAGACCTGCACGGATCTTCAGCAGGAATTTATTTAATTCCTCGTGCATCCAATTAATTAAACTAACTTTAATTTGCGGTGTCAGCAGGAATACGTATCGATTCGCAAACTTTATCGTGTTCCCGTTTATCTTTATTCTGCAGGAATTCACATAATTACTTTCGTATGTGCATTCTGAACGTGGGCAGCGGTAACAGTCCGATGGTTTTATTCCTCGTTCTGTATATATAAATGAAATTAGCTCGGTTTCGGTTATGTCTGAGTGGATGTCGAAAAGAAAACAGGAAGAGTTCTGCGTGAATTATTCCGACCTTTTTTCTGAGGCTTGCCGCGTGTAATAACAAGTCGGCAATAATTCCTGCAAAAACGATATTCAGTACAAAGTATACGATTCCAGTGCAAATGATCGATAATTCCCGCTGAATAAAATATACGAGCGATGATACGGGGAATTCTCGGAATCCAATATTAATCAAAGCTCGTTATAAGCTGAAGGAATATCTCCAGACGGGAATTATTAATTCTTCAACACGGCCAACACAGGACCGTGTGCATTAAAAATTAATACAACATACTGAACCCTTTAAATGATGAATAGCAAATTAGACACCCGATTAAACAAACTGAAATAAACGAGAGGGAAGCTTTCAAAGCTACATGTGTATGTACATGCACAGTTGCAAAAACCACTAATCACGAGCTTTGGTGGTGAATGTTGAGGGAAACAGAAATTACTGAATAGGATTTTGAGTTCGCATTCACAAACCATCCATCTAGATCTAGATCTACAACTTTAAATACCTCCTAAGACAAGCCACATGCTACAATTATAACTTACGGTTATTAATTATGCAATCAAAACTTAGCCGGCTGCATTTTCAGGCCACCAGATCAATAATAATTTCTGCCTGAAAAAAAGTTACAATTCATAACTATAGATTGAACGTGCTGAATAAAAAATGCGGGAAAAGTTTACATTAATCAAGTCTAATTATAAACTGAAAGCGTTGTTTTAAATTGTGGTAGTTTCTGGCTTCTAGGTTCTAGTTCCCTACTTTCCAATTTCCAGTTCACTTTTCAGTTTCTTTGCTGCTCAGATTCTCAGTTCTTCAGTTGTTCTTTTGCTCACTTGCTCAACTGCTCATTTTCTCATACTGTCAGTTGATCAGTATCTCAAACTGAGTTTTAAATTTGCGGTTCCTCAATTTTACAGTTGCTTAGTTCCTCAGATGCTCAGTTGCTCAGTTTCTCTCATTTACTCAGTTTATTCTATTGCACAGCTCCTCAGTTGCTCAATTTTCGTTTCTCTTTCGCTCAGCTGCCCAGAATCTCAGGCGCTTCTCTTCTCACTTGTTCAGACTTTGAGCTACTCTATTGAATTCGTTCCTCAGTTGCTGAGCATCACTGCTTCTCAGTTGATCAGATTTTGAATCAGTTTCTGAGTTCATCAACACATTGATGTGCACAATTGCTCAGTTCCTCAATTGTTCAGCTTTGCGATTGCTTAAATTATGAGCGCATCACCTGCTCGATTCCTGAGTCCCCAGGTTTCTCAATCTTCAGTTTCAGTTTCCTTTGCAGGATTTTAGTTCCTAACGTTCCTAATTCCTGGGTTTTTAGTTCCTCCATTTCTGATGGTTCTTACAATTTATTATTACCTCTTCAATTTCTCGTTTCCAACTTCTTAGTTTTTCCAGTCCAGTTCCAGTCTCTTAGATATTTTGTCTATAGTTTTGAATTTTTAGTATTTTCCTAGTTCTCCAGTTTCTAGTGTTTTTTTTTTTAATTTGGGCTTGGAACTTCCCGAGAATTTTCAATGAAAAAAACAATTCAAAAATTGTAAAATAAAAATCCCCAGATATTATAAATTAATAAATTTCATAGTAGTCTTGCATAGAGGAGCGCATCCACCATTTAAAAAAAAAAAATTCATGTTTACAACGACGCTGTCGACGCACAGCTTTTTATCATTCAATGACAAAAACATTTCAAATATTATGAATAAATACCCACAGTTACTCTCAACTTCATAGAAGTTTTATTTAGAAGAGCTCATCCACCATTTTTGTAGGCACAATTCCCAAGTGCCTAACGACGCTGTGTTCGCGCTCAATTTTCTATAATTCAATGATAAAAGAAAATAAAAATTGTCAAACAAAGAGCTTAAGATATGATCAGCTTCATAGAAATCTTGTTTCAAGAAGCGCCTCCACCATTTTTAAAAACATTTGTCAAGTGGACAATGACGCTGTCCGAGCTCAATTTTCTATAATTCAATGACAAAGACATTTCAAACATTGTGAATAAAGAGCCACAGTTATACTCTCAGCTTCATAGAAGTTTTATTTAGAAACGCCCGTCCACCATTTTTCTAGGCACAATTCCCAAGTGCCTAACGAGGCTGTTCGCGCTCAATTTTCTATAATTCAATGATAAAAAAAAAATAAAAATTGTCAAACAATGAGCTTAAGATATAATCAGCTTCATAGAAATCTTGCTTTAAGAAGAGCCTCCAACATTTTTAAAAACATTTGTCAAGTGGACAATGACGCTGTCCGAGCTCAATTTTCTATAATTCAATGACAAACACATTTCAAACGTTGTGAATAAAGAGCCACAGTTACTCTCAACTTCATAGAAGTTTTATTTAGAAGCGCGCGTCCACCATTTTTGTAGGCACAATTCCCAAGTGCCTAACGACGCTGTGTTCGCGCTCAATTTTCTATAATTCAATGATAAAAAATAAAAATTGTCAAACAAAGAGCTGAAGATATGATCAGCTTCATAGAAATCTTGTTATAAAGAGCCACAGTTACTCTCAACTTCATAGACGTTTTATTTAGAAGCGCGCATCCACCATTTTTGTAGGCACAATTCCCAAGTGCCTAACGACGCTGTGTTCGCGCTCAATTTTCTATAATTCAATGATAAAAAAAATAAAAATTGTCAAACAAAGAGCTGAAGATATGATCAGCTTCATAGAAATCTTGTTTCAAGAAGCGCCTCCACCATTTTTAAAAACATTTGTCAAGTGGACAACGACGCTGTCCGCACCCAATTTTCTATAATTCAATGACAAAGACATTTCAAACATTGTGAATAAAGAGCCACAGTTATACTCTCAGCTTCATAGAAGTTTTATTTAGAAGCGCGCGTCCACCATTTTTGTAGGCACAATTCCCAAGTGCCTAACGAGGCTGTTCGCGCTCAATTTTCTATAATTCAATGATAAAAAAAATAAAAATTGTCAAACAATGACCTTAAGATATAATCAGCTTCATAGAAATCTTGTTTTAAGAAGCGCCTCCAACATTTTCAAAAACATTTGTCATGTGGACAATGACGCTGTCCGAGCTCAATTTTCTATAATTCAATGACAAAGACATTTCAAACATTGTGAATAAAGAGCCACAGTTACTCTCAACTTCATAGAAGTTTTATTTAGAAGCGCGCGTCCACCATTTTTGTAGGCACAATCCTTAAATGCCTAACGAGGCTGTTCGCGCTCAATTTTCTATAATTCAATGATAAAAAAAATAAAAATTGTCAAACAAAGAGCTTAAGATATGATCAGCTTCACAGAAATCTTGTTTTAAGAAGCGCCTCCACCATTTTTAAAAACATTTGTCAAGTGGACAATGACGCTGTCCGAGCTCAATTTTCTATAATTCAATGACAAAGACATTTCAAATGTTGTGAATAAAGAGCCACAGTTACTCTCAACTTCATAGACGTTTTATTTAGAAGCGCGCATCCACCATTTTTGTAGGCACAATTCCCAAGTGCCTAACGAGGCTGTTCGCGCTCAATTTTCTATAATTCAATGATAAAAAAAAATAAAAATTGTCAAACAAAGAGCTGAAGATATGATCAGCTTCATAGAAATCTTGTTTCAAGAAGCGCCTCCACCATTTTTAAAAACATTTTTCAAGTGTACAACGACGCTGTCCGCGCGCTCCCCCCCCCCCCCCCAATTTTCTATCATTCAATTACGAAAACATTTCAAAAATTGTGAATAAAGAGCCACAGTTACTCTCAACTTCATAGAAATTTTATTTAGAAGCGCGCATCCACCATTTTTGAAGATACAAATCCCAAGTGCCTAACGATGCTGTTCGCGCTCAATTTTCTATAATTCAATGATAAAAAAAATAAAAATTGTCAAACAAAGAGCTGAAGATATGATCAGCTCCATAGAAATCTTGTTTTAAAAAGCGCCTCCACCATTTTTAAAAACATTTGTCAAGTGGACAACGACGCTGTCCGCACCCAATTTTTTCTATAATTCAATGACAAAGACATTTCAAACATTGTGAATAAAGAGCCACAGTTACTCTCAACTTTATAGAAGTATTATTTAGAAGCGCGCGTTCACCATTTTTGTAGGCACAATCCCCAAATGCCTAACGAGGCTGTTCGCGCTCAATTTTCTATAATTCAATGATAAAAAAAAATAAAAATTGTCAAACAAAGAGCTGAAGATATGATCAGCTTCATAGAAATCTTGTTTCAAGAAGCGCCTCCACCATTTTTAAAAACATTTTTCAAGTGTACAACGACGCTGTCCGCGCGCTCCCCCCCCCAATTTTCTATCATTCAATGACGAAAACATTTCAAAAATTGTGAATAAAGAGCCACAGTTACTCTCAACTTCATAGAAATTTTATTTAGAAGCGCGCATCCACCATTTTTGAAGATACAATCCCCAAATGCCTAACGAGGCTGTTCGCGCTCAATTTTCTATAATTCAATGATAAAAGAAAATAAAAATTGTCAAACAAAGAGCTTAAGATATGATCAGCTTCACAGAAATCTTGTTTTAAGAAGCGCCTCCACCATTTTTAAAAACATTTGTCATGTGGACAATGACGCTGTCCGAGCTCCAACTTTCTATAATTCAATGACAAAGACATTTCAAATGTTGTGAATAAAGAGCCACAGTTACTCTCAACTTCATAGAGGTTTTATTTAGAAGCGCGCGTCCACCATTTTTGTAGGCACAATTCCCAAGTGCCTAACGAGGCTGTTCGCGCTCAATTTTCTATAATTCAATGATAAAAAAAAAATAAAAATTGTCAAACAAAGAGCTTAAGATATGATCAGCTTCATAGAAATCTTGTTTTAAGAAGCGAATCCAGAAGCGAAACAATTGTCTGGATCACTTTTGGTGGTAGATAACTACTTTTAAACAGTTTTTCCCTAAAACACCAAAAACAATTTTATTTTAACTGCTTTTACTCATCGCCCTGATGATGCCAACATTGTTGGCGACACGTGCGTTGGCAGTTATAATAAAATTGTTTTTGGTGTTTTAGGGAAAAACTGATTAAAAGTAGGTATAATCCCAACAGAGATTTATTATGAATGTAAAAAAATCAGATACACATCAGAACACGGAGGCAAAATTCCTGTCGACTAGTGTAACATGTATACCTAACAATTAAAACAGCAGGAAATTAATTTCATCGGCTGTTTCTCCAATTACGTTCAATTGTAAAATTCAAATAAGATATTAGCGTCTAATAACACCTGATTACTAGAAGCTTTGCATCCGCGGAAATTCAATTACTCCCCAACGGAATGCCTATCAAACCAATCAGTTTGGCAATCAATACGCAAGACTTCCAGCTAATGAGCTGTAACCGCAATTAAAGACGCACACCAGAGGAAGTACACGCAAAATAATTATTGTAAATTAAAGGAGTTGTCTTAAGATGGTAATAACAATTTGTACTCGACGGACCAAAAGTGTGGAGAAATTTCATAAATTTATTATCTGTCCGACATCAGTATTTTTGCGATAAAAGCCGGTGGCATATTCATACTGTTGCATCATTGATCGCCCAGCAATTATCTCCACGCGAATCCACCACTCCTCATCGACATATTGACCGTGACGACACTACGGGGTACCGCGTAAAAAATCACCAACTCCCCGACCCACGCACATACACCGGGCGTCCCAAAACGCGACCTCGACCTACACCCCGTATCGATTCATCGGCGGCCGAACGAGGAATTATAAATCGAAATCAATTGATGACAGAAGTCGCCCCTTCCATCATCATCCCTCATTAAAGATTCAACATCCGCGTCTCGATGAAATTATATAGAAGATGTGGAGCGGAGGGGCGGGGTGAACGTGTCACGTGACGGGATCGCCACCAACGGGCGGCCGAGGATGCGACCATTGGTCCACGATTTCGAGAGCGGATCGTCATGGATGTGGTGACTAGGGTGGACAGTACGGTGCGGAGGTCCCAGCAAACAACGTCGATGTGGGTGTGAAGAAATTTCGGATTCAAGGTGAAGTGGTGTGAAGTACCGTACGGTACGACCTTGAAATGTCTGCGTCTTTTGCAGATGATGAAATTCAAAGTTGCCGGCCTGGTGGCCGACCTCATGCCCAACATCCGACTCATCCAAGGCTCCGGTCACTTCATGCTGAACTACCATGCCGACAACTCCGGGGCTCTTCACACCCTGAGGCTCGGATACTGCTGCATCACCCTCCTCTGCATGTTAATGCAATACGCGTAAGTCCCAGCCGCCGGAAACGACCCACCACTACTCCCTACTTCCAGCTGCAACTTCATCAACCTAGTACTGGAACGCGGTGACGTCAACGACTTGGCCGCCAACACCATCACCGTCCTCTTCTTCACCCATTGCATCACCAAGTTCATCTACTTCGCGGTACGTTCGAAACTCTTCTACCGGACGCTGGGGATATGGAACCAACCCAACAGCCACCCCCTGTTTGTCGAGTCCAACAACCGGTACCACGCCCTCGCCCTGAAGAAGATGCGACGCCTTCTCTACATCATCATCGTCTGGACGACGTTCAGTGCCGTTTGTACGTCCTCGGTGACCACCCCTACCCGTCGGTTAACTCTTGGCGGTGATTACAGCATGGACCTCCATCACCTTCGTCGGGGAGAGCGTCCACAACATCAAGGATCCGGAAAACGAAAACCTGACCATCTCCGAACCCATCCCGAGGCTGCTGGTGCGGTCGTGGTACCCGTGGAACGCCATGTCGGGAATGCCGCACATGCTGACCCTCATATTCCAAGCAAGTCTTCGCGGACCGCTCGGCGAACAGTGTTAAAGGACGTTTTGCAGGTGTACTACGTGTTCTTCGCCCTGGCGCACGCGAACCTCCTGGACAGCCTTTTCTGCTCGTGGCTCATCTTCGCCTGCGAGCAGCTCCAACACCTGAAGGAGATCATGAAGCCGTTGATGGAGCTCTCGGCCACGCTCGACACGTACGTGCCCAAGAGCGCCGATCTGTTCCGAGCTCCAAGCGCAACATCTCAAGACAATCTCATCGAGAACGGTGAGTACTCTGGGGCGACATGTTAGTTAGAAGTTAGAAGAGGCATTTTGGGTCGAGGCACTCAAGGAAGGAAATCTCATCCGATTTCAATAATTTTTTTTCGATGCTCCAGCTGATGTAGATATAGCGTCAATGGTTTTTTCTTGGTCACCCTTTTTGTACTTTTGTTGTTGAAAGGGCGAGAGGAGCATGAGGAAAAGCGCATGACATTTTGTCAGCACACAGGTATCGGTCTTATTAGACCTCATCAATTCATACTCTCCTTTTTTCCTTTTTCTGTTTTCTGTTTTAATCTCTTATTTCTCACTGGGGTTGTATTTTCTTAGTTTTCTTTACTACTTCGTTCCTTTCTCTCTCTCTTAATTTTTCTTTTCCTATCGGAACTCATTATTTCTTTCTTCAGTTTCTTCTCTTGTTTCTCCCATTTGGTTTTCTTTTCTTTTAAATTTCCTTTGGTATTTTTATCTTCTTTTTTTACCGTCGCTTCTTTACTACTTTCGATCTCCTTCTATAGGCTTATAGTAATTCGTCTCCACTTTACTTCATTGTCTTCGTCTTCCACATTTTTTTTTTATATATTATTTTCTTTTATCTCCTCTATGAATGTTTAAACTTTCTATAATAATAATTATAGATCGTCTTCCTTGTAATTGTCTTCTTACACTCCTTCTCTTTTTGTGAAATATACGGTACATAACTAAATATACAGGGTGTATCAAAAAGTGCGCACTAAATCTTCAGAACTATTTTCCTTGAGCGTTCCGGACCTCCAATTAGCTTTTACTTTTTCTTTGGGCCTAACAGGTTTTGAACTATTCATAAATTAAACTGGCCAATAAGAACCCTTTATAATTTTTAAATATTTTCGTTACATAGGAACCACAAAATTATTGGGAATTACCTTTGGATCAACATTATTGGAGGCATTCCATTGGTCAACTTTATCGACTTGCAGCTCGTAAACTATTGCTCTGTGGCATGGATATATAAAGTTTGGGTATTAGTCGGATCCCTATTATACCATCTTAAGGAGTTAGTGCGTACTTTTTGATACACCCTGTATAAGTATTTCTGCAGATGTATTTAATTTGACAGCTGTCAAACCTAAACCTAACTTTGATGTCAATTCGTGTTTTTCCTCATTTTGCGCGAACGAACACAAAAAATGTTCAATACTCGTGCGCTGTCACTTTTCAGGGGCGAGGGTGCATTTTTGAAGCACTAGGTGTAGATCGAGTGTTGCAAATGAACGCGAATTTCTATGAATTAATTCACTTTCATTTCCCCTTTCTTCCTTTCTGGTTTTCTTTCATGTTTTCTATTCCTTCTAGCTTCTTTCTTTAACTCTCTCGTTTATCTAACAGTTTTGGTTCCTTTAATTGATTAAATAATTCCCTTCTTATTTCTGTTATATTTGTTCTTTATCTCTTAGAATATTTTCCATATATATCCAGACCTACTTTTATCGATTCGTCTCTACAAAAAAAAGCATGAATTTATTGAGTATTTTATGTAGATTTGAAAAATATCAAATTCATCTTTTTCTTTTGTAGAAAGGAATCGATAAATGTAGGTCTGGATACAGAATTGAATAAGCTTTAAAATGATGTATCACACGACCCACCATGCTATTTAAATTTTTTAAGGGGGGTGCCCCCCCTGGCTAAAGGGGTGAGATCTAAGACTTGAAAGTTTGATACAATTTGGTCCCCCTTGATAACAAAATTGACCTGTTCGAGCGTCTTTCGAAATTGGAGTTGTTGGGGGGGTAAAAATTTTAGTTGGGACACCCGGTATGAATTATTTCATTCCTTCCTTCAGTCCCTCATTCCTTTCTTGTTTTTCTTTTTCTTTCTTTCTATCCTCTTTAATTGTCTCGGTTTTATGTTGTTAAATCTTCTACCGTTTTTGTTCATTTCATTTTTATTTATTCGTTTTTTGTGTCTCTTATGGCTCCCTCGTTTTGTTTCTTGTTTAAGTTTTCTTCTTTTTAATCTCCTTTGATCTTTTTGGTAATTTAGAATTTTTTCGTTGGTATACCATTTTAATCCTTTTTCTTGGTTCTTGTTCTGCTTTCTTAATTCTTTTTCCTCTGCAGCGTTTCTCCTTTCGCTTCGTATTTTGTCCTTAATACTTATTCCTCTAGTATGTTTCTGTTAGTAAAATTACCTAGTACGGGTTCGGACCGTGTGTGATCAAATGAGTTTTACGTTCACAGATTGAACTACCTTGCTCATCTCTCCTGAAGATGCCCCTTACAAAAGCGGTCGAAAGGTCACGTCCTTTCCATCGTAATAATTTAAAACAGACACGGTCCAAACCCGGGCTAAATAAATTTTCCATTAATTGCTATCGTGAAAGCCTTTGTTAGTTTTCATTTTTTCATTCTTTGAGTGTTATGCTTCTCTACATTTTTACACTTCCTTCCGCTTCTTTTTCTCGATTCCTGCTTTTGATTACGTGTTTCTTCTCTATATTTTATGTCCACTACGAAGATGTCAGTTTTATGTCATTTTTAAGCTTTTTATGATTTCGTTCTTCTTTCGGTCCTTCTTTACTTTCTTGTTTGTTTTAGTGGCTGCTTTTTCTTTTCGTTTCTTTCTACCTTTTTTCTTCATATTTCCGGTTCTAGTAATCATTTTTGTTATTCCTTCTTTGCTCCACTCCTTTCTTCTTTTTCAGAAACTCTTTAATAGTTTTTGATGTCACTCTTCTCACTCCACATTAATGTATTCTTTATTCTTTACTATTTGGTCCTCTTTTTCCTTTACTCTCTTGTTTACATTCTTTTTTATTCTGTATCTCAGTCAGGGTTTTTTGTTTCTCTTCAGCTTCACGTTCTTGCTTTCCCGTTTCTTTCTTATTCTGTTTCAATTATTTGTCGCTATCGTTTCTCACCAGTTTTATCATTCTTCTTCATGCGTATTTGCATTTTAGCTGACTTCTTTATATTTTTCTTCTACAATGTCTCCATGTGTCTGACACTTCCTCTATTTTTATTTCTTTCCTTTATTGTCATTTTTATTTGTTCCCTTTTGCAGTACGTTTTCCCTCTTTTTATTTTTTTTCTTCTTATTTTTATGTCGTTTCTTCTTTTGTTTGCTGATTTATTATTCTGGTCTTAGTTGGATTTTATGTTTGTCGATTCATTCCCTTTTTATGTTTTTCCTATTTCTCTAACTTTTCTTGTCTTGGTTACTTTGTTTTTAAATTTCGCCTTTTTGTAATTTTGAATCAATATAATTATGTATCGCTCTTCGTTTATCTAATATTCTAACCCTTTTCTTAATTGCGTTCTTCTTTCTCTTCTGCATCGTTTTTTTTTCTTGCTTGTCTTAATATTCTTTCCTCTTTTCTTCCTGTCTTTCATGTTTTTCTTTTCGCCTTTCTTTCTTTGTAACTATTCTCCTTTTTATTCCTAATTTCTGTTCTTTTAGTTGGATTTCCATTTCGTAACTTGGACGTGAGTGAAAAGAGTTCAAAGAGTGAACGTCACAAAATTTTGTATGAGCAGTACGTTAAATGTAAATGTAGGATGGTGTAGGTCACTCCTTCAACTCCATGCCTCAAGCAAAAGATTATCGGTGTAAAATCATCAAGCAGCGGTGGCAGCCACCCTGTTTTGAGTCTTCCTTCCTTCCTCTCTTCACTTTTTCCCTTTTATCTTTGTTGAATTTTACTTTTCATCATTTCCTTGTTATTCCTTATTTTGTTTCTAACCACTTTTTGTGTATCAATTTTTGTTTTTTTAATTTGGTTCGTTTTTGTCTGTCCCAGCATAGTACGTAAATAACAACTTGTAATTACATGATGCACTCTACAATATTTTTCTCACGAGCGAATTCCTCCTTGCAGACTACAACTCCAAGGACGAAGACCTGAAGGGCGTCTACAGCACCCGCCAAGAGCTCGGCGGCCACTTCCGCAGCGGCGCCCTTCAGAACTTCGGAACCGGAGGCGTCGGTCCCAACGGGCTGACCAAGAAGCAAGAGCTGATGGTGAGGTCGGCGATCAAGTACTGGGTGGAACGCCACAAGCACGTCGTCAGGTACATATACAGAGTGTCCCATCTAAAACTTTTTATAAAAGTGAAGGATCGATGCACTCTTTTCTTCTCTTCTTACATTTTTTATGACCGTGAGAACGGCGGAGGACGCCTTGCTCGTTTTGAACCGTTTAAATATTCATAGAGGCGATTGATTTTCACGACGGATGACATGAATCGTCGACGAGCGGGTCCTGGGGAAGGTAACCGGTGGTGGAGATGTGACGAAGTGACTGACCTCGAGGAGGATTAATTTATATAGATATGTAATTGAATTACTAAAACTTCTCCAAAGTATGAAGGAAGTTGTTATTTAAGTTACCTCCCGGGAGGCTTTTCCTTCTTAAACTAATACAGTAATGCAATTTTTAAACTTGCGAACAAGTTCCGGAGGTCTGCTCAAGTTTAATTAGTGCTTTCTTAGAATTTATATCCGTCTTTTTCTTTTATACAGAAATCTCGGTGAAGTAATATTTTCTTTTATTATTCATTTCATGTCTGCCACAATGCCGTCGGCATAATTACACATTTATAAAAGTTTTCGTGGCTCGAAGGACCACGACCGGACTAAGCATTTTCCGAATTCCAGATTGGTCACCGCCATCGGTGACGCGTACGGCGTGGCCCTCCTCCTCCACATGTTGACCTCGACCATCATGCTCACCCTGTTGGCCTACCAAGCCACCAAGATCACCGGCGTCGACAAGTACGCCGCCACCGTCATCGGCTACCTCCTCTTCGCCCTCGCCCAAGTGTTTCACTTCTGCATCTTCGGCAACAGGCTCATCGAAGAGAGCTCCTCGGTGATGGAGGCCGCCTACAGTTGCCACTGGTACGACGGGTCCGAAGAGGCCAAGACTTTCGTGCAGATCGTGTGTCAGCAGTGCCAGAAGGCGATGTCGATCTCCGGAGCCAAGTTCTTCACGATCTCGCTCGATCTGTTCGCTTCGGTAAGTCCTGACTAAATCGACGCCGCCGACGACTGCACCGCCACTTTTCAGGTGCTGGGCGCCGTGGTCACCTACTTCATGGTGCTGGTCCAGCTCAAGTGAAGATCTTTATTTATCATTTTCGTCAAGCTGCTAGAGGCTCTAACGTTTTCTCTGTCGGTCCTCAAGACAAACGACACTCGGTACGAGTTCCTCTCGACTCAGCACGCGCGATGTCTGTTTTACTTTCTTCGATTGTTAGGTTAGGTCAGCACGGGGTCTAGGGATGGCGACCCCAGACTTTTCTAATCAGACTTGTGATAATCATAGTTATATATCGATGTTAATGATAATTATTGTATTAAAATTTTGACGATATGTTAGCACACGTCCGTTCAACTAGTACTACTGTTCTCGACAGAGTGCACCGATCTCAGCATTCAAAAGTGTCTTAAAATAATACTGAAAATGTGGAGAGCGTGGATGGCGACGTTTCGACACTTCAAGTACCTGACGATGGCGGTGATGGCTAAGACTAGCTTAGTGATATTTTTTGAGGGGGGAAACCAACGCTGTAACTAGTGCTAGCCTAGATATTTTAATTATTATGGTATTTACATTATATTAATACAGTTTGATGTATAAATTATTGAATAAAGTCTTATTATTACTTATTCTTCTTACTTATTAAAATATATCATAAAATTATTTTTCAAACAAGTAATGTTAATTCATTCCAAAACACAATTATATTTTATAGACAACGGAGAAATATTTCTTGGAATTGGAAATCAACCTTAGGCGTCGAGGAGGTGGGATCACCGAGCCGTACTGCCACCTAACCCTGTAAACCTCAGAAAAATTTCTTCGGCACAGTTGATTGCGATCCCGAGGCAAGGTTCAAAAGTTAGGTTCAAAAGTGGTCAAATTATCAAAGGTCCAGGGGTCAAAGGGCTTAAAAGGTTCAAAAGTGATCTTGTAAGTGTGAAAATGAGTACAGAAAGACGAAGAAAGTCAAAAATTCAAATAAACACAAGAAACAAAATAATCAAAAGGAGCAAAAGGGCTGAAAGAATCAAACGGGAGAAAATGATAATAAAAATAAAATAAAGAGATTAAGCGACAAATTCATCAAAAGGATCAAAATGAAAAACAATGAAAAGAGACTTCTCCTTACCTCTGCCTTCCATAAGCTAGAGAAAGTGAAGAAATTCATGGCGAATCTTCTACTGAATGTTCTTTGCAGATGTGTGCAGACAACCCACAGTACACAAAAGTGTTCGGCGTGTTGCATATCTGGAAGTTAGTCGCTATACAGTACTCCCTCATACTCCCTCACCCACGAAATCGTCGTTGACAAAAAGGTTATTCCTCCGTGTACTTCTGGCCTCTTTATAGGTCTCTAGAGTTGCTCCTGGTGGGAGATTGATGTTGGTACCTAGTGCTAGTGTAATGTCTTCCATTTTTCGGTATTTCTGGACCAATTCGCGATTCGTAGAATGATGCGATGGCTCCCCATCTAAACAGAAAACATTGGTCCCCGGGTCTATTTACCCCAAAAAAATACCTACAAATTTACCGAACAAATAACTTTCAGAAATGTCAAAAATTCGACAGCATGCACTTACTAGATTTAGCTGTTATTCAGATTCAATATAAAGAATTTCTCCACACTTTTATGGAATGTTTTGGATTAATCCATTCTTATGCAATTCTCCAAAAGTCCAAAAATCGTCATGGTTCTTAAGGCTGGCCACGAGAGTAGAAAACCGGCGATGCGAGAGTCCCCGTCTAAACATAAAACATTTATATATCACCATGCAACTTTATTAAATGTAGCCTTGGGGGCTGTTTACCATAACGTGGTGGAAAAGAGTACACAAAACACTCTTTTTCCTTCATTTTCACCCAGGGACAATATTGTGAATATTTTTAATTTACGGGAAATGTCAAAAATTCGACAGCATGCATTTACTAGATTTATCTGTTATTCAGACTCATTATAGTGTTTGAATTTCTTTCCACTTTTCCGGAATGTTTTGGATTAATTCATCTTCATGCAAGTCTCCAAAAGTCCAAAAATCGTCATGGTTCTTAGGGCTGGCCACGAGAGTAGAAAACCGGCGATGCGAGAGCCCCCATCTAAACATAAAACATTTATATATCACCATGCAACTTTATTAAATGTAGCCTTGGGGGCTGTTTACCATAACGTGGTGGAAAGGAGTACACAACACACTTTTTTCCTTCATTTTCACCCAGGGAAAATATTGTGAAAATTTTTAATTTACGGGAAATGTCAAAAATTCGACAGCATGCACTTACTAGATTTAGTTGTTAAGTGTTTGAATTTCTTTCCACTTTTCCGGAATGTTTTGGATTAATTCATCTTCATGCAAGTCTCCAAAAGTCCAAAAATCGTCATGGTTCTTAGAGCTGGCCACGAGAGTAGAAAACCGGCGATGCGAGAGCCCCCATCTAAACATAAAACATTTATATATCACCATGCAACTTTATTAAATGTAGCCTTGGGGGCTGTTTACCATAACGTAGTGGAAAAGAGTACACAAAACACTCTTTTTCCTTCATTTTCACCCAGGGAAAATATTGTGAAAATTTTTAATTTACGGGAAATGTCAAAAATTCGACAGCATGCACTTACTAGATTTAGTTGTTAAGTGTTTGAATTTCTTTCCACTTTTCCGGAATGTTTTGGATTAATCCATCTTCATGCAAGTCTCCAAAAGTCCAAAAATCGTCATGGTTCTTAGGGCTGGCACGAGAGTAGAAAACCGGCGATGCGAGAGCCCCCATCTAAACATAAAACATTTATATATCACCATGCAACTTTATTAAATGTAGCCTTGGGGGCTGTTTACCATAACGTAGTGGAAAAGAGTACACAAAACACTCTTTTTCCTTCATTTTCACCCAGGGAAAATATTGTGAAAATTTTTAATTTACGGGAAATGTCAAAAATTCGACAGCATGCACTTACTAGATTTAGTTGTTAAGTGTTTGAATTTCTTTCCACTTTTCCGAAATGTTTTGGATTAATCCATCTTCATGCAAGTCTCCAAAAGTCCAAAAATCGTCATGGTTCTTAGGGCTGGCCACGAGAGAAGAAAACCGGCGATGTGAGAGCCCCCATCTAAACATAAAACATTTATATATCACCATGCAAATTTATTAAATGTAGCCTTGGGGGCTGTTTACCATAAAACGGTGGAAAAGAGTACACAAAACACTATTTTTCCTTCATTTTCACCCAGGGACAATATTGTGAATATTTTTAATTTACGGGAAATGTCAAAAATTCGACAGCATGCACTTACTAGATTTAGTTGTTATTCAGACTCATAAAGTGTTTGAATTTCTTTCCACTTTTCCAGAATGTTTTGGATTAATTCATCTTCATGCAAGTCTTCAAAAGTCCAAAAATCGTCATGGTTCTTAGGGCTGGCCACGAGAGAAGAAAACCGGCGATGCGAGAGCCCCCGTCTAAGCATAAAACATTTATATATCACCATGCATCTCTATTAAATGTAGCCTTGGGGGCTGTTCACCATAAAATGGTGGAACATAGTAAACAAAACACCTTTTTTCCTTCATTTTCACCCAGGGAAAATATTGTGAAAATTTTTAATTTACGGGAAATGTCAAAAATTCGACAGCATGCACTTACTAGATGTAGCTGTTATTCAGACTCATTATAGTGTTTGAATTTCTTTCAATTTTTGCGGAATGTTTTGGATTAATTCATCTTCATGCAAGTCTCCAAAAGTCCAAAAATCGTCATGGTTCTTAAGGCTGGCCACGAGAGTAGAAAACCGGCGATGTAAATGTAAATGTAGCCTTGGGGGTTCTTTACCATAAAATGGACAAAAAGAGTACACAAAAACACTTTTTTTTCTTCATTTTCACCCATGGAAAATATTGTGAAAATTCAATGTCAGAAAATTCGGCAGCACAAACCTACTTGATTTTGCCGGTAATCAGACTTACCAACATTTATGTGCACCACCAACTTAACACTTGTGTAATGCTGGTTGCCTGGCCGCTATTTGTGATGCAGTCTAAACATTTATAATTATACCTTATTATAAATCGGAACAATTTGTATTTCACAATGTACTAAAAAGATTTTGTTTTATGATTATCCTTATTTTTCTTATAAGTGTTCTGCGTCTACTCTTAGTAAGTTCTACAACGCGCGGTTGGCAACGCCTAGTTCCTTTTCCAAAATTAATGTAAACTGTCATCATGTCGGACAAAAGCAGTAAAAAAGACTCCTCAGACGAAAAACCGCAAAACGACGCCACCATGGACGCAACAACGCAAAGTAAAAGGTACACCTCCTCCAGTTTTAACCCCCATATTCGCAGTTCCGAACATCCAAAATAAGCGCACCCCGGCCGGCAAAGTCATGCTTCCCCAATCTTGGTTTAACGGTGTTTTAGTGCAGGAAACGAAGTAGGCGTGAGCGGGGGCATCGCCCCAAATTAGCCCTCCGACATATCATAATTGGGTACATTAGATAAGAGTCATGTCGCCCCACAGGACAAAGTAGGCGTGACTTATGACAGTTTCGGTCCTGAAACATAGTAGGCCTGGATGTGGGACACTTCCCCAGTAGACCCCTGAATCCCATTTTTAGTGTTTGTTGAGCAGAGACACGCCTCCCCAAAATTGGCGTGGACGGTTACAAAGTCCCCACTTCCCTTATTTTAACGTCCCGCAATCTCATAACCTCATTGTTTCAGCGCAAAAAAACGCAACCGGAAGAAACAGCAAGAAGCCAAAGCTGAGAACTACCAAACAGCTGAACTGCTGTCTGACTTCACCAAACCGCTGAACACCATCTCCATCCAGGGCTTGCGGGCGGCCATGGAGGCGCTCACCATGAATCAGAAGCCGGCGAAGACGCCCGAGGAGGCCCTCAGCAAGTCTTACCAGTTTTGGAACACCCAGCCTGTGCCTAAAATGGGTAGGTGGTCGGTGAGGTTTTGAGGTTAGGTTGACCGTTGGAAACGTTAATTTGAATTGAGGGAACCGTTTTGAGGTTAAACATATGCCCATTCCAGACGAGAAGATCACCGCCAACGAGGCCATCGAACCGGACCGCGAAGCCGCCGAGATCCGCGCGGAGCCCTACAGCCTCCCCGACGGCTTCACCTGGGACACCCTCAACCTCAACGAGCCCCTCGTCCTCAAGGAGCTCTACACCCTCCTCAACGAGAACTACGTCGAGGACGACGACTGCATGTTCCGTTTCGACTACCAGCCCGAATTCCTCAAGTGGGCCCTGCAGCCCCCCGGTTGGCGCAAGGATTGGCACTGCGGGGTGCGCGTCGTGAAGAGCGGCCGCCTCGTCGGCTTCATCTCGGCCATCCCCGCCACGCTGAAGATCTACGAGAAGTCCCAGAGGATGGTAGAGATCAACTTCTTGTGCGTGCACAAGAAGCTGCGGTCTAAGCGGGTGGCGCCCGTGCTGATCAGGGAGATCACGAGGCGCGTGCACCTCACGGGGCTCTTTCAGGCCGTGTACACGGCGGGGATCGTGCTGCCCAAGCCGGTAGGGACCTGCAGGTACTGGCACAGGTCGCTCAATCCGAAGAAGTTGATCGAGGTGAAGTTCTCGCATCTGTCGAGGAACATGACGATGCAGAGGACGCTCAAGCTGTACAAGTTGCCGGATAGCCCGAGGACGCCGGGGTTCCGGAAACTGGTGGAGGCGGACGTGGCGCAGGCGCACAAGCTGTTGTCGGAGGTAAGCGAGTTGTTTGAATTAGAAAGAAATACCTAGAAAAAAAAAACGCGTTTCGACAACAACTTTGTCTTTAACGTAGTTGTCGAAACGCGTTGATAAAAAGATATAAGAGCAGACTTTCGAATCGCAACCACGCCTGACCAACTGCAACCTCTTTCTAGTACCTCAAAAAGTTCGATCTGTCCCCCTCGTTTTCCGAGGAGGACTTCGTCCACTGGTTCCTCCCCCGTCCCGACATCGTGGACAGCTTCGTGGTGGAGCGCGAGGGTAAAATAACCGACTTCGTGAGCTACTACACGCTCCCTTCCACCGTCATGCACCATCCGGTCCACAAGACCCTCAAGGCCGCCTACTCGTTCTACAACGTCTCCGGCGAGACGCCGTGGATCGACCTGATGAACGACGCGCTCGTTTCCGCCAAACAACTGAACTTCGATGTGTTCAACGCGCTAGATCTGATGGATAACCGCGAGTTCTTAGAAACGTTAAAGTTCGGGATCGGGGACGGCAACCTCCAGTACTATCTGTACAACTGGAAGTGTCCGAGCATGCCGCCGCATAAAATGGGTCTAGTCTTGCAATAAATTATGAGGAAGTTCAATAAGTAAATTTTATTTAGGTTTTATTGTATTAAAGCTGTCAGAATTTTAGAAGAAGTAAGTTCAACTATGTGGGTTATACGACTGCGCACGCGGCGCCAGTTTTTAAAGTTGTCCATGTTTTTTTTGTATCCTTTTTTTGTTGAATAAAAATGTACGATTGTGGAGGGTTCTTTGATGGTCGGATGACGGGAGGGGCGTGCCGGCGGTGGCGACCAGACACACACCAACTATGAATAAATATATTTATTATCGAATCCGCTGTCTTTGTGCAAATACCGGTTCTGTAAGAAGAAAGACGCTTTCCAAACAATATGTGAAATTTTGCATCCCTTGTTGCCATACCTCTCATGTCCTGTCAATTTTAGATCCAGAAGATCTAGACTTGTTTTACGGCAGTGAAGAATCGTACTTCTTTCCGACGAACCCAAATTTGGCTTAGGAGGTGAAAGCTGACGTGTGAGGCCATGGAGGGATCCAGAAGGTACTCAATTTGTCAAAGTTTTCAAATTCTCAGAATCACAATTTCAAAATCAGAAGATTCCAATGTCTTAAAATTTGTACAAGTTTCAGTGTCTCAAAGTTCTAAAATCTAAAAGTCTAAATGCCTAAAAGCGTCTCAAAGTTTCGAAGTCAGTGCAAAATCTTCAAATCTAATCAACAACTTCAACACGGGGGAAAATCTCAAAACATCAATGTCAAAGTTTCAAAACCTCTCAATCTAGTCTTCAATGCTCAGAATCTCACAAATTCAAAATCTCAAAATTTGTCCAAGTTTCAGTGTCTCAAAAAAGTCTAAATGTTTCAAGGCCTCAAAAGTTTAAAAGACAATGTAAAATTTTAAAATCTCAATGTGTCAAAGCTTCAAAATTTCAGTCTCAAAAATCTTAATACTAAATGGGCTGAAAGTTCCAAAATTTCAGTCAAAGTCACAAATCAGTGTCAAATTTAATCTCAAATTCTCAAGGAACCTGAACTCAAAATCTCAATGTCTCAGTATACAGTCTTAAAATCTCAAAATGTTCAAACTTTGAAATTCTAAATCTCAAAATCTGAAACTGCCAGGGTGGAAATTTCCAAATTTCACTGTCAAAGTTTAAAATCTTGCTGTCTCAACGTCCTAAAATCTTGAAATGTAAAATTCTCACTAGCCCAAATTCTAACAATCTCGAAATCAAAATTTTACTATTAAGTCTCGAAGTTTGATAATCATTGTCTCAAGATTCAAATAAAAAGTGAATGTCTCAAAATGTCAAACTCTAAAAGTTACAGTACAATATAAAAGTTCAAAAATTTCAATTTCAAAGTCTCAAAATTTTGAACTGCTCAGAATCTCACAATCTTAAATTCTCAGAATTTCAAATTTTCAAAACTGCTCGAATTCAAACTCCAGAATGAAACGTTTTGTAATTATATCTCTCGATCGTTTGAACATCTACTTTTGGCTGAAGAAAAACATCCCAACAATAAATAAATATATTTATTATCAAATCTCTGTACAAACACCGGTTCTATAAGAACTAAGACATCTTCCAAACACATCTGCCTGAAATATTGCACCTGCGTCGTCTAAACTACAAAACCTGCACCGTTAGGACTTCGTCTCTCTTGTTAAGAGTCTCTGGACTTATCACAAACGCCCCATTGCTGTACCCCTCCAACTCCTCCTTGATCTTCTTCTTCTTCTTAAAGCTGTCTTCGATCTCTTGCAACGACTTGTTCTTCGTCTCCGGAAGCACGAATTTGCAAAAGACCAACGCCAGAACCGACGCGACCAGGAAGGTACTGAGGGTACCACTGAAGCTCAGATACCTTATCATGTCGGGGTAGATCTTCACGAAGATGAAGATGAAGCACTGGGCCACACAGATGACGATTCCGCACATGATGGAGCGCACCTCCAGGGGGAACAACTCCCCGACGAGGATCCAAGGGATGGGGAGCATCCCCAGCATGCTGAACATCACGTTGAAGATGACGCACACCAAGGGGAGGATCGGGAAGACTCGGCTCTCCTCGGGGTGCACTTCGTAGAACTTCGTGTAGACGAACATGGCCAGCATGGTCAGGGACATCCCCGCACTGGACGACATGCACAGCACTCTTCGGCCGAATCGGTTGACCAGTAGGGCCATCACCATCGACATGAAAAATCGAATGGCTCCGACGATGATCGACGACACGTATTTGTCCATACTAAGGTCAGTCTCTTCGAAGAAGTTCACGGCGTAAAAGAGGATCGTGTAGATCCCCGAGAGTTCTTGCAGGAAGAACAAGGTCACCAAGATGATGAACGGCTTGACGGTGGTCGCGCTGAGGTACGCTTCTTTGGACTTCTTGAACTGCTCGTTGGTCTGGTTGGCGACTTCCTGGTGGGCCAAGGCGACGTTGCGGCGGAACCAGAGGTAGCTGTTGTAGCCTTCGGTGTTGTGGCCTTTCTTGACCAGGTAGGGGGGACTTTCGGGGAGGAACTGTACCGCGATGAGGGTGAACACGCTGAAGGCCACGCTGAGGAAGGCCACGGTGGCCCAGTTGAGGTAGTAGCCCAGGGTGTAGGTGAGGAGGATGCCGAACGAGGCGCAGATGGGGCCCAGGGCCTGGAAGATGCCTCTGTTCTCGGGGGTGGAGATCTCGCTGACGTAGGTGTAGCAGGCCGTGGACATCCCTAAAAGATCGTCAATTTTTTGTCCAAGACCAAGAGATCTGGTTACCTGCAGCGATGCCCGTGACCAGCCTCCCCACGTACAACCACGTGATGTCCTGGGCCAACCCTATGCACAGCCACCCCGCCAGGAAGGGAACGCTGCTGATCTGGATCGCCCTCTTCCGGCCGAAGTATTCGGCCAGCAATCCGGACAGGATCGACCCCACCGGATTCGTTATGGCGCCCAAGCTGGCTGTGAAACAAGAGAGAGTAGCGTCAAGGTCTCGACATTGGCAATGGACGGGTGATCGGGAAAATATATGACCGTTGTCGCAAATCAATTAAGCGGGTGACTTGATTAATCGTCGCTTCCGATTCGGGTTGTGGGAAGTTGGGCGAGGTCGGGGCGGTTCCGAGGACATATACAGGGCGTGTCGTGAATTGCACTATTTGGTTCTAGAAAATTCATCGCAATTATTATTTAGAACTACCGGTACAGTTTTCGGACAAGGCTGTAATTATCAAATTGACCCCAAAGCTATAGTTCTCGATTTACGACATCCGTATACCCGGAGGCGTGAAAGCGCCATTAGCTTGGAAAATTTTGTTCCATTAATCGTGAGGTCCGTTATTAGGATCACGAACTTGGCATTTTCGCCAAGAAAAAGTTCATTTATAGATCACAAGGTGAGTGACACCAAGTAAAAATTCTACGAGTTTTGGACCACTTCCTGTACAAACACAATTTAGATTCTTTTTTGGGGGACACCTGTTGTTAAGGTCATTAACATTTCCGACCGAAAATACGCGAAATAATAACAAGTGTCGTTACAATCGCCGTTTCCTAATTGTTTGTTTAGTAAAAATAATAAAATCATGAGGCTATAAATAATATGCATATCGAAGATTACGAATAACTGAAATTATTGTAAGGAGCGGTTGTCGCATTAAATTGTTGTTTGTTTATTGCCATTACATTCCTGGATTGTAAATTAATAGCAATCAGTTCCAATATTTTTTCCACGTTTGCACGGGGTTAAAATATCCGGTTCGAAAGGACCAAAATTTTATGCCGCTAACCGGCGGTCAATTAGAGTTAACGTAACGAGCGGTGTAGGTGCGTTGACATTGCGACATGACAAACACCGCCATCAATAAGAACGAGGGTGACTAAGCCTCGGTGGAAATCTGGCTCAATTGAATTGCTAGCAAAATGTATTTATCAAATTGGAGTCTCGTGATGTTGACGTCGATTAGTGTCCATTACTTAGAGCCATTTCCGCCAATTCCGGGCATGAGAAGTAATGAGATTATTATGGTGACTCGTCTTAAGTGAGCGAGGACGGACAGGTGGTAATCTGCACTGGTTTTTAGGGGTTTTGTTTTTACGCAGGTGTCTCAAATTTCCCAGTTTTCAGAGCTTTTGCTTTATAGGTTTCTCAAATTTCTGAGAATTTGAAATTTTCATGTTTCCTAGAATTTTACAATTTAACACTCAACTTACTGGTTTCTCAAGTTTTCTGTTTCTCAGGTGTCCCAAATTTCGCAGTTTTTCAGTCTTAGTTTTACAGGTTTTCTCAAATTTCTGAGTCTTTGAGATTTCCAAATTTTCATATCTTCCTGGTTCCGGAATTTTCTGTTTCTCAAGATCGAGACTCAGTTATCAACTTAGTGGTTAGTCAAGTTTCTCAATTTCTCAGGTGTCTCAAATTTCTCGGGTTCTTAGCTTTACAGGTTTCTCAAATATCTGGGTCTCTGAATTTTTCAAATTTTTCATGTCTTCCTGGTTCCCGAATTTTGACACTTTCTCCATGTTTCTCAACTCTCAGTTTACTGGTTTCTCAAGTTTTCTCAGTTTCTCAGGTGTCCCAAATTTCCCAGTTTTACAGGTTTTCTCAAATTTCTGAGTCTTTGAGATTTCCAAATTTTCATATCTTCCTGGTTCCGGAATTTTCTGTTTCTCAAGATCGAGACTCAGTTATCAACTTAGTGGTTAGTCAAGTTTCTCAATTTCTCAGGTGTCTCAAATTTCTCGGGTTCTTAGCTTTACAGGTTTCTCAAATTTCTGGGTCTTTGAAATTTTCAAATTTTCATGTCTTCCTTGTTCTCGAATTTTGACACTTTCTCCATGTTTCTCAACTCTCAGTTTACTGGTTTCCCAAGTTTTCTCAGTTTCTCAGGTGTCCCAAATTTCGCAGTTTTTCAGTCTTAGTTTTACAGGTTTTCTCAAATTTCTGAGTCTTTGAGATTTCCAAATTTTCATATCTTCCTGGTTTCGGAATTTTCTGTTTCTCAAGATCGAGACTCAGTTATCAACTTAGTGGTTAGTCAAGTTTCTCAATTTCTCAGGTGTCTGAAATTTCTCGGGTTCTTAGCTTTAAAGGTTTCTCAAATTTTTGAGTCTTTGAAATTTTCAAATTTTCACGTCTTCCAGGTTCCTAAATTTTGACACTTTCTCCATGTTTCTCAACTCTCAGTTTACTGGTTTCTCAAGTGTTCTCAGTTTCTCAGGTGTCTCAAATTTCCCAGTTTTACAGGTTTTCTCAAATTTCTGAGTCTTTGAGATTTCCAAATTTTCATATCTTCCTGGTTCCGGAATTTTCTGTTTCTCAAGATCGAGACTCAGTTATCAACTTAGTGGTTAGTCAAGTTTCTCAATTTCTCAGGTGTCTCAAATTTCTCGGGTTCTTAGCTTTACAGGTTTCTCAAATTTCTGGGTCTTTGAAATTTTCAAATTTTCATGTCTTCCTTGTTCCCGAATTTTGACACTTTGTCCATGTTTCTCAACTCTCAGTTTACTGGTTTCCCAAGTTTTCTCAGTTTCTCAGGTGTCCCAAATTTCGCAGTTTTTCAGTCTTAGTTTTACAAGTTTTCTCAAATTTCTGAGTCTCTGAGATTTCCAAATTTTCATATCTTCCTGGTTCCTAAATTTTCTGTTTCTCAAGATAGAGACTCAGTTATCAACTTAGTGGTTAGTCAAGTTTCTCAATTTCTCAGGTGTCTGAAATTTCTCGGGTTCTTAGCTTTAAAGGTTTCTCAAATTTTTGAGTCTTTGAAATTTTCAAATTTTCACGTCTTCCAGGTTCCTAAATTTTGACACTTTCTCCATGTTTCTCAACTCTCAGTTTACTGGTTTCTCAAGTGTTCTCAGTTTCTCAGGTGTCTCAAATTTCCCAGTTTTTCAGTCTTAGTTTTACAGGTTTTCTCAAATTTCTGAGTCTTTGAGATTTCCAAATTTTCATATCTTCCTGGTTCCGGAATTTTCTGTTTCTCAAGATCGAGACTCAGTTATCAACTTAGTGGTTAGTCAAGTTTCTCAATTTCTCAGGTGTCTCAAATTTCTCGGGGTTCTTAGCTTTACAGGTTTCTCAAATTTCTGGGTCTTTGAAATTTTCAAATTTTCATGTCTTCCTTGTTCCCGAATTTTGACACTTTCTCCATGTTTCTCAACTCTCAGTTTACTGGTTTCCCAAGTTATCTCAGTTTCTCAGGTGTCCCAAATTTCCCAGTGTTTCAGTCTTAGTTTTACAAGTTTTCTCAAATTTCTGAGTCTGAGATTTCCAAATTTTCATATCTTCCTGGTTCCTAATTTTTTTGTTTCTCAAGATAGAGACTCAGTTATCAACTTAGTGGTTAGTCAAGTTTCTCAATTTCTCAGGTGTCTGAAATTTCTCGGGTTCTTAGCTTTAAAGGTTTCTCAAATTTTTGAGTCTTTGAAATTTTCAAATTTTCACGTCTTCCAGGTTCCTAAATTTTGACACTTTCTCCATGTTTCTCAACTCTCAGTTTACTGGTTTCCCAAGTTTTCTCAGTTTCTCAGGTGTCCCAAATTTCGCAGTTTTTCAGTCTTAGTTTTACAGGTTTTCTCAAATTTCTGAGTCTTTGAGATTTCCAAATTTTCATATCTTCCTGGTTTCGGAATTTTCTGTTTCTCAAGATCGAGACTCAGTTATCAACTTAGTGGTTAGTCAAGTTTCTCAATTTCTCAGGTGTCTCAAATTTGTCGGGGTTCTTAGCTTTACAGGTTTCTCAAATTTCTGGGTCTCTGAATTTTTCATGTCTTCCTGGTTCCTGAATTTTGACACTTTCTCCATGTTTCTCAACTCTCAGTTTACTGGTTTCTCAAGTTTTCTCAGTTTCTCAGGTGTCCCAAATTTCCCAGTGTTTCAGTCTTAGTTTAACAAGTTTTCTCAAATTTCTGAGTCTCTGAGATTTCCAAATTTTCATATCTTCCTGGTTCCTAATTTTTTTGTTTCTCAAGATAGAGACTCAGTTATCAACTTAGTGGTTAGTCAAGTTTCTCAATTTCTCAGGTGTCTCAAATTTCTCGGGGTTCTTAGCTTTACAGGTTTCTCAAATATCTGGGTCTCTGAATTTTTCAAATTTTTCATGTCTTCCTGGTTCCTGAATTTTGACACTTTCTCCATGTTTCTCAACTCTCAGTTTACTGGTTTCTCAAGTTTTCTCAGTTTCTCAGGTGTCCCAAATTTCCCAGTGTTTTAGTCTTAGTTTTACAAGTTTTCTCAAATTTCTGAGTCTCTGAGATTTCCAAATTTTAATATCTTCCTGGTTCCTAATATTTTTGTTTCTCAAGATAGAGACTCAGTTATCAACTTAGTGGTTAGTCAAGTTTCTCAATTTCTCAGGTGTCTGAAATTTCTCGGGTTCTTAGCTTTAAAGGTTTCTCAAATTTTTGAGTCTTTGAAATTTTCAAATTTTCACGTCTTCCAGGTTCCTAAATTTTGACACTTTCTCCATGTTTCTCAACTCTCAGTTTACTGGTTTCTCAAGTTTTCTCAGTTTCTCAGGTGTCCCAAATTCCCCAGTTTTTCAGTCTTAGTTTTACAGGTTTTCTCAAATTTCTGAGTCTTTGAGATTTCCAAATTTTCATATCTTCCTGGTTCCTAATTTTTTTGTTTCTCAAGATAGAGACTCAGTTATCAACTTAGTGGTTAGTCAAGTTTCTCAATTTCTCAGGTGTCTCAAATTTCTCGGGTTTTTAGCTTTACAGGTTTCTCAAATTTCTGGGTCTTTGAAATTTTCAAATTTTCATGTCTTCCTTGTTCCCGAATTTTGACACTTTCTCCATGTTTCTCAACTCTCAGTTTACTGGTTTTCCAAGTTTTCTCCGTTTCTCAGGTGTCCCAAATTTCGCAGTTTTTCAGTCTTAGTTTTACAAGTTTTCTCAAATTTCTGAGTCTCTGAGATTTCCAAATTTTCATATCTTCCTGGTTCCTAAATTTTCTGTTTCTCAAGATAGAGACTCAGTTATCAACTTAGTGGTTAGTCAAGTTTCTCAATTTCTCAGGTGTCTGAAATTTCTCGGGTTCTTAGCTTTAAAGGTTTCTAAAATTTTTGAGTCTTTGAAATTTTCAAATTTTCACGTCTTCCAGGTTCCTAAATTTTGACACTTTCTCCATGTTTCTCAACTCTCAGTTTACTGGTTTCTCAAGTGTTCTCAGTTTCTCAGGTGTCTCAAATTTCCCAGTTTTTCAGTCTTAGTTTTACAGGTTTTCTCAAATTTCTGAGTCTTTGAGATTTCCAAATTTTCATATCTTCCTGGTTCCGGAATTTTCTGTTTCTCAAGATCGAGACTCAGTTATCAACTTAGTGGTTAGTCAAGTTTCTCAATTTCTCCGGTGTCTCAAATTTCTCGGGTTCTTAGCTTTACAGGTTTCTCAAATTTCTGGGTCTTTGAAATTTTCAAATTTTCATGTCTTCCTTGTTCCCGAATTTTGACACTTTCTCCATGTTTCTCAACTCTCAGTTTACTGGTTTCCCAAGTTTTCTCAGTTTCTCAGGTGTCCCGAATTTCGCAGTTTTTCAGTCTTAGTTTTACAAGTTTTCTCAAATTTCTGAGTCTCTGAGATTTCCAAATTTTCATATCTTCCTGGTTCCTAAATTTTCTGTTTCTCAAGATAGAGACTCAGTTATCAACTTAGTGGTTAGTCAAGTTTCTCAATTTCTCAGGTGTCTGAAATTTCTCGGGTTCTTAGCTTTAAAGGTTTCTCAAATTTTTGAGTCTTTGAAATTTTCAAATTTTCACGTCTTCCAGGTTCCTAAATTTTGAAGCTTTCTCCATGTTTCTCAACTCTCAGTTTACTGGTTTCTCAAGTGTTCTCAGTTTCTCAGGTGTCTCAAATTTCCCAGTTTTTCAGTCTTAGTTTTACAGGTTTTCTCAAATTTCTGAGTCTCTGAGATTTCCAAATTTTCATATATTCCTGGTTCCCGAATTTTCTTTTTCTCAAGATAGAGACTCAGTTATCAACTTAGCGGTTAGTCAAGTTTCTCAATTTCTCAGGTGTCTCAAATTTCTCAGTTTTCTGTTTTGTCGTTCCTCTGTTTTATAGGTTATATCAACATTCAGTGTTACATTTTATACTTATTTAATTAGGTGGTGAATGATCATAGATTTTTGAAAATTCCAAAAAATTGTAGTCCGAAAAACATTATGTGTCGTGTTTGGACTCAATGTATACTTAAAAGAATTTTTCAAAAAATTTTAGTCGAAAAAATTTCATCTTTGATATGTCAAGTAGGTACTCGATTTATTTGTTTTCTAGGATGGGAAATCGATTTTCGGTGTTTAGGTTTTGATATCGTTTGCCGTTTTCGATCTGCTACTGCCAAAAGTGATAAAAGGAGTTCCAAAAGGAAAAATTATTGATGGCCTCATTATACAAACTCCCAATGTGCTAACATACCTAGTGTGATACTTTTAATTCAATAACGTTGAGATTTTTTTGAAATTTTCAAAATTTTTGAGTCGAAAAACTTCATTTTCGGTATGCCAAGTAGGTACTCGATTTATATGTTTTCGAGGCTGGGAAATCGGTTTTCACTGTTAGTTTTTCGATATCGCTTTCCGTTTTCAATCTACAACTGTCAAAAGTAACAAAAATGATTTCAAATGGCAAAATTATTTATGATAATATTATATAAACTCAGAATGTACCAAGACGGGCACTGTGACATGTTTAATTCAATTATCTTGCAACTTATCGTCGATTTTTGGAAATTTCAAAAATTTTGAGTGGATTTTTTTTTAATTTTCGGTATGTCAAGTAGGTACTCGATTTATATGAATTTCACTGTTAGTTTTTCGATGTTGCTCTCCGTTTTCAATCTACATTTTTAACCTGACTTTCAAAGCCTCAAGCCCGAATTACACTATCGCAATTTCTTAGTACTGTCTTACTGAAAAGGACAGTAGAATAAAC
The DNA here is from genome assembly GCA_963583935.1 of Diaperis boleti. Classification (NCBI taxonomy): domain Eukaryota; kingdom Metazoa; phylum Arthropoda; class Insecta; order Coleoptera; family Tenebrionidae; genus Diaperis; species Diaperis boleti. The sequence goes on along the minus strand of OY757245.1, from coordinate 2,026,840 downwards.
ACCGCCATCGTTCCCCTCCTCCCCTAGCACCGCAATTTCTGCAACGATTTGACAACAATCACCCAACTCTGAAATCACCTTGACATCTCTTCGCCGCAAATTGCCCGTATTACACGCCATTTCTGGGTCGTCCGAGCGAATTGCACCGAACGCACCAAGGTCCACACGTGTCCGAAAAATTATGGAAACATGGAAACTGGTTCCTCCCAGGAAGCCCGACGATCCGCGAGATTTGTAGGACAATGTTAAGGTCGCCCGCACCTTGCGACCGCAAAAAAGTGGAAAACCTACCGAGCCAGGAACTTTCCTCCGAGTCGATGTGGATCGCGGAGGAATTTTCCAGTTGGGGGATCAAGATGGCGCTGTAGCCTTGACAGATGCCGATGGAGATGGAGACCGAGTGGGCGCAGAAGGCGGCGAGAGCCTGGAAGAGATGCAAAAAATTGTTTACATGGAATTACTGTCTATGCGGCATTCTAGAATTTCGTGTGATAAATACACAGGACGGGATTAGACTAAATTTGGGGCCCAGTTTACACAAGCCCGGTACTGGATACAATTTACAAAAACGAGACAATTATTATCGAACTACTGTCCCGTGATGTTGACGTCCGTTCCTCTTTTTTTTTTCAAACTCACTTCCGTCAATTGCAGGCATTTGAAACAGCAATGACGAGTCGAAGCATTAAACACCCACACAGCGACAGCGGTAATTACTTTATTTTTTTTTATTATAGCATGTCGGTGATAGCGACTTTATAGACTTTGGTAAAAAATATAGACCAACGAAAATGTCAACTGATTGGAAACTACTGAATTGTAACTGAAAATAAAATTGTAAGTTTTTGAGTATTTAAAGATTTCAACAAAGAAATAAAATAAAAAAAGGGGAGTTCGTGATGCGAAATGGTGGGTGCGCCGGACTAGTTTTATTTAGATTTTTTTAGCTAGTTGATATTGTTTTTACATGTCACAAAATTCACAAAATCGTAGTTTCTGAGGGTCCCAATATCTCAATGCCCCACGTCCTTAATTTCTCATACTCTCACTGTATCCAATTTGCACTTCCACAACTTCTCAAGATCTCAGTTTCCCAGGTTCTTAAATTTTCAGTTAAACGCTTTCTAAAGGTCACGAATTTCTATCGCAGTTTCGATCGTTTCTTTCTTAGGTTCTCAATTTCTCAGGAGTCCCATTTCCTGGGGATCATATTTTCTCAGGGTCACAGTTTCTTATCTTATCATTTTCTCAATTTCTGAGATCCCAACTTCCCAGGTTTTGAGTTCCTCAAATTCTGGTTTCTCAAATTTTCGCTTCCACGCTTTCCAAGGGGCAGTTTTTCTGTCGCAGTTGAGATGGTTTGTTTCTTGGATTCTCAATTACTCATGAGTTCCATTTCCTGGGGATCATATTTTCTCAGTGTCTCAGGTTATTAGTCTCTCAATTTTTAAGTTTCTCAGTTTCCTAGTTGCTGAATTTCTCAGGGTCGCAGTTTCTTATCTTCTCATTTTCTCAATTTCTCAGATCCCAACTTCCCAGGTTTTGAGTTCCTCAAATTCTGGTTTCTCAAATTTTCGCTTCCACGCTTTCCAAGGGGCAGTTTTTCTGTCGCAGTTTAGATGGTTTGTTTCTTGGATTCTCAATTTCTCAGGAGTCCCATCTCCTGGGAGCATATCTTTTCAGTGTCTCAGGTTATTAGTTTCTCAGTTTCCTAGTTGCTCAATTTCTCAGGGTCACAGTTCCTCATCTTCTCATTTTCTCAATTTCTCAGATCCCAACTTCCCAGCTTCTGAGTTCCTCAAATTCTGGTTTCTCAAATTTTCGTTTCCACGCTTTCCAAGGGGCAGTTTTTCTGTCGCAGTTGAGATGGTTTGTTTCTTGGATTCTCAATTTCTGAGGAGTCCCATTTCCTGGGAGCATATTTTCTCAGTGCCTCAGGTTATTAGTTTCTCAATTTTTCAGTTTCTCAGTTTCCTAGTTGCTCAATTTGTCAGGGTCACAGTTTCTTATCTTCTCATTTTCTCAATTTCTGAGATCCCAACATCCCAGGTTCTGAGTTTCTCAAATTTTCGTTTCCACGCTCTCCAAGGGGCAGTTTTTCTGTCGCAGTTTAGATGGTTTGTTTCTTGGATTCTCAATTTCTCAGGAGTCCCATTTCCTGGGAGCATATTTGCTCAGTGTCTCAGGTTATTAGTTTCTCAATTTTTCAGTTTCTCAGTTTAATAGTTGCTCAATTTCTCAGGGTCACAGTTTCTTATCTTCTCATTTTCTCAATTTCTCAGATCCCAACTTCCCAGGTTCTGAGTTTCTCAAATTCTGGTTTCTCAAATTTTCGTTTCCACGCTTTCCAAGGGGCAGTTTTTCTGTCGCAGTTTAGATGGTTTGTTTCTTGGATTCTCAATTTCTCAGGAGTCCCATTTCCTGAGAGCATATTTTCTCAGTGTCTCAGGTTATTAGTTTCTCAATTTTTCAGTTTCTCAGTTTCCTAGTTGCTCAATTTCTCAGGGTCACAGTTTCTTATCTTCTCATTTTCTCAATTTCTCAGATCCCAACTTCCCAGGTTTTGAGTTCCTCAAATTCTGGTTTCTCAAATTTTCGTTTCCACGCTTTCCAAGGGGCAGTTTTTCTGTCGCAGTTGAGATGGTTTGTTTCTTGGATTCTCAATTTCTGAGGGGTCCCATTTCCTGGGAGCATATTTTCTCAGTGCCTCAGGTTATTAGTTTCTCAATTTTTCAGTTTCTCAGTTTCCTAGTTGCTCAATTTGTCAGGGTCACAGTTTCTTATCTTCTCATTTTCTCAATTTCTCAGATCCCAACTTCCCAGGTTTTGAGTTCCTCAAATTCTGGTTTCTCAAATTTTCGCTTCCACGCTTTCCAAGGGGCAGTTTTTCTGTCGCAGTTTAGATGGTTTATTTCTTGGATTTTCAATTTCTGAGGAGTCCCATTTCCTGGGAGCATATTTTCTCAGTGTCTCAGGTTATTAGTTTCTCAATTTTTCAGTTTTTCAGTTTCCTAGTTGCTCAATTTCTCACGCAGCTTTGGTGGTTTTAAGTTCTTCAAATTTTCAGTTCCACGCTTTCTGAGGGTCTCAGACTATTAGTTTCTCAATTTCTCAGTTTTTCAGTTTTTAAATTTCTGGTGTATTACATATTTTTTTAATTCTCTCAATATGGGTATCAAATGAAAGGGCTTAACTAGTAGAATATAGTACAACATTAAAAAAATTGAAAATCCAAGATGGGCGCCACCACAAAATGGCGGATGATAATTTGTTTTTCAATCCCCTCAATATGGGTATCAAATGAAATGGCGTAACTGCATAGTAAACTACAGTACACCTTGAAAAAAAAAACCAAGATGGCCGCCACCACAAAATGGAGGATTACATTTTTTTAAATCCCCTCAGTATTGGTATCAAAATAATGAAAGGGCGTAACTAGTAGAATATAGTACAACATTGAAAAAATTGAAAATCCAAGAGGGGCGCCACCACAAAATGGCGGATGACATATTGTTTTTCAATCCCTTCAATATCGATATCAAATGAAAGGGCGTAACTACATAGTAGAATACAGTACACCTTGAAAAAATTAAAAATCCAAGATGGGCGCCACCACAAAATGGCGGATTACATTTTGTTTCAATTCCCTCAATATGGGTATCAAAATAATGAAAGGACTTAACTAGTAGAATATAGTACAACATGAAAAAATTAAAAATCCAAGATGGGCGCCACCACAAAATGGCGGATGACATATTGTTTTTCAATCCCCTCAATATGGGTATCAAATGAAAGGGCGTAACTACATAGTAGAATACAGTACACCTTTATAAAATTAAAAGTCCAATATGGCCGCCACCACAAAATGGAGGATTACATTTTTTTTTAGATCCCCTCAGTATTGGTATCAAAATAATGAAAGGGCTTAACTAGTAGAATATAGTACAACATGAAAAAATTGAAAATACAAATGGGCGCCACCACAAAATGGCGGATGACATATTGTTTTTCAATCCCCTCAATATGGGTATCAAATGAAAGGGCGTAACTACATAGTAGAATACAGTACACCTTTATAAAATTAAAAATCCAATATGGCCGCCACCACAAAATGGAGGATTACATTTTTTTTTAAATCCCCTCAGTATTGGTATCAAAATAATGAAAGGACTTAACTAGTAGAATATAGTACAACATGAAAAAATTTAAAATCCAAGATTGGCGCCACCACAAAATGGCCAATGACATATTGTTTTTCAATCCCCTCAATATGGGTATCAAATGAAAGGGCGTAACTACATAGTAGAATACAGTACACCTTGATAAAATTAAAAGTCCAATATGGCCGCCACCACAAAATGGAAGATTACATTTTTTTTTAAATCCCCTCAGTATTGGTATCAAAATAATGAAAGGGCTTAACTAGTAGAATATAGTACAACATGAAAAAATTGAAAATTCAAGATGGGCGCGATCACAAAATGGCGGATGACATATTGTTTTTCAATCCCCTCAATATGGGTATCAAATGAAAGAGCGTAACTACATAGTAGAATACAGTACACCTTGAAAAAAATAAAAATACAAGATGGCCGCCACCACAAAATGGAGGATTAAATTTTTTTTAAATCCCCTCAGTATGGTTATCAAAGTAATTAAAGGGCTTAACTAGTAGAATATAGTACAACATGAAAAAATTTAAATCCCAAGATGGGCGCCAAAACAAAATGGCGGATGACATATTGTTTTTCAATCCCCTCAATATGGGTATCAAATGAAAGGGCGTAACTACATAGTAGAATACAGTACACCTTGAAAAAAATAAAAATCCAAGATGGCCGCCACCACAAAATGGAAGATTACATTTTTTTTAAATCCCCTCAGTATTGGTATCAAAATAATGAAAGGACTTAACTAGTAGAATATAGTACAACATGAAAAAATTGAAAATCCAAGATGGGCGCCACCACAAAATGGCGGATTACATTTTGTTTCAATCCCCTCAATATGGGTATCAAATCAAAGGGGTTAACTAGTAGAATACAGTACACCATGAAAAAATTCAAAATCCAAGATGGCCGCTACTGCAAAATGGCGAATTACATATTTTTTAGTTTTTAATCCCCTCAATGTGGGTATCAAATGAACGGGCTTGACAATTAGAACACAGTACACTTTAGAAAAAACTAAAAACTTGAAAATGAAATAACTAAAAAACATTTCTAAGTTAAACGGTTTTATTGTAAAGAAACATAATAATGATGCAGATAATGTACTAAAAGCTAAAAAATAATTAGGTAGGTACCAGGTACCAGTCATCACACCACTCTCCTCGTCAATCGAGACCATTGATCAGATTGAAATAAAATCGTGATTTGGGCGGTTGGTTCTAGATAAGCGAAATTCGACTTGGCCCACAATATTATTTTAGTCTGATCAATGATCTAAATTGATGAGGAGAGTGGTGTGACGACTGGTACCTGGTACCTACCTAATAATTTTTAGCTTTTAGGACATTATCTGCATCATTGTTGTTTCTTTACAATAAAACCGTTACTTTAAAATGTTTTTATTTTCTCTTTTGTCTTCCCTTCTGTCTCTGTTCCATATTTTATCAAGTAATTATTCCTTTACGTTTGTCTGTAATTTTTTTTTATCTCCCACATTTTCAAACACTTTTCATATATACTTTTCGTAAGTTTTCCTAAAATTATTAAGTTCTTCCCCTGTATTCATGTTCGAGAGTTTAATGACACTATCCAAACCCGGACTAAGTAAGTTTTACCAATTAGAGCCGTTTAGGAGATTATGGACATTCTAATAAGCGCTGGGTAATCACAGAGGTCCCTCAAGGATCTATAATAGGACCCTCGTTATTCTTTTCAAGGAGCAAAAATACCAATTTCATTAGAACAGGTACTTGAAATATAAGAAGCACAAACGGAAAGAATAAGCAGAAGAAAATAACACAAATGTTTTGAAAAATTAGAGGAAAAAAAGAAAAAATCCGAATTTTGAGGTATAGTCAAGTGGCAAATGAAAACAAGGGACTTGAGACGAGAAGGTCAGCCCTCTCAAATAAAAATGGTCAACATAATCTTATTACACTACTCGAGAAATGGACAAACAGATATAGAGTGATCTGAAGGACAGATAAAATGAGAGAGAACGAAGTCACCCCTCGGTATCAAACTCTCACAAACCATAATCCCAACAGTCATAATTCATGTAACTAATGTAAAACTGCAGTGCATCCGCCAAACTGCACAGACCCGCGCCGCCTTGATCTTGACCGCTCCGACCGTTTCCACGTTACGTCACGCTGTCCGGATGTGAACAGTTTAACGTTCCGACGATCATCACCGCGTTACGCAACGTTCGTTAGCGCAAATCATTAGCCGACGACTTTCTTCCTAGATTGAGTAAAAACCGCGACTCTCTCGCGCGCCGCTCTTTCAAAACCGCGCGCGATTTCCAATCGGTCGGCACCTTGAGAAGTCACGAATGCAAATCGGACCGGTCGCGAAAAGTGCCAGCGGGAAAAATGGAACGTGTCCTTGATCTCGAGTGAGGTCGGGTTCGTCGGAGGCGGACCCCGAGTGCCGCAATAGGGTCTAATCGGCGATTAGCCCACTTCGACAAGAGCCTTTCTCTCGGTCTAACGGCTTTGGTTTTGGGCAAATACATTACTTCTACAAACAAAGAGAAAAGTGAAGAGGCTAACGGACGGATGTAAATGGGTCGAAGCCCACACGCGTTCGATGGGATCTAAATCCGGAGATCTAGGAGGCCAAGGCGAGACGCTCGGGCTGTTGGGTGGAAGCAGTCGGCGAAAAAAGCCCTCCAAGGTGTTGCACAAGAAACACGATCAGAGAAAGGTGAAAAAAAGCACGAATTAGACGGTAGAATAAACGTAACGTCAAATTTGGTCCAATAAGTTTCGCCAATTTGATTCGGACTTCAACTTTCCGTTTTTTGTGGCATAATAATAAGAGGTCCTTGAGGGGCATCCCAAAGCCCAGGACGTAATAATACTAATTTTTCCGTCATTTTTATCATCATTATTCGCTCCAACAGTGTTTGGAATCTTAAAATTAAATTCATAAAAATGTGAGAAATGGTGGGTGCGCCAAAAATTTTGAAAAAATTTCTGGAGGGGCAATTTTTCGATTTTGTGTTGCTGACATTATGATAATGCTATACCGTCACCAATAAAGTCACTCGAAAGTAGGTGAAAGGAATATGAATGAAATTTAAAATTGGTGGATGCAGCACTTAAAAGAATTGTAAAATCTTTGGAGGACTTAACAATTTGTTTTTATCATGATGGTATGGACGAAGGAAAAGCCAGACAAGGAGACACAAAGAGGACAAAAGGAAATAACCATAAAAACGTAATAAAAAAGGTTGAAATAATAGCACAATAAATACAGCAATAAAACAAAGCAACAAGAAAATATAAGAAACAACAATAAGAAAAAGCGTAGTTTCAATTTGCAAAACAAGATTTGCTATCAGATTTTTGCACGAAAAAATCAGTATTCGTATATCTTTCATTGACCTGGAAGATCGAAAACACCGCTCAGTTCAACACACAGATTATTTGACCTTGACATCACCATCATAACAAACAATGCAATTTTTGAAACGATTTATCATAATAAGCAGAGAAAGCATATAGATGAGTTAAAGTCTGGAACGTGTCGACGTCATTCGGAGCCTGGTTTCCATCTGTTCTCTATTTTTTAACGTAAAGTGAAATTCTTCCTTCGGTGACTTTTATTTCTTTTATCCCTTTCGTTTCCTGTTTCATAGTCCCCAATTCTCAAGATTTCTATATTTCAATTTCCGGCATCCCTTTCGCCTGTCTTTCTCTCCGCCTCTTCCTCAATTTTTTTTGATAACTCATTGCAGGTCTTGCAGTTCGGCCAACCTGACATAAATCTCGCCCTCGAGATTCGCAACAATATCACTAATATGGGTATTTCTACTGCTTAAGTAGTGCAATAAAATATTATTTGTCAGTGGTATGTATGTTTCGGTCGTAAATGCCGAATGCAGATAGGTTTAATTAAGCTATTTTTACAGTTGACAGTAGCATTGTGTTTCGTTGATAAATACCTAATGCGGGATTTGGTAGATCCTCCAGAAATGTGAGTTTTGAGACAAAATTAAAAAAATATTGTATGCAAAAAGTATCTTGATTATAAAAAGTCACTTTTAACACTTCTCAGTAGTATGTGTTTTCGTTAGTAAATACCGAATGCCGGTTGGGACAGTCTTGGAAAAATATTGTATGCGCCACTTGCAAAAAGCATTTCTTTTTTATAAAAAGTCACATTTTAGACTTGTCAGTAGTAGTTTGTAATTATCGAATTCCGGTTGGGTAGATGATGCTACAGAAATGTGTTCTGGGACAACCTCAGAAAAAATGTTGTATGTATTACTGTCGCTTTTGCACTTTCCAACAGTATGTTTTCGTTGATCAATACCCAATGCAGGTTAGGTAAATTCGACAGAAATGTGAGTTCTGGCCAAACAATGTTAGAAAAAATGTTGTATGTACTACGTGTATAAATTGTTTTGTGTTTTAGTAAAAACTTACTTTTCAAAATTTTTGTATAAATAGCTATATTATAACTTTTATACCTTGGTATAAAAGTACTAGATCATTCGTTATAGTAATGCAAGTTAGATATATTTCTAGGACGATCTTGGGAAAAATGTTGCATGTACCACGTGTACATAGTTTTTAAAATCACTTTTGCTCTTGTCATTAATATGTGTTTCGTTGGTAAATATCAAATTCCGGTTGGCTAGATGCTGCCGAAATGTGAGTTCTGGAACAACCTTAGAAAAAGTGTTGTATGTATTACTTATAAAATGTGACGTGTTTATTTTGTAAAATGTCGCTTTTACACTTGCCGATAGTATGTGTTTCATTGATCCATACCGAATGCAGGTTGGGTAAATTCGACAGAAATGTTAGTTCTGGTACAATCAGTCTTAGAAAAAATGTTGTATGTACTACGTGTATAAATAGTTTTTTGTTTTAGTAAAAATTTACTTTTTAAAATTTTTGTATCAAAAACTATATTATAACTTAGCGTCACCTTGGTATAAAAGTACTAGATCGTTGCGTTATAGTAATGCAAGTTAGATATATTTCTAGGACGATCTTGGAAAAAATGTTGTATGTACCACGTGTACATAGTTTTTAAAATCACTTTTGCACTTGTCATTAATATGTGTTTCGTTGGTAAATATCGAATTCCGGTTGGCTAGATGCTGCAGAAATGTGTTCTGGGACAACCTTAGAAAAAATGTTGTATGTATTACTTATAAAAAGTGACGTGTTTATTTTGTAAAAAGTTACTTTTACACTTGCCGATAGTATGTGTTTCATTGATCAATACCGAATGCAGGTTGGATAAATTCGACAGAAATGTGATTTCTGGTACAATCAGTCTTAGAAAAAATGTTGTATGTACTACGTGTATAAAGTGTTTTTTGTTTTAGTAAAAAGTTACTTTTTAAAATTTTTGTATCGAAAACTATATTATAACTTAGCGTCACGTTGGTATAAAAGTACTAGATCGTTGCGTTATAGTAATGCAAGTTAGATATATTTCTAGGACGATCTTGGAAAAAATGTTGTAGATACCACGTGTACATAGTTTTTTTAAATCATTTTTGCTCTTGTCATTAATATGTGTTTCGTTGGTAAATATCGAATTCCGGTTGGCTAGATGCTGCAGAAATGCGAGTTCTGGGACAACCTTAGAGAAAATGTTGTATGTGTTACTTATAAAAAGTGACGAGTTTTTTTGCAAATGTAACTTTTACACTTCAATAGTATGTGTGTCATTGATCAATACCGAACGCAGATTGGGTACATTTGACAGAGTTCTGGGACAATCAATCTTAAAAAAATATATTGTATGTACCTCGAACTTGTCGAATTTTGAAATTTTTGGAATCCCAATTTTTTTTTAATTTTTTCTTGTTTCTTAGATTGGCGCATCCACCATTATGTTTTTCTTTTGTATTCATATAATTTCGTAATGTTTTGTCTTAAAATAATTTTTTTATGTCTGTATCGTCGACTGCGTTGATTTTTACAGCTTGTATAGTTTGTTGAACCGAGTTTTTTTTTATCGACACGACTTTCCTAACCGTCAGAATCAACGCCGACGACGTTCTACTATACAAAAACTCACGTTTTTTGGGGGATGAAACTCCATTTGAAATATGAAGATCCTAATTACGACCTGCGTGGTACCGCCAAGAGCACAAGTGCTAAAATTCATAAATCACCCACGAAGTACTTTTAAGTGGCGTGATTAAAATTTAATTATATTATTTCGAATGCGGTCTTTTGTTACGCCTCAGTACTTCGTGACGCAAATTCCGATAAAAAAATAAAGTGTCTCAAGTTACGACAAGCGTGAAATTTTCTCACGCAAACAATAAAAAATACCATCTTTCACGAATTATAAAAAAAAAACTTACCGTCCGTCCAGCTCCGTACTCCCACGACTTTTCCACGAACTTTTTGAACGAGCCCATTTTCCCGCTCCCTGATTTGGTGTCACAGTCACCTTTGGAAAACACGCGAAAAATATGCCTCTCGCATAGTTGGCTGCGAAAACGAAAACGATCGCGCGCGGTGCACAATTTCCACTCTCCCTCTCTTCGTCGCGTCGTGACTCGCTTGTCTTCGCCGCACGCCTGATCCGATTATTTTCAATACGAACCACCGTAGTGTTATATCGGGGCGATAATCCCCTCCGCGGGATTTTCGGTCACGTGACGGCGAGCGTCAGTTTCGGCGATTTTTGCGGGACGTTTCCTGGGGTGAAGGCGGCCGTGACGGCGCGATATACGGGGAGGCGGACAAAAGATCGTCGACATTCTGTAAAGATTTGCATAATGAATTGGTCAACAAATTTCGGCTCGAGATGCCCGAACAACAGGATTACCATAAATTACCATCGGGCTACTCCACGACGGTCCCGGTGCCCATGGCGTAATTTTCGCCGTTCTGTCATCATTCTGGAAAATTCTTACTGCGTCGTTTTTTGTTATTATTATCAATATGCGCTCTTTCACTCGGCTAAGGTCGCATAGTTTCCCATTTTCTGGGGGAAGAACTGCCTGCACCTCTCGGTCCAAATTCCGAATTTCCGAACGACCGGTAATCTAATTCCCATTAAATCTAAGCGATACGATGGTGATGACCCTTGGAGCACCACTCCGACACTAGATAGTAACTTAATTAAATAATTTAATTATGTTGTGACTTAAGTCACTATAATTTGACATGCGGTCACCGAGAAAATTAAATTTGGAAGTGATCCCGAAACGCTACTCCTAAAAGTGTGATAAAGAATTGCCGTGTCATGCAATCTTGAGAGCGCTATCCCTAGTCACGAGTTCCAAGAATGTTGCCCATTCGTACCTCCGATATTTTTCTCTTGTTGTTCGATTTAATTTATTGAATTATATTGAAATGACGAAGCGTGGAAATTATATAATAAATAATAAAATATAATTATGTGTTTACGAAAACTACTAAAAATCCAAAGCACTCTAAATAGTAAATACAAAATGATGCAGTTATTATTTGTTGTCCATTTTGAACAATTTGAGTGCAAATTATAATTAAATAATGGCCAGTTAGCACGTAGAATGGAATAGAGACCTGATTTTTATTTGAATTTGTTTGTCCACTTTTGTCATTACATTGATTTGTTAAGGTTTTCTAAGAACGAAAAGATTTTCCAAAATTTACGAAACAGAAATTTTCAAAAATATCGTGCAATAATTTTTGACCATTCTGTATAGCGTAAATTTTGCATTTTGGTAATTACACTTCTTTGAGTCATATCATTGTGTTAGATTCACATGCCAAATGCCCACTGCGTGTGTAGGAAACCAATGTAAAAGTGATTTGAAAAATGGTGGATGCGCCAAAAGCTTCTTAAACTTTTCTTTTCCTTTTCACCGTTTTCGTGTTTGCCGGAAGCCCGAAAATCTAATTAGGAACATGCGAAAAATGGTGGATTCACCGCCTAATATTTTGAAAAAAAAAAACACACGGAGGAAGACAATATACAAACAACAAAAGAAGAGGATGTTTGATAAGAAAAAAAATTAAAGTGACGAGAGACAAAGGCCGAAAGATAAAAAAATGAAAACATACAGTACAGTACAGGGCCTTTATAAATTATTCATACATTCAGTAGGCTTTGAACGTCAAAATTTTGTTTACCAAATAAAGAAGAAGAAAGAAGAAAAGACGAGAAAATATGAAGGACAGAGAAGAAGTAAACAATGAAGAAAACGAACAAAAGGAAAGGATACAAAACGGATAAACAATAGACCTAAAAGAAAAGATAGAGAACAAGGACAAAGCACCAAAGGCAAATGAGGAGAAGAGACAAAAGAGGAAAATCAGGGAGAAGACAAGAGACAAAGAATAAATGGCAAAAGACCGAAAAAGACAAAAAAGAACAAATGGAGAGAAACGAGGAGGGAGGGACGAATGACAAAGAAAAAGGGCAGAAGACAAGGAAGACAGCAAATATATAGAAAGAAAAAATATAAAACGAAGAAAAAATAGACACAGAAGAAAAATGGAGAGATAAGAGGACAAGGACAGAAATAAGAGTACCAAAAAGAAAAGTGGACAAAAAGCACAGTAGGCAAAGGAGAAAGAGGACAGAAGAAAATAAAGACAAAAGGTCAATGACGAATGGTAAATAGAAACAGAATACGGAAGATAAAAGTCAAAGACTACAATCTGAAAAAGACAATACAAAAAGGAAAAGATAAAAGCCAAGAAAAAAAAGAAGATAATAGACAATAGAAAAAAGAGAACCACAGAATACAGGGGACAAGGAGCGAAAGACAAAAAAGGAAAAAGACAGAGACAGAAGACACGAAATGTAACAAAACTGAAAGGAAGCCAAAATATACAAAGCAAAAGATAAAAGAAAAAATAAAAGTAAAAATCCCCATAAGAAAATTAGATAAAGACATAAAAAAATAAATAAGAAAAGGGAAAGCACGATAGAAAAAGGAGACATAAATAAGATCCAGGGAAATGTGGCAAGGGGCCCTCCTGTCTCAAAAGCCACTTGTAACATTTGTATCAGAAAATAAACAAAAATACTCGACCAAGGGGGGCCTCCTCCTCCAAGGGGGCCTTCTGTCCCAAAAGCAGCTTGTAACATTGTATTATAAATAAACTCGACTAAGGGAGGCTCCCTGTCTCAAGGGGTCCTACAATCCAATATTCCACGTTCCAAAGTTGCAAGATTCTAAAATTTCCAAAATTCCAAGTTTCAAGATTCGAAAGTCCAAAATTTAAAATTCTGGAACTATAGGCCCCATGGGCTCGAGCATTTAAAAGATTCGAAGTTTATTTGGTTCTAGAATTAAGAAATACAAAATTATTATGATTTCTATACAAACTTTTAAGTTCCAAAATTTAAAGACGTTAAGTGCCAAGATTCCAAAATTCCAAATTCTAAGTTTCCAATTTATTTTATGAACCCTCTGCTTTTCAAGATTACAAGATTCCAAATTCCAAAATTGCACTTTTCAAATTTACAACAATCCAATATTCCAAGTTACAAAGTAGTAAGATTCTAAAATTTCCAAAATTCCACGTTTCAAGATTCGAAAATCCGAAATTTCAAATTCTGGGACTATAGGCCCCATGGGCTCGAGTATTTAAAAGATTCGAAGTTTATTTGGTTCTAGAATTAAGAAATACAAAATTATTATGATTCCTATATAAAGTTTCAAGTTCCAAAATTTAAAGACGTCAGGTGCCAAGATTCCAAAATTCCAAATTCTAAGTTTCCAATTTATTTTATGAACCCTCTGCTTTTCAAGATTACAAGATTCCAAATTCCAAAATTCCACTTTTCAAATTGACAACAATCCAATATGCCAAGTTCCAAAGTTGTAAGATCCTAAAATTTCCAAAATTCCACGTTTCAAGATTCGAAAATCCGAAATTTCAAATTCTGGAACTATAGGCCCCATGGACTCGAGTATTTAAAAGATTCGAAGTTTATTTGGTTCTAGAATTCAGAAATACAAAATTATTATGATTCCTATACAAACTTTCAAGTTCCAAAATTTAAAGACGTTAAGTGCCAAGATTCCAAAATTCCAATTTCTAAGTTTCTAATTTATTTTATGGACCCTATGCTTTTTAAGATTACAAGATTCCAAATTCTAAAATTCCAGTTTTCAAATTGACAACAATCTAATATTCCAAGTTCCAAAGTTGTAAGATTCTAAAATTTCCAAAATTCCAAGTTTCAAGATTCGAAAATCCGAAATTTCAAATTCTGGAACTATAAGCCTCATGGGCTCGAGTATTTAAAAGATTCGAAGTTTATTTGGTTCTAGAATTAAGAAATACAAAACTATTATGATTCCTATATAAACTTTCAAGTTCCAAAATTTAAAGACGTCAAGTGCCAAGATTCCAAAATTCCAAATTCTAAGTTTCCAATTTATTTTATGAACTCTGCTTTTCAAGATTACAAGATTCCAAATTCCACTTTTCAAATTTACAACAATCCAATATTTCAAGTTCCAAAGTTGTAAGATTCTAAAATTTCCAAGATACCAAGTTTCAAGATTAGAAAATCCGAAATTTCAAATTCGGGCACTATAGGCCTCATGGGCTTGAGGGTTTCAAAGATTCGAAGTTTATTTGGTTCTAGAATTCAGAAATACAAAATTATTATGATTCCTATACAAACTTTCAAGTTCCAAAATTTAAAGACGTCAACTTTTCAAATTTACAACAATCCAATATTCCAAGTTCCAAAGTTGTAAGATTCTAAAATTTCCAAGATACCAAGTTTCAAGATTAGAAAATCCGAAATTTCAAATTTTGGAACTATAGGCCCGATGGGCTCGAGGGCTTCAGAGATTCGAAGTGTATTTACTTCTAGAATTCAAAAATCGAAGACTATACGATTCCTATATAAAGTTCCAAGTTCCAAAATTTAGAGACGTCAAGTGCCAAGATTCCAAAATTCCAAATTCTAAGTTTCCAATTTATTTTATGAACCCTCTGCTTTTCAAGATTACAAGATTCCGAATTCCACTTTTCAAATTTACAACAATCCAATATTCCAAGTTTCAAAGTTGTAAGATTCTAAAATTTCCAAAATTCCAAGTTTTAAGATTCGAAAAATTCCACGTTTCAAATTTACAAGTTACAGTTGTAAGATTCTAAAATTTCCAAAAATTCCATGTTTTAAGATTCGAAAATCCAAAATTTATATAGGCCTCATGGGCTCGAGGATTTCAAAGTTTCGAAGTTTATTTGCTTCTAGAATTCAAAAAGAAAAATACTCGACCAAGGGGGCCGCCTTGTCCCAAGAGGGCCCCCCTGTCCCAAAAACCTCTTGTATAATTCGTATTATGTTACGATTTTGACACCAGAGAAACTGATTTCTATTACCGTTTGTGTAAAAAAACTATTAGAGACTAAACAAAAAATGCAAAATTCAAAAACCAGCAGACAAAAGAAGAAAAAATTACGTTAAAGTCAAAGACCGAGAGGCGAGCGAGCAAAAAAGACAAAGGTGAACAAAAATCAAAAAAAATTAGCAAAAAGAAAGACAATAGAGAGAGGATAAAGATATGATAAATTAGAACGGATCAAAGGAAAAGGACGTACAAACACAAGGCAAAAGATGAAGAGAAAAGGATAGATATAATAACTAAAACAAAACAGGGAATAAAAGACAGACGACAGAAGAAAGAGAACAAACTAGAAATGTCAAATGACAAAGTGCACTGATGAGCAGCAGAAAAGGAAGAAGAAACTGTGATCGCAAATAAAGGAGAAAAGACTACATTGGAAATGGCGTCTACAACTGACCGATTGACTTAGGATATTGGAATGACAACCATTTTTTGACTTAGAAATTTTGAATTTGGATTAAGCACGAAAGTGAGTTCTAGTTAAAAAAAAAACAATAAATGGTTGTTATTTCTCATCCATTTAGTCAGTCGATGAGTATAGTGGCCCACCCGCCCACCGCACTCACCAACGAACCGCCACAACGATAAGCTTTTTAGTCACAAACAAACCTTATACCAGCAAAGATAATTAATGCAGATTGAGATTTACACCAAAATATATACTCAAATTTACATTTTTGACTAAATGGTTGCCAAACTGGTTCGGAATGACAACCATTTTTATATTATATTCAAATTTCGTTTCGTGTATTTCGCAGTTGTTCTTTGTGAATAGAAACCATATGGTTCATGGCACCACTTTTGAATGCGGTGGGCGGGTGGGCCGTCGCATCTACAACTGACCGATTGACTAATGGTATTGGAATGACAACCATTTTTTGACTTAGAAATTTTGAATTTGGATTGAACACGAGAGTGAGTTCTAGTTAAAAAAAAAAAACAAACAATAAATGGTTGTTATTTCTCATCAATTTAGTCAGTCGATGAGTATAGTGGACAGAGCGGCCCACCCGCCCACCGCACTCACCAACGAACCGCCACAACCATAAGCTTTTTAGTCACAAACAAACCTTATACCAGCAAAGATAATTAATGCAGATTGAGATTTACACCAAAATATATACTCAAATTTACATTTTTGACTAAATGGTTGCCAAACTGGTTCGGAATGACAACCATTTTTATATTATATTCAAATTTCGTTTCGTGTATTTCGCAGTTGTTCTTTGTGAATAGAAACCATATGGTTCATGGCACCACTTTTGAATGCGGTGGGCGGGTGGACCGTCGCATCTACAACTGACCGATTGACTAATGGTATTGGAATGACAACCATTTTTTGACTTAGAAATTTTGAATTTGGATTGAACACGAGAGTGAGTTCTAGTTAAAAAAAAAAAAAAAAACAAACAATAAATGGTTGTTATTTCTCATCAATTTAGTCAGTCGATGAGTATAGTGGACAGAGCGGCCCACCCGCCCACCGCACTCACCAACGAACCGCCACAACCATAAGCTTTTTAGTCACAAACAAACCTTATACCAGCAAAGAAAATTAATGCAGATTGAGATTTACACCAAAATATATACTCAAATTTACATTTTTGACTAAACGGTTGACAAACTGGTTCGGAATGACAACCATTTTTATATTGTATTCAAATTTCGTTTCGTGTATTTCACAGTTGTTTTTTGTGCCTAGAAACCATATGGTTCATGGCACCACATGTGAATGCTGTGGGCGGGTGGTCCGTCGCGTTTACAACTGACTGATTGATTATTTAAAAAATTGTGAATTTCTTTTTCATTTTCCATAGAGTACAAAAAGATGGGAGAAAATTGTGTGAAAAATGGCGGATGCGCCAAGAAACTTCTGGGGAGCTTATTTGGACAAAATTATACTTTAAAATGGTGGATGCGCCAAAGAGGAAAAATTTTACTAAATTTCGGCAGTTAGAATGACTCCTTCCTTCTGTACGAGCGCAAATTCTGAAACGAATATATTCAAAACCACCGACGGCGCTGTTATTACACAATTGCGCAGTGTATTTTTTATCGACTTTAATTTCATGCGACCTTATACCCATTTCTGAAGAGCAACTAATGATTGGTACCAAAATATCCGTAATCGTAAACAAATAACAAACAATGTGAACAAAGAATTCGACACTTGGACCACCACTTGTTACAAGTCGGAGATAAATTCACCAGTTTTAATTTTAGTAATACAATTGATAGGAGTCGAAAAGGGCAACAACAGTGTTAAAAATTGTGGTCCAGTTGTGCAAGCGCGACAATCAACAAGTTTATTGTAAAATTTAATGCACTGTTTGCCACTCTATGATTTGCAAGTATTTCCATAAATGTTTTCCTATTCCGAGCCGCTAATGCATTCATTAACAATGCAATTTACCATAAGTAGTATTAATCACTGTTAAGTAACTCAGTAAAATAATCGTAAGAACCAAGAGCACTGTTATAAATGCTGGTGGTTTAATTATACGTTAAAAAGTTCCATGATCGTTCAGAATCGCGCAAATTCTACAAGAAAACGTGAGAAAGCAGTATATTGATGACGGAAACTTAAAAAATAAGGTACTCTTAATTGAGTAAGTGTACATAAAAAAAAACACATATAACAAGAGATCTACAACGATAGAGATTATTTATAGAGCTACTTCTGGTAATTTCGCTATACTGATTCTACAATTAACGAAATGGAACAATTCAGATTAAATTTGAACAGCTTTTCGTGCCGTGACTCGGCAATATTTTTTTTCCTCAATGCAAACATTAACAACACATGATGATTTTAACGGCAATTTCTTGTCTGTGCTCGCTCAACCCAGTAGCTGTGACATTGTCCAGTAAACTAACTAGGGCAGACACAATGAAAAGGCGAATTTTTAATTAAGTTTTTACGTTTTTTTTCACTGCCCTTGCTATTCCATCTGCATAACGAATCCGATTTGGGGCCCACAAGACGAAAAGTAGGATAAGATAATCTTCCGTTAATCAACCTACGTGCCAGATATTAGCTAATTGCGCTTTTGTTCTTAATTAAAAAGTTGTGTTCTAATTACTGGGCACTTGAGTGAACAGGCTAAAAAAATCTATGTACAAAATATCTACTCGTCATCAAACGATTTTATTCACGGAAAAATCTTACCGAATTACTTTCGTGCTTCTGACACAATTGATTAAAACGCAATACTCGTGTCATTTTTTGAGAAATTTCCCTCCGCTGCGCATCGGGAAAATGGAACCTCAAAAGATGACACTCAAGTTTTGTAATACAAATCGATAGTTTCGAAGCACTCATGTAATTGCAAGTGGAAATTGAAGTTGTATAGTTTTATACCTTTTCCGTGCTTTAGTTTTTCAGTTTTTCAGTTTCTGAGTATTACAATTTTTTCGTTGTATAGTTACTTTAGTTCTCCAGTTCTCAGTTTTTCAACCCTATAGTTCTGCAGATTTCAGAATCCCAATTCTCAGTTCTTAGGTTCAGTTCTTCCATTTTTCAGTTTTTAATTTTTTAAGTTCTTTCTCAGTTCTTCAATTTTTTAGTTTTCGGTTTTCTAGTTGTTTGGTTCTTTGGTTTTTCAGTTCTCGACTCTGGTCTTCTCAATGTTTTAGTTCTTCAGTTCTCAGTTCTTCAAATTTGTAATTTCTTCAGTTTCCATTTCATCATTACTTGAGTTTTAAATGTTTTAGCTCTTCAGTTTTTACTTTTTCAGTTCTTATGTTCTTCAGATCTTGAGTTTTTCAACTTTTCAGTTCTCCTTGTCTTTCAATTGATCGTTCCTCAGTTATTCCCATTTCAGATTTTCATTTATCTAGTAGTTATTTTTTAGTTTTTCAATCTTTCATGTTTTCAATTTTTGTTTCCAATCCAAATGTTTTCAGTTTTTCGGTATTTCAGTTTCCAGTTCCTCATTTCACAGTTTCTAAGTTTTTCAGTTTTCTATTCTTCAGTTCTTCAGTTTATATTTTTTTCAATTTTTCATTTCAAGTTTTTAAAATTTAACATTCCTTTAGTTTCCAGTTTTTCAGTTCCCAGCTCTTCAATTCCTCTATTCTGAATTTCTCAACTGTTTTTAGTTTTCAGTTCTTCAGCTTTTCACTTTTTCAATTTTTCAGTTTCTCAGTTCTTAAGGTTTTCATGTATTCAGTTTACGAATTCTAAAGTGTTCAATTTTTTAGTTATTTTTCTTATCAATGATTCAATTTTTTTTCAGTTTGGCAGTTTTTCAGTTCTTAGTGCGCTTCAATTTTTTAGTTCACAGTTCCTCATTTCTCGAAATTTTCAGCTTTTACTTTAAATTGTTTAGTTCTCAGTTCCTCTAGTATTTCAATTTTTAGTACCGATTATTTATAGTTTTTTTCAAGATTTTCAGTTTTAGTTTCTTCAGTTCTCTATTTTTCAGTTCCTCAGTCTTTCAGTTCATCGAGTATTTCAATTTTTAGTACTTATTATTTATAGATATTTTTTTCAAAATTTTTAGTTCTTTAGTTTTAGATTCATCAGTTCTCAGTTCTTCAGTTCTCAGTTCTTTAGTTCTCAGTTCTTCAGTTCCCAGTTCTCAGTTCTTTAGTTTTTTTCAAAATATTGAGTTCTTCAGTTTTAGATTCATCAGTTCTCAGTTCTTCAGTTCTTCAGTTCTTCAGTTCTCAGTTCTTTAGTTTTCAGTTCTTCAGTTCTCAGTTCTTTAGTTCTTCAGTTTTCTTTTCTTCAATTCCCAGCTTTTCAATTCTTACGTTCTGAATTTTTCAACTCCTTTTCCTTTTCAGTTTTTTAGTTTTCCACTTTCTCAATTTTTCAGTTTCTCAGTTCCTCAGTTCCTCAGTTCTTAAGTTTTTCATCTATTCAGTTTATGAATTCTAGTTTACAATTTTTCAGTTATTTTCCTTTTCAATGATTCAGTTTCTCGGTTCGTTAAATTTTCAGTTCTTAGTGTGTCTCAATTTTTTAGTTCGCAGTTGCTCATTTCTTGATTTTTTCAGTTTTCAGTTTTATATTGTTTATTTCTCAGTTCCTCAGTCTTTCAGTTTTATATTGTTTATTTCTCAGTTCCTCAGTCTTTCAGTTCCTCGAGTATTTCAATTTTTAGTACTGATTATTTATAGATATTTTTTTCAAAATTTTTAGTTCTTCAGTTTTAGATTCATCAGTTCTCAGTTCTTCAGTTCTCAGTTCTTTAGTTCTCAGTTCTTCAGTTCCCAGTTCTCAGTTCTTTAGTTTTTTTCAAAATATTGAGTTCTTCAGTTTTAGATTCATCAGTTCTCAGTTCTTCAGTTCTTCAGTTCTCAGTTCTTCAGTTCCCAGTTCTCAGTTCTTTAGTTCTTCAGTTTTCTTTTCTTCAATTCCCAGCTCTTCAATTCTTACGTTCTGAATTTCTCAACTCCTTTTCGTTTTCAGTTTTTTAGTTTTCCACTTTCTCAATTTTTCAGTTTCTCAGTTCCTCAGTTCTTAAGTTTTTCATCTATTCAGTTTATGAATTCTAGTTTTCAATTTTTCAGTTATTTTCCTTTTCAATGATTCAGTTTCTCGGTTCGTTAAATTTTCAGTTCTTAGTGTGCCTCAATTTTTTAGTTCGCAGTTGCTCATTTCTTGATTTTTTCAGTTTTCAGTTTTATATTGTTTATTTCTCAGTTCCTCAGTCTTTCAGTTCCTCGAGTATTTCAATTTTTAGTACTGATTATTTATAGATATTTTTTTCAAAATTTTTAGTTCTTCAGTTTTAGATTTATCAGTTCTCAGTTCTTCAGTTCTCAGTTCTTTAGTTTTCAGTTCTTCAGTTCCCAGTTCTCAGTTCTTTAGTTTTTTTCAAAATATTGGGTTCTTCAGTTTTAGATTCATCAGTTCTCAGTTCTTCAGTTCTTCAGTTCTCAGTTCTTCAGTTCCCAGTTCTCAGTTCTTTAGTTCTTCAGTTTTCTTTTCTTCAATTCCCAGCTCTTCAATTCTTACGTTCTGAATTTCTCAACTCCTTTTCGTTTTCAGTTTTTTAGTTTTCCACTTTCTCAATTTTTCAGTTTCTCAGTTCCTCAGTTCTTAAGTTTTTCATCTATTCAGTTTATGAATTCTAGTTTTCAATTTTTCAGTTATTTTCCTTTTCAATGATTCAGTTTCTCGGTTCGTTAAATTTTCAGTTCTTAGTGTGCCTCAATTTTTTAGTTCGCAGTTGCTCATTTCTTGATTTTTTCAGTTTTCAGTTTTATATTGTTTATTTCTCAGTTCCTCAGTCTTTCAGTTCCTCGAGTATTTCAATTTTTAGTACTGATTATTTATAGATATTTTTTCAAAATTTTTAGTTCTTCAGTTTTAGATTCATCAGTTCTCAGTTCTTCAGTTCTCAGTTCTTTAGTTTTCAGTTCTTCAGTTCCCAGTTCTCAGTTCTTTAGTTTTTTTCAAAATATTGGGTTCTTCAGTTTTAGATTCATCAGTTCTCAGTTCTTCAGTTCTTCAGTTCTCAGTTCTTTAGTTTTCAGTTCTCACTTCTTTAGTTCTTCAGTTTTCTTTTCTTCAATTTCCAGCTTTTCAATTCTTACGTTCTGAATTTCTCAACTCCTTTTCCTTTTCAGTTTTTTAGTTTTCCACTTTCTCAATTTTTCAGTTTCTCAGTTCCTCAGTTCTTAAGTTTTTCATCTATTCAGTTTATGAATTCTAGTTTTCAATTTTTCAGTTATTTTCCTTTTCAATGATTCAGTTTCTCGGTTTGTCAAATTTTCAGTTCTTAGTGTGCTTCAATTTTCTAGTTCGCAGTTGCTCATTTCTTGATTTTTTCAGTTTTCAGTTTTGTATTGTTTATTTCTCAGTTCCTCAGTCTTTCAGTTCATCGAGTATTTCAATTTTTAGTACTGATTATTTATAGATATTTTTTTCAAAATATTGAGTTTTTTAGTTTTGGATTCATCAGTTCTCAGTTCTTCAATTCCCAGTTTTTCAGTTCTTCAGTTTTCTTTTCTTCAATTCCCAGCTCATCAATTCTTCTGTTCTGAATTTCTCAACTCCTTTTCGTTTTCAGGTCTTCATTTTTCCACTTTTTTAATTTTTCAGTTTCTCAGTTCCTCAGTTCTTAAGTTTTTCATCTATCCAGTTTTTGAATTCTAGTTTTCAAATTTTCAGTTATTTTCCTTTTCAATTATTCAGTTTTTCGGTTTGTCATTTTTTTTTCAGTTTGTCAGTTTTTCAGTTCTTAGTTTGCTTCAATTGTTTAGTTCGCAGTTGCTCATTTCTTGATTTTTTCAGTTTTCAGTTTTATATTGCTTAGTTCTCAGTTCCTCGAGTATTTCAATTTTTAGTACCGATTATTTATAGTTTTTTTTTTCAAGATTTTCAGTTTTGGTTTCTTCAGTTCTCAATTTTTTAGTCTTTAGTTCTTCAGTTCTGTTCTTTACATTTGTAATTTTTTCAGTTCTGACACTTTCAGTTTTTTTTCAATCTTTCATGTTTTCAATTCTTCAGTTCTCAGTTCTTCAGTTTTGAGTTTTTCACTTCTCAGTTTTTCAGTTCCCAGTTCTTCAGTTCTCAGTTCTCAGTTATAGTTTCTTGAGTTCTCAATTTTTTAGTTTTTAGTTGTTCAGTTCTGTTCTTCAAATTTGTGATTATTTCAGTTCTGACACTTTCAGTTTTTTCAATCTTTAATGTTTTCAATTCTTCAGTTTTGCGTTTTTCACTTCTCAGTTTTTCAGTTCCCATTTCTTCAGTTCTCAGTTATAGTTTCTTGAGTTCTCAATTTTTTAGTTTTTAGTTTTTCAGTTCTGTTCTTCACATTTGTAATTTTTTCAGTTTTTTCAATCTTTCATGTTTTCAATTCTTCAGTATTCAGTTCTCAGTCCTTCAGTTCCCAGCTCATTAATTCTTCTTTTCTGAATTTCTCAACTCCTTTTCGTGCTCAGTTCTTCAGTTTTCCACTTTTTAAATTTTTCAGTTTCTCAGTTCCTCAGATATAAAGTTTTTCATCGATTCAGTTTATGAATTCTAAAACTTTCAGTACTTAGTGCGCTTTCATTTTCTAGTTCGCAGTTCCTCATTTCTCGAAATTTTCAGTTTTTAGTTTTATATTGTTTAGTTCTCAGTTTCCCAGTCTTTCATTTCCTCGAGTGTTTCAATTTTTAGTACTGATTATTTATAGTTTCTTTTTTCAAAATTCTCAGTTCGTCAGTTCTCAATTTTTTAGTTCTTAGTTCTTAAGTTCTATTCTTCAAATTTGTGGTCTTTTCACTCTGGCACTTTCAGTTCTTTTACAATGTTTCATGTTTTTAGTTTTCCAGTTCTCAGTTCTTCAGATCTCAGTTTTTCAGTTCTCAGTTCTTCTGTTCTCAGTTCTTCCGTTCTTCATTTCTCAGTTCTTCTGTTCTCAGTTCTTCAGTTCTCAGTTCTTCAGTTCTCAGTTCTTCTGTTCTCAGTTCCTCGACTCTTAAGTTTTTCATCTATTCAGTTTATGAATTCTAGTTTTCAATTTTTCAGTTATTTTCCTTTTCAATTATTCAGTTTCTCGGTTTGTCAAATTTTCAGTTCTTAGTGGGCTTCAATTTTCTAGTTCGCAGTTGCTCATTTCTTGATTTTTCAGTTTTCAGTTTTATATTGTTTATTTCTCAGTTCCTCAGCCTTTCAGTTAATCGAGTATTTCAATTTTTAGTATTGATTATTTATAGTTTTTTTTTTCAAAATATTGGGTTCTTTAGTTTTAGATTCGTCAGTTCTCAGTTCTTCAGTTCTTCAGTTCTCAGTTCTTTAGTTCTCAGTTCCTTAGTTCCCAGTTCTCAGTTCTTTAGTTTTTTTCAAAATATTGAGTTCTTCAGTTTTAGATTCATCAGTTCTCAGTTCTTCAGTTCTCAGTTCTTTAGTTTTCAGTTCTTCAGTTCTTCAGTTCCCAGTTCGCAGTTCTTTAGTTTTTTTCAAAATATTGAGTTCTTCAGTTTTAGATTCATCAGTTCTTCAGTTTTCTTTTCTTCAATTCCCAGCTCTTAAATTCGTTTGTTCTGAATTTCTCAACTCCTTTTCGTTTTCAGTTTTTTAGTTTTCCACTTTCTCAATTTTTCAGTTTCTCAGTTCCTCAGTTCTTAAGTTTTTCATCTATTCAGTTTATGAATTTTAGTTTTAAATTTTTCAGTTATTTTCCTTTTCAATGATTCAGTTTCTCGGTTTGTTAAATTTTCAGTTCCTAGTCTGCCTCAATTTTTTAGTTCGCAGTTGCTCATTTCTTGATTTTTTCAGTTTTCAGTTTTATATTGTTTATTTCTCAGTTCCTCAGTTTTTCAGTTCCTCGAGTATTTCAATTTTTAATACTGATTATTTATAGATATTTTTTTCAAAATTTTGAGTTCTTCAGTTTTAGATTCATCAGTTCTCAGTTCTTCAGTTCTCAGTTCTTTAGTTCTCAGTTCTTCAGTTCCCAGTTCTCAGTTCTTTAGTTTTTTTCAAAATATTGAGTTGTTCAGTTTTAGATTCATCAGTTCTCAGTTCTTCAGTTCTCAGCTCTTTATTTCTCAGTTCTTTAGCTCTCAGTTCTTCAGTTCTCAGTTCTCAGTTCTTCAGTTCTCTTTTCTTCAGTTCTCACTTCTTCAGTTCCCAGTTCTCTTACTTTTTTTTTCATGTTTCTTTTTCAAAGCCATAGAATTAGGAACTAGATAAATTTCTATAACATGTTTCCAGAAGGAATGAAACCAGTTTCGGTTTTCTAGAGCCTCATTAATGTGACAACAATTGATTATATTCGACGCTTTGTGATCGTTGCTTAAGATCCGGCGGTATTCTCGTAATTCAGCGCTCGTCTAACAGCTCGCCCCCAAATTGATAACTGAATACAAAGGGAACCTGAAGTCGGCGAACTAAACGTGTAAAAATTCACTTGAGGGTTGTAGAAAAAACATAGTAGTATTAAGATGAATTCACCCACATGAATTGCAAACTTTATCCTACCTGCCATTCCACACCTAACACCCTCCACCTAACGCAACAGCCGCCAAAATGTCATAATTCAACGGAGCAATCTCGCGACAATTTCCAATTTCGCAATGTTTCCCCTAATTACCATAACAATCCGTTGAATTTGAATGGGTGTTTACAGTGTATTCCTGCGATTTACATAAGTAAAATTAACCGTTTTACGAGAATTCCGCATAAAAGGAGTTAATTACGGCACGCAACTGTTAATTGTTAGGAAGTGAAAGAAAACACAATAAAAATTAGTTTACAGTACGCGCGCCGACTTTTCCTTTTCGGAGTGTTACAAAAGAGCGGTTAATATTAATGTTCTGGTATTACTCATTATAAGCCCACGATGGGTCTGGAATGGGTGGACGGGTTTCGTGGATGTGTCTCAATTTTATTGTGTAAATACAGGTTTGTGTCTGAGCGAGTTCAAACGGTTCATCGAAAAAACATACGAATTGTTTCTTTAATTAAACCGTCGGTTAAAAAAAAACACGGATTTTGTCACTTACGTTATATAATAGACACATTCTCCCATGACAAAACCAATTTTGTTAATTCGGATGGCTCGTATTTTCCGGTGCTGGCGCATCCAGTGTGCTGTGTCAGCAGTTTTTGGGACGAGCGCTGAATTACAGGAACACCGCCGGATGTGCTGCGATGACAGTGGGCAAAAACAAAAAGCCAAACCGGTCTACAGTATTATGATAATATGGTGAACTGCTTTAATAAAGTTGCAGGAAATTTTTGTAAAAAATTTGAGGCAATTTAAATTAAAGTGTGATGACAGAAAATGGTGGATGCGCCACTCGACTGTCCTAGAATTCTCGTGTCAGAAAAACCTCCATTTTGCAAATTTTTCTTCAAGTGGCACACGTATCAATTTTTAGACTAAAAAAGAAAATCACAACTCTATCGGCGCATCCACCATTTTTCGAATTCTCTTCAACACATTTTAGAGTATAATTTTGTCCAGAAATTTCTCAATCAATTTAATATGTCTGTTATTAAATTTGGCATTTTTTCCGTCACAACACTATGGGAAAATTTCGTATCATGACCTTGAGTTTCTTCTGTATTCTTTTTTTCCTTCTTTGTCTTTTCTCTTATACTTTTTGCTTTTGCCCTTTTTCATCTGTTTTATTGTTATCCCTCTTTTGTCTTTCGGTGTTTCTTTATTTTGTACTTTTTTTTTCTTTTTATAGATTAATATAAATTAATAAAAAATACACTACGCAAGTTAGAAACTTAAAAATTACAGAGAGTTGTTATTCCTCGGAATTGCGTAAGATTTCTATATTATTACGTATTTATTTCAAACGTACTTGTGATGTACTCAATTCAACTGATTGCAACAAAAAATTGAGATTATATATTGAGACACTTATGTCCACTTATTTCTACATAAGTGGCAAAGTACTCAAAAACTAGGTATAACAATTGGTAAATTTAGAACAAAAAAAAAAGATAAAATGTTTTCTAATAACAGTACATTATATTATAATTGACAGAAATGTTTCATTGTCTGCGAGTCAGATTTTAGAATCACGAGTGCGAGCGCTTGTAATACCTTGAAAAACGTTAAAAATAAAATAAAAATTGCGATGAAATGCTCCATTATACCTTCCCGTCATCTAGTCATCTCGGGCATAATAGTATATTATTTAATTCATAATTCATATTAAACGAGAATTGTTTAAAACACGAGCGAACGCAGTGAACGAAATTATACACGAAATGAATACTATACTTTATCTACGACTGCATTATTTAAATTTTGTAACAAACTTCCGCTGTCCGCTCGATTCTGCCATCACCAACAACCCTTCTGTATATAAGCGGATCTCCTGACTTACAAAGACGATGGTAGGAATTTTCTGATACAGATGTGGCTTATAGTAACTAAAGCAAGGGGGGCCCCTTGGGACAGGGGGAAGAGTCGTGGAATATGAATTTATATTCTACTAGTGCAATATGAGCTAAATTATGGGTTTATGGTTACGCATATAATGACATTATTACGTAACAGTCGTAGATAATACCTATTTATTATACTAGTGGCAAATAAGTCACGAAAGAAATGTTTAGCCACGAGAGCTCGCTCTACTATTGGCCTCAGAGTACTTTCTTTTACTATTGGGTTTGACAACATCCTCTTGGAAATCTTCTTTTATTTCTGTTGAATATGACAACGTCCCCTCAGTGAGTGTTTTGTTAATGTTGGATTTGACAAGACTGTCTTATTTACTGTTGGGTTTGACGTCTCCTTCGAAAGTGTCCTGTTTACTGTTGGATTTGACAACGTCCCCTTAGAAAGGATCTTTTTTACTTTTGGATTTGACAACCTCCCCTTAGGAAGTGTTTTTTTACTGTTGGATTCAACAACGTCCCCTTAGAGAGTGTCTTTTTTATATTGCATTTGACAACGGCCCTTAAAAAGTGTCTTTTTTACTATCGGGTTTGACAATGCCCCCTTAGAAAGTGTATTTTTTACTGTTGGGTGTGACAACGTCCACTTAGAGTGTCATTTTTTACTTTCGGATTTGACAACGCACTTTCAAGAAAGAACTATTTAATGTTGGGTTTGACAAAGTCCCTTAGAGAGAGAGTTTTTTACTGTTGGATTTGACAACGTCTCCTTAGAGAGGATCTTTTTTAATGTTAAGTTTGACAACACCTTCTTAGAGAATATCTTTTTCAATGTTGGGTTTGCCGACACCCCTTTGGAAAGTGTCTTTTTTTACTGTTGAGTTTGACAAGGTCCACTTAGAGAGTGTCATTTTTTAATATTGGATTTGGCAACCCCCCCTTAAAAAGTGTCTTTCTTCATTTTTTGTTTGCCGACACTACCTTAGAAAGTGTCTTTTTTTACTTTTAAGTTTGACAAGGTCTACCTAGAGAGTGTCTCTTTATTTTATATTTGACAACGAGAATTTGAGAGTGTCTTTTTTTACTATTGGATTTGAGAGCGGCCCCTTAGATTATTTTTTATTTGACAACACCCTTTTGGAAATTGTCTTTTTTACTGTTGGATTCGACAACGTCCCCTTAGAGATGTCTTTTTTAGTATTACATCTGACAGCGCCCCTCAAAAAGTGTCTTTTTTACTGTTGGATTTGACAACGTCCCCTTAAAGGGTGCCTTTTTTCCTATTGGATTTGACAATATTATCTTGGAAATTGTCTTTTTTACTATTGAATATGACACCGTCCCCTCAGAGAGCGTCATTTTAATGTTGGATTTGAAAACGAAAATTAGAAATTGTCTTTTTTTACTATTGGATTTGAGGGCGTCCCCTTAGATTATTTTCGATTTGACAACACCCTCCTGAAAATCGTCTTTTCTACTGTTGGATATGACAAGGTCTCCTCCGAGAGTGTCTCTTTATTTTTGATTTGACAACGAGAATTTGAGAGTGTCTTTTTTTACTATTGGATTTGAGAGCGGCCCTTTAGATAATTTTTTATTTGACAACACCCTTTTGGAAATTGTCTTTTTTACTGTTGGATTCGACAACGTCCCCTTAGAGATGTCTTTCTTAGTATTGCATCTGACAGCGCCCCTCAAAAAGTGTCTTTTTTACTGTTGGATTTGACAACGTCCCCTTAAAGGGTGCCTTTTTTCCTATTGGATTTGACAATATCATCTTGGAAATTGTCTTTTTTACTATTGAATATGACACCGTCCCCTCAGAGAGCGTCATTTTAATGTTGGATTTGAAAACGAAAATTAGAAAGTGTCTTTTTTACTGTTAGGTTTGACAACGTCCCCGCAGAGAGTGTCTTTTTAATGTTGGATTTGACAACGAGAATTAGAGAGTGTCTTTTCTACTATTTGGTTTGAGAACGTTCGAGGTCTTTTTTACTCTTGAGTTTGACAACACCCTCTTGGAAATTGTCTTTTTTACCGTTGGAAATGACAACGTCCCCTCCGAAAGTGTCTTTTTATTTTGGATTTGACAACGAGAATTTGTGAGTGTCTTTTTACTCTTGGATATGACAACGCCCCTCAGGAAGTGTCTCTTTATTTTATATTTGACAACGAGAATTTGAGAGTGTCTTTTTTTACTATTGGATTTGAGAGCGTCCCCTTAGATTATTTTCGATTTGACAACACCCTCCTGAAAATTGTCTTTTCTACTGTTGGATATGACAACGTCTCCTCCGAGAGTGTCTCTTTATTTTTGATTTGACAACGAGAATTTGAAAGTGTCTTTTTTTACTATTGCATTTGAGAACATCCCCTTAGATTATTTTTTATTTGACAACACCCTCTTGGAAATTGTATATTTTACTGTGGATATGACAACGTCCCCTTCGAGAGTGTCTCTTTATTTTGGATTTGACAACAAAAATTTCAGAGGGTCTTTTTACTGTTGGACTTGAGAACGTCTCCTTAGAGAGTGTCTTTTTTACTAATGAGTTTGACACACCCTCCTGAAAATTGTCTTTTTTACTGTTGGATTCGACAACGTCCCCTTAGAGATGTCTTTTTTAATATTGCATCTGACAACGCCCCTCAAAAAGTGTCTTTTTTACTGTTGGATTTGACAACGTCCCCTTAAAGGGTGCCTTTTTTCCTATTGGATTTGACAATATCATCTTGGAAATTGTCTCTTTTACTATTGAATATGACACCGTTTCCTCAGAGAGCGTCATTTTAATGTTGGATTTGACAACGAGAATTAGAGAGTGTTTTTTCTACTATTTGGTTTGAGAACGTTTGAGGTCTTTTTTACTCATGAGTTTGACAACACCCTCTTGGAAATTGTCTTTTTTAGTGTTGGATATGACAACGTCCCTTCAGAGAGTTTCTTTTTTCTGTTGGATTTGACAACGAGAATTAGAGAGTGTCTTTTTTACTAATGAGTTTGACAACACCCTTTTAAAAATTGTCTTTTTTACCGTTGGAAATGACAACGTCCCCTCCGAGAGTGTCTTTTTATTTTGGATTTGACAACGAGAACTTGAGAGAGTCTTTTTACTGTTGGATATGACAACGTCCCCTCAGGAAGTGTCTCTTTATTTTATATTTGACAACGAGAATTTGAGAGTGTCTTTTTTTACTATTGGATTTGAGAGCGTCCCCTTAGATTATTTTCGATTTGACAACACCCTCCTGAAAATTGTCTTTTCTACTGTTGGATATGACAACGTCTCCTCCGAGAGTGTCTCTTTATTTTTGATTTGACAACGAGAATTTGAGAGTGTCTTTTTTTACTATTGCATTTGAGAACGTCCCCATAGATTATTTTTTATTTGACAACACCCTCTTGGAAATTGTATATTTTACTGTGGATATGACAACGTCCCCTTCGAGAGTGTCTCTTTATTTTGGATTTGACAACGAGAATTTGAGAGTGTCTTTTTTACTATTTGGTTTGAGGACGTTCGAGGTCTTTTTTACTCATGAGTTTGACAACACCCTCTTGGAAATTGTCTTTTTTAGTGTTGGATATGACAACATCCCTTCAGAGTTTTTTTTTTCTGTTGGATTTGACAACGAGAATTAGAGAGTGTCTTTTTTACTAATGAGTTTGACAACACCCTTTTAAAAATTGTCTTTTTTACCGTTGGAAAAAACAACGTCCCCTCCAAGAATGTCTTTTTATTTTGGATTTGACAACGAGAACTTGACAGAGTCTTTTTACTGTTTTATATGACAACGTCCCCTCAGGAAGTGTCTCTTTATTTTATATTTGACAACGAGAATTTGAGAGTGTCTTTTTTTACTATTGGATTTGAGAGCGTCCCCTTAGATTATTTTCGATTTGACAACACCCTCCTGAAAATTGTCTTTTTTACTGTTGGATATGACAACGTCTCCTCCGAGAGTGTCTCTTTATTTTTGATTTGACAACGAGAATTTGAGAGTGTCTTTTTTTACTATTGGATTTGAGAGCGTCCCCTTAGATTATTTTCGATTTGACAACACCCTCCTGAAAATTGTCTTTTCTACTGTTGGATATGACAACGTCTCCTCCGAGAGTGTCTCTTTATTTTTGATTTGACAACGAGAATTTGAGAGTGTCTTTTTTTACTATTGCATTTGAGAACATCCCCTTAGATTATTTTTTATTTGACAACACCCTCTTGGAAATTGTATATTTTACTGTGGATATGACAACGTCCCCTTCGAGAGTGTCTCTTTATTTTGGATTTGACAACAAAAATTTCAGAGGGTCTTTTTACTGTTGGACTTGAGAACGTCTCCTTAGAGAGTGTCTTTTTTACTAATGAGTTTGACACACCCTCCTGAAAATTGTCTTTTTTACTGTTGGATTCGACAACGTCCCCTTAGAGATGTCTTTTTTAATATTGCATCTGACAACGCCCCTCAAAAAGTGTCTTTTTTACTGTTGGATTTGACAACGTCCCCTTAAAGGGTGCCTTTTTTCCTATTGGATTTGACAATATCATCTTGGAAATTGTCTCTTTTACTATTGAATATGATACCGTCCCCTCAGAGAGCGTCATTTTAATGTTGGATTTGAAAACGAAAATTAGAAAGTGTCTTTTTTACTGTTAGGTTTGACAACGTCCCCTTAGAGACTGTCTTTTTAATGTTGGATTTGACAACGAAAATTTGAGATTGTCTTTTTACTGTTGGATTTGAGAACGTCTCCCTGGAGAGTCTCTTTTTTACTAATGAGTTTAACAACACCCTTTTAAAAATTGTCTTTTTTACCATTGGATATGACAACGTCCCCTCCGAGAGTGTCTCTTTATTTTTGATTTGACAACGAGAATTTGAGAGTGTTTTTTTTTACTATTGGATTTGAGAGCGTCCCCTTAGATTATTTTTTATTTGACAACACCCTCTTGGAAATTGTCTATTTTACTGTGGATATGACAACGTCCCCTCAGAGAGTATCTCATTATTTTCGATATGACAACGAGAATTTGAGAGTGTCTTTTTACTGTTGGATTTGAGAACGTCTCCTTAGAGAGTGTCTTTTTACTAATGAGTTTCACAACACCCTCCTGAATATTGTCTTTTTTACTGTTGGATATGACAACGTCTCCTCCGAGAGTGTTTCTTTATTTTTGATTTGACAACGAGAATTTGAGAGTGTCTTTTTTTACTATTGGATTTGAGAGCGTCCCCTTAGATTATTTTTTATTTGACAACACCCTCTTGGAAATTGTCTATTTTGCTGTTAATATGACAAAGTCCCCTCAGAGAGTGTCTCATTATTTTGGATTTGACAACGAGAATTTGAGAGTGTCTTTTTACTGTTGGATATGACAACGTCCCTTCAGAAAGTTTTTTTTCTGTTGGATTTGACAACGAGAATTAGAGAGTCTTTTTTTACTGTTGGATATGACAACGTCCCTTCAGAGAGTGTTTTTTTAATGTTGGATTTGACCAGAGTGTCTTTTTTATTGTTGGAGTTGACAACGTCTCCTTCGAAATTGTTCTATTTACTTTTGGATTTGACAACGTCCCCTTAGAGAGTGTCTTTTTTAATGTTAGGTTTGACAACACCTCCTTAAAATGTGTTTTTTTTACTGCTATGTTTGACAACGTTCCATGAGAGAGTGTCTTCTTTACTTTTGGATTTGACAACGTTCCCTCAGAAAGTGTCTTTTTAATCTTGGATTTGACAACCAGAATTGTTGGATATGACAGCGTCCCTTCAGTGAGCGTTTTTTAAATGTTGGATTTGACAAGAGTGTCTTTTTTACTGTTGGAGTTGACAACGTCCCCTTCGAAATTGTCCTATTTACTTTTGGATTTGACAACGTCCCCTTAGAGAGTGTCTTTTTTAATGTTAGGTTTGACAACACTTCCTTAGAATGTGGTTTTTTTACTGGTATGTTTGACAACGTTCCCTAAGAGAGTGTCTTCTTTACTTTTGGATTTGACAACGTCCGCTCAGAGAGGGTCTTTTTAATGTTGGATTTGACAACGAGAAGTGTTGGATATGAGAACGTCTCTTCAGTGAGTGCTTTTTAATGTTGGATTTGACAAGAGTGTGTTTTTTTACTGTTGGATTTGACAAGAGTGTGTTTTTTACTGTTGGATTTGACAAGTGCTTTTCGAGGCAGAGTTTCTTACTGTTTAGTTTGACAACACTATCTTGGAAATTGTCTTTTTAATCTTAGATTTGACAACGTCTCTTCAGTGTGTCTTTTTTATGTTGGATTTGACAACGTCCCCTTAGAGAGTGTCTTTTTTACTATTTGGTTTAACTATGTCATCTTGGAAATTGTCTTTTTTACTGTTGGATATGACACCGTCCCTTCAGAGATTGTCTTTGTAATTTTGGATTTGACAACGAGAATTAAAGAGTGTCTTTTTTAATGTTAGGTTTGACAACACTTCCTTAAAATGTGTTTTTTTACTGCTATGTTTGACAACGTTCCCTGAGAGAGCGTCTTTTTTACTTTTGGATTTGACAACGTCCCCTCAGAGAGTGTCTTTTTAATGTTGGATTTGACAACGAGAATTGTTGGATATGACAACGTCCCTTCAGTGAGCGTTTTTTAAATGTTGGATTTGACAAGAGTGTCTTTTTTACTGTTGGAGTTGACAACGTCCCCTTCGAAATTGTCCTATTTACTTTTGGATTTGACAACGTCCCCTTAGAGAGTGTCTTTTTTAATGTTAGGTTTGACAACACTTCCTTAGAATGTGGTTTTTTTACTGCTATGTTTGACAACGTTCCCTAGGAGAGTGTCTTCTTTACTTTTGGATTTGACAACGTCCCCTCAGAGAGGGTCTTTTTAATGTTGGATTTGACAACGAGAAGTGTTGGATATGAGAACGTCTCTTCAGTGAGTGCTTTTTAATGTTGGATTTGACAAGAGTGTGTTTTTTTACTGTTGGATTTGACAAGTGCTTTTCGAGACAGAGTTTCTTACTGTTTAGTTTGACAACACTATCTTGGAAATTGTCTTTTTAATCTTAGATTTGACAACGTCTCTTCAGTGAGTGTTTTTTTATGTTGGATTTGACAACGTCCCCTTAGAGAGTGTCTTTTTTACTATTTGGTTTAACTATGTCATCTTGGAAATTGTCTTTTTTACTGTTGGATATGACACCGTCCCTTCAGAGAGTGTCTTTGTAATTTTGGATTTGACAACGAGAATTAAAGAGTGTCTTTTTTAATGTTAGGTTTGACAACACCTCCTTAAAATGTGTTTTTTTTTACTGCTATGTTTGACAACGTTCCCTGAGAGAGCGTTTTTTTTACTTTTGGATTTGACAACGTCCCCTCAGAGAGTGTCTTTTTAATGTTGGATTTGACAACGAGAATTGTTGGATATGACAACGTCCCTTCAGTGAGCGTTTTTTTAATTTTGGTTTTGACAAGAGTGTCTTTTTTATTGTTGGAGTTGACAACGTCCCCTTCGAAATTGTCCTATTTACTTTTGCATTCGACAACGTCCCCTTAGAGAGTGTCATTTTTAATGTTAGGTTTGACAACACATCCTAAAAATGTTTTTTTTTTACTGCTATGTTTGACAGCGTTCCCTCAGAGAGTCTCTTTTTAAAGTTGGATTTGACAACGAGAATTGTTGGATATGACAACGTCCCTTCAGTGAGCGTTTTTTAAATGTTGGATTTGACAAGAGTGTCTTTTTTACTGTTGGAGTTGACAACGTCCCCTTCGAAATTGTCCTATTTACTTTTGGATTTGACAACGTCCCCTTAGAGAGTGTCTTTTTTAATGTTAGGTTTGACAACACTTCCTTAGAATGTGGTTTTTTTACTGCTATGTCTGACAACGTTCCCTAGGAGAGTGTCTTCTTTACTTTTGGATTTGACAAAGTCCCCTCAGAGAGGGTCTTTTTAATGTTGGATTTGACAACGAGAAGTGTTGGATATGAGAACGTCTCTTCAGTGAGTGCTTTTTAATGTTGGATTTGACAAGAGTGTGTTTTTTTACTGTTGGATTTGACAAGTGCTTTTCGAGACAGAGTTTCTTACTGTTTAGTTTGACAACACTATCTTGGAAATTGTCTTTTTAATCTTAGATTTGACAACGTCTCTTCAGTGAGTGTTTTTTTATGTTGGATTTGACAACGTCCCCTTAGAGAGTGTCTTTTTTACTATTTGGTTTAACTATGTCATCTTGGAAATTGTCTTTTTTACTGTTGGATATGACACCGTCCCTTCAGAGAGTGTCTTTGTAATTTTGGATTTGACAACGAGAATTAAAGAGTGTCTTTTTTAATGTTAGGTTTGACAACACCTCCTTAAAATGTGTTTTTTTTACTGCTATGTTTGACAACGTTCCCTGAGAGAGCGTTTTTTTTACTTTTGGATTTGACAACGTCCCCTCAGAGAGTGTCTTTTTAATGTTGGATTTGACAACGAGAATTGTTGGATATGACAACGTCCCTTCAGTGAGCGTTTTTTTAATTTTGGTTTTGACAAGAGTGTCTTTTTTATTGTTGGAGTTGACAACGTCCCCTTCGAAATTGTCCTATTTACTTTTGCATTCGACAACGTCCCCTTAGAGAGTGTCATTTTTAATGTTAGGTTTGACATCACATCCTAAAATTGTTTTTTTTTTACTGCTATGTTTGACAGCGTTCCCTCAGAGAGTCTCTTTTTAAAGTTGGATTTGTCAACGAGAATTGTTGGATATGACAACGTCCCTTCAGTGAGCGTTTTTTAAATGTTGGATTTGACAAGAGTGTCTTTTTTACTGTTGGAGTTGACAACGTCCCCTTCGAAATTGTCCTATTTACTTTTGGATTTGACAACGTCCCCTTAGAGAGTGTCTTTTTTAATGTTAGGTTTGACAACACTTCCTTAGAATGTGGTTTTTTTACTGCTATGTCTGACAACGTTCCCTAGGAGAGTGTCTTCTTTACTTTTGGATTTGACAAAGTCCCCTCAGAGAGGGTCTTTTTAATGTTGGATTTGACAACGAGAAGTGTTGGATATGAGAACGTGTTTTCAGTGAGTGCTTTTTAATGTTGGATATGACATGAGTGTGTTTTTTTACTGTTGGATTTGACAAGTGCTTTTCGAGACAGAGTTTCTTACTGTTTAGTTTGACAACACTATCTTGAAAATTGTCTTTTTAATCTTAGATTTGACAACGTCTCTTCAGTGAGTGTTTTTTTATGTTGGATTTGACAACGTCCCCTTAGAGAGTGTCTTTTTTACTATTTGGTTTAACTATGTCATCTTGGAAATTGTCTTTTTTACTGTTGGATATGACACCGTCCCTTCAGAGAGTGTCTTTGTAATTTTGGATTTGACAACGAGAATTAAAGAGTGTCTTTTTTAATGTTAGGTTTGACAACACTTCCTTAAAATGTGTTTTTTTTACTGCTATGTTTGACAACGTTCCCTGAGAGAGCGTCTTTTTTACTTTTGGATTTGACAACGTCCCCTCAGAGTGTCTTTTTAATGTTGGATTTGACAACGAGAATTGTTGGATATGACAACGGTCCTTCAGTGAGCGTTTTTTAAATGTTGGATTTGACAAGAGTGTCTTTTTTACTGTTGGAGTTGACAACGTCCCCTTCGAAATTGTCCTATTTACTTTTGGATTTGACAACGTCCCCTTAGAGAGTGTCTTTTTTAATGTTAGGTTTGACAACACTTTCTTAGAATGTGTTTTTTTTACTGCTATGTTTGACAACGTTCCCTAAGAGAGTGTCTTCTTTACTTTTGGATTTGACAACGTCCCCTCAGAGAGGGTCTTTTTAATGTTGGATTTGACAACGAGAAGTGTTGGATATGAGAACGTCTCTTCAGTGAGTGCTTTTAATGTTGAATTTGACAAGAGTGTGTTTTTTTATTGTTGGATTTGACAAGAGTGTGTTTTTTTACTGTTGGATTTGACAAGTGCTTTTCGAGACAGAGTTTCTTACTGTTTAGTTTGACAACACTATCTTGGAAATTGTCTTTTTAATCTTAGATTTGACAACGTCTCTTCAGTGAGTGTTTTTTTATGTTGGATTTGACAACGTCCCCTTAGAGAGTGTCTTTTTTACTATTTGGTTTAACTATGTCATTTTGGAAATTGTCTTTTTTACTGTTGGATATGACACCGTCCCTTCAGAGAGTGTTTTTTTTTAATGCTATGTTTGACAACGTTTGCTGAGAGTGTCTTCTTTACTTTTGGATTTGACAACGTCCCCTCAGAAAGTGTCTTTTTTATGTTGGATTTGACAATGGGCCTTAGAGAGTGTCTTTGTTTACTGTTGTTTTTTTAAACGTCGTCTTGGAAATGTTATTTTTTTATTGTTGTCCCCTCAAAGAGTTTTTAAATGTTGGAGTTCACAATAGTGTTTTTTCTTACTAATGGGTTTGACAACACCTTCTTGGAAATTGTTTTTTCACTGTTGGATATGACAACGTCCCTTCAGTGAGTGTTTTTTTAATTTTGGATTTGACGAAAGTGTCTTTTTAGTGTTGGGTTTGACAACGTCCCCTTAAGAATTGTCCCGTTTACTGTTGGATTTGACAACGTCCCCTTAGAGAGCGTCTTTTTTACTATTTGGTTTGGACAACATCATCTTGGAGATTGTCTTTTTTACTGTTGCATATGACAACGTCCCCTCAGAGAGTGTCTTTTTTATGTAGGATTTGACAACGGACTTTAGAGAGTGTTTTTTTATGTTAGGCTTGATAACAACCCTTTAGGAACGCTTCTTATTTTTTATCTTTAGTCTCCCGCGCTCCTTTGTATTTTCTCTTTCTGTTTGTTCCTTCTCATGTGTCCTTTGTCTGTTATTATCTTGTGATTTCTCGTTTTTTTTTCTTTTTTTTTTCTGTTCTTGCTCTCTGCTGACCTTTTCATCTTTTGTCCTCCTTTGTCTTTTTTTTCTTTCGTTTTTCGTTCCCGCTTATGTGGTCGTCTAATTTTTGTTTTTTTTTTTTTGTTAGATTTGGTCTTCTTAGCTCTGGATTTTTTTTTGTTTTATCGTTCTTGGCCTCTTCTCTCTTATTTTCGTTTGTGTTTTGTCATGTCTTGTCCGTTGGTCATTGTCGATTGTGCATTTTCTTTTTGTAATATCTTTCATCTTTCCTTTTTGATCTTTTGCCTCTTTTATTTTTTGTCTCTTATCTGCATTTGTTATTTGTCTTTTGTCTTTTCTGTCTGTTGCTTGAAAACTAAATAAACATCGGAGTGAATGTCTGAGGTTTGGAAATGTATACAACAAGCACAAACTCGATGGTTAAAAAAAAATCTGGTTACTCGAAGGCGACGAACTTGGGTATTCAGATATACAGAATCTGAGAAACTTAAGAAGTTGAGATGCTGCTGAATTGGCTCTTCAAAAACTTAAAAATATAAAAAATACAGAAATTAGGAAACTTGGGAAGTAGAAAATGAGATACAAAAAATACTTGAGACTGCAATCTGCATTTCTGAAGACAAATTAATAACACTGGTACCATTAACCACATTGTTTCGAGACCCATATTTGTTGATAAACATTATCGAATACAAATACTGTATTGTGTAATCAGTGATCAACGCAAACAAAAGACTCAACGAAATCAAACAAGAAGAAGTCACCAGGTTATGCTTATCCTCTCAATTATTGCTATCAATTTTTTCCCTGATAGACGTCCTTTTGTCCGTCTACACCTTCTCGATCAAATTGAGGTCATCATAACAGCGACAACGCGCTAAAAAATTATATAAACAAGAACGTGCCGATAAAGAATCGCACAGATCCACACGAAGAATAAGTCGATGGAGGAAAAATCGGAGCGCCAATATTTGAATATTAAGCAATGCTAAGCCGCGGGGTGGGCGTCAGGTCGCCCATAAGTAAACCTTTAAACACATTTGTTCAAATGGGTCAATAACAGCGCAATCTGGGTAATCTTTATTGCTCGCGAAAAGATCAAGAACGGTGCTAAAACCGCTGGGACTGGGGAAACTCGAGGAGTTAGAAAAACCGAGAGAAGACCGGTGTTATTGAGGACAAAACGGTGTGCCGCAAGGACCGATTTTGGGGCTAATCCGACCTAAATCGGATCTCCTCATCGAGAACTGGGAAATCCGATCGGCACCGACGGCATTGAACGCGGTTAATTGAAAAATCGTCGCACCGACCTTAGCCGCGGCGTGTAGATTACGTTTTCATTTCCACTTTCATAAAATCTGTAACGGCCGGTGCAAGTGCGGAGTCCTTGCCGACGTAATTAGATGACAGGGGGTCACCCGATAACTCGGAGGTTTAATTAAGTTTTTTCGCGATTTCGAAAATTGCTTTTTTCGACGGTGTCGAAACGCGAATGCAATTAGAGCTTGACTTTTAGCGGTCCGTTCTTTTCCGCCGTTTGATCGATCGGTTTTCTTGATATTTGGATTTTTCTTCGATGTCTACGTATGTCCGGCAACGTCCACCTTGTAGGTTTTATGTACTCGTAAAACTCGGAAAATGGCGGTGAGAGGGCTTCCGCCTGTATTTACCTTGCCTCCGCTTTGTTTACGAGATGGAGTTTTAATTTTATCTATTAGCATCGCATTCTGCGTTTCAAAACATTTCCGTTCGCAATATCCCAGTTCTATAGTCTTTGTTGCTTTGGTTGGCAGTATCTGAGATTTTGAGATTATGAGATTTCGAGATTTCGAGATTGTCCCAGTTTTCGATCTTTGAGGTGACAAATGGTGGACGCGCGGTTTCAAACAATATCTAACTTAAACCAGAAGAATGTTCTTAAATCCAGGTGGAGTAAATTTAAATTAAAAATTTAAGTCGAACTCCACAAACTTTAATGAGCGTAAAATTACAAATGGAACATGTTTCGGCAGAACACTTCTGCCATCATCAGCCCTAATTTAACAAGAGATTAATGATACAATTGATGAATTACCACAGGGGTCCTTACCTTAAAGAATATAAAAAATTATGACGTTGACGTAATTTTGAATTAAATTTGACGTTTTCAAAGGGTTACATGATTTTTAAAAGATTTCGTAAAAACCACATTTTATAAAATGTAAAAATTAAAAATGGATCAAAGAGAATCTGGTAAGTTTGTTTGAGTGTTGAAAAATGAAAATAGTGAATTAATAATGGGATTATTGAAGTTATTCTGTTCATTTAAACAAGATCTGTTTTCCAGTTTCAAGGCTTTCCTTATTTCCAAAGTCTCAAGAAAATCTCATTTCCGGCCTTTATTGCATTTATGAATCAATTTGGAATTTGATGGTGAAAAACTATGTTTCGTTATTAATATATGATTGGCGAAAGAAGAAGGTGTTGATGGTGGAGGATCAAGATCTGTGTTGTTATAGATGTGCCTGAAATGTTCTTTAATACGGTCTGATATTTTGCGACCTGTCTGACCTATGTAGAATGACTCGCAAGAAGAGCAGTTTAATTTGTATACACCTGATGACGATTTGTAATCTAATGGATCTTTATTTTTAATAAAAAATCTGGATAAGCTGTTATCTGTTTTAAATGAAACTTTAAAACCGTTTTTCTTAAGTATTTTAGAACATTTCTCTGAGACGACGCCAAAGTATGTTAATGAATTTGAAAAGGAGATTGTTTCTGAAGGATTTTTAACCAAGTAGTGTGTGTATTTGAATTTGTTATAGTATCTATAGTATAATTTATTTATAGTTTTTAAAGAATATCCATTATTTGAAGCAATTTGTTTAATGTTATTAAGTTCTGTTTGAAAGGATAAATCTGATAGTGGTATAGAAAATAATCGGTGGAAAAAGAAATGAAAAGCTGCAAATTTATGGGAAACTGGGTGACAAGAGTCAAAAGGTATTACGCAATCCGTGATACTAGGTTTTCTATAAATGTCAAATTTAAAAGTATATTATTATTTCTAGTGATTAACAAGTCTAAAAAGGGAATTTGGGAATTGATTTCAATTTCAGCGGTGAATTTAATGGATTGGTTTAAAGAATTTAAGTTGCTGAGTGCGTTATCAAGTTCAGAATCAGATCCTTTGAATAAAACAATTATGTCATCTACATATCTGTACCAAAAGATCTTTAAAGGGTGAAGAAGTTAAAAACTGATCTTCTAAGTTATTCATGAATATTTCTGCTAAAAGAGGTGACAAATTAGAGCCCATTGCTAAGCCTGAAATTTTGATTTAGGACAGTCTCACAAAGATATATTTAAATTTTTAATTTAAATTTACTCCACCTGGATTTAAGAACATTCTTCTGGTTTATAAATATGGCTAGTCGGCCTAATAATGTTCGTAATTATGAGAAATTAATGATCAAGAGAAGATTCGCCCTTTTAAAAATCTGGTTCCTTAAAAATTGCCTCAAGCTTCAGATCACCCCAAAATTTATCTCTATAAGGACTGGAATCAAAAACCACATATCTTGGAAGATTAAACGACAGGCGGAGAGAAACTGGCTCAAAGAATGCATCAAAGAACATTATCGCCACCTCAACATCGTGAACAGAGACCTCAAATGGCTTTACTTTGAAATCAATTTCTCCCTGGACATAGATTTTTCTTAAGGGCGATGCCTATGGTACCACCTCAAAATCATCAACAGTGAGTGAGTAACAATATTTTTTTAGAAATCGCGCAGAGATACCTGAACTTGTACTACCAGTACCCGGACTTTGCCAAAATGTGGATGTGCCACGAGTTGTACTACTTGGTGACCAAGCC
Source organism: Diaperis boleti (assembly GCA_963583935.1). Classification (NCBI taxonomy): domain Eukaryota; kingdom Metazoa; phylum Arthropoda; class Insecta; order Coleoptera; family Tenebrionidae; genus Diaperis; species Diaperis boleti. Next base: position 1,984,785 of record OY757245.1, on the reverse strand, counting down.
CGAGTATCTAGAAATCATTCTTAACAACCCTCACGCGTTGGAGAAAGTGGAGTTGTACGATTACACCAAGCCGATCATTGGGGACGGGTTGCTTTCGGGACCAGGTACCATCGCGGTGAGTAAGTTGGTAGTCGTGGTACTACTTGGCGAATTTTAGTTAAGCTTTGGAAAAGGCACAGAAAGATGATCGCCCCAACTCTGAATCAAAAGTTTTTGAATCAGTACTCGGACGTTATCAGTCATCAGTGCAGCATCTTGGTTGATTGCCTTCAGAAGGAGTGCGGACACGAAATCGACCACTACAGGTTTCTTACGAATTGCTCCATGGACGTTATCGCAGGTACCGGTTAACTGTAATGTATTTTTGCCCATGGTTGGAGACTTTGAATGCCATATTATAATTTTTGAAATCATTCTGGCCTTAGAAGTTGGATCACACATAATTATACCTTAATATGTATACGTCGTTTTGGTACCACTTGGTATCCATTTTACATTGACTCATTGAACTCGACTGGAATTTTTGACAGTTTTGGATCAATTTGACTACAACCAAAGAATGGATGTTTTCATTGCGATTTTACTTTTGACATCATCGTAAAAGATAGTCAGTGGTACCACCTAAAGGTCACTCGACACCTCAAGTGTGACACATGTATTTATTTCAATCTGAAATGGTCACATATTTATATTAATATATTTTTCTCAGTGTGATACTACTACTATAGTAACAGTCACTACTTTTTTTTGTAGAGACAATGTTGGGGTTTCGCTAAATGCCCAAATTAACGACGAAGATTTCAGCCATACCATAGAAAAACTTTTTGAAGTTGTTTTCGTTCGATCTTTCAAGGTGTTTTATCATTTTGATTTTATTTTTCGATGGACTGCACTTTATAATGAACAGACTGAAAGCATTAAGATAATCAAGCAGTTAACACTCGATTTTATAGAGAAAAAGAAGGAACAGCTTGGGAGCAGGGTGGATACTGAAGGTAACATTTACAAAGTATTTGGTAAGTGGTACTAATGTCGTACTTCTTTCAGATGAAGCGAAGAAGCCATTTTTAGACCTCTTGGTGGAAAACAACCTCAACAACGAATTCTCCCAGGTAGAACTTGAAGACGAAGTCAACACTTTTCTCTTTGCCGTGAGTAACTCTTCAACCAGTTCAACCCCAACAAGTATATAAACAACACACCCCCAGGGCTCTGACACCAACGCTACCTCGGCTTCCTTCGTCCTCACCCTCTTAGGAATACACCAGGACATCCAACAACAACTCTACGAGGAAGTCCTCCAGGTGTTGGGTCCCGAACGTGGCCCCACTCTCGATGACTTATCGAAACTGAAATATACGGAATGTGTGATCAAGGAGACTTTAAGGTTGTTCCCTGCGGGTCCCTCTGTGGGCAGGATCCTCGAAGAAGATATTAATTTGGGGGATTTTATTCTCCCCAAGGGGTGTAATGTTGCAATTTCTTATCTGTGTCTACATCGGACGGAGAAGTACTGGAAGGAACCGTTGAAATTTGACCCGGATCGGTTCCTGCCCGAGAAGTCGTCGGAAAGACACCCCTACGCTTTTCTGCCGTTTTCTGGAGGGCCAAGAAATTGCATAGGTTAGGAAAGCGCTAATTATTGTTGTCTTCATGACCTACTGGGCCCATAACTTGTAACTTGTCTCTCGTGTAAAACCAGAGAGATGTAAACAAATCCGTAATTTTCCGCCGCACCTACAATTGACTGATTGACTAATGGTATTAGAATGACAACAATTTTTTGATTTACAAATTTTGAAATCGGATTGAACACGAGAGTGAGTTCTAATTCTTAAAGAAAAAAATAATTAATATATGGTTGTTACTTCTTATCCATTTAGTCAGTCGATGAGTATAGTGGACAGGGCGGCCCACCCGCCCACCGCACTCATAAACGGTGCCAAAACCATACGCTTTTTAGTCACAAACAGACCTTATAGCAGCAAAGAAAATCAAAGCAGATGAGTTTTACACCAAAATATATACTCAAATATGAAAAGGGAGGTACGGAGATTGTTTAACAGGGCCAAAACGACTGGGAGATGGGAAGAATACAAGACTTCCCGTCTAGAATATGGTTACGCCCTGATGGAGGCAGATCGAAAGAACTCCGGAATGTGCTAGACTCCAGAAAGCCTTGCTGAGGGACAATGTGCATGTAATAGGAAAATGGTTGTCATTCCGAACCAGTTTGTCAACCATTCAATCAAAAATCTAATTTTGAGTATATATTTTGTGTAAATCTCAAATTGGATGGATTCTCATTACTGGTATAAGGTTTGTTTGTGACTAAAAAGCGTATGGTTTTAGCACCGTTTTTGAGTGCGGTGGGCGGGTGGGCCGCCCTGACCACTATACTCATCGACTGACTAAATGGATAAGAAATAACAACCAATTATTGACTATTTTTTCCTTTATGAAACTAGAACTCACTCTCGTGTTCAATCCAATTTCAAAATTTTAAGTCAATAAATGGTTGTCATTCCAATACCATTAGTCAATCGGTCAGTTGTGGATGCGGCGGCCCACCCACCCACCGCATTCACATGTGGTGCCAAGAACCATATGGTTTTTAGTCACAAAAGAACAACTGTGAAATACAAGAAACGAGATGTGGGTACAATAGAGAAATGGTTGTCATTCCGAACCAGTTTGTCAACCATTCATCAATGTAAATTTGAGTGTTACCAGACGGGCAGGCGGGATTTAGGAAAGGTAGAGGGACCATGGATAAGGTATATATCTTGAATCACATAGTAGGAAATGAGATAAAGGTATGCTTTGAATGCATCTTCTCAATAAACAACTTATGCAAAATATGTCTAAAAGTAAATCATCGTGCGACATTGCAGAACGACCATATACATATTTACTCGGGTTACGCCACGCCCCACGATTTTATTTTAGTCTGATCAGTACTCTAGACTAATGAGGAGAGTGGAGTGATGGCTTGTACCTGGTACCTACTTAATTATTTTTTAGCTTTTAGTACATTGTCTGCATCATTATTATGCGTAGATTCCTCTGTTTATGACTTTTGCAATTTTTTATCAATTAAGCTGTAAATTAAAATTTAAATATATCTAGTCGAACTCTACAAACTTTAATAAGTGCAAAATTACAAATGGAACATGTTTCGGCAGAACACTACTGCCATCATCAGCCCTAATTTGACAAGAGATTAATGATACAATTGAATTACAGAGGGGTTCTTACCTTAAAGAATATAAAAAATTATGACGTTGTCTTAATTTTGAATTAAATTTGACGTTTTCAAAGGGTTACATGATTTTTAAAAGATTTCGTAAAGACAACATTTTATAAAATGTTAAATTTTTTTTGAGTGGTGAAAAATTAAAATAGTGAATTAATAATGGGATTATTGAAGTTATTCTGTTCATTTAAACAAGATCTGTTTTCCAGTTTCAATCCTTTCCTTATTTCCAAAGTCTCAAGAAAATCTAATTTCCGGCCTTTATTGCATTTATGAATCAATTTGGAATTTGATGGTGAAAAACTAGATTTCGTTATTAATATATGATTGGCGAAAGAAGAAGGTGTTGATGGATTAAATATCCAACACGTAAAAGAAACACTTGCAGTTGAAACAGAAGTCATCACCAATCATTATAATACACCATTGATACCCGATACCATTCCATCACTAGTTCATTTCAGATTCAAACATAATTAAAAACTTAAGAACAAAAATTAAAGAAAACAACATTTGTATTAGTAAAGCTGACAAGGGTAATTGTTTCGTAATACTTAACAAACAAGATTACTTAAACAAAGTAGAGAATTTCTTAAAATCTAGTGACTTTACAAAACTCAAAAAAGATCCTACTTCAAAATTTGTTTCCAACCTTAAATCTACGCTCAAAGACCTTTCAGAAACTGTTAAATATTCTGACCCACAAGCTTTCACACTAATACCCATGAATCCTAGACTATACGGTCTACCTAAAATACATAAAACTCAACCTTTTCCCATTAGACCAGTAGTTTCTTTTGTCAATTCACCTGTATCAATACTTTCAAAATGGCTTAATACAATTCTTAGACAACATTTAGATTTTAATAACAAATTTGCAATAAAAAAAAACTCAATAGATCTTTGCTCCAAAATTAGAAATTTCCAAATTCCATCAGACACTAGACTTGTTTCATTTGACGTAGTTAATTTATTCCCCAGCATCCCACCCAAATCTTGCTTATTAATTTTAAAAAAACCTACTATTTAATTCTAATATGCCAACCATACACCGCCCTGTCCACTGTACTCATCGACTGACTAAATAAATACATTACGGCAAGACTACCATAGAAATCTATGCCGTTCTATGCCCAGGCGGTTGATGCGCTAGAGACTAATACGGCAATGAAAAACTATTAGTGATGTTCTTTGAATTGTAGGAAATGTTTTAGTGATGTTAGTTTATTCGAAATTAGGATTCCTGTATTACCGAGCTGAAGATAAACACGTGGTAGAGAGGTTAAGTAGCGAAATATAGAGAAATAGAAGGTGATATAAAGAAAAAATTAGAGAAGATATTGAGAAAAGCGAGAAGAGGTATTAGAGAAAGGTAGGAAGAAAGAATTGGACAGGGAATAGGAGATATAGTCGGGAAAAAGAATAAATCGGCGAAGCCGGAAGATAACGACATCTAGGAGGCGCCACAGGAAGCGGATGAACAAAGACGATAGAAACCGCTCGCTCAGTCAGGGAAGCCTGGACTCTTACCTGGAGAAAAGGAAAAGAAAGAGAAAAGGAGAGGGTAGAACAGAAAAACAAGAGGAGGAAGAAAGAAAGAGAGTGGAAAAGCTGGAAGAGAGGATGGAAATCGAAGAGAGAAGAAAGAGGAAGAACAACATCGTGATAACAGGATGGGACGGGGAAAGAAAAAGTCATGTAAAAAAAGAGGATGTAGAGAAGTTTTTGAAGGAAAATGTAGAGGATAGTAAAGTAAAAGATTGTTACAGGATTAACAAGGATCAAGTATTGGTGGAGATGGAGGGATGGGGTGAGAAGGAAAGAATAATGAAGCACAAAAGAAAATTGATGGAGAAGAGGGAAACAAGGGGGATATAATACATATACAATATATAGACAACGACCTCACAAAGAAAGAAAGAGATTTACAAAAGAATCTAAGAAGTATGGCGAAGAGAAAAAGGGAAGAAGGGAAAGAAGTAAGAGTGGGATACAGGAAATTAATAGTGGACGGGGAGCAATGGAGATGGAATGAAAAGAGAGAGAGCCTAGAGGTTTTCCAATAAGAAGAAGAAGGGGAGGAGGGAAAAAGGGGGACAACGGCAAAGTAGAAAGAACAATGAAACGGGAAAAAAGAAACAAAGAAGGAAGTAGGAGGGAAACTAAGGAAGGAAGGGGGAAATCAAAGAAGGTAACGAGAAAAACAGGGGTAAGGGCACTATTTTGGAATGTAGCGGGACTAGGGAAAAAAGAAGAAGATTTTTGGGACTATGTGAAGGAGTTCGATATTGTTGGATTAACAGAAACATGGTCAGAAAGCTGGGAAAAAATAGAAAAACTGTTACCAAAGGAGTTCAAGTGCGAATGGCAAGGGGCGAGAAGGGGAAAGAAAAAAGGAAGAGCAGCAGGGGGAATAATAACAGGGGTAAAAAAAGGAATAAAAGAGAATACTAAAAAGAAGGGAGAAGAGGAAGGTCACATGGTGAGAAACGTTAAAATAGACAGTAAATGGTGGAAAATAGTGACAGTGTACAGCAAAGAGATGAAAGAAACAATAAGCAAGATAGAAGAAACATTAAAAGACAACAGGGAAGAATGTCTGCTTCTGGGAGGGGATTTTAACGGGAGAATTGGGGAAAGAGGAGCCAGGGATTGGGAAGAAGAGAGAGGAGAGGGAAAAAGAAAATCCAAAGACAAGAAAGAAAACGCGGAAGGGAAGAAGTTGATGGAATGGACAGAAGAAAAAGGATGGGAAGTGCTGAATGGAAATAAACAAGGGGACGAAGAAGGAGAATGGACCTACATAGGCGGTAGAGGAGAGACGCTGATAGACTACGGAATAGTAAACGAAGAAGCATGGGAAGAAGTCGAAGAATTCAGAATAGGGGAAAGAGTAGAATCAGACCATCTGTCTATGAAGATAAGTATAGGAAGGGGGAGAGAGAAGAGAGGAGGAGAAGAAAAAATAGAGGAAAGGCGGAAGGTGATAATTAAAGTATGGGACGAGCAAGGGGTGGAAGAGGATAAGAGAAGACTGGAAAAAGCAAGATTTAAAGAACAAGAAGTAGGAAAAATGGAGAAAGAATTGGTAGAAATATTGGAAAAAGCAGCGACAAAAAGAGAAATAACAGTAAGAGGTGGAGGAACAAAAAGAAAGAATAAATGGTGGGACAAAGAATGTGAGCAACGTAAAACGGACCAATAAAAGAACTAAGAAAGTGGAGAAAGACTAAAGGGAACAGAAGTGGCTTTTTAGAAGCGAAAAGAAGATACAGAGAGACATGCAGGGAGAAGAAGAGGCAGAAGAAGGAGAGAGGAAGGAAGAAATAAAAGCAATAAGAACAGAGAAGGACGTATGGAACTATATTAATAGAGAGAGAAAGAAAAAAGAAAATGGGAGCGAGGCGATAACGATGAATGAGTGGGAGGAGTACTTCATGAGGCTGCTGGAGGGAGAAAAGGAAAAAAAGAAAACGGAAATAGAGACGAAGAGAAACCGAGTAGAACCTGAAGGAGAAGAAGTTACAATGGAAGAGGTGGAGAGGCATGTGAAGAAACTGAGGAAAGGGAAGGCAATGGTGGAGGTAATGAATGGGGGTGTGGAGAGGAGAAGGATTCCCGGTAGGGTGGAGAAAGGGGGTAATTTACCCCATTTACAAAAAAGGGGAGAAAAATAAAGTAGAAAATTACCGAGGGATAACTCTCCTAAACACAGGGTACAAGTTGTATGCATCAATTCTGAATGAAAGGATGAGCAGAGAGATAGAGGAAAAGGGAGCATTACCAGACAGCCAAGCAGGATTTAGAGAGGGGAGGGGAACTATGGATAATGTATACATCCCGGACCATTTGACGAAGAGTGAGTTAAAGAAGAAAGGGGGGAGGGTGTATGCATTATTCGTAGACTTCAAGGCGGCTTTTGACAAGGTGGACAGAGAGAGGATGTTTGAGTGCCTGAGGGAGAAAGGGGTAAATGAATGGCTAGTAAAAAAGGTGGAGGAGATATATGAGAAGACAAAACGTAAAGTGAAGGTAGGGGAGAGGGAAAGTGAATGGTTTGTGACAACAAAGGGAGTGAGGCAAGGTTGCCCGCTCAGCCCCTTGTTGTTCACGATGTATGTGGCAGGTATGGACGGAATGTTAGAGAGAGCACAAGCGGGGGGGGTGTGTGGTAGGTAGAAAAAAAGTGTGGAGCCTAGCGTTTGCGGATGATGTGGTAATGGTGGCAAAGAGTGAAAGAGAAATGAAGGAAATGATAAAGAGTTTAGGAAAATATGTGAAGAAGAAAAGACTAGAAGTGAATGTAGAGAAAACAAAAATGCTGGTGTTCAATAAAAGAAAGAGGAAGAACGAAGAGAGTGATTGGAGGTGGGAGGGAGAAGTGATAGAACAAGTAAAAGAATTCAAATACTTGGGGTATGTGTTCAATGAAAGAGCCACAGATAAGGCACATATTAGAGAACTGGCAAGAAAAGCGAACAAGGTGATAGGATGTGTATGGGGAATAGGAGAGAGAAGGTTGGGAGGCGATTTTAAGAGGAGAATGATGATGTTTGAAAGTCTTATTGAAAGCGTGATGTTGTACGGAGCGGAGGTCTGGGGATGGAAAGAACAAGAGGAGATAGAGAGGGTGCAAGAGAAATATCTGAGGTGGGTGCTAGGGGTGGAGAGAGAAACGCCAGGGTACATAGTGAGAGAAGAATGCAAGAGGAATAGGTTGAGAGTGAAAGCGGGAAAAAGAGCGGTCAAGTTCGAAGACAGGATGGAAGGGAGGAAAGAATGTAGGATACTCAAGGAGTGCTGGAGAGAAAAAAAGAAGAATTCAGAGGAGAATGATAGGGAGATTTACTACAGGAGGAATGGGTATGCAAGCAAAGAAATAGGGAAACTGAGAGAAAGAGGCGTGTGGATGAATGTAGAACTAAGTGAAAGAGATAAGGATACGGATAGACAAGAGAGGAGAGAAAGAATTAGAGAATCCAGATACAACGAGAAGTACGGAAGATGCATGATCGAGGAAGTACCGAAGTATTTGGGGAGGGAGAGCGAGAAAGAAAGAAAGATGATGGCGAGGTTTAGGTGCGGAAATGAAGAGAGGGAAAATAGGTATTGGGCAGAAGATGGAGGAAGAATGTGTATAATGTGCTATGAGGAAAGAGAGACGATCGAGCATATGTGGAACGAGTGCAGTGAGATGAAACAAAGAGAGAGGAAAGAAAGAGAGGAAATACTGAATGTAGATGGAAGGGAAATTAAATGGATGAAAGAGGTATGGAAGAGGAGGGGGAAGGGAGAAGAGGAAAGGGGAGGGGAGAAGAAATAGAGAATTTTGTTTAGTTTTTTTATTATTATAGTTGTTAGGTTTACTTGTATATGTATAGGAATCAGAAAGCCCGTAGGGCAAATAAAGATTTAGTAGTTTATTCGAAATTAATTTGTTACTACAAATTTATTAAAACATTACCTCTAGGTTTCGTGTTAATGCCATGTTTGACTCATTATCATATTTAAAATCCTTACACCATCATGCATGCAATTTCTTTCAATTTAATAATAATTTTTATTCACAAGACTCAGGCTTAGCAATGGGCTCTAATTTGTCACCTCTTTTAGCAAAAATATTCATGAATAACTTAGAAGATCAGTTTTTAACTTCTTCACCTTTTAAAGATCATTTTCTCTTTTGGTACAGATATGTAGATGACATAATTGTTTTATTCAAAGGATCTGATTCTGAACTTGATAACGTATTAAGCAACTTAAATTCTTTAAACCAATCCATTAAATTCACCGTTGAAATTGAAATCAATTCCCCAATCCCTTTTTTAGACTTGTTAATCACTAGAAATAATAATACTTTTAAATTTGACATTTATAGAAAACCTAGTATCACAGATTGCGTAATACCTTTTGACTCTTGTCACCCTGTTTCCCATAAATTTGCAGCTTTTCATTCCTTTTTCCACCGATTATTTTCTATACCGCTATCAGATTCATCTTTTCAAACAGAACTTAATAACATTAAACAAATTGCTTCAAATAATGGATATTCTTTAAAAACTATAAATAAATTATACTATGGATACTATAACAAATTCAAATACACACACCACTTGGTTAAAAATCCTCCAATTTCCTTTTCAAATTCATTAACATACTTTGGCGTCGTCTCAGAGAAATTTTCTAAAATACTTAAGAAAAACGGTTTTAAAATTTCATTTAAAACAGATAACAACAGATAACTGCTCTTCTTGTGAGTCATTCTACATAGGTCAGACAGGTCGCAAAATATCAGACCGTATTAAAGAACATTTCAGGCACATCTATAACAACACAGATCTTGATCCTCCACCATCAACACTTTCTTCTTTCGCCAATCACATATTAATGACGAAACATAGTTTTTCACCGTCAAATTCCAAATTGATTCATAAATGCAATAAAGGCCGGAAATTAGATTTTCTTGAGACTTTGGAAATAAGGAAAGCCTTGAAACTGGAAAACAGATCTTGTTTAAATGAACAGAATAACTTCAATAATCCCATTATTAATTCACTATTTTAACTTTTCACCACTCAAACAAACTTACCAGATTCTCTTTGATCCATTTTTAATTTTTACATTTTATAAAATGTTGTTTTTTACGAAATCTTTTAAAAATCATGTAACCCTTTGAAAACGTCAAATTCAATTCAAAATTACGTCAACGTCATAATTTTTTATATTCTTTAAGGTAAGAACCCCTCTTGTAATTCATCAATCTCTTGTTAAATTAGGGCCGATGATGGCAGAAGTGTTCTGCCGAAACATGTTCCATTTGTAATTTTACGCTGATTAAAGTTTGTGGAGTTCGACTTAGATATATTTAAATTTTTAATATCTAACTTCATTGCAATTGCCGACTTGAGGTCATTTTTCCTTTACGGGTTCCATCGAAGAACCACCGCCTCGACTTGCATTCCCGCACAGCACCGCGACATAAATCACCATTTTCCAGTTACATAGCAAATTCGTCATTGACTTAAGTGGTACGCCGATAAATTTTTACGTTTCTTTCCTTTTACTTTTACGAAAATCGTCGAGAAACAATTAGATCGACACTTCTAACCGTTTTTGCACGAGAGGATTACCGGTCCCACAATTTTCGCATTGACGTCAGCCCAATTTGCACACTTCGCGATGTCACCATAATTTATTACACATTAACGAAAAAAAAATTGACAAAATAAATCTGGGAAAATGAGCGATGTGTTGCATGTTTGGACGAGCGGGCTTCCGACGGAAATCTGTACTCATCTTGTAATGCTTATTTAAGAGATATTTACCGTCCCGGTTTGTGTAGCAATTTGAGAATGCACACAATTATTATTGTAAATAGATGATAATTGTGGTTGAAATTGCATAGAATTACGGCACGTGCCGCTAATGACACGGCTGGCTCCTGTAATGATGTCTGTGGAGACAATTCTCTAATTTGTAATGTGTTAATACGTCTCTAAATCTCTATCTCGACATCTGCACATCTCTGTATCTCAATATCCCTATATCCCTATATCTCTCTATCTCTATCTATAAATCTAACTGTAATATCTCCACATCTGCACATCTCTATATCTTCATATCCCTATATCTCTGTCTCTGTCTCCGTCTCCGTCTCCGTCTCCGTCTCCGTCTCCGTCTCCGTCTCCGTCTCCGTCTCCGACTCCGTCTCTGTCTCTGTCTCTATCGTTGTCTCTATCTCCATATCTCCATCTTCATATTTCTATCTCTCTATCTCTCCATCTCCACATCTCCACATGTGCACATCTCTACATCTCTATATCTCAATATCCCTATATCTCTATATCTTAAATCTCTATCTATCTAAAATTTTAAACTTCTGTCAAGTTTAAAATCGGTTTTATAATCTCAATATCTTTAAATATCGGTCTTAATACCTTAAAAACTAAAAAGCCTCAAAGTTATAAATGTCAGGTTAAAAGTCACAAAGTTGTAGGTCTTATAATATCAAAGTCTCACAGTTTCAAATCACAACATACGACAATTTACAGTATTCCAAGCACTCAAAGGCTAAAAGTTTCGAAATCTTAAAATTTCGCTAATGACACGGCTGTCTCCTGTAATGATGTGTTAATACATCTCCATATCTCTATCTCCACATCTGCACATCTATCTCTCCATCTCCACATCTCTATATCTCTATATCTCTATATGACACGCTTGTAATGATGTCTGAAGACAATTCTGTAATTTGCAATGGGTTAATACATCTCTCTATCTCTATCTCTATCTCTATCACTATCACTATCACTATCACTATCTGTATCTCTATCTCATCCATAAAATGTAAATTTGAATATATGTATGTATATATATTTTGGTATAGATCTCTTTTGGTGGATACAATATGAAAATGGTTGTCAATTTGGATTTATTCTCATTACTGGTATAATGTTTCTTTGTGACTAAAAAGCGTATGGTTCTGGGCATCGTTTGTGAGTGCGGTGGGTGGGTGGGCCGCCCTGTCCACTATACTTATCGACTGACTAAATGGATGAGAAATGACAACCATTTATTGAATATTTTTTTTCTTTAAAAACTAGAACTCACGCTCGTGTTCAATCCAACTTCAAAATTTTTAAGTCAAAAAATGGTTGTCATTCCAAGACCCTTAGTCAATCGGTCAGTTGTAGATGCGGCGGCCCACCCGCCCACCGCATTAACATGTGGTGCCATGAACCATATGGCTTTTAGTCACAAAGAACAATTGTGGAATGGAAGAAACGAAATTTGGATACAATATGAAAATGGTTGTCATTCTGAACCAGTTTGTCAACCATTCAGTCAAAAATGTAATATGTATATATATTTTGGTCTAAATCTCTTTTGGAGGATACAATATGAAAATGGTTGTCATTCAGAACCAGTTTGTCAACCATGCATCAAAAATGTAAATTTGAGTATAATACATTTTGGTGTAAATCTCAATTTGGATTTATTCTCATTACTGGTATAATGTTTCTTTGTGACTAAAAAGCGTATGGTTCTGGGCATCGTTTGTGAGTGCGGTGGGTGGGTGGGCCGCCCTGCCCACTATACTTATCGACTGACTAAATGGATGAGAAATGACAACCAATTATTAAATATTTTTTTCCTTTAAAAACTAGAACTCACTCTCGTGTTCAATCCAACTTCAAAACTCTTAAGTCAAAAAATGGTTGCATTCCAATACCCTTAGACAATCGGTCAGTTGTAGAGATGGATAAAGAGAGAGTGAGAGACAGAGAAAGAGCTGTGATATATGGATGAAAAAGCAGATAGAAAGACAGATGACACTTAGACGAATAAAGATATTTAGTAACGATAAACGGATAGATAGATGAGGATCGACAGATGAGTGGATGGATATATGGATATATAGATGGATAGACAGATAGATGGATGGATAGATAGACATATGGATGGATGTAAATAAACCAAAGTGACCTACTAAACGTCTTTACTTCAACATCCAATGGTATTATTGATGAAAAATTATAATTGTGGGGCTTAATAGCATGCGGACTTTCGTCTGCCCATACGTGCGTATTATTTAAGTTGAAAATGCCTTCTCTCGTGAAACTCGCCTCTTCAGTTGATAAAAGAAGAAATAGAAAATTTGGCTCCTGGCTCAGGCTGTAAAAATTATACATTCTGTACGTGATAGGGATACAATTGTTGCTCTTTGTTGTCGATTTGCCAACCTTCCGGGTACTGGCGGTTTTTTGAAAAACACAATGCACAACATTAATGGAAATTAGGCGCACGAGAGAAATCCGGCATCTCTTGCGATTAATAACATTAAGAAGGTAACTGCACCCGAGTGCTCAGTAGGTCAAATTAAAATAAATATCCATATGCGGCTCGTAAATTTGTAGGGGGGGTAATCTTCGGAAAATTAAATTTAAAATTTTGATGCCTATTTCTGTTACACCCTGTATATAGAACTAGAGAGAAACCCTTTTTTATAACTAAAATGGGTGAAATCCAGTATTAAAGTAATAAATGTTTCCTAGCTTTCGGAATAAATTCCGATTGAAAAGAATACCGTTTAATGAAATATATAACATTTATTTAACATTTTATCTACAGTTACAGAGAGACGCATCACAATGTGCATTTGAAGTCAGAAACGGACAAAATCTGTGCACGAGAGAACACGTGAGAAAAACTCTTTCGAGATCAGTCATTTTTGGCACAATGATCCCATTATTACAGTGCAAGCTCCGACGTTCGTAAATCTCAACACACCCTCAGTAAATAAACATGGCTGACTTTATTTACTAGTTTGTCTTATATATAGTTAGCAAATCTTGACTACCTAATATTACAATATAGAGCGAGATCACAAAATATTTGGCAACAATAGTTATTAAACTCTATTCTTTCGTCTGAACCGTCAAAAAAATACCCTATGAAAAATAACCATCTTGACGATGTAAGCTCACTGTGATTGCGTAATTTATATAGGTTTTGATTTCATCGGGGACTTCCCCGGCGCTCAGTAGCTTATGGAGTAGTCCGTCACGTTGCAGTACTCCATGTCCTCGCCGTGGAAGCAGGTGTCCACCTCGTCGAAGTCCACGACGAGGAAGATCACCCCCAGAAGCGCGACGGCGAAGCCGAAGAGCAGCATCGCGAGGGCGGGGAACTTCTTCGGGGAGAGCACGTGGCCTTCCTCGAGCTGCAGGTAGCTGAGGGCCGGCAGGACGTACGCGAGAGGCACGGCCGCCAGGACGCCCTGGAGGAGGAAAAGATATCGGAGGAACTCGCCCGGTAAATTACTCACGTTCAGTTCGAGCACCACTCCCAGACAGTCGGTGGAAATCGAAATGAAGTACGTGGTGCCGACGATGGCCAACGTGATCAGGTAGTGGGTTCGGTCGGAGATCGGCACGTTCGGGTCTTGGCGCAACAGGAAGTTGACGATCACCTCCCGAGTGACGAAACATTCGATGGGGTAGGTGAGGAGGATCTGCACGCTGAAGAGGAGGCGGCTGAGGTTCATGAGGTCGTCCGTCCAGCAGTAGTTCTCCAGGAGGTCACCTCAAAATAATAATAGTATTTGTTTTGACAATTTTTTTTAAGACTTCCCAGCCTCGAAAACATATTATAAAACGACTCTAAACTCGATAAGTACAAAATTTTGGAATTTTCAAAAAACGCTCGTAAGTTACGAAGTAGTTGGAAAAAATGTAGAAGATCCGGTAAGTTGATACATTTCAAGATGTCTTAACTGTACAATATTGAGAAACTCCAATTATTTCGGTTTGACTAATTTGTGAGGTTATATCTCGGAACCCACAAGCGATATCAAAAAACTGACCGTGGAAATTGGCCTTCCGGCTCCGAGAACATATAAAACGAGCCCAAACTCGATAAGTACAAAATTATTTTCTCTAACCTCAAAATTTTGGAATTTTAAAAAAACGCTCGTAACTTCCGAAGTAGTTGGAAAAAATTTGGAAGATCCGATAAGTTGATACATTTCAAGATGTCTTAACTGTACAATATTGAAAAACTCCAGTTGTTTCAGTTTGACTAATTTTTGAGGTTATATACCGGAACCCACAAGCGATATCAAAAAACTGACCACGGAAATTGGCTCTCCGGCTCCGAAAACATATAAAACGAGCCCAAACTCGATGGGTGCAAAATTATTTTTTCTAAACTCAAAATTTTGGAATTTTCAAAAAACGCTCATAAGTTACAAAATAGTTGGAGAAAATGTGGAAGATCCAGTAAGTTGATACATTTTAAGGTGTCTTAACTGTACAATATCGAAAAACTCCAATTGTTTGGGTTTGACTAATTTGTGAGGTTATATCTCGGCACCCACAAGCGATATCAAAAAACTGACCGTGGAAATTGGCTTTCCGGCTCCGAAAACATATAAAACGAGCCCAAACTCCATGGGTGCAAAATTATTTTTTCTAACCTCAAATTTTTGGAATTTTCAAAAATCGCTCATAAGTTACGAAATAGTTGGAGAAAATGTGGAATATCCAGTAAGTTGATACATTTTAAGGTGTCTTAACTGTGCAATATCGAAAAACTCCAATTGTTTCGGTTTGACTAATTTTTGAGGTTATATCTCGGCACCCACAACCGATATCAAAAAACTGACCGTGGAAATTGGCTTTCCGGCTCCGAAAACATATAAAACGAGCCCAAACTCGATGGGTGCAAAATTATTTTTTCTAACCTCAAATTTTTGGAATTTTCAAAAATCGCTCATAAGTTACGAAATAGTTGGAGAAAATGTTTAAGATCCAGTAAGTTGATACATTTTAAGGTGTCTTAACTGTACAATATCGAAAAACTCCAATTGTTTCGGTTTGACTAATTTGTGAGGTTATATCTCGGCACCCACAAGCGATATCAAAAAACTGACCGTGGAAATTGGCTTTCCGGCTCCGAAAACATATAAAACGAGCCCAAACTCCATGGGTGCAAAATTATTTTTTCTAACCTCAAATTTTTGGAATTTTCAAAAATCGCTCATAAGTTACGAAATAGTTGGAGAAAATGTGGAAGATCCAGTAAGTTGATACATTTTAAGGTGTCTTAACTGTACAATATCGAAAAACTCCAATTGTTTCGGTTTGACTAATTTGTGAGGTTATATCTCGGCACCCTCAAGCGATATCAAAAAACTGACCGTGGAAATTGGCTTTCCGGCTCCGAAAACATATAAAACGAGCCCAAACTCCATGGGTGCAAAATTATCTTTTCTGACCTCAAATTTTTGGAATTTTCAAAAATCGCTCATAAGTTACGAAATAGTTGGAGAAAATGTGGAAGATCCAGTAAGTTGATACATTTCAAGGTGTCTTAACTGTGCAATATCGAAAAACTCCAATTGTTTCGGTTTGACTAATTTGAGGTTCTATCTCGGAACCCACAAGCGCTATAAAAAAAACTGACGGTGGAAATTGGTTTTCCGGCTCCGAAAACGCATAAAACGAGCCCAAACTCGATGGGTGCAAAATTATTTATTCTAACCTCAAAATTTTGGAATTTTCAAAAAACGCTCATAAGTTACGAAATGGTTGGAGAAAATGTGGAAGATCCAGTAAGTTGATACATTTTAAGGTGTCTTAACTGTACAATATCGAAAAACTCCAATTGTTTCGGTTTGACTAATTTGTGAAGTTATATCTCGGCACCCACAAGCGATATCAAAAAACTGACCGTGGAAATTGGCTTTCCGGCTCCGAAAACATATAAAACGAGCCCAAACTCGATGGGTGCAAAAAAAATTTTTTTAACCTCAAAATTTTGGAATTTTCAAAAAACGCTCATAAGTTACGAAGTAGTTGGAGAAAATGTGGAAGATCCAGTAAGTTGATACATTTCAAGGTGTCTTAACTTTACAATATTGAGAAACTCCAATTGTTTCGGTTTGACTAATTTGTGAGGTTATATCCCGGAACCCACAAGCGATATCAAAAAACTGACCGCGGAAATTGGCTTTCGGGCTCCGAAAACATATAAAACGAGCCCAAAATCGACGGGTGCAAAATTATTTTTTTTAACCTCAAAATTTTGGAATTTAAAAAAAACGCTCATAACTTAGGAGGTAGTTGGAAAAAATGTGGAAGATCCGGTAAGTTGATACATTTCAAGATGTCTTAACTGTACAATATTGAAAAACTCCAATTGTTTCAGTTTGACTAATTTTTGAGGTTATATCCCGGAACCCACAAACGATATCAAAAAACTGACCACGTAAATTGGCTTTCCGGCTCCGAAAACATAAAACGAGACCAAACTCGATGGAAGCAAAATTATTTTTTCTAAACTCAAAATTTTGGAATTTTCAAAAAACGCTCATAAGTTACAAAATAGTTGGAGAAAATGTGGAAGATCCAGTAAGTTGATACATTTTAAGGTGTCTTAACTGTACAATATCGAAAAACTCCAATTGTTTCGGTTTGACTAATTTGTGAGGTTATATCTCGGCACCCACAAGCGATATCAAAAAACTGACCGTGGAAATTGGCTTTCCGGCTCCGAAAACATATAAAACGAGCCCAAAATCGACGGGTGCAAAATTATTTTTTTTAACCTCAAAATTTTGGAATTTAAAAAAACGCTCATAACTTAGGAGGTGGTTGGAAAAAATGTGGAAGATCCGGTAAGTTGATACATTTCAAGATGTCTTAACTGTACAATATTGAAAAACTCCAATTGTTTCAGTTTGACTAATTTTTGAGGTTATATCCCGGAACCCACAAACGATATCAAAAAACTGACCACGGAAATTGGCTTTCCGGCTCCGAAAACATATAAAACGAGACCAAACTCGATGGAAGCAAAATTATTTTTTCTAAACTCAAAATTTTGGAATTTTAAAAAAACGCTCATAAGTTACAAAATAGTTGGAGAAAATGTGGAAGATCCAGTAAGTTGATACATTTTAAGGTGTCTTAACTGTACAATATCGAAAAACTCCAATTGTTTCGGTTTGACTAATTTGTGAGGTTATATCTCGGCACCCACAAGCGATATCAAAAAACTGACCGTGGAAATTGGCTTTCCGGCTCCGAAAACATATAAAACGAGCCCAAAATCGACGGGTGCAAAATTATTTTTTTTAACCTCAAAATTTTGGAATTTAAAAAAACGCTCATAACTTAGGAGGTGGTTGGAAAAAATGTGGAAGATCCGGTAAGTTGATACATTTCAAGATGTCTTAACTGTACAATATTGAAAAACTCCAATTGTTTCAGTTTGACTAATTTTTGAGGTTATATCCCGGAACCCACAAACGATATCAAAAAACTGACCACGGAAATTGGCTTTCCGGCTCCGAAAACATATAAAACGAGACCAAACTCGATGGAAGCAAAATTATTTTTTCTAAACTCAAAATTTTGGAATTTTCAAAAAACGCTCATAAGTTACAAAATAGTTGGAGAAAATGTGGAAGATCCAGTAAGTTGATACATTTTAAGGTGTCTTAACTGTACAATATCGAAAAACTCCAATTGTTTCGGTTTGACTAATTTGTGAGGTTATATCTCGGCACCCACAAGCGATATCAAAAAACTGACCGTGGAAATTGGCTTTCCGGCTCCGAAAACATATAAAACGAGCCCAAACTCGATGGGTGCAAAAAAAATTTTTCTAACCTCAAAATTTTGGAATTTTCAAAAAACGCTCATAAGTTACGAAGTAGTTGGAGAAAATGTGGAAGATCCAGTAAGTTGATACATTTCAAGGTGACTTAACTTTACAATATTGAGAAACTCCAATTGTTTCGGTTTGACTAATTTGTGAGGTTATATCCCGGAACCCACAAGCGATATCAAAAAGCTGACCACGGAAATTGGCTTTCCGGCTCCGAAAACGTATAAAAGGAGCCCAAACTCAATGGGTGCAAAGTTATTTTTTCTAACCTCAAAATTTTGGAATTTTCAAAAAACGCTCATAAGTTACGAAATG
This sequence comes from Diaperis boleti, assembly GCA_963583935.1. Lineage (NCBI taxonomy): Eukaryota > Metazoa > Arthropoda > Insecta > Coleoptera > Tenebrionidae > Diaperis > Diaperis boleti. Next base: position 1,966,040 of record OY757245.1, on the reverse strand, counting down.
GAACCCACAAACGATATCAAAAAACTGACCACGGAAATTGGCTTTCCGACTCCGAAAACATATAAAACGAGCCCAAACTCGATGGGTAAAAAATTATTCTTTCTAACCTCAAAATTTTGGAATTTCCAAAAAACGCTCATAAGTTATGAAATGGTTGGAGAAAATGTGGAAGATCCAGTAAGTTGATACATTTCAAGATGTCTTAACTGTACAATATTGAGAAACTCCAATTGTTTCGGTTTGACTAATTTGTGAGGTTATATCTCGGAACCCACAAGCGATATCAAAAAACTGACCACGGAAATTGGCTTTTCGGCTCCGAAAACATATAAAACGAAGCCAAACTCGATGGGTGCAAAATTATTTTTTCTAACCTTAAAATTTTGGAATCAACAATATACCCGGATTCCAGGTGGTACCACAACAACATTTAGTTTAAAAGTCAAAACTGACATAAAAATTTGAATACGACATTCTTGAACATTATTAATATAGCATTTTTGGAGACGGTACCACATATTTTTATAGTAAGTTACTCAAAACTGCGATTAATAGTTTCAACAGTAAATTTTAGTCTAATTTAATGGGTCACACTTCGGGTTGGACCCAATAATATACTAGGGTTCCAGGTGGTACCAAAATAATTTTTACTCTAAAGTATAAGAGTTACACATGATTTCAGGCTGAAATTGACTGAAGAAATTAAAAATGACAAATTGAAAAATGAAAAATTCAGTACAATATTTCTGAAAACTATTAATATGATATCTTGGGCGGTATATGACCTATTTTCATGGCACGTCACTCAAAACTGTAATTATTAATTTAAGCAGTAAATTTTATCCTGGTTTAATGTGTCACACTTCGGGTTTCGAACCAACAATGTACTCGGGTTCCAAGTGGTACCACAACAATATTTATTTTAAACTGCAAGTGTGACGCATAATTTTAGGCTGAAATTGACTGAAGAACTTAAAAATGACATGAAAAATTCAGTATGGCATTTCTGAAAACTATTAATATGATATTTTGGGAAGTGTATGACCAATTTTCATGAAAAGTCACTCAAAACTGTAATGATTAATTTAAGTAAAAAATGTTCTCCTGGTTCATTTTGTCGCACTTCGGGTTAGAACCAACAATGTACTGGGGTTCCAAGTGGTACCATAACAAAATTTATTTTAAAATGTAATTGTCGCACATGATTTCAGGCTAAAATTGACTGAAGAAGTCGAGAATGACTTGGAAATTTGAACACGACATTCTTGAACATTACTAAAATAGCATTTTTGAAGGCGGTACCACATATTTTTATTGTAAGTTACTCATAACTGTGATGAATGGTTTCGACTGTAAATTTTAGCCTAATTTAATGTGTCACACTTTGCATTGGATTCAACAATATACTACGGTTCCAGGTGGTACCAAAATCATGTTTACTCTAAAATATAAGTGTTACACATGATTTCAGGCTTAAATTGACTGCAGAAGTTAAAGATGACATGAAAAATTCAGTACGATATTTCTGAAAATTATTAATGTGATATCTTGGCTGGTGTACCACCTATTTTCAAGGCACGTCACTCAAAAAGGTAATCATTAATTTAAGCAGTAAATTTTATCCTAGTTTAATGTGTCACACTTCGGGTTTCGAACCAACAATGTACTCGGGTTGCAAGTGGTACCACAACAATATTTATTTTAAACTGCAAGTGTGACGCATAATTTTAGGCTGAAATTGACTGAAGAACTTAAAAATGACATGAAAAATTCAGTATGGCATTTCTGAAAACTATTAATATGATATTTTGGGAAGTGTATGACCCATTTTCATGAAAATTCACTCAAAACTGTGATGATTAATTTAAGTAAAAAATGTTCTCCTGGTTCATTTTGTCGCACTTCGGGTTAGAACCAACAATGTACTGGGGTTCCAAGTGATACCATAACAAAATTTATTTTAAAATGTAATTGTCGCACATGATTTCAGGCTAAAATTGACTGAAGAAGTCGAGAATGACATGGAAATTTGAATACGACATTCTTGAACATTACTAAAATAGCATTTTTGAAGGCGGTACCACATATTTTTATTGTAAGTTACTCATAACTGTGATGAATGGTTTCGACTGTAAATTTTAGCCTAATTTAATGTGTCACACTTTGCATTGGATTCAACAATATACTACGGTTCCAGGTGGTACCAAAATCATGTTTACTCTAAAATATAAGTGTTACACATGATTTCAGGCTTAAATTGACTGCAGAAGTTAAAGATGACATGAAAAATTCAGTACGATATTTCTGAAAATTATTAATGTGATATTTTGGCTGGTGCACCACTTATTTTCAAGGCACGCCACTCAAAAAGGTAATCATTAATTTAAGCAGTAAATTTTATCCTAGTTTAATGTGTCACACTTCGGGTTTCGAACCAACAATGTACTCGGGTTCCAAGTGGTACCACAACAATATTTATTTTAAACTGCAAGTGTGACGCATGATTTTAGGCTGAAATTGACTGAAAAAATTAAAAATGACATGAAAAATTCAGTATGGCATTTCTGAAAACTATTAATATGATATTTTGGAAAGTGTATGACCCATTTTCATGAAAAGTCACTCAAAACTGTGATTATTAATTTAGGTAAAAAATGTTCTCCTGGTGCATTTTGTCGCACTTCGGGTTAGAGCCAACAATGTACTGGGGTTCCAAGTGGTACCATAACAAATTTTATTTTAAAATATAATTGTCGCACATGATTTTAGGCTAAAATTGACTGAAGAAGTCAAAAATGACATGGAAATTTGAATACGACATTCTTGAACATTACTAAAATAGCATTTTTGAAGACGGTACCACATATTTTTATAGTAAGTTACTCATAACTGTGATGAATGGTTTTGACTGTAAATTTTAGCCTAATTTAATGTGTCACACTTTGCATTGCATCCAACAATATACTACGGTTCCAGGTGGTACCAAAATAATTTTTACTCTAAAATATAAGTGTTACACATGATTTCAGGCTGAAATTGACTGAAGAAGTTAAAGATGACATGAAAAATTCAGTACGATATTTCTGAAAATTATTAATATGATATCTTGGCCGGTATACCACCCATCTTCATGGCACGTCACTCAAAAAGGTAATTATTAATTTAAGCAGTAAATTTTATCCTAGTTTAATGTGTCACATTTCGGATTTTGAACCCACAATGCACTCGGGTTCCAAGTGGTACCACAACAATATTTATTTTAAACTGCAAGTGTGACGCATAATTTTAGGCTAAAGTTGACTGAAGAACTTAAAAATGACATGAAAAATTCAGTATGGCATTTCTGAAAACTATTAATATGATATTTTGGGAAGTGTATGACCCATTTTCATGAAAAGTAACTCAAAACTGTGATGATTAATTTAAGTAAAAAATGTTCTCCTGGTTCATTTTGTCGCACTTCGGGTTAGAACCAACAATGTACTGGGGTTCCAAGTGGTACCATAACAAACTTGATTTTAAAATGTAATTGTCGCACATGATTTCAGGCTAAAATTGACTGAAGAAGTCGAAAATGACATGGAAATTTGAATACGACATTCTTGAACATTACTAAAAGAGCATTTTTGAAGGCGGTACCACATATTTTTATTGTAAGTTACTCATAACTGTGATGAATGGTTTCGACTGTAAATTTTAGCCTAATTTAATGTGTCACACTTTGCATTGGATTCAACAATATATTACGGTTCCAGGTGGTACCAAAATCATGTTTACTCTAAAATATAAGTGTTACACATGATTTCAGGCTTAAATTGACTGCAGAAGTTAAAGATGACATGAAAAATTCAGTACGATATTTCTGAAAATTATTAATGTGATATCTTGGCTGGTGTACCACCTATTTTCAAGGCACGTCACTCAAAAAGGTAATCATTAATTTAAGCAGTAAATTTTATCCTAGTTTAATGTGTCACACTTCGGGTTTCGAACCAACAATGTACTCGGGTTCCAAGTGGTACCACAACAATATTTATTTTAAACTGCAAGTGTGACGCATAATTTTAGGCTGAAATTGACTGAAGAACTTAAAAATGACATGAAAAATTCAGTATGGCATTTCTGAAAACTATTAATATGATATTTTGGGAAGTGTATGACCCATTTTCATGAAAAGTCACTCAAAACTGTGATGATTAATTTAAGTAAAAAATGTTCTCCTGGTTCATTTTGTCGCACTTCGGGTTAGAACCAACAATGTACTGGGGTTCCAAGTGGTACCATAACAAAATTTATTTTAAAATGTAATTGTCGCACATGATTTCAGGCTAAAATTGACTGAAGAAGTCGAAAATGACATGGAAATTTGAATACGACATTCTTGAACATTACTAAAAGAGCATTTTTGAAGGCGGTACCACATATTTTTATTGTAAGTTACTCATAACTGTGATGAATGGTTTCGACTGTAAATTTTAGCCTAATTTAATGTGTCACACTTTGCATTGGATTCAACAATATACTACGGTTCCAGGTGGTACCAAAATCATGTTTACTTTAAACTGTAAGTGCGACGGCATGATTTTAGGCTGAAATTGACTGAAGAATTTAAACATGCTATGAAAATTTAAATACGACAAACTTGAACATTGGTAAAATTTTATTTTTCCCAGATGTGCCACGTAATTTAATGGTATAACTCGCTCAAAATGGTTAATAGTTTCGGCGGTATATTTTAATGTCTCACACTTTGGGTTGGAACCAGCACATGATTTCAGGCTGAAAAATGACAAAAACATCGGCGGAGTTTTATATTGCAAGCCCTGCATAATATATTATCTACTTTTCGTTTGCATATCAATCAAATCCCGCACCCACGATTTGAGCTTTCAAAAACACATTAATCCCCAAGTTAAAACACATCGAAAAATCACCCATGGGAAATCAAATCCAAATCCAATTTCCAACGAATTTTTCACAATGATAAATTGGACGGAGATCGAGTTTTCGTGTTGGCCAGCGAAAACTTTTTTCATCGTCTCGTCTGTTCCCGCCCAAATATTATAAACTCATTTAAATATTCATAACAAATTAATCAATAAATTATTATATAACGACTTTTTTCTCGACGCGGAAGAAAAGAAAAGTTTGTTTACAATCGGTACAAAATTTATTAATGTATTTATAACATGCAACTGAAAAAATGTTGTTCTAGATGTTTATCTTTGTATGGTGTGTTCTCATGATTTCCTCTCTTTATTTCTTTACTGTGCTCTTCCTTCTCACATTATTGATTTTAGTGTTAGCAGTGCTAATGTGCGAAAGAACATTTGAAATTTATTGTCAGTACCTACGATAACATACCGAACGCGTAATTTAGAAATTTTCATGTTAAAATAATTGCAAATAGCTTTCCGTGACTAACAAGGGAAACACTGTTGTTATTTTTGTCATGTGCGTGCAAAATCAATGAGAATGCAATTATTGGGGCTGTAGTGGGTAACATAAAATTCTTCATTGCCTTGCCCCACACAGCTGCGATAATTCCGGCGAGATGATCAGACACCTCCAACTCACCTTGCGAGTAGGCGGCGAACGTCGCGTACCCCGCCACCCCGAACAGCACCGCCACCACCAGACTCGTCAGAATGGAGAAATGAGTGACGATCTCCCAGCGTTTTTCGTTCGCATTTTCGATGGATCCGTAAATCAGGAAGGTGTTGTGGTGGCACATGAAGGCTGTGGAAAAGATCGTGTATGTAACAGACGTAAAAAATGTGTGTATGCTATCTATAACAAAGTCGGGTTAGTTGCACCATAAGTCTAGATCGGCTGAACCGATTTTTATGATCTTTGATTTGATGGATTTGTTTATCCCTCGAATAGCAAAATAACTCTTAAAACATCGGAAAAATTACAGCGGGCCCCCCTTAGTACAGGGGGGCTCAGGGAAACCCCCTTGGTACAGGGCACCGACAAGTATTAAAACATCGGAACATTTCACAAAAAAAAAATTATGAAGAAAATTCATTTTCTCATACACTTTGTATGGAATCCGTATACATCGCTATCTAATACATAAACAAAAATAAACATGACCTTGTATGCTGGTTCCAGAAATACCTTGTTGTTTCTTCATTTCGTAATTACATGATTTTATAATTTCGTGATCCCATAATCCGCAATATCGTTATTTCGGAATTTCGTTATTTCTCTATTTCCCTATATCACAACTTTGCTATTTCTAATATGTGGTATTTCGTGATTTCGTTATTTAGCGGTTTTACCTTTTCCTTAACTTGTTGTTTCTTCATTTCGTAATTTCAGGATTTTATAACTTCGTAATCCCATAATCCGCAATATCGTAATTTTGAAATTTCGTTATTTTGCGGTTTAACTATTTCATGAACTTCTTGTATCTTCGTTTCGTAATTTGATGACTTTATAATTTCGTAATCACATAATCCGCAATATCGTAATTTCGGAATTTCGTTATTTTACGGTTTAACTGTTTCATGAACTTCTTGTATCTGCATTTCATAATTTGATGACTTTATAATTTCGTAATCACATAATCCGCAATATCGTAATTTCGGAATTTCGTTATTTTACGGTTTAACTGTTTCATGAACTTCTTGTATCTGCATTTCATAATTTGATGACTTTATAATTTCGTAATCACATAATCCGCAATATCGTAATTTCGGAATTTCGTTATTTTACGGTATAACTGTTTCATGAACTTCTTGTATCTTCATTTCGTAATTTGATGACTATAATTTCGTAATCACATAATCCGCAATATCGTAATTTCGGAATTTCGTTATTTCTCTGTTTCCCTATATCACAACTTCGCTATTTCTAATATGTGGTATTTCGTGATTTCGTTATTTAGCGGTTTTACCTTTTCCTTAAGTTGTTGTTTCTTCATTTCGTAATTTCAGGATTTTATAACTTTGTAATCCCATAATCCGCAATATCGTAATTTTGAAATTTCGTTATTTTGCGGTTTAACTATTTCATGAACTTCTTGTATCTTCGTTTCGTAATTTCATGACTTTATAATTTCGTAATCACATAATCCGCAATGTCGTAATTTCGGAATTTCGTTATTTCTCTATTTCCCTACATCACAACTTCGCTATTTCTAATATGTGGTATTTCGTGATTTCGTTATTTAGCGGTTTTACCTTTTCCTTAAGTTGTTGTTTCTTCATTTCGTAATTTCAGGATTTTATAACTTCGTAATCCCATAATCCGCAATATCGTAATTTTGAAATTTCGTTATTTTGCGGTTTAACTATTTCATGAACTTCTTGTATCTTCGTTTCGTAATTTCATGACTTTATAATTTCGTAATCACATAATCCGCAATATCGTAATTTCGGAATTTCGTTATTTCTCTATTTCCCTATATCACAACTTCGGTATTTCTAATATGTGGTATTTCGTGATTTCGTTATTTAGCGGTTTTACCTTTTCCTTAACTTGTTGTTTCTTCATTTCGTAATTTCATGACTTTATAATTTCGTAATCCCATAATCCGCAATATCGTAATTTCGGAATTTCGTTATTTCTCTATTTCCCTATATCAGAACTTCGCTATTTCTAATATGTGGTATTTCGTGATTTCGTTATTTAGCGGTTTTACCTTTTCCTTAACTTGTTGTTTCTCCATTTCGTAATTTCATAATTTTATAATTTCGTAATCCCATAATCCGCAATATCGTAATTTTGAAATTTCGTTATTTTGCGGTTTAACTATTTCATGAACTTCTTGTATCTTCATTTCGTAATTTGATGACTTTATAATTTCGTAATCACATAATCCGCAATATCGTAATTTCGTTATTTCTCTATTTCCCTATATCACAACTTTGCTATTTCTAATATGTGGTATTTCGTGATTTCGTTATTTAGCGGTTTTACCTTTTCCTTAACTTGTTGTTTCTCCATTTCGTAATTTCATGATTTTATAATTTCGTAATCCCATAATCCGCAATATCGTAATTTTGAAATTTCGTTATTTTGCGGTTTAACTATTTCATGAACTTCTTGTATCTTCATTTCGTAATTTGATGACTTTATAATTTCGTAATCCCATAATCCGCAATATCGTAATTTCGGAATTTCGTTATTTCTCTGTTTCCCTATATCACAACTTCGCTATTTCTAATATGTGGTATTTCGTGATTTCGTTATTTAGCGGTTTTACCTTTTCCTTAACTTGTTGTTTCTTCATTTCGTAATTTCATGATTTTATAATTTCGTAATCCCATAATCCGCAATATCGTAATTTTGAAATTTCGTTATTTTGCGGTTTAACTATTTCATGAACTTCTTGTATCTTCATTTCGTAATTTCATGACTTTATAATTTCGTAATAACGTAATCCGCAATTTCGTAATTTCGGAATTTCGTTATTTCTCTATTTTCCTATATCGTAATTTCGCTATTTCTATTATGTGGTATTTCGTGATTTCGTTATTTAGCGGCTTTACCTTTTCGTTAAATTGTTGCTTCTTCATTTCGTAATTTCATGACTTTATAATTTCGTAATCCCATAATCCGCAAATCGTAATTTTGTAATTTCGTTATTTTGCGGTTTAACTATTTCATGAACTTCTTGTATCTTCATTTCGTAATTTGATGACTATAATTTCGTAATCACATAATCCGCAATATCGTAATTTCGGAATTTCGTTATTTCTCTGTTTCCCTATATCACAACTTCGCTATTTCTAATATGTGGTATTTCGTGATTTCGTTATTTAGCGGTTTTACCTTTTCCTTAACTTGTTGTTTCTTCATTTCGTAATTTCATGACTTTATAATTTCGTAATCCCATAATCCGCAAATCGTAATTTTGTAATTTCGTTATTTTGCGGTTTAACTATTTCATGAACTTCTTGTATCTTCATTTCGTAATTTGATGACTTTATAATTTCGTAATCACATAATCCGCAATATCGTAATTTCGGAATTTCGTTATTTCTCTATTTCCCTACATCAGAACTTTGCTATTTCTAATATGTGGTATTTCGTGATTTCGTTATTTAGCGGTTTTACCTTTTCCTTAAGTTGCTGTTTCTTCATTTCGTAATTTCATGACTTTATAATTTCGTAATCCCATAATCCGCAATATCGTAATTTCGGAATTTCGTTATTTCTCTATTTCCCTATATCAGAACTTCGCTATTTCTAATATGTGGTATTTCGTGATTTCGTTATTTAGCGGTTTTACCTTTTCCTTAACTTGTTGTTTCTCCATTTCGTAATTTCATAATTTTATAATTTCGTAATCCCATAATCCGCAATATCGTAATTTTGAAATTTCGTTATTTTGCGGTTTAACTATTTCATGAACTTCTTGTATCTTCATTTCGTAATTTGATGACTTTATAATTTCGTAATCACATAATCCGCAATATCGTAATTTCGTTATTTCTCTATTTCCCTATATCACAACTTTGCTATTTCTAATATGTGGTATTTCGTGATTTCGTTATTTAGCGGTTTTACCTTTTCCTTAACTTGTTGTTTCTCCATTTCGTAATTTCATGATTTTATAATTTCGTAATCCCATAATCCGCAATATCGTAATTTTGAAATTTCGTTATTTTGCGGTTTAACTATTTCATGAACTTCTTGTATCTTCATTTCGTAATTTGATGACTTTATAATTTCGTAATCCCATAATCCGCAATATCGTAATTTCGGAATTTCGTTATTTCTCTGTTTCCCTATATCACAACTTCGCTATTTCTAATATGTGGTATTTCGTGATTTCGTTATTTAGCGGTTTTACCTTTTCCTTAACTTGTTGTTTCTTCATTTCGTAATTTCATGATTTTATAATTTCGTAATCCCATAATCCGCAATATCGTAATTTTGAAATTTCGTTATTTTGCGGTTTAACTATTTCATGAACTTCTTGTATCTTCATTTCGTAATTTCATGACTTTATAATTTCGTAATAACGTAATCCGCAATTTCGTAATTTCGGAATTTCGTTATTTCTCTATTTTCCTATATCGTAATTTCGCTATTTCTATTATGTGGTATTTCGTGATTTCGTTATTTAGCGGCTTTACCTTTTCGTTAAATTGTTGCTTCTTCATTTCGTAATTTCATGACTTTATAATTTCGTAATCCCATAATCCGCAAATCGTAATTTTGTAATTTCGTTATTTTGCGGTTTAACTATTTCATGAACTTCTTGTATCTTCATTTCGTAATTTGATGACTATAATTTCGTAATCACATAATCCGCAATATCGTAATTTCGGAATTTCGTTATTTCTCTGTTTCCCTATATCACAACTTCGCTATTTCTAATATGTGGTATTTCGTGATTTCGTTATTTAGCGGTTTTACCTTTTCCTTAACTTGTTGTTTCTTCATTTCGTAATTTCATGACTTTATAATTTCGTAATCCCATAATCCGCAAATCGTAATTTTGTAATTTCGTTATTTTGCGGTTTAACTATTTCATGAACTTCTTGTATCTTCATTTCGTAATTTGATGACTTTATAATTTCGTAATCACATAATCCGCAATATCGTAATTTCGGAATTTCGTTATTTCTCTATTTCCCTACATCAGAACTTTGCTATTTCTAATATGTGGTATTTCGTGATTTCGTTATTTAGCGGTTTTACCTTTTCCTTAAGTTGCTGTTTCTTCATTTCGTAATTTCATGATTTTATAATTTCGTAATCCCATAATCCGCAATATCGTAATTTTGAAATTTTGTTATTTTGCGGTTTAACTATTTCATGAACTTCTTGTATCTTCATTTCGTAATTTGATGACTATAATTTCGTAATCACATAATCCGCAATATCGTAATTTCATAATTTCGTTATTTCTCTATTTCCCTATATCACAACTTCGCTATTTCTAATATGTGGTATTTCGTGATTTCGTTATTTAGCGGTTTTACCTTTTCCTTAAGTTGTTGTTTCTTCATTTCGTAATTTCAGGATTTTATAACTTCGTAATCCCATAATCCGCAATATCGTAATTTTGAAATTTCGTTATTTTGCGGTTTAACTATTTCATGAACTTCTTGTATCTTCGTTTCGTAATTTCATGACTTTATAATTTCGTAATCACATCATCCGCAATATCGTAATTTCGGAATTTCGTTATTTCTCTATTTCCCTATATCACAACTTCGGTATTTCTAATATGTGGTATTTCGTGATTTCGTTATTTAGCGGTTTTACCTTTTCCTTAACTTGTTGTTTCTTCATTTCGTAATTTCATGACTTTATAATTTCGTAATCCCATAATCCGCAATATCGTAATTTCGGAATTTCGTTATTTCTCTATTTCCCTATATCAGAACTTCGCTATTTCTAATATGTGGTATTTCGTGATTTCGTTATTTAGCGGTTTTACCTTTTCCTTAACTTGTTGTTTCTCCATTTCGTAATTTCATGATTTTATAATTTCGTAATCCCATAATCCGCAATATCGTAATTTTGAAATTTCGTTATTTTGCGGTTTAACTATTTCATGAACTTCTTGTATCTTCATTTCGTAATTTGATGACTTTATAATTTCGTAATCACATAATCCGCAATATCGTAATTTCGTTATTTCTCTATTTCCCTATATCACAACTTTGCTATTTCTAATATGTGGTATTTCGTGATTTCGTTATTTAGCGGTTTTACCTTTTCCTTAACTTGTTGTTTCTCCATTTCGTAATTTCATGATTTTATAATTTCGTAATCCCATAATCCGCAATATCGTAATTTTGAAATTTCGTTATTTTGCGGTTTAACTATTTCATGAACTTCTTGTATCTTCATTTCGTAATTTGATGACTTTATAATTTCGTAATCCCATAATCCGCAATATCGTAATTTCGGAATTTCGTTATTTCTCTGTTTCCCTATATCACAACTTCGCTATTTCTAATATGTGGTATTTCGTGATTTCGTTATTTAGCGGTTTTACCTTTTCCTTAACTTGTTGTTTCTTCATTTCGTAATTTCATGATTTTATAATTTCGTAATCCCATAATCCGCAATATCGTAATTTTGAAATTTCGTTATTTTGCGGTTTAACTATTTCATGAACTTCTTGTATCTTCATTTCGTAATTTCATGACTTTATAATTTCGTAATAACGTAATCCGCAATTTCGTAATTTCGGAATTTCGTTATTTCTCTATTTTCCTATATCGTAATTTCGCTATTTCTATTATGTGGTATTTCGTGATTTCGTTATTTAGCGGCTTTACCTTTTCGTTAAATTGTTGCTTCTTCATTTCGTAATTTCATGACTTTATAATTTCGTAATCCCATAATCCGCAAATCGTAATTTTGTAATTTCGTTATTTTGCGGTTTAACTATTTCATGAACTTCTTGTATCTTCATTTCGTAATTTGATGACTATAATTTCGTAATCACATAATCCGCAATATCGTAATTTCGGAATTTCGTTATTTCTCTGTTTCCCTATATCACAACTTCGCTATTTCTAATATGTGGTATTTCGTGATTTCGTTATTTAGCGGTTTTACCTTTTCCTTAACTTGTTGTTTCTTCATTTCGTAATTTCATGACTTTATAATTTCGTAATCCCATAATCCGCAAATCGTAATTTTGTAATTTCGTTATTTTGCGGTTTAACTATTTCATGAACTTCTTGTATCTTCATTTCGTAATTTGATGACTTTATAATTTCGTAATCACATAATCCGCAATATCGTAATTTCGGAATTTCGTTATTTCTCTATTTCCCTACATCAGAACTTTGCTATTTCTAATATGTGGTATTTCGTGATTTCGTTATTTAGCGGTTTTACCTTTTCCTTAAGTTGCTGTTTCTTCATTTCGTAATTTCATGATTTTATAATTTCGTAATCCCATAATCCGCAATATCGTAATTTTGAAATTTTGTTATTTTGCGGTTTAACTATTTCATGAACTTCTTGTATCTTCATTTCGTAATTTGATGACTATAATTTCGTAATCACATAATCCGCAATATCGTAATTTCATAATTTCGTTATTTCTCTATTTCCCTATATCACAACTTCGCTATTTCTAATATGTGGTATTTCGTGATTTCGTTATTTAGCGGTTTTACCTTTTCCTTAAGTTGTTGTTTCTTCATTTCGTAATTTCAGGATTTTATAACTTCGTAATCCCATAATCCGCAATATCGTAATTTTGAAATTTCGTTATTTTGCGGTTTAACTATTTCATGAACTTCTTGTATCTTCGTTTCGTAATTTCATGACTTTATAATTTCGTAATCACATCATCCGCAATATCGTAATTTCGGAATTTCGTTATTTCTCTATTTCCCTATATCACAACTTCGGTATTTCTAATATGTGGTATTTCGTGATTTCGTTATTTAGCGGTTTTACCTTTTCCTTAACTTGTTGTTTCTTCATTTCGTAATTTCATGACTTTATAATTTCGTAATCCCATAATCCGCAATATCGTAATTTCGGAATTTCGTTATTTCTCTATTTCCCTATATCAGAACTTCGCTATTTCTAATATGTGGTATTTCGTGATTTCGTTATTTAGCGGTTTTACCTTTTCCTTAACTTGTTGTTTCTCCATTTCGTAATTTCATGATTTTATAATTTCGTAATCCCATAATCCGCAATATCGTAATTTTGAAATTTCGTTATTTTGCGGTTTAACTATTTCATGAACTTCTTGTATCTTCATTTCGTAATTTGATGACTTTATAATTTCGTAATCACATAATCCGCAATATCGTAATTTCGTTATTTCTCTATTTCCCTATATCACAACTTTGCTATTTCTAATATGTGGTATTTCGTGATTTCGTTATTTAGCGGTTTTACCTTTTCCTTAACTTGTTGTTTCTCCATTTCGTAATTTCATGATTTTATAATTTCGTAATCCCATAATCCGCAATATCGTAATTTTGAAATTTCGTTATTTTGCGGTTTAACTATTTCATGAACTTCTTGTATCTTCATTTCGTAATTTGATGACTTTATAATTTCGTAATCCCATAATCCGCAATATCGTAATTTCGGAATTTCGTTATTTCTCTGTTTCCCTATATCACAACTTCGCTATTTCTAATATGTGGTATTTCGTGATTTCGTTATTTAGCGGTTTTACCTTTTCCTTAACTTGTTGTTTCTTCATTTCGTAATTTCATGATTTTATAATTTCGTAATCCCATAATCCGCAATATCGTAATTTTGAAATTTCGTTATTTTGCGGTTTAACTATTTCATGAACTTCTTGTATCTTCATTTCGTAATTTCATGACTTTATAATTTCGTAATAACGTAATCCGCAATTTCGTAATTTCGGAATTTCGTTATTTCTCTATTTTCCTATATCGTAATTTCGCTATTTCTATTATGTGGTATTTCGTGATTTCGTTATTTAGCGGCTTTACCTTTTCGTTAAATTGTTGCTTCTTCATTTCGTAATTTCATGACTTTATAATTTCGTAATCCCATAATCCGCAAATCGTAATTTTGTAATTTCGTTATTTTGCGGTTTAACTATTTCATGAACTTCTTGTATCTTCATTTCGTAATTTGATGACTTTATAATTTCGTAATCACATAATCCGCAATATCGTAATTTCGGAATTTCGTTATTTCTCTATTTCCCTACATCAGAACTTTGCTATTTCTAATATGTGGTATTTCGTGATTTCGTTATTTAGCGGTTTTACCTTTTCCTTAAGTTGCTGTTTCTTCATTTCGTAATTTCATGATTTTATAATTTCGTAATCCCATAATCCGCAATATCGTAATTTTGAAATTTTGTTATTTTGCGGTTTAACTATTTCATGAACTTCTTGTATCTTCGTTTCGTAATTTGATGACTATAATTTCGTAATCACATAATCCGCAATATCGTAATTTCATAATTTCGTTATTTCTCTATTTCCCTATATCACAACTTCGCTATTTCTAATATGTGGTATTTCGTGATTTCGTTATTTAGCGGTTTTACCTTTTCCTTAAGTTGCTGTTTCTTCATTTCGTAATTTCATGATTTTATAATTTCGTAATCCCATAATCCGCAATATCGTAATTTTGAAATTTCGTTATTTTGCGGTTTAACTATTTCATGAACTTCTTGTATCTTCGTTTCGTAATTTGATGACTTTATAATTTCGTAATCACATAATCCGCAATATCGTAATTTCGGAATTTCGTTATTTCTCTATTTCCCTATATCACAACTTCGCTATTTCTAATATGTGGTATTTCGTGATTTCGTTATTTAGCGGTTTTACCTTTTCTTTAACTTGTTTCTTCATTTCGTAAATTCATGATTTTATAATTTCGTAATCCCATAATCCTCAATATCGTAATTTTGAAATTTCGTTATTTTGCGGTTTAACTATTTCATGAACTTCTTGTATCTTCATTTCGTAATTTGATGACTTTATAATTTCGTAATAACATAATCCGCAATATCGTAATTTCGTAATTTCGTTATTTCTCTATTTCCCTATATCACAACTTCGCTATTTCTAATATGTGGTATTTCGTGATTTCGTTATTTAGCGGTTTTACCTTTTCCTTAACTTGTTGTTTCTCCATTTCGTAATTTCATGATTTTATAACTTCGTAATCCCATAATCCGCAATATCGTAATTTTGAAATTTCGTTATTTTGCGGTTTAACTATTTCATGAACTTCTTGTATCTTCATTTCGTAATTTGATGACTTTATAATTTCGTAATCCCATAATCCGCAATATCGTAATTTCGGAATTTCGTTATTTCTCTGTTTCCCTATATCACAACTTCGCTATTTCTAATATGTGGTATTTCGTGATTTCGTTATTTAGCGGTTTTACCTTTTCCTTAACTTGTTGTTTCTTCATTTCGTAATTTCATGATTTTATAATTTCGTAATCCCATAATCCGCAATATCGTAATTTTGAAATTTCGTTATTTTGCGGTTTAACTATTTCATGAACTTCTTGTATCTTCATTTCGTAATTTCATGACTTTATAATTTCGTAATAACGTAATCCGCAATTTCGTAATTTCGGAATTTCGTTATTTCTCTATTTTCCTATATCGTAATTTCGCTATTTCTATTATGTGGTATTTCGTGATTTCGTTATTTAGCGGCTTTACCTTTTCGTTAAATTGTTGCTTCTTCATTTCGTAATTTCATGACTTTATAATTTCGTAATCCCATAATCCGCAAATCGTAATTTTGTAATTTCGTTATTTTGCGGTTTAACTATTTCATGAACTTCTTGTATCTTCATTTCGTAATTTGATGACTATAATTTCGTAATCACATAATCCGCAATATCGTAATTTCGGAATTTCGTTATTTCTCTGTTTCCCTATATCACAACTTCGCTATTTCTAATATGTGGTATTTCGTGATTTCGTTATTTAGCGGTTTTACCTTTTCCTTAACTTGTTGTTTCTTCATTTCGTAATTTCATGACTTTATAATTTCGTAATCCCATAATCCGCAAATCGTAATTTTGTAATTTCGTTATTTTGCGGTTTAACTATTTCATGAACTTCTTGTATCTTCATTTCGTAATTTGATGACTTTATAATTTCGTAATCACATAATCCGCAATATCGTAATTTCGGAATTTCGTTATTTCTCTATTTCCCTACATCAGAACTTTGCTATTTCTAATATGTGGTATTTCGTGATTTCGTTATTTAGCGGTTTTACCTTTTCCTTAAGTTGCTGTTTCTTCATTTCGTAATTTCATGATTTTATAATTTCGTAATCCCATAATCCGCAATATCGTAATTTTGAAATTTTGTTATTTTGCGGTTTAACTATTTCATGAACTTCTTGTATCTTCATTTCGTAATTTGATGACTATAATTTCGTAATCACATAATCCGCAATATCGTAATTTCATAATTTCGTTATTTCTCTATTTCCCTATATCACAACTTCGCTATTTCTAATATGTGGTATTTCGTGATTTCGTTATTTAGCGGTTTTACCTTTTCCTTAAGTTGTTGTTTCTTCATTTCGTAATTTCAGGATTTTATAACTTCGTAATCCCATAATCCGCAATATCGTAATTTTGAAATTTCGTTATTTTGCGGTTTAACTATTTCATGAACTTCTTGTATCTTCGTTTCGTAATTTCATGACTTTATAATTTCGTAATCACATCATCCGCAATATCGTAATTTCGGAATTTCGTTATTTCTCTATTTCCCTATATCACAACTTCGGTATTTCTAATATGTGGTATTTCGTGATTTCGTTATTTAGCGGTTTTACCTTTTCCTTAACTTGTTGTTTCTTCATTTCGTAATTTCATGACTTTATAATTTCGTAATCCCATAATCCGCAATATCGTAATTTCGGAATTTCGTTATTTCTCTATTTCCCTATATCAGAACTTCGCTATTTCTAATATGTGGTATTTCGTGATTTCGTTATTTAGCGGTTTTACCTTTTCCTTAACTTGTTGTTTCTCCATTTCGTAATTTCATGATTTTATAATTTCGTAATCCCATAATCCGCAATATCGTAATTTTGAAATTTCGTTATTTTGCGGTTTAACTATTTCATGAACTTCTTGTATCTTCATTTCGTAATTTGATGACTTTATAATTTCGTAATCACATAATCCGCAATATCGTAATTTCGTTATTTCTCTATTTCCCTATATCACAACTTTGCTATTTCTAATATGTGGTATTTCGTGATTTCGTTATTTAGCGGTTTTACCTTTTCCTTAACTTGTTGTTTCTCCATTTCGTAATTTCATGATTTTATAATTTCGTAATCCCATAATCCGCAATATCGTAATTTTGAAATTTCGTTATTTTGCGGTTTAACTATTTCATGAACTTCTTGTATCTTCATTTCGTAATTTGATGACTTTATAATTTCGTAATCCCATAATCCGCAATATCGTAATTTCGGAATTTCGTTATTTCTCTGTTTCCCTATATCACAACTTCGCTATTTCTAATATGTGGTATTTCGTGATTTCGTTATTTAGCGGTTTTACCTTTTCCTTAACTTGTTGTTTCTTCATTTCGTAATTTCATGATTTTATAATTTCGTAATCCCATAATCCGCAATATCGTAATTTTGAAATTTCGTTATTTTGCGGTTTAACTATTTCATGAACTTCTTGTATCTTCATTTCGTAATTTCATGACTTTATAATTTCGTAATAACGTAATCCGCAATTTCGTAATTTCGGAATTTCGTTATTTCTCTATTTTCCTATATCGTAATTTCGCTATTTCTATTATGTGGTATTTCGTGATTTCGTTATTTAGCGGCTTTACCTTTTCGTTAAATTGTTGCTTCTTCATTTCGTAATTTCATGACTTTATAATTTCGTAATCCCATAATCCGCAAATCGTAATTTTGTAATTTCGTTATTTTGCGGTTTAACTATTTCATGAACTTCTTGTATCTTCATTTCGTAATTTGATGACTTTATAATTTCGTAATCACATAATCCGCAATATCGTAATTTCGGAATTTCGTTATTTCTCTATTTCCCTACATCAGAACTTTGCTATTTCTAATATGTGGTATTTCGTGATTTCGTTATTTAGCGGTTTTACCTTTTCCTTAAGTTGCTGTTTCTTCATTTCGTAATTTCATGATTTTATAATTTCGTAATCCCATAATCCGCAATATCGTAATTTTGAAATTTTGTTATTTTGCGGTTTAACTATTTCATGAACTTCTTGTATCTTCGTTTCGTAATTTGATGACTATAATTTCGTAATCACATAATCCGCAATATCGTAATTTCATAATTTCGTTATTTCTCTATTTCCCTATATCACAACTTCGCTATTTCTAATATGTGGTATTTCGTGATTTCGTTATTTAGCGGTTTTACCTTTTCCTTAAGTTGCTGTTTCTTCATTTCGTAATTTCATGATTTTATAATTTCGTAATCCCATAATCCGCAATATCGTAATTTTGAAATTTCGTTATTTTGCGGTTTAACTATTTCATGAACTTCTTGTATCTTCGTTTCGTAATTTGATGACTTTATAATTTCGTAATCACATAATCCGCAATATCGTAATTTCGGAATTTCGTTATTTCTCTATTTCCCTATATCACAACTTCGCTATTTCTAATATGTGGTATTTCGTGATTTCGTTATTTAGCGGTTTTACCTTTTCTTTAACTTGTTTCTTCATTTCGTAAATTCATGATTTTATAATTTCGTAATCCCATAATCCTCAATATCGTAATTTTGAAATTTCGTTATTTTGCGGTTTAACTATTTCATGAACTTCTTGTATCTTCATTTCGTAATTTGATGACTTTATAATTTCGTAATAACATAATCCGCAATATCGTAATTTCGTAATTTCGTTATTTCTCTATTTCCCTATATCACAACTTCGCTATTTCTAATATGTGGTATTTCGTGATTTCGTTATTTAGCGGTTTTACCTTTTCCTTAACTTGTTGTTTCTCCATTTCGTAATTTCATGATTTTATAACTTCGTAATCCCATAATCCGCAATATCGTAATTTTGAAATTTCGTTATTTTGCGGTTTAACTATTTCATGAACTTCTTGTATCTTCATTTCGTAATTTGATGACTTTATAATTTCGTAATCACATAATCCGCAATATCGTAATTTCGTTATTTCTCTATTTCCCTATATCACAACTTTGCTATTTCTAATATGTGGTATTTCGTGATTTCGTTATTTAGCGGTTTTACCTTTTCCTTAACTTGTTGTTTCTTCATTTCGGAATTTCATGATTTTATAATTTCGTAATCCCATAATCCGCAATATCGTAATTTTGAAATTTCGTTATTTTGCGGTTTAACTATTTCATGAACTTCTTGTATCTTCATTTCGTAATTTGATGACTTTATAATTTCGTAATCACATAATCCGCAATATCGTAATTTCGTTATTTCGTTATTTCTCTATTTCCCTATATCACAACTTCGCTATTTCTAATATGTGGTATTTCGTGATTTCGTTATTTAGCGGTTTTACCTTTTCCTTAACTTGTTGTTTCTCCATTTCGTAATTTCATGATTTTATAATTTCGTAATCCCATAATCCGCAATATCGTAATTTTGAAATTTCGTTATTTTACGGTTTAACTGTTTCATGAACTTCTTGTATCTTCATTTCGTAATTTGATCACTTTATAATTTCGTAATCACATAATCCGCAATATCGTAATTTCGGAATTTCGTTATTTCTCTATTTCCCTACATCATAACTTCGCTATTTCTAATATGTGGTATTTCGTGATTTCGCTATTTAGCGGTTTTACCTTTTCCTTAACTTGTTGTTTCTTCATTTCGTAATTTCATGATTTTATAATTTCGTAATCCCATAATCCGCAATATCGTAATTTTGAAATTTCGCTATTTTGCGGTTTAACTATTTCATGAACTTCTTGTATCTTCGTTTCGTAATTTGATGACTTTATAATTTCGTAATCACATAATCCGCAATATCGTAATTTCGGAATTTCGTTATTTCTCTATTTCCCTACATCAGAACTTCGCTATTTCTAATATGTGGTATTTCGTGATTTCGCTATTTAGCGGTTTTACCTTTTCCTTAACTTGTTGTTTCTTCATTTCGTAATTTCATGATTTTATAATTTCGTAATCTCTTAAGAAAATTTTACTTTGTTCGTTATTTTGATTTTCTGTTAGTTTTCTATTTCGTTATTTCCATGTTTCTCTATTTGCCTATATCGCAGGTTCGCTATTTCTATAATGTGGTAATAGATACAATAAGATACGCTTATCATATTAAGCTACTCTCAAATAAAGTATTATAACGCACGGTGCGCCTAAATAAGTTTTCACGTCAAAAATGTAACTCACCGAAAGCCATGATGCCAATGGCCGGGACTATGTCCTTGTTGAAGAAGGCCCACGAGTTGGGGTGCTCCGGTCTGGAATAAGCGACATCTGTTGTGTTACGTACTGTGTTTTATCCGCGACGGTGCTTACACTATTTCGCTCATGGTGCCTATACGCATGAAGATAGAGAACAGGATGAAGCCGATGCAGACGAGGCTGATGAAGGAGATCTTTGCCAACTTGGCGATCTTGCGGTAAAGACAAAGGGGGACGGTGATGAGGAGGGTGGCTATCAGTACGATGACGTGCCGCTGGGCGAAGACCGAGTCCTTGCCGATGTCCGTCAGGCGGATTATTACTTTGGTTACCGTGTCGCCGACGACGACGTTGTACGACACCATGGCTGCAAAAAGGGAATGATTCCAACTCGGCGCCTCCTTCAACTTACCGATGAAAGGGTAGAAGAACTGCAGCACTCCCAGAAGGACGTATCCGGGTTTCCCGAACGCGGACTCCATTATCCCCTGGTAGGAGAACTGGCCGCAGATGTGGGCGCTCCTCACCATCAGGATCAGCGAGTAGTCGGTTATGTAAGCCACCAGCACCAAAAGGAACAGTCCGAAGAAGAACCCGGCGTCGTGGAAGGCATAAGGAATGCCGATGACGCCGCTCCCGATGATGGAATTGATGCAGTTGAAGCTGGCCCACGGAAGGCTCGACTTGTTTCCGGCGTCCTCCTCCTGAAGAGTTCCGACAACTTTTCGACGGTAATTTCAATCGCGTAACACTTACATCGATCAGCTGCTTCATGTCGTCGAAGGCATTCTCGTTGGAGTCGATGCTGCTGGCCTGAAACCCATCAAACCCACTCCCATCTAATCCCTCTTCTTCTCATTATTTCCTCTCACCCGTTCCTCGCCGTCGTAGTTCCTCCTCTCCAGGATGTAGCTCGTTTCGTTCGAGTTCTTCTCCATTTTCCGCATGTCATCGCACCAGCTACGAAGGGTCTCTAACCGACATTCCGGCGCCGGGTGGTGGTGAAACGCGCGCCAAAGGGACGGATATGTGGGAGGTATTTTAGGGACGAAATCGGAGACGGTGACGTCGTTGATTTCGAGGATCGATTCCGGCGTCGGGATTGTGCGCACAGACGTCGGCGAGATTTTCCGTTCAAACCGGAAATGCATGCATGTTTTATGCGTAAAGGGTTGTGGGTCACCCCTTTCGTACGGTAATGAATATTTTACGCGCTATTGTTTGAATACAATTACTTCACATTGAAAGGTAAAGAAAATAAGTCACGGAACTTTCCTCGTCATTTCGGTTAATTATGGTTTTACGAGTTCGTTAAAGCGAACTAAGTGTGTCATCTAAAATTATTGTTGTTTTACGTCTCTTTCATAAAGATTTAAGCATTTGACATGTCCTCTACATGAGGACATTTTACTTTAATTCAAACATTACTAACGTAACAATTTTATTGTAATAATTTGTTTCTAAGTTATTGGACAGGCAACCAACAATACCTCAGTCGATATTTAGAGTGGACGTGCGTTTAACCATCTAGAATGCTTTATTATCGTTATATCTTAGAATGCTTCTCAGTTATTGTGTCTCAATTCCTGTTTCTCAATGACTCGGCTACTACTTTGTCAGTTTCCCAGTGTCCCGCTCCTGAGTGTCTCAATTTTATTCTTATGCTATTGGTTATTTAGTTTGTTAGTACAGAGTTTTACGATTTCTTAGTATCTCAGTCCCTAAGTTTTTGATTCAATTATTTTAGCTTTTTAATTCTGTTGTGATTCTTCTAATTCTTCTGATTTTTCTAATTCTTCTGATCCTTCTAATTCTTCTGATCCTTCTGATTCTTCTAATTCTTCCGATTCTTTTGATTCTTCAGTTATTCTTCTGAATATTCTGTGATTGTTTTGATTCTGCTGTTTCTTCTGTGATGCTTCCAATTCCTCGTAATCTTTCTGGTTTTTCCATGACTCTTTCGATTCTTCTGATTCTTCTGTTATCTTTTTGATTCTTCTCTAATTCTTTTGACTTTTCTGTGATTCTATCGATCCTTCCGATTCTTTTGTGATTCTTCCGATTCTTACAATTCTTCCTATTCTGCAGTTATTCATCTGATTCTTCTGTGATTCTTTCAATTCCTCTGTGATTCTTCTGGGTTTTCCGTGATTCAAGCCGTGGCACACAGGTTTATTAATTATATTAGGTGGAAATTCTGATTCTTCTGTGATTCTTCTGTTATTCTTCTGATTCTTCTGTGATTGTTCCAATTCCTTTGTAATCCTTCTAGTTTTTCCGTGATTCTTCCGATTCTTTTGTGATTCTTCCAATTCTTCCTATTCTTCAGTGATTTATCTGATTAATCTGTGATTCTTCCAATTCTTTTGTGACCCTTCTGATTTTTCTGCGATGCTTCTGAATTTTCTGTGAATTTCCTGAGATTCTTCCGATTCTTCTGAATCTTCCGATTCTTATATGATTCTTCCTATTTTTCTTATCCACGATGATTCTTCGGCGATTCTTCCGACTTTTCCTATCCTTCCGATTCTTCTGTGATTCTTTCGATTCTTCTATGATTTTTCCGATACTTCTGAGTATTCTGTGATTTTTCTGTTTTTTCTGTGATCTTTCCGATTCTTCTGATACTTCTGTAATCTTTCTTGTTCTTCTCTGTTTTTTTAGATTTTTCTGTGATTCTATCGATCCTTCCGATTCTTCTGTGATTCTTCTGATTCTTCCAATTATTCTTATTCTTCTGTGATCCTTATGATTATTCTGTTATACTTTTGCGATTCTTTCGATTCTTCTGTGATTCTTCCGATTTTTCTGCGATTCTCACGATTTTTCTGTGATCCTTGTAATTCTTTTGTGGTCCTTCTGATTGTTCTCTAATACATACTTCTGATTTTTCGGTGATGCTTTTGATTTTTCAGTGATTCTTCTGTTACTCTTCCGATTCTCCCGATTCTTCTGTGATTCCTTTCTGACTCTTGTGTTATTCTTCCGTGATTTCTCTGTGATTCTTCTGTGATCTTTCTGATTCTTTCGTCATTCTCCTGTTATTCTTCTAATTTTTCTGTGATTTTTTCGATTCTTCTAATTCTTCAGATTCTTTTGTAATTCTTCAGTGATTCTTCTGTGGTCCTACCGATCCTTTCAATTCTTCTGTTATTCTTAAACTACTTTCTATTCCTGTGATTCTTCTGATTTTTCTCTGATCCTTTTAACTTTTCTGTGATTCTATCGATACTTCCGATTCTTTTGTGATTCTTCCGATTCTTCCAATTCTTCCTATTCTGCAGTGATTCATCTGATTCTTCCGATTCTTTTGTGGTCCTTCTGTTTTTTTTTCTGATTCTTCTGAATTTTCTGATGCTTCTGTGTCTTCTGTGATTCTTCCATTTCGTCTGTGATCTTTCTGGTTTTTCTGTGATCCTTCCGATTCTTCTGATACTTCTGTGATCTTTCTCGTTCTTCTCTGTTTCTTAAGATTTTTTTGTGATTCTATCGATCCTTCCGATTCTTCTGTGATCTTTCCGATTCTTCCAATTATTCTTATTCTTCTGTGATCCTTATGAATATTCTGTTATTCTTCTGCGATTCGTTCGATCCTTCTGTGATTCTTCCGATTTATCTGATTCTTCTGTGGTCCTTCCGATTTTTCTGCGATTCTCACGATTTTTCTGTGATCCTTGTAATTCTTTTGTGGTCCTTCGGATTGTTCTCTAATACATACTTCTGATTTTTCGGTGATGCTTTTGATTTTTCAGTGATTCTTCTGTTACTCTTCCGATTCTCCCGATTCTTCTGTGATTCCTTTGTGACTCTTGTGTTATTTTTCCGTGATTTCTCTGTGATTCTTTTGTGATCTTTCTGATTCTTTTGTGATTCTGCTGTTATTCTTCTAATTTTTCTGTGATTTTTTCGATTCTTCTAATTCTTCAGATTCTTTTGTAATTCTTTAGTGATTCTTCTGTGGTCCTACCGATCCTTTCAGTTCTTCTGTTATTCTTAAAATTCTTCCTATTCCTGTGATTCATCTGATTTCTTGATTCTTCTGTTATTTTTCTGATTTTTCTCTGATCCTTTTAACTTTTCTGTGATTCTATCGATCCTTCCGATTCTTTTGTGATTCTTCCAATTTTTCCTATTCTGCAGTGATTCATCTGATTCTTCCGATTCTTTTGTGGTACTTCTGTTTTTTTTTTCTGAGGCTTCTGAATTTTCTTCTAATTCTTCTGATTTTTCCGATTATTCTATGATTCTTCGGATTCTTCTATAATTTTGCCGATTCTTCCTATTTTTATTATCCACGATGATTCTTCGGCGATTCTTCCAAAATTTCCTATCTTTCCGATTCTTCTATGATTTTTCCGATTCTTCTGTGATTGTTCTGAATTTTCTTATGCTTCTGTGTCTTCTGCGATTCTTCCATTTCGTCTGTAATCTTTCTGGTTTTTCTGTGATCCTTCCGATGCTTTTGATACTTCTGTAATCTTTCTTGTTCTTCTCTGTTTTTTTAGATTTATCTGTGATTCTATCGTTCCTTCCGATTCTTCTGTGATCTTTCCGATTCTTCCAATTATTCTTATTCTTCTGTGATTCTTACGATTATTCTGTTATACTTTTGCGATTCTTTCGATTCCTCTGTGATTCTTCCGATTTATCTGATTCTTCTGTTGTCCTTTCGATTTTTCTGTGATCCTTGTAATTCTTTTGTGGTCCTTCTGATTGTTCTCTAATACATACTTCCGTTTTTTCGGCGATGTTTTTGATTTTTCGGTGATTCTTCTGTTATTCTTCCGATTCTTCTGTGATTCTTTTGGTATTTTTCTGCGTCTTCTGTGATTTTTTCGATTCTTCTAATTCTTCTGATTCTTTTGTAATTCTTCAGTGATTCTTCTGTGGTCCTATCGATCCTTCCAATTCTTCCTATTCCTACATATTTTTTCCGATTATTCCGATTCTTCAATGATTCTTCCGATTATTCCAATTCTTCAATGATTCTTCAGATTCTTCCGATTCTTCCAATTCTTCTGATTTTTCTGTAATTCTTTCGATTCTTCTGATTTTTCTGTAATTCTTCTGATTCTTCCGATTCTTCTGTGATCCTTCCGATTTTTCTGTAATTCTTCTGATCCTTCCGATCTTTCCGATTCTTCCGATTCTTCTGTGATTTTTTTGTGACTCTTCTATTATTCTTCCGTAATTTTTCTGTGACCCTTCTGTGATTTTTTTGCGATTCTCCTGTTATTCTTCTGGTTCTTATATGATTTTTTTTATTGTTCTAATTCTTTTGTGATTCTTCTGATTCTTTTGTGATTCTTTCGATCCTTCCGATTTTTCTGTGATTCTTCCGATTCTTCCAATTTTTCCTATTCTTCAAGTGATTCATCTGATTCTTCTGTGATTTTTCCGATTCCTATCTGGTCTTTCTGATTTCTCTGTGATTCTCCCGATTCTTTTGTGATCCTTCTAATTCTTCTGTGGTCCTTCTGATTCTTCTGTGATACGTCTGATTTTTCGGTAATGCTTATGATTCTTCTGTAATCCTTCTAATTCTTCTGTGGTCCTTCTGATTCTTCTGTGATACCTCTGATTTTTCGGTGATGTTTCTGATTCTTCTGTGATCCTTCTGTAATCCTTCTGATTATTCTGTGATACCTCTGATTTTTCGGTGATGTTTCTGATTCTTCTGTGATCCTTCTGATTCTTCTGTGATTCCTCTAATTCTTCTGTGGTCCTTCTTATTATCCTGTGATACCTCTGATTTTTCGGTGATGTTTCTGATTCTTCTGTGATCCTTCTGATTCTTCTGTGGTCCTTTTGATTCTTCTGTGATCCTTCTGATTCTTCTGTGGTCTTTCTGATTCTTCTGTGATCCTTCTAATTCTTCCGTGGTCCTTCTGATTCTTCTGTGATACCTCTGATTTTTCGTTGATGTTTCTGTGATGTTTCTAATTTTTCTGATTCTTCTGTGATAGGTCAGATCTTTCGGTGATGTTTCTGATTCTTCTGTGATATTTCTGATTTTTCTGTGATTCCTCTAATTCTTTTGTGGTCCTTCTTATTATCCTGTGATACCTCTGATTTTTCGGTGATGTTTCTGATTTTTATGTGATCCGTCTGATTCTTCTGTGATACGCCAGATTTTTCGGTGATGTTTCTGACTCTTCTGTGATCCTTCTGATTCTTCTGTAATCTTTCTAATTCTTCAGTGATACCTTTAATTTTTCGGTGATGTTTCTGATTTTTCTGTGATATGTCTGATTTTTCGTATGTTTCTGATTCTTCTGTGATCGTTCTGATTCTTCTGTGGTCCTTCTGATTCATCTGTGATACGTCTGATTTTTCGGTGATGTTTCTCATTCTTCTGTGATCCTTCTGATTCTTCTGTGATTCCTCTAATTCTTCTGTGGTCCTTATTATTCCGTGATAGCTCTGATTTTTCGGTGATGTTTCTGATTTTGCTGTGATTTTTCTGTGATACGTCTGTCTAATTTTTCGGTAATGTTTCTGATTCTTCTGTGATCCTTCTGATTCTTTTGTGGTCCTTCTGATTCTTCTGTGGTCCTTCTGATGCTTCTGTGATACCTCTGATTTCTCGGTGATGTTTCTGTGATGTTTCTAATTTTTCTGATTCTTCTGTGAGACGTCAGATCTTTCGGTGATGTTTCTGATTCTTCTGTGATCCTTCTGATTGTTCTGTGATTCCTCTAATTCTTTTGTGGTCCTTCTTATTATTCTGTGATACCTCTGATTTTTCGGTGATGTTTCTGATTTTTATGTGATCCTTCTGATTCTTCTGTGATACGCCAGATTTTTCGGTGATGTTTCTGATTCTTCTGTGATCCTTCTGATTCTTCTGTAATCTTTCTAATTCTTCAGTGATACCTTTAATTTTTCGGTGATGTTTCTGATTTTTCTGTGATATGTCTGATTTTTCGTATGTTTCTGATTCTTCTGTGATCGTTCTGATTCTTCTGTGGTCCTTCTGATTCATCTGTGATACGTCTGATTTTTCGGTGATGTTTCTCATTCTTCTATGATCCTTCTGATTCTTCTGTGATTCCTCTAATTCTTCTGTGGTCCTTCTTATTATTCCGTGATAGCTCTGATTTTTCGGTGATGTTTCTGATTTTGCTGTGATTTTTCTGTGATACGTCTGTCTAATTTTTCGGTAATGTTTCTGATTCTTCTGTGATCCTTCTGATTCTTTTGTGGTCCTTCTGATTCTTCTGTGGTCGTTCTGATGCTTCTGTGATACCTCTGATTTTTCGGTGATGTTTCTGATTTTTCTGTGATTCTTCTGTGATACGTCAGATTTTTCGGTGATTTTTTTGTGATACGTCTGATTTTTCGGTGATGTTTCTGTGATGTTTTTGATTTTTCTGTGATTCTTCTGTGATACGTCAGATTTTTTGGTGATGTTTCTGATTCTTCTGTGATCCTTCTGATTCTTCTGTGATCCTTCTAATTCTTTTGTGGTCCTTCTGATGCTTCTGTGATACCTCTGATTTTTCGGTGATGTTTCTGATTTTTCTGTGATTCTTCTGTGATACGTCAGATTTTTCGGTGATTTTTTTGTGATACTTCTGATTTTTCGGTAATATTTCTGATTCTTCTGTGATCGTTCTAATTCTTCTGTGGTTCTTCTGTGATACGTCTGATTTTTCGATGATGTTTCTGATTTTTCTGTGATTCTTTCGATTCTTCTGTGATACGTCTGATTTTTCGGTGATGTTTCTGGGATGTTTTTGATTTTTCTGTGATTCTTCTGATACGTCAGAGTTTTTGGTGATGTTTCTGATTCTTCTGTGATCCTTCTGATTCTTCTGTGATCCTTCTGATTCTTCTGCTATTCCTCTGATTCTTCTGTGGTCTTTCTTATTATCTTGTGATACCTTTGATTTTTCGGTTATGTTTCTGATTCTTCTGTGATCCTTCTGATTCTTCTGTGATTCCTCTAATTCTTCTGTGGGCCTTCTTATTATCCTGTGATACCTCTAACTTTTCGGTGATGTTTCTGACTTTTATGTGATTCTTCTGATTCTTCTGTGATACGTCTGATTTTTCGATGATGTTTCTGATTTTTCTGTGATTCTTTCGATTCTTCTGTGATACGTCTGATTTTTCGGTGATGTTTCTGGGATGTTTTTGATTTTTCTGTGATTCTTCTGTGATACGTCAGATTTTTTGGTGATGTTTCTGATTCTTCTGTGATCCTTCTGATTCTTCTGTGATCCTTCTAATTCTTTTGTGGTCCTTCTGATTCTTCTGTGATACCTGATTTTTCGGTGATGTTTCTGTGATGTCTCTGATTTTTCTGTGATTGTTCAGTGATACGTCAGATTTTTCGGTGATGTTTCTGATTCTTCTGTGATCCTTCTGATTCTTCTGGTATTCCTCTGATTCTTCTGTGGTCCTTCTTATTATCTTGTGATACCTCTGATTTTTCGGTTATGTTTCTGATTCTTCTGTGATCCTTCTGATTCTTCTGTGATTCCTCTAATTCTTCTGTGGGCCTTCTTATTATCCTGTGATACCTCTGACTTTTCGGTGATGTTTCTGACTTTTATGTGATTCTTCTGATTCTTCTGTGATACGTCTGATTTTTCGGTGATGTTTCTGATTCTTCTGTGATCCTTTTGATTCTTCTGTTATTCCTCTGATTCTTCTGTGGTCCTTCTTATTATCCTGTGATACGTCTGATTTTTCGGTGTTGTTTCTGATTTTTCTGTGGTCCTTATGATTCTCCTGTGACACCAGATTTTTCGGTGATGTTTCTGTGATGTTTCTGATTTTTCTGTGATACGTCAGATTTTTCGGTGATGTTTTTGATTCTTCTGTGATCCTT
The DNA here is from genome assembly GCA_963583935.1 of Diaperis boleti. NCBI lineage: Eukaryota > Metazoa > Arthropoda > Insecta > Coleoptera > Tenebrionidae > Diaperis > Diaperis boleti. The sequence continues at coordinate 1,936,340 of OY757245.1, read as the reverse complement.
CTGATTCTTCTGTGATTCCTCTAATTTTTTGTGGTCCTTCTTATTATCCTGTGATACCTCTGATTTTTCGGTGATGTTTTTGATTCTTCTGTGATCCTTCTGATTCTTCTGTGATTCCTCTAATTTTTTGTGGTCCTTCTTATTATCCTGTGATACCTCTGATTTTTCGGTGATGTTTCTGATTTTTATGTGATCCTTCTGATTCTTCTGTGATATGTCAGATTTTTCGGTGATGTTTCTGATTCTTTTGTAATCCTTCTGATTCATCTGTGATCCTTCTAATTCTTTTGTGGTCCTTCTGATTCTTCTGTGATACCTGATTTTTCGGTGATGTTTCTGTGATGTCTCTGATTCTTCTGTGATACGTCAGATTTTTCGGTGATGTTTCTGATTCTTCTGTGATCCTTCTGATCCTTCTGCTATTCCTCTGATTCTTCTGTGGTCCTTCTTATTATCCTGTGATACCTCTGATTTTTCGGTGATGTTTCTGATTCTTCTGTGATCTTTCTGATTATTCTGTGATACCTCTGATTTTTCGGTGATGTTTCTGATTTTTCTGTTATTCTTCCAATTATTCTTATTCTTCCTATTCTTCTATGATTCTTCTGATTTTTTGTAGTTCTTTTTATTCTTCTGTGATCTTTCTGATTCCTTCGATTCTTCTGTGATTTTTCTAATTCGTCTGATTCTTTTAATTTTTTGATACTTCTGTCATCCTTCTGGTTCTTCTGATATTCCTGTTTCTTCTGATTCTTTTGTTGTCCTTTTGATTTTTCTGTGATGCTTCCGGTTTTTTGTGCTTCTTCCGATTCTTCTGTAATTTCTTTGATTCTTCCAAATCTACAATATAACTGAACCTCACAATTGGAAAGGCTGAAATTATGGAGGCACAACTCAGTTATATTACTTTTAGGAGTGAGTACCATTGTTAAAGATGTGTTTAGACTAAACTTACTATCACAACTTTATGATTCAGTGTTGAACTCAGTTATCAATTGTAATAGTATTAGATACGACGGCCACAAATTTTTATTTGCAGCTGTAAATTTTTAAATAGCACAGGTACTACCGCAGTACCATGAGCCACAGAATAAAAGGAATTTGAAACAGCAGTTATATATTTTATTTATTTTTGGACGGCGTTCTTTCTCTAAACATAAATTACTATTTCACTTCAACAATTAAATTAATAAGAAACACTTGAACCCGTATTAGTGTAGAACCCGAAATTGGGTTCCTTCATCTCGTAGCCTCCTTGATCCACCCCCCCAACTTCGCCACATCCGAAAATACAATATACTCGTTCAAGTTGCACGAAAAATCTTCGTTCTTCAACGCAGTGGACACCACCCCTCTGAGGTACCACCGCCCCCCTTGGTTCACGATGAACCCGGCACCGCTGTCCCCGCTGCACGGACCACTCCCATCCCTATTTCCGGCGCAGAACGTCATCTCCGACGTCAAATTCCTGAAGCCACCGTTTGACCTCAGACAGGTGTCTTGAGACACGATCGGCATGGCCACCTTTCTTGGTACCGCCACCACTTTTCGGGCCTCCTCGGTTTTGCCCCATCCGGCCACCGTCCCTTCGGAACCCGTCACGGTTTTGAGATCGGTGCCGCCTTCCCAGAGGCAGACGGGTCGGATGGTGGGCTTGAAAATGACCTCTTCGTTCATCTTGACGACGGCAACGTCGCAATGACCGGAACCTTGCTTGTAGTTGGGGTGGGGGGTGACTTCCAGGGCCGTGCGGATATCGGCACCGGTGGTGGCCCAGTGGGTGAGGTCGGACCGGCCGAGGACCAGAAGGATGTCTTCTTTGTCGATGAGGGGGGCCCTGTAGAACCACACGCAGTGGGCGGCTAAAATGACAAAGTGGTACCATTCTAAAAAATTAAATATTTGGAACTTAATGGTACCTGTTAGTATATGTCGTTTGGTGATCAAGTTAGCCGTGCACTGAAACTCATACGACACCCCCTGTCTCTGAAACATGGCCACCAACCAGGGGTACTCGTTGTCGGCAGTTTTGGTACCCTTCAGTACCAACTCCTGTATGTTGTTGGAGACCCCGCATCTTTCTGGGGTGGCTGTTGTTGGAGGTGGTACCGATGGAAAAGAATTAAAGTTGTTGACGTTTGTTGCCACGGTAACGGCGGACGGGTTATGCAACCCACTTTGAATGTTATATGTATACTGGTTGATGCGGTAGACTATGCTGGCCCACAGGTTCGTCACGCCGCTGGGACTTACTGAAAAATCGTGTCGGTGACTTTGTTGTGACTTATACGTGAGGGTACTTACGTGGTTCCGGAGGTCCGTAGCAATAAATTTGGCCATTGTACGTGATTTGGGTGATTTTGGGAATTATATTTTGGAAAGGGAAGTTGACCCTGTAGTTCAGATATTGGGTTGAAGCGATGTCGTCAACGGGTGTCAAAAGTTCAAGCTTCACTTTCTGAAACATTACATAAAAAATATATTAATAAAAAAACGTTAGTTGTGGTACTACCAAGATGGTACCAGTACCTTTTTTACGCTTATATGTCCCAAAGAACACAAATATAGCTTTAAGATGAGGAAGTTGTTTTGTTTACCAAATTGTTGGTGTTTACGTCACTGGTCAAGGTTAAAGATCATTGATATTTTAAATATGTTTTTGGCAAAAGGTTTTGCAAATTATATAAGTTTTCTATCAACAGCTTTAAGAAAAACATGTCGATCAAACAAAATAATCCGGAACCGACTGGATCAGTTAAAGCCAACTACATCAAAAAAATCAACAAAATAATTATTGCGATGTAAACATGAACACCAATGGTCTCGTCAGTCAATTCTAGCCTGATTTCATGTGTCACACTTCATGCCTAAGATGATTGAAACAGAAGTACTACTACTAGTATATTAAAAGTACCACCTATAAGAACTTCTTGAAGTATCAAGTGCGACACATCTTTCCAGGCTAAAATCTTCCAGAGAAGACAATTTTGGGATTGAAACGATACAGTCTGGTTGTTTGGCAATTATACACAACGGTGACGTCACAAAAATAAGTACAATTCATTTAAAAATACTTTACCAGTACTTGGGGGAATAACAGTTTGTTAGAATTGCGTAATTAAACTTCTTTATAGTTTTATAAAAAATACACACCTTGAAACAACTTACGTACAAAAAATTATCAATAGAATTTTCAATTTAATCACGGCAAACATTTTATTGAAACCAATGGTCTCACCAGTCAATTCTAGCCTGATTTCATGTGCCATACTGTATGTCTGTGATGATTGGAACAGAAGTAGTACTACTAGTATATTAGAAGTACCACCTCTAAGAACTTCTTGAAGTATCAAGTGCGACACATCTTTTCAGGCTAAAATCTTCCAGAGAAGATAATTTTGAGATTGAAACGATACAGTCTGGTTGTTTGGCAATTATACGCAACGGTGACGTCACAAAAATAAGTACAATTTATTTAAAAATACTTTAGCAGTACTTGGGGGAATAACAGTTTGTTTTGATTGCGTAATTAAACTTCTTTATAGTTTTATAAAAAATACACACCTTGAAACAACTTACGTACAAAAAATTATCAATAGAATTTTCAATTTAATCACGGCAAACATTTTATTGAAACCAATGGTCTCACCAGTCAATTCTAGCCTGATTTCATGTGCCATACTGTATGTCTGTGATGATTGGAACAGAAGTAGTACTACTAGTATATTAGAAGTACCACCTCTAAGAACTTCTTGAAGTATCAAGTGCGACACATCTTTTCAGGCTAAAATCTTCCAGAGAAGACAATTTTGAGATTGAAACGATACAGTCTGCTTGTTTGGCAATTATACGCAACGGTGACGTCACAAAAATAAGTACAATTTATTTAAAAATACTTTAGCAGTACTTGGGGGAATAACAGTTTGTTTGGATTGCGTAATTAAACTTCTTTATAGTTTTATAAAAAATACACTCCTTGAAACAACTTCCCTACAAAAAATTATCAACAGAAATTTCAATTTAAACACGGCAAACATTTTATTGAAACCAATGGTCTCACCAGTCAATTCTAGCCTGATTTCATGTTCCACACTGTATGTCTGTGATGATTGGAACAGAAGTAGTACTACTAGTATATTAGAAGTACCACCTCTAAGAACTTCTTGAAGTATCAAGTGCGACACATCTTTTCAGGCTAAAATCTTCCAGAGAAGACAATTTTGGGATTGAAACGATACAGTCTGGTTGTTTGGCAATTATACACAACGGTGACGTCACAAAAATAAGTACAATTTATTTAAAAGTACTTTAGCAGTACTTGGGGGAATAACAGTTTGTTTGGATTGCGTAATTAAACTACTTTATAGTTTTATAAAAAATACACTCCTTAAAACAACTTACGTACAAAAAATTATCAACGGAATTTTCAATTTAAACACGGCAAACATTTTATTGAAACCAATGGTCTCACCAGTCAATTCTAGCCTGATTTCATGTTCCACACTGTATGTCTGTGATGATTGGAACAGAAGTAGTACTACTAGTATATTAGAAGTACCACCTCTAAGAACTTCTTGAAGTATCAAGTGCGACACATCTTTTCAGGCTAAAATCTTCCAGAGAAGATAATTTTGAGATTGAAACGATACAGTCTGGTTGTTTGGCAATTATACGCAACGGTGACGTCACAAAAATAAGTACAATTTATTTAAAAATACTTTACCAGTACTTGGGGGAATAACAGTTTGTCAACTTTTTTATAGTTTTATAAAAAATACACTTCTTGAAACACCTTACGTAGAAAAAAATATCAACAGAATTTTCAATTTAAACATGGCAAACATTTTATTGATTTCACCAGTCAATTCTAGCCTAATTTCATGTGCCACACTGTGTGTCTATGATGATTGAAACAGAAGTAGTACCACTAGTACCACCCCTAAGAGCCTCTTAAAGTATCAAGTGTGACACATCTTTTCAGGCTAAAATGTTCCATAAGAGACAAATATGATGTCAAAAGGTAAAAATCTGCTTGTGCACGAATTACCAGCGGTTGTGATGTTACAAGTGACTAAACTTAATTTTTAATAAATGTTATGTTAACTTTATATAATATTACTGTATATTGTTTGTCTTAAAAATTGAGTTTGTTTTCAATAATTCAGTGGTACTACAACAAGTAGCACTTTCAAACTTCATTTTAAGTACTAAGTGTGACACATCTTATCAAGCTAAACTATTCTCAAGAACACAAATATGACATTAAAATGACTAAATTGCATTCTTTCGCGTATTGTGTCATTTACGAGATTATCGAGAGATGCAGGCATGATTCTAAATTAGTCGTTTTCTTGGGTAAACAATCTGCAGCTGAGCTGCTAGTTCGGTATACATTTTGCACGTCTCTCAAATATAGGTACCACCACGGGTACCACCCTCAAAACTTATCACTTATAACTTGCCACGCTGAAATGTTTCAAACACAACGACAACGACATGCAAATTCGAAAATTTTATTCTTTTTAATGTTACTGATGCTAAAGTAGGGAATGACACAACAACCTACCGCGTTCTCATACAGTCCCACCATGGAGATGTTGACGGCCAAATTCATGCTCTTGCTCCCATCGTACGGGATGTTAATCAGACCGAACAGGATCCCTCTTTCTTGTCCATACCGGAAGATTTCCGGACAGGGATTCTCCGGGATCCTCTGGCACCGCGCCAAACACACCGAAACGACGGCTATCCAAAATCGCAACATCACTCGAGCACTTTATGTCATCATGCGTTGTTAAAAACCTAATTGTGGTCGATTAGCGTCTGGTTTTTCCCACCCAAGATGTCTCGACCGTAACCGATGGCAAACTGAAGCTCCGTTTTGGCGTCTAATTGTTTTGTTGGTGGTGTCTATCGATAAGCCGATAAGGTGATGAGCCCCGACCCGAGCGCTGACCCACGAGGGTACTACCGGTATCTTCTCGGAACTAGATCGCGACGACCTTGCGATTTTTAAGGAATGACGATCGATTTGCGTCATATCCGCAACGGGAGCAGGATTTGGAAAGGAGGTGGTACTTGTTACAGAATAAATTTTGATGCGACTATTGTTTAATTTCAACGAGGATGGAACGTCAGTCGGTTCCCGTCCTTGGGCTTGAGAACGATGTTGGTGGTAAGTTCGATGTCTGCGACGGACTTGATCGGACTCGTGACCTTGAACCGTCGGATGACCGAGGCCACCATGATCTTCATTGCTATCATGCCGAATTTCATTCCTGAAAATTATGGATTTGTCTACATCTCTCTGGTTTTACACGATAGACAAGATACAAGTTATGGGCCCAGTAAGTCATGAATCTACAAATGAATACAAGAGTTAGCGCTTTCTAACCTATGCAATTTCTTGGCCCTCCAGAAAATGGCAAAAAAGCGTAGGGGTGTCTATCCGACGACTTCTCGGGCAAGAACCGATCCGGGTCAAATTTCAGTGGTTCTTTCCAGTACTTCTCCGTCCGATGTAGACACAGATAAGAAATTGCAACATTACACCCCTTGGGAAGAATAAAGTCCCCCAAATTAATATCTTCTTCGACGATCCTGCCCACAGAGGGACCCGCAGGGAACAACCTCAGAGTCTCCTTAATCACACATTCCGTATATTTCAGTTTCGATAACTCATCAAGAGTGGGGCCACGTTCGGGACCCAACACCTGGAGGACTTCTTCGTAGAGTTGTTGTTGGATATCCTGGTGCATTCCCAAGAGAGTGAGGACGAAGGAAGCCGAGGTAGCGTTGGTGTCAGAGCCCTGGGGGTGTGCTGTTTATATACTTGTTGGGGTTGAAATGGTTGAAGAGTTACTCACGGCAAGAAGGAAAGTGTTGACTTCGTCTTCAAGTTCTACCTGGGAGAATTCGTTGTTGAGGTTCTTTTCCACCAAGAGGTCTAAGAATGGCTTCCTCGCCTCATCTGAAAGAAGTACATTAGTACCAGTTACCAAATACATTGTAAATGTTACCTTCAGTATCCACCCTGCTCCCAAGCTGTTCCTTCTTCTTCTCTATAAAATCAAGTGTTAACTTCTTGATTATGTTAATGCTTTCAGTCTGTTCCTTATGAAGTGCAGTCCATCGAAAAATAAAATCAAAATGATAAAACACCTTGAAAGATCGAACGAAAATGATTTCGAAAAGTTTTTCTATGGTATGGCTGAAATCTTCGTCGTTAATTTGGGCATTTAGCGAAACCCCAAACATTGTCCCTACAAAAAAAAATAGTGACTGTTACTATAATAGTAGTATCACACTGAGAAAAATATATTAATAGAAATATGTGACCATTTCAGATTGAAATAAATACATGTGTCACACTTGAGGTGTCGAGTGACCTTTAGGTGGTACCACTGACTATCTTTTACGATGATGTCAAAAGTAAAATCGCAATGAAAACATCCATTCTTTGGTTGTAGTCAAATTGATCCAAAACTGTCAAAAATTCCAGTCGAGTTCAATGAGTCAATGTAAAATGGATACCACGTGGTACCAAAACGACGTATACATATTAAGGTATAATTATGTGTGATCCAACTTCTAAGGCCAGAATGATTTCAAAAATTATAATATGGCATTCAAAGTCTCCAACCATGGGCAAAAATACATTATAGTTAACCGGTACCTGCGATAACGTCCATGGAGCAATTCGTGAGAAACTTGTAGTGGTCAATTTCGTGTCCGCACTCCTTCCGGAGGCAATCAACCAAGATGCTGCACTGATGACTCATAACGTCCGGGTACTGGTTCAAAAACTTTTGATTCAGAGTTGGGGCGATCATCTTTCTGTGTCTTTTCCAAATCTTAACTAAAATCCACCAAGTAGTACCACGAGTGCAACCCGTCCCCAATGATCGGCTTGGTGTAATCGTACAACTCCCCTTTCTCCAACGCGTGAGGGTTGTTAAGAATAATTTCTAGATACTCGGGTTTGGTCACCAAGTAGTACAACTCATGGCCCATCCATATTTTCGCAAAGCCCGGGTACTGGTAGTACAAGTCCAAGTATCTCTGCGCGATTTCAAAAAAAAAAAATGTTTACTCACTCTCTGTTGATAATTTTGAAGTGGTACCATAGGCGTCGCCCTTAAAAAATATATACGCTGAGCCTATGAGAGGTACTGGTACCGGACCCGGTACTTTCCGGGACAGTTGGAATAATCGGCGTCTCTTCCAGTGGAATTGGAAAGTCCAGAAGATGCATACACAGGCCAGGGCGATAAAGAAGAACATGTCGATGAAGAACGGGAAACAACTGTGACTTTATACTTCGATTTTCCTTTTTTTACTTTTCTAATTGTGCGCGTTGATTGTTTGCATAATTATTGTGGCCTTTAATCAGGTCGGGTGACTTGGAAGCTATGTTAAAATTTACATTTTTATTGTATTTAATGCGTATGGTAAACTGATAAAAATACAAATATCACAAATAAAGGAAAGTAGAATGAGGTTATAGGGTGTAATAGCGTATCTCAAAATTTTGAAGTCTTGAGATTTTGAGTCCTTGATAGTTTGACTTTAAAACTATGGGTCTTTTAGGTTTTTTGGGACAAATAGTTGAATCGTAAAATCTTGAAATCTTGAAATTGTTGACTCTGGACTTTGGAATATTTAAAAAGCCTCAAAGTTCTAAAATCTCAAGACTCAAAAATCTCAAAGTCAAAGCTTGCAGTCCTAAATCTTAAAACTTACACTAGAAGGCTTGAAAGCCGAAGTTTTGAAACTTCATAATTATATCATATAATTATGTAGTTTCAAAATCTCAAAACCTGACTTCAATATGCCGAAGTATAAAAATGCCAAAATTACGCGGTCCAAAAGTATGTTGATATTTTAAGACTTTGAGAGTTGAAAAGACTCGAAATATTAAAGCATTTGGGATTTTGAGAGTGTGAGCTTTTGAAATTGTGACATCTTGAAATCTTGAGTTGTACTACTTGGTGACGAAACCCGAGTATCTAAAAATTATGCTTAAAAACCCTCGGGCGGTGGAGAAAGTGGACTTCTATGATTATACCAAGCCGGTGATTGACGACGGGTCGCTTTCAGGACCAGGTACCATCACTGTGAGAAAGTTGGTACTTCTGGTAGTACTTGGTGGATTCCTGTATTACCGAGCTGAAGGTAAACAACGTGGTAGAGAGGTTAAGTAGCGAAAAATAGAGAAATAGAAGGTGATATAAAGAAAAAATTAGAGAAGATATTGAGAAAAGCGAGAAGAGGTATTAGAGAAAGGTAGGAAAAAAGAATTGGACAGGGAAGAGGAGATATAGTCAGGAAAAAGAATAAATCGGCGAAGCCGGAAGATAACGACATCTAGGAGGCGCCACAGGAAGCGGATGAACAAAGACGATAGAAACCGCTCGCTCAGTCAGGGAAGCCTGGACTCTTACCTGGAGGAAAGGAAAAGAAAACAAAAGGGGAGGGTAGAACAGAAAAACAAGAAGAGGAGGAAGAGAATTTTTTTTCAAAAAAGTAAAAAGACGGCGAGGTCTCCTGGAGTAAAGAAAACACAGAAGACATCAGAGAAAGAGAAGGAAACGGACACGGAGATGGAGAAAAAAAAATTGGAGCTGTTGCAAGAGTTGAAGGAGGACATGAAAGAAATAAGACGAGAAAACAAGGAACTCAAGAGAGAGATAGAGAGGCAGAGAGAAGAATTTAAAGAGAAGGAGAAGAGATGGGAAGGAGAGAGTGGAAAAGCTGGAAGAGAGAAGAAAGAGGAAGAACAACATCGTGATAATAGGATGGTACGGGGAAAGAAAAAGTCATGTAAAGAAAGAGGATGTGGAGAAGTTTTTGAAGGAAAATGTAGAGGATAGTAAAGTAAAAGATTGTTACAGGATTAACAAGGATCAAGTATTCCAGTTTCTTAGTTTCTCAAATCCTCAGTATCTCAATATCTACTTCTGTCAGTTATTTAGTACCTCATTGTCTCAGTATCTCATTTCTTCATATTTCAAGTGTTTTTTAGCGTTTAAATTTATTAGTTTCTCAGTTTCTCAGTTCTTCAGTTTTCCAGTTATTTACAGTTTCTCAGTATCTCAGTTTTTCATCCTTTCAGTTTTCCAATTACTTAGTTCCTCAGATGAACGAAACTAACAAATACTCGGTATCCCAATACCTACTTTTCTCAGTTTCTCAGTATCTAATTTCCTCATATTCCCAGTGTCTTTTAGCGTTTTAATTTATTAGTTTCTTAGTTTTTTCATTTTCTCAGTTTTTTGAGTTTCCCAGTTCCTCGATGTGTTAGTTTCTCAGCTTCTCAGTGTTTGAGTGTTTGTTGAATTTTTGTATATATTTTCGGTTCACAGATTCTCAATTTCTCAGTGTTTCAGTTCCCTAGATTCTCGGTTTCAGTATTTCTGTTTCCCAGTTTCCCAATGTCCCAGTTTCAGTGTTTTTTCAGTATCTCAGTTTATTTTTTTTAATTTATTAGTTTTTCCGTTTCTCAGTATCTCAGTTTCTCAATTTTTCAGTTTCTCAATATCTCAGTGTCTAAGTTTTTCAGTGTCCCAATATCTGTTTCCAATTGTCTCAGTTTCGAAGTTTCTCAGTGTTCTAATGTCTCAGTTTTTCATTATCTACATTTCTCTGTATGTTAGTTTCTCATTTTCTCAGTTTCCCAGTATCTCACTGTCTCGGGGTCTCAGTAGCTCAGTATCTCAGTGCCTTATATTCTTTGCTCATTTTTTAGTTTTTTAATTTATTAAATGTTTAGTTTCCTAGTTCCATAGTTTCTCAGTTTTTCAGTATTTCAGTTTCTCAGTCTTTTAGTGGATTAGTTTTTCAGATTCTCAGGTTGTCAGTGGCTGAGAATTTCATTTTTTATATTTTCAGTAAGATTCTCACTTTCTCAGTTTCTCAGTTTTCTAGTTTCTTATCCTCTCAGTTTCCTATTTTTCCAGTTACCTACTTAGTTTCTCATATGACTGAAATTGTCAAATGTCAAATTCTCAGTATCTCAATATCTACTTTTCTCAGTTCCTTAGTATCTCATTGTTTCAGTATCTAATTTCCTCATATTCACAGTGTTTTTGTAACGTTTTTATTTATTAGTTTCTCAGTTTCTCATTTTCTCAGTTTCACAGTTTCCCAGTTTTTTTCGTTTCTCCCTTTCTCGGTGTGTTAGTTTCTCAAATTTTCAGTGTCTCAATTTTTTACTCTTTAATTTTTCAGTTTCTGAGTTTCTGTGTCTGAATGTTCATTTTTTTTATATATTTTCAGTTTTACATATTCTCAATTTCTCACTAGATTCTCGTTTTCCTAGTTTCTCAGTTTCTCAGCTCAGTATCTCTTTTTTATTTTTTAGTCTTTTAATTTATTAGTTTTTCCGTTTCTTAATATCGCAGTTTCTCGGTATCTTAATATCTACGTTTCTCAGATTTTTAGTTTCTGAGGATCTCAGCATCTCAGTTTTTCAGTACCTCAGTTTCTCAGTGTCCCAATATGTGTTTCTCGGTATCTCAGTATCTACGATTCTCAGTTCCTCATATTCGCTGTGCTTTTGTTTTTTGTTTTTTAATTTATTATATTGTGTTTCACAGTGTCTCAGTGTCTCTGTAGCTCAGTATCTCAGTATCTCAATGCCTTTGAGAAATTGAGACACTGAAACATTGAAAGTCTGAGCAACCTGAATAAATGACAAGTCTTTAGAAAATTACGGCGTTAAGAAACCTACAGGTTGAGAACTTTTAGAAAATTAGGAACCGCCTTGTGAATCCAGTGACTTTATCTTGCATACAGTATTCTATACATCACAAGGTAGGGAGGTGGTATACTTGTTAGAGAATAAAATTTGTTGTGAGTATTGTTTATTCTGAACGAGGATGGAACGTCAGTCGGAACCCGTCCTTGGGCTTGAGAACGATGTTCGCGGTAAGTTCGATGTCTGCGACGGACTTGATCGGACTCGTGACCTTGAATCGTCGGATGATTGAAGCCATCATGATCTTCACCGCCATCATGCCGAATTTCATTCCTGAAAATTACGGATTTGTTCACATCTCTCTGCTTGTATACGAGAAACAAGATACAAGTTATGGGCCCAGTAAGTCGTGAATCTACAAATGAATACAACAATAGCGCTTTCCTAACCTATACAATTTCTTGGCCCTCCAGAAAAGGGCAAAAAAGTGTAGGGGTGTCTATCCGACGACTTCTTGGGCAGGAACCGATCCGGGTCAAATTTCAAGGGTTCTTTCCAGTACTTCTCCGTCCGATGTAAGCACACTAAAGAAATTGCAATACTAGACCCCTTGGGAAGAATAAGATCCCCCAAATTAATATCTCCTTCGACGATCCTGGAGACAATGGGAGCCGGAGGGAACAATCTTAGTGTCTCCTTGATCACACATTCCGTATATTTCAGTTTTGATAAGTCATCGAGAGTGGGGCTACGTTCGGGACCCAACACCTGGAGGACTTCTTCGTAGATTTGTTGTTGGATGTCCTGGTGCATTCCCAAGAGCATGAGGGCGAAGGAGACCGTGGTAGCGTTGGTGTCATAGCCCTGGGGGTGTGTTGTTTATATGCTTTTTGGGGTTGAAATAGTTGGAGTTACTCACGGCAAGAAAGACAGTGTTGACTTCGTCTTCGAGTTCTTCCTGAGAGAATTCGTTGTTGAGGTTCTTTTCCACCAAGAGGTCTAAGAATTGCTTCCTCGCCTCATCTGAAAGAAGCACATTAGTACCAGTTACCAAATACATTGTAAATATTACCTTCAGTATCCACCCTACTCCCAAGCTGCTCCTTCTTCTTCTCTATAAAATCAAGTGTTAACTTCTTGATTATGTTAATGTTTTCAGTCTGTTCCTTATAAAGTGCAGTCCATCGAAAAATAAAATCAAAATAATAAAACACCTTGAAACATCGAACGAAAACAATTTCGAAAACTTTTTCTACGGAATGGCTGATACCTTTGTCGTTAATTTGGGCACTTAGCGGAACTCCAAAGATTGTCCCTACAAAGAAAAATAGTGGCTGTTACAATAGGAGTCCCACAGTGAAAAAAATCTATTAAGAGAAATATGTGACCATTTCAGATGTGTCACACTTGGTGTTTCGAGTGACCTTGAGGTGGTATCAAACAGTACCACTGACTGAAATCGGTTAATTGGAAATTTATGACTAGAATAATCTCAAAAGGCTAAATATGTCAAAACTAAAATCGCAGTGAAAACATCCATTTTTGGTTAATAAAGTTTCCAAGCATGAGCGAAATAAAATTAAATGAAAAAAACCGCGCCAACGGAGAAATTTAAGTTAACCGGTACCTGCGATAACGTCCATGGAGCAATTCGTAAGGAACTTGTAGTGGTCGATTTCGCGTCCGCACTCCTTCTGAAGGCGATCAACCAAGATGCTGCACTGATGACTTATAACGTCCGAGTACTGATTAAAAAACTTTTGATTCAGAGTTGGGGCGATCATTTTTCTGTGCCTTTTCCAAATCTTAACTAAAATTCACCAAGTAGTACCACGAGTACCAATTTACTCACCGCGATGGTACCTGGTCCCGTAATCAACCCGTTCCCAATCAACGGCTTGGTATAATCATACAACTCCGGTTTGTCCAACGCATGAGGGCTGTTAAGAATAATTTCTATATACTCGGGCTTGGACACCACGTAGTACAACTCGGGGCCCATCCATACTTTGGCAATGTCTGGGTACTGGTAGTACAAGTCCATGTATCTCTGCGCGATCGCTGAAAAATATATTTTTACTCACTTATTGTTGATAAGTTTGAAGTGGTACCATAGGCATCGCCCTTAAGATATATATACGCTGACCCTATGAAAGGCAGTGGTACCGGACCGGGTACTTTCCAGGACAGTTGGATCAATCGGCGTCTCTTCCAGTGGAATTGGAAGGTCCAGAAGATGCACACACAGACCAGGGCGATAAAGATGAACATGTCGATGGAGCACGGGGAACAGACTGCGTTCGTTTGGTACCATCGGGACAATTTTGTGACTTTATACTTTGATCTTTCCGTTTTTTTACCTTTTTCGTTGTGAACATGCGGTGCGAGGTCATTGTTTGCATCTATACCTATTAAATTATTGTGACCTTTAATCAGATCGGATGATTGAAGTACCGTCCGTACCGTACCGCCGTATATAATGAGGATTTTTCTACAGCTTACTTAAACCAGAAGAATGTCGATAAATCCAAGTGGAGTAAATTTAAATTTAAATATATCTAAGTCGAACACTACTGCCATCATCAGCCCTAATTTGACAAGAGATTAATGATACAATTGAATTACAGAGGGGTTCTTACCTTAAAGAATATAAAAAATTATGACGTTGACTTAATTTTGAATTAAATTTGACGTTTTCAAAGGGTTACATGATTTTTAAAAGATTTCGTAAAAACATTTTATAAAATGTAAAAATTAAAAATCTGGTAAGTTTGTTTGAGTGGTGAAAAATTAAAATAGTGAATTAATAATGGGATTATTGAAGTTATTCTGTTCATTTAAACAAGATCTGTTTTCCAGTTTCAAGGCTTTCCTTATTTCCAAAGTCTCAAGAAAATCTAATTTCCGGCCTTTATTGCATTTATGAATCAATTTGGAATTTGATGGTGAAAAACTATGTTTCGTTATTAATATATGATTGGCGAAAGAAGAAGGTGTTGATGGTGGAAGATCAAGATCTGTGTTGTTATAGATGTGCCTGAAACGTTCTTTAATACGGTCTGATATTTTGCGACCTGTCTGACCTATGTAGAATGACTCACAAGAAGAGCAGTTTAATTTGTATACACCGGATGATGATTTGTAATCTAATGGATCTTTATTTTTAATAAAAAATCTGGATAAGTTGTTATCTGTTTTAAATGAAACTTTAAAACCGTTTTTCTTAAGTATTTTAGAACATTTCTCTGAGACGACGCCAAAGCATGTTAATGAATTTGAAATGGAAATTGTTTCTGAAGGATTTTGAACCAAGTAGTGTGTGTATTTGAATTTGTTATAGTATCTATAGTATAATTTATTTATAGTTTTTAAAGAATATCCATTATTCGAAGCAATTTGTTTAATGTTATTAAGTTCTGTTTGAAAAGATGAATCTGATAGCGGTATAGAAAATAATCGGTGGAAAAAGGAATGAAAAGCTGCAAATTTATGGGAAACAGGGTGACAAGAGTCAAAAGGTATTACGCAATCTGTGATACTTGGTTTCCTATAAATCAAATTTAAAAGTATTATTATTTCTAGTGATTAACAAGTCTAAAAAGGGGATTTGGGAATTGATTTCAATTTCAACGGTGAATTTAATGGATTGGCATAAAGAATTTAAGTTGCTGAGTGCGTTATCAAGTTCAGAATCAGATCCTTTGAATAAAACAATTATGTCATCTACATATCTGTACCAAAAGAGAAAATGATCTTTAAAAGGTGAAGAAGTTAAAAACTGATCTTCCAAGTTATTCATGAATATTTCTGCTAAAAGAGGTGACAAATTAGAGCCCATTGCTAAGCCTGAGTCTTGTTAATAAAAATTATTATAAAATTGAAAGAAATTGCATGCATGATGGTGTAAGAATTTTAAATATGATAATGAGTCAAACATGGCATTAACACGAAATCTAGAGGTAATGTTTTAATAAATTTGTAGTAACAAATTAATTTCGAATAAACTACTAAATCTTTATTTGCCCTAGGGGCTTTCTGATTCCTATACATATACAAGTAAACCTAACAATTATAATAATAAAAAAATTAAATAAAATTCTCTATTTCTTCTCCCCTCCCATTTAATTTCCCTTCCACCTACATTCAGTATTTCCTCTCTTTCTTTCCTCTCTTTTTGTTTCATCTCACTGCACTCGTTCCACATATGCTCGATCGTCTCTCTTTCCTCATAGCACATTCTACACATTCTTCCTCCATCTTCTGCCCAATACCTATTTTCGGTACTTCCTCGATCATGCATCTTCCGTACTTCCCGTTGTATCTGGATTCTCTAATTCTTTCTCTCCTTTCTTGTCTCCTCTCTTCTCTCTATTTCTTTGCTTGCATACCCATTCCTCCTGTAGTAATTCTCCCTGAATTCTTCTTCTTTTCTCTCCAGCACTCCTTTGGTTTCCTACATTCTTTCCTCCCTTCCATCCTGTCTTCGAACTTGACCGCTCTTTTTCCCGCTTTCACTCTCAACCTATTCCTCTTGCATTCTTCTCTCACTATGTACCCTGGCGTTTCTCTCTCCACCCCTAGCACCCACCCCAGATATTTCTCTTGCACCCTCTCTATCACCTCTTGTTCTTTCCATCCCCAGACCTCTGCTCCGTACAACAACACGCTTTCAATAAGACTTTCAAACATCATCATTCTCCTCTTAAAATCGCCTCCCCACCTTCTCTCTCCTATTCCCCATACACATCCTATCACCTTGTTCGCTTTTCTTGCCAGTTCTCTAATATGTGCCTTATCTGTGGCTCTTTCATTGAACACAAAGCCCAAGTATTTGAATTCTTTTACTTGTTCTATTACTTCTCCCTCCCACCTCCAATCACTCTCTTCGTTCTTCCTCTTTCTCTTATTGAACACCAGCATTTTTGTTTTCTCTACATTCACTTCTAGTCTTTTCTTCTTCACATATTTTCCTAAACTCTTTATCATTTCCTTCATTTCTCTTTCACTCTTTGCTACCATTACCACATCATCCGCAAACGCCAGACTCCACACTTTTTTTCTACCTACCACACACCCCCCCGCTTGTGCTCTCTCTAACATTCCGTCCATATCTGCCACGTACATCGTGAACAACAAAGGGCTGAGCGGGCAACCTTGCCTCACTCCTTTTGTTGTCACAAACAATTCACTTTCTCTCTCCCCTACCTTCACTTTACTTTTTGTCTTCTCATATATCTCCTCCACCTTTCTTACCAGCCATTCATTTACCCCTTTCTCCATCAGGCACTCAAACATCCTCTCTCTGTCCACCTTGTCAAAAGCCGCCTTGAAGTTTACGAATAATGCATACACCCTCCCCCCTTTCTTCTTTAACTCAGTCTTCGTCAAATGGTCCAGGATGTATACATTATCCATAGTGCCACTCCCCTCTCTAAATCCTGCTTGGCTGTCTGGTAATGCTCCCTTTTCTTCTATCTCTCTGCTCATCCTTTCATTCAGAATTGATGCATACAACTTGTACCCTGTGTTTCGGAGAGTTATCCCTCGGTAATTTTCTACTTTATTTTTCTCCCCTTTTTTGTAAATCCTGCTCCTCTCCACACCCCATTCATTACCTCCACCAGCCTCTCTAGCACTCTTCTCGTCCCATACATCCACGACTCATTCTGTATTCTATCCCTCCCTGGTGCCTTCCCTTTCCTCAGTTTCATCACATGCCTCTCCCCCTCTTCCATTGTGATTTCTTCTCCTTCAGGTTCTACTCGCTTTCTCTTCGTCTCTATTTCCGTTTTCTTTTTTTCCTTTTCTCCCTCCAGCAGCCTCATGAAGTACTCCTCCCACTCATTCATCGTTATCGCCTCGCTCCCATTTTCTTTTTTCTTTCTCTCTCTATTAATATAGTTCCATACCTCCTTCTCTGTTCTTATTGCTTTTATCTCTTCCTCCTCTCTCTCTCCTTCTTCTGCCTCTTCTTCTCCCTGCATGTCTCTCTGTATCTTCTTTTCGCTTCTAAAAAGCCACTTCTGTTCCCTTTAGTCTTTCTCCACTTTCTTAGTTCTTTTATTACTTCCTTTTTACGTTGCTCACATTCTTTATCCCACCATTTATTCTTTCTTTTTGTTCCTCCACCTCTTACTGTTATTTCTCTTTTTGTCGCTGCTTTTTCCAATATTTCTACCAATTCTTTCTTCTTTTTCGCTACTTCTTGTTCTTTAAATCTTGCTTTTTCCAGTCTTCTCTCATACTCTTCCACCCCTTGCTCGTCCCATACTTTAATTATCACCTTCCGCATTTCCTCTATTTTTTCCTCTCCTCATCTCTTCTCTCTCCCCCTTCCTATACTTATCTCCATAGGCAGATGGTCTGACTCTACTCTTTCCCCTATTCTGAATTCTTCGACTTCTTCCCATGCTTCTTCGTTTACTATTCCGTAGTCTCTCCTCTACCGCCTATGTAGGTCCATTCTCCTTCTTCGTCCCCTTGTTTATTTCCATTCAGCACTTCCCATAATTTTTCTTCTATCCATTCCCTCAACTTCTTCCCTTCCGCGTTTTCTTTCTTGTCTTTGGATTTTCTTTTTCCCTCTCCTCTCTCTTCTTCCCAATCCCTGGCTCCTCTTTCCCCAATTCTCCCGTTAAAATCCCCTCCCAGAAGCAGACATTCTTCCCTGTTGTCTTTTAATGTTTCTTCTATCTTGCTTATTGTTTCTTTCATCTCTTTGCTGTACGCTGTCACTATTTTCCACCATTTACTGTCTATTTTAACGTTTCTCACCATGTGACCATCCTCTTCTCCCTTATTTTTAGTATTCTCTTTTATTCCTTTTTTTACCCCTGTTATTATTCCCCCTGCTGCTCTTCCTTTTTCCTTTCCCTTTCTCGCCCCTTGCCATTCCCACTTGAACTCCTTTGGTAACAGTTTTTCTATTTTTTCCCAGCTTTCTGACCATGTTTCTGTTAATCCAACAATATCGAACTCCTTCACATAGTCCCAAAAATCTTCTTCTTTTTTCCCTAGTCCCGCTACATTCCAAAATAGTGCCCTCACCCCTGTTTTTCTCGTTACCTTCTTTGATTTCCCCCTTCCTTCCTTAGTTTACCTCCTACTTCCTTTTTTGTTTCTTTCTTCCCGTTTCATTGTCCTTTTTACTTTGCCGTTGTCCCCCTTTTTCCCTCCTCCCCTTCTTCTTCTTATTGGAAAACCTCTAGGCTCTCTCTCTTTTCATTCCATCTCCATTGCTCCCCGTCCATTATTAATTTCCTGTATCCCACTCTTACTTCTTTCCCTTCTTCCCTTTTTTCCTTCGCCATACTTCTTAGTTTCTTCTGTAAATCTCTTTCTTTCTTTGTGAGGTCGTTGTCTATGTATATCCCCCTCGTTTTCCTCTTCTTCCTCAATTTTCCTTTGTGCTTCATTATTCTTTCCTTCTCACCCCATCCCTCCATCTCCACCAATACTTGATCCTTGTTAATCCTGTAACAATCTTTTAGTTTACTATCCTCTACATTTTCCTTCAATAACTTCTCTACATCCCCTTTTTTTTACATGACTTTTTCTTTCCCCGTCCCATCCTGTTATCACGATGTTGTTCTTCCTCTTTCTTCTCTCTTCCAGCTTTTCCACTCTCTCCTTCCACCAGTCTCTCTCTCCTTCCCATCTCTTCTCCTTCTCTTAAAACTCTTCTCTCTGCCTCTCTATCTCTCTCTTGAGTTCCTTGTTTTCTCGTCTTATTTCTTTCATCTCCTCCTTCAACTCTTGCAACAGCTCCAATATTTTTTTCTCCATCTCTGTGTCCGTTTCCTTCTCTTTCTCTGATGTCCTCTGTGTTTTCTTTACTCCAGGAGACCTCGCCGTCTTTTTACTTTTTTGAAAAAATTTCTCTTCCTCCTCTTCTTGTTTTTCTGTTCTACCCTCCCCTTTTCTCTTTCTTTTCCTTTCCTCCAGGTAAGAGTCCAGGCTTCCCTGACTGATCGAGCGGTTTCTATCGTCTTTGTTCATCCGCTTCCTGTGGCGCCTCCTAGATGTCGTTATCTTCCGGCTTCGCCGATTTATTCTTTTTGCTGACTATATCTCCTCTTTCCTGCGCAATTCTTTCTTCCTACCTTTCTCTAATACCTCTTCTCGCTTTTCTCAATATCTTCTCTAACTTTTTCTTTATATCACCTTCTATTTCTCTATTTTTCGCTACTTAACCTCTCTACCATGTGTTTACCTTCAGCTCGGTAATACAGGAATAAATTGTTACTACAAATTTATTAAAACATTACCTCTAGGTTTCGTGTTAATGCCATGTTTGACTCATTATCATATTTAAAATCCTTACACCATCATGCATGCAATTTCTTTCAATTTAATAATAATTTTTATTCACAAGACTCAGGCTTAGCAATGGGCTCTAATTTGTCACCTCTTTTAGCAGAAATATTCATGAATAACTTAGAAGATCAGTTTTTAACTTCTTCACCCTTTAAAGATCATTTTCTCTTTCGGTACAGATATGTAGATGACATAATTGTTTTATTCAAAGGATCTGATTCTGAACTGGATAACGCACTAGGCAACTTAAATTCTTTAAACCAATCCATTAAATTCACCGCTGAAATTGAAATCAATTCCCAAATTCCCTTTTTAGACTTGTTAATCACTAGAAATAATAATACTTTTAAATTTGACATTTATAGAGGACCCAGTATCACAGATTGCGTAATACCTTTTGACTCTTGTCACCCTGTTTCCCATAAATTTGCAGCTTTTCATTCCTTTTTCCACCGATTATTTTCTACACCACTATCAGATTCATCTTTTCAAACAGAACTTAATAACATTAAACAAATTGCTTCAAATAATGGATATTCTTTAAAAACTATAAATGAATTATACTATAGATACTATAACAAATTCAAATACACACACCACTTGGTTAAAAATCCTTCAGAAACAATTTCCTTTTCAAATTCATTAACATGCTTTGGCGTCGTCTCAGAGAAATGTTCTGAAATACTTAAGAAAAACGGTTTTAAAGTTTCATTTAAAACAGATAACAACTTATCCAGATTTTTTATTAAAAATAAAGATCCATTAGATTACAAATCATCATCAGGTGTATACAAATTAAACTGCTCTTCTTGTGAGTCATTCTACAGGTCGCAAAATATCAGACCGTATTAAAGAACATTTCAGGCACATCTATAACAACACAGATCTTGATCCTCCACCATCAACACCTTCTTCTTTCGCCAATCATATATTAATAACGAAACATAGTTTTTCACCATCAAATTCCAAATTGATTCATAAATGCAATAAAGGCCGGAAATTAGATTTTCTTGAGACTTTGGAAATAAGGAAAGCCTTGAAACTGGAAAACAGATCTTGTTTAAATGAACAGAATAACTTCAATAATCCAATTATTAATTCACTATTTTAATTTTTCAGCACTCAACCAAACTTACCAGATTTTTAATTTTTACATTTTATAAAATGTTGGTTTTACGAAATCTTTTAAAAATCATGTAACCCTTTGAAAACGTCGAATTTAATTCAAAATTACGTCAACGTCATAATTTTTTATATTCTTTAAGGTAAGAACCCCTCTTGTAATTCATTAATTGTATCATTAATCTCTTGTTAAATTAGGGCTGATGATGGCAGTAGTGTTCTGCCGAAACATGTTCCATTTGTAATTTTATACTTATTAAAGTTTGTGGAGTTCGACTTAGATATATTTTAATTTTAATTTACAGCTTAATTGATAAAAAATTGCAAAAGTCATAAACAGAGGAATGTACGCATAATAATGATGCAGACAATGTACTAAAAGCTAAAAAATAATTAAGTAGGTACCAGGTACCAGCCATCACTCCACTCTCCTCATCAATCTAGAGTACTGATCAGGCTAAAATAAAATCGTGGGGCGTGGCGTAACCCGAGTAAATATGTAAATGGTCGTTCTGCCATGTCGCACGATGATTTACTTTTAGACATATTTTGCATAAGTTGTTTATTGAGAAGATGCATTCAAAGCATACCTTTATCTCATTTCCTACTATATATACCTTATCCATGGTCCCTCTACCTTTCCTAAATCCCGCCTGCCCGTCTGGTAACACTCAAATTTACATTGATGAATGGTTGACAAACTGGTTCGGAATGACAACCATTTCTCTATTGTACCCACATCTCGTTTCTTGTATTTCACAGTTGTTCTTTTGTGACTAAAAACCAAATGGTTCTTGGCACCACATGTGAATGCGGTGGGTGGGTGGGCCGCCGCATCCACAACTGACCGATTGACTAATGGTATTGGAATGACAACCATTTATTGACTTAAAATTTTGAATTCGGATTGAACACGAGAGTGAGTTCTAGTTTCATAAAAGATAAAATAGTCAATAATTGGTTGTTATTTCTTATCCATTTAGTCAGTCGATGAGTATAGAGGACAGGGCGGCCCACCCGCCCACCGCACTCATAAACGGTGCCAAAACCATACGCTTTTTAGTCACAAACAAACCTTATACCAGTAATGAGAATCCATCCAATTTGAGATTTACACCAAAATATATACTCAAAATTATATTTTTGACTGAATGGTTGACAAACTGGTTCGGAATGACAACCATTTTCCTATTACATGCACATTGTCCCTCAGCAAGGCTTTCTGGAGTCTAGCACATTCCGGAGTTCTTTCGATCTGCCTCCATCGCGGCGTAACCATATTCTAGACGGGAAGTCTTGTATTCTTCCTAACTCCCAGTCGTTTTGGCCCTGTTAAACAATCTCCGTACCTCCCTTTTCATCCCCTTTCAGGAATTTATAAGAGGTAAACGGTCTTTGATATTTAACTGAACTGCAGTCACAAAGAACTACTGTGAAATACAAGAAACGAAATGTGGATGCAGCAGGAAAATGGTTGTCATTCCAAACCAGTTTGTCAACCATTGAGTCAAAAATGTAAATTTGAGTATATATTATGGTGTAAACCTCATCTGCTTTGATTTTCTTTGCTGCTATACTCATCGACTGACTAAATGGATAAGAAGTAACAACCATATATTAATTATTTTTTTCTTTAAGAACTAGAACTCACTCTCGTGTTGTATCCGATTTCAAAATTTTTAAATCAAAAAATTGTTGTCATTCTAATACCATTAGTCAATCAGTCAGTTGTGGATGCACGACTTTATTTTAGTCTGATCACTACTCTAGATTGATGACGAGAGTGGTGTGATGACTGGCACCTACCTAATTATTTTTTAGCTGCATCTGCGTCATTATTGTGTTTCTTTACAATATAAAACTGTTTACGCTTTTCTAGCCGCTTATCTTATCGGGCGCCGCAAAACACATCCGCTCGGTTCAACCGGTCGAATCGGAATTCGACCCGAGGGTACTATTCCGGTACTACCGGTATCTTCTCGGAATTAGATCGCGACGACCTGGCGATTTTTAAGAAATAACGATAGATTTGCAACGGGAGCAGGATTTGGAAGGGAGGTGGTACTTGTTACAGAATAAAATTTGTTGCGATTATTGTTTATTTTCAACGAGGATGGAACGTCAGTCGGAACCCGTCCTTGGGCTTTAGGACGATACTGGTGGTAAGTTCGATGTCTGCGACGGACTTGATCGGACTCGTGACCTTGAACCGTCGGATGACCGAGGCCACCATGATCTTCACTGCCATCATGCCGAATTTCATTCCTGCAAATTATGGATTTGATTACATCTCTCTGGTTTTACACGAGAAACAAGATACAAGTTATGGGCCCAGTAAGTCATGAATCCACAAATAAATACAAGAGTTAGCGCGTTCTAACCTATGCAATTTCTTGGTCCTCCAGAAAACGGCAAAAAAGCGTAGGGGTGTCTGTCCAACGACTTCTCGGGCAGGAACCGATCCGGGTCAAATTTCAACGGTTCCTTCCAGTACTTCTCCGTCCGATGTAGACACAGATAAGAAATTGCAACATTACACCCCTTGGGGAGAATAAAATCCCCCAAATTAATATCTTCTTCGAGGATCCTGCCCACAGAGGGACCCGCAGGGAACAACCTTAAAGTCTCCTTGATCACACATTCCGTATATTTCAGTTTCGATAAATCATCGAGAGTGGGGCCACGTTCGGGACCCAACACCTGGAGGACTTCCTCGTAGAGTTGTTGTTGGATGTCCTGGTGTATTCCTAAGAGGGTGAGGACGAAGGAAGCCGAGGTAGCGTTGGTGTCAGACCCCTAGGGGTGTGAAGTTTATACACTTGTTGGGGTTGAAATGGTTGAAGAGATACTCACGGCAAGAAGGAAAGTGTTGACTTCGTCTTCAAGTTCTACCTGGGAGAATTCGTTGTTGAGGTTCTTTTCCACCAAGAGGTCTAAGAATGGCTTCCTCGCCTCATCTGAAAGAAGTACATTAGTACCAGTTACCAAATACATTGTAAATGTTACCTTCAGTATCCACCCTGCTCCCAAGCTGTTCCTTCTTCTTCTCTATAAAATCAAGTGTTAACTTCTTGATTATGTTAATGCTTTCAGTCTGTTCCTTATGAAGTGCAGTCCATCGAAAAATAAAATCAAAATGATAAAACACCTTGAAAGATCGAACGAAAATGATTTCGAAAAGTTTTTCTATGGTATGGCTGAAATCTTCGTCGTTAATTTGGGCATTTAGCGAAACCCCAAACATTGTCTCTACAAAAAAAAAAATAGTGACTGTTACTATAATAGTAGTATCACACTGAGAAAAATATATTAATAGAAATATGTGACCATTTCACATTGAAATAAATACATGTGTCACACTTGAGGTGTCGAGTGACCTTTAGGTGGTACCACTGACTATCTTTTACGATGATGTCAAAAGTAAAATCGCAATGAAAACATCCATTCTTTGGTTGTAGTCAAATTGATCCAAAACTGTCAAAAATTCCAGTCGAGTTCAATGAGTCAATGTAAAATGGATACCAAGTGGTACCAAAACGACGTATACATATTAAGGTATAATTATGTGTGATCCAACTTCTAAGGCCAGAATGATTTCAAAAATTATAATATGGCATTCAAAGTCTCCAACCATGGGCAAAAATACATTACAGTTAACCGGTACCTGCGATAACGTCCATGGAGCAATTCGTAAGAAACCTGTAGTGGTCGATTTCGTGTCCGCACTCCTTCTGAAGGCAATCAACCAAGATGCTGCACTGATGACTGATAACGTCCGAGTACTGATTCAAAAACTTTTGATTCAGAGTTGGGGCGATCATCTTTCTGTGCCTTTTCCAAAGCTTAACTAAAATTCGCCAAGTAGTACCACGACTACCAACTTACTCACCGCGATGGTACCTGGTCCCGAAAGCAACCCGTCCCCAATGATCGGCTTGGTGTAACCGTACAACTCCACTTTCTCCAACGCGTGAGGGTTGTTAAGAATGATTTCTAGATACTCGGGCTTGGTCACCAAGTAGTACAACTCGTGGCACATCCACATTTTGGCAAAGTCCGGGTACTGGTAGTACAAGTCCAAGTATCTCTGCGCGATTTCTAAAAAAATATTGTTACTCACTCACTGTTGATGATTTTGAGGTGGTACCATAGGCATCGCCCTTAAAAAATATATACGCCGAGCCTATGAAAGGCAGTGGTACCGGACCGGGTACTTTCCGGGACAGTTGGAATAATCGGCGTCTCTTCCAGTGGAATTGGAGGATCCAGAAGATGCATACACAGGCCAGGGCGATAAAGAAGAACATGTCGATGGAAAACCGGGAACAGACTGCCTTCGTTTAGTACCATCGAGACAATTGTGACTATATCCTTCGATTTTCCCATTTTTACCTTTCTCATTGTGTAATATGCGGTACGTGTGGATAGTTTGCATAATTATTGTGTGGCCTTTAATTAGATCGGGTGATTGAAGTACCGTTGGTACTTCTTGGAAATTGTTTTAAAATGTACATTTTTATTGTGTTTAA
This sequence comes from Diaperis boleti, assembly GCA_963583935.1. Lineage (NCBI taxonomy): Eukaryota > Metazoa > Arthropoda > Insecta > Coleoptera > Tenebrionidae > Diaperis > Diaperis boleti. Next base: position 1,910,675 of record OY757245.1, on the reverse strand, counting down.
TGGCTATGCTAAATTGATAAAAAAATACAAATGTCACAAAAAAAATAATCTAGATTGAGGTAATAGGCTATCTCAAAATTTTGGGATCTGGGGAATTTGAGTCCTTGATAGTTTGATATTAAAACTATGGGTCTTTTAGGTTTTTCGGGACAAATCGTTGAATCGTGGATTCTTGAAATCTCAAAATTTCTCATTTTTTTGGAATGTCAGAATATACTTTATTTTTCTTTGGAAAACGTTTGCCTGAGGTTCTTTTCGTGGAGACAATTAATTATTTCACAATATTTGTTGTACTTACCTCCAATAGATTCCTACGGTACTATCATTGAATATCAACACTTGATATTCAAGGGTACTATCTACATTCTTTATAAAATCCCACTTGGAGCAAACCTCAACATTCAAATTGTATCCTCTTTTTAACTGAACGAATTTTATTACTGCAATCCGAAGGTCGCTGCAACCGGCATCAAGTCGCTATCACTCAAAAGAAAAGAAAGGACGAAAGGTCACATAAATGTGCATTTGCTAATGAGGAAATTAATAATATTCGCCTTCATTGCTTGGTGATCAGTGGAGCGATTCGGTGACCTTGGGATTGACCTCCACGAAGGATTATTATTATTACCAATATGTCTTCCATCAGTTTGTTAAAATGAGAAGAGTTGTAATTAGCCACTCGGCTTTAAATAAACTTGTAAAATAAAAGGCTCTCAAAAATGGTGAATGCGCGACTCACGATAATTATCAATTTTAAAAAGTCCTGGATAGACAACCAACCATACTGTAATGGTAACTGGTCAGTTGCAACGTCCATATTATTTAATTAAGACCGACTTGTTGTTATTAATACATAGTAGTACCAACGTAAAACCGGTTTTAAAAGTAACATTTATGACCCTTTGCGAAAAAACTTGCCTGTATCGAAATTTATTTTGTGTTCATAAACCAAAAAAATTTATATGGGGTGTTCACGAGGATGCAGTTAATTCAGTTGTGGTACCGGGTGAAGTCATATCTGTACAGCAGACACAAAAACCCTTGGATTCCAGACGTCATATTACCGATGCTGTGACGACGATCTAAAATTCCCCGCAACGGTACCACTTCCGTCATCCACTGATCCGATTAGGACGCGCTCCGGGAACCGCATACCGCTGAATCACGTCCAAAAAGTGTCTCAGCGGGCGGCCACTTGCACAATTCGCGAATGATTGTCATTTTCGCGCCCCGCCTCCGCGAAAGATGACGAGCCGCCAACGGTGAGGATTTCCCGAACACCCGGAATAAATGAGTACAATGAGACGAGACCGTGCCGAGAATCAATCAGTTTCAGAAGTGAAAAACGAGCCGAAGATGGTGTGTTGAGAGGCGAAACGTGCTGTGATAGTTGGTGGAGTTATTGGCTTAGATTTATCGGTGAGTACCATTCAGTACTACGTGGATACGTGCGTCGTTTTTTTTTATTTTTTGTCTTCACTGTAACGAGAATTTCCCTTTTGTTTGCCGTCCAATTTTCGCTGCCAAGTGCGAACGTTTGCTGTGTAATTATCGTTACATAACGCACCCAAACAGACACTTTGAATTGCAAATTACCACTAACATTATTATTATCGAGTCATAAAATATGGATTAAAAACAAACATGATTTATTGCCTTATTATGTTTTGTCCCGTTTATTGGTACTTCAACTTTTTTGTCAACCGTTTTCTGTTCCCATAGTGATCTCATGGCTATTTTTAGTCTTAACTTCTTCGATGACTTTTGTATTTTGCACTTTAACTCTTCATTATTAAACATACAGAAAGACTACACAATTATTGCTTAGAAAAATAATTAAAACTTGACTTCATTGGCGTAAACTTTGCTAAAGTGTGAAAAACTCAATTTCGACAGCACAGGCGTGTTTCTGGGACAATTTTAGCCTGAAAAGATGGGTCGCACTTCATACTTTAAATTATTTTCACCGGGTAGTACCTACAGTGGTACCAAACTTAAACTCATTTTAGAACTAGGATGCGAAACACAATTTCAGGTTAAAATTACCCAACTAAGGCTTCTATCACCACAAAACTAAATAATTATCAATGCTGTCAACTTAGTGAAGAAAAACCGCGCAAATAATAAATCTAACTGACTTAAATTGATTAAACTGGAGTAAAATGACATTTTATTGTCAGATAAATACCATCAAGATAACAGCTCTATAATAATTACTGTAGGTGGGTATTGTAACCTTGGTACCTATCAGTACTGCAAATGAGGTAAATACAATAATTTGAAACTGTCCAAAATTGCATTTTAGCACTCCAGGAGGATTTCCTGGAAAATTTGAGCCTGAAAACATGGGTCACACTTTACACCACATTGTATTTTTATGCCAAGGTACCCAGACGGTACCATTCATAAAGTTGTATAATATCTATAGTATGACATATATTTTCAAGCTAAAATGATCCGGCCAAGCTTCCTATCGTAAATTTGACACAATCAAACGAATATTTGTGGTTTTAGAGACCAGTTCAAAAATCTCCACACATTAGCTAATAGCATAATATGTAAGAGTATAATAAAAGAGAATTAAATTACAACAGGAACCTTTCCTTGAAAAGATGAATACTGCACACCCACAACAATTTCCATGGGAAGGTACTCTAAGTGGTACCACCCATAAGGTTCTCCAAAAAGTATGATGTGACATTTCATTTCAGGCTAAAAGAAGGTGACTAAGATTATTAAAGTTGATTGAACATGCTTAGGCAATGACTAAACCATTTAATACATTCACATCTTACAATTAGTACTGTATTAAAATAGAAATGTCTTCATAAAACAAAAAATTAAAACAATGTTTGGTTCTATTATGGTACCACAAGTGTAATCCTGCAATATTATTATAACCGAGAAAAACTAGTATAGCGGATGAAAACTGCAAAAAGTTGTAATTTAAATCGCTTTATTGTGTTCCTTGGAAAATTTCAGCCTGAAAAAATGGGTCACACCATGGAGTATAAACAATTTTTACTAGTAGTACCCACAATGGTACCACTTAAAATTTTAAGAAAGAACCAAAGTGTGACACATCATATCACACTAAAATGAGCTGACTAACCGAACTGTAACGCCCTTATTTTATTTCGGCAGTCATTACAGTTTTAGTAATGAACTTAGTGGGTCAATACTGTCAAAAATGGTAATATAAATAGCATGTGTGTGATTCCTGGAACATTTTAGCCTAAAAAGATGGGTCACACCATGGAGTAGAAACAATTTTTACTGACAGTACCCACAATGGTACCACTTAAAATTTTAAGAAAGAACCAAAGTGTGACACATCATATCACACTAAAATGAGCTGAGTAACCGAACTGTAACGCCCTTATTTTATTTCGGAAGTCATTACAGTTTTAGTAATGAGCTTGGTGGGTCAATACTGTCAAAAATTGTAATATAAATAGCATGGGTGTGATCCCTGGAACATTTTAGCCTGAAAAGATGGGTCACACCATGGAGTAGAAACAATTTTTACTAGTAGTACCCACAATGGTACCACTGGAAATGTTAAGAAAGAACCACAGTGTGACACATCATATCACACTAAAATGAGCTGACTAACCGAACTGTAACGCCCTTATTTTATTTCGGCAGTCATTACAGTTTTAGTAATGAGCTTAGTGGGTCAATACTGTCAAAAATGGTAATATAAATAGCATGGGTGTGATTCCTAGAACATTTTAGCCTAAAAAGATGGGTCACACCATGGAGTAGAAACAATTTTTACTGACAGTACCCCTAATGGTACCACTTAAAATGTTAAGAAAGAACCAAAGTGTGACACATCATATCACACTAAAATGAGCTGACTAACCGAACTGTAACGCCTTTATTTTATTTCGGCAGTCATTACAGTTGTACTAATGAGCTTAGTGGGTCAATACTGTCAAAAATGGTAATATAAATAGCATCGGTGTGATTCCTGGAACATTTTAGCCTGAAAAGATGGGTCACACCATGAAGTAAAAACAATTTTTACTAGTAGTACCCACAATGGTACCACTGGAAATGTTATGAAAGAACCAAAGTGTGACACATCATATCACACTAAAATGAGCTGACTAACCGAACTGTAACGCCCTTATTTTATTTCGGAAGTCATTACAGTTTTAGTAATGAGCTTGGTGGGTCAATACTGTCAAAAATTGTAATATAAATAGCATGGGTGTGATCCCTGGAACATTTTAGCCTGAAAAGATGGGTCACACCATGAAGTAAAAACAATTTTTACTAGTAGTACCCACAATGGTACCACTGGAAATGTTATGAAAGAACCAAAGTGTGACACATCATATCACACTAAAATGAGCTGACTAACCGAACTGTAACGCCCTTATTTTATTTCGGAAGTCATTACAGTTTTAGTAATGAGCTTGGTGGGTCAATACTGTCAAAAATTGTAATATAAATAGCATGGGTGTGATCCCTGGAACATTTTAGCCTGAAAAGATGGGTCACACCATGGAGTAGAAACAATTTTTACTAGTAGTACCCACAACGGTACCACTTAAAATGTTAAGAAAGAACCAAAGTGTGACACATCATATCACACTAAAATGAGCTGACTAACCGAACTGTAACGCCCTTATTTTATTTCGGCAGTCATTACAGTTTTAGTAATGAGCTTAGTGGGTCAATACTGTCAAAAATGGTAATATAAATAGCATGGGTGTGATTCCTAGAACATTTTAGCCTAAAAAGATGGGTCACACCATGGAGTAGAAACAATTTTTACTAGTAGTACCCACAACGGTACCACTTAAAATGTTAAGAAAGAACCAAAGTGTGACACATCATATCACACTAAAATGAGCTGACTAACCGAACTGTAACGCCCTTATTTTATTTCGGCAGTCATTACAGTTTTAGTAATGAGCTTGGTGGGTCAATACTGTCAAAAATTGTAATATAAATAGCATGGGTGTGATCCCTGGAACATTTTAGCCTGAAAAGATGGGTCACACCATGGAGTAGAAACAATTTTTACTAGTAGTACCCACAACGGTACCACTTAAAATGTTAAGAAAGAACCAAAGTGTGACACATCATATCACACTAAAATGAGCTGACTAACCGAACTGTAACGCCCTTATTTTATTTCGGCAGTCATTACAGTTTTAGTAATGAGCTTAGTGGGTCAATACTGTCAAAAATGGTAATATAAATAGCATGGGTGTGATTCCTGGAACATTTTAGCTTGAAAAGATGGGTCACACCATGAAGTAGAAACAATTTTTATTAGTAGTACCCGCTATAGTATCAGTGGAAATGTTAAGAAAGAACCAAAGTGTGATACATCATATCACACTAAAATGAGCTAACTAACCGAACTGTAACGCCTTTATTTTATTTCGGCAGTCATTACAGTTTTAGTAATGAGCTTAGTGGGTGAATACTGTCAAAAATGGTAATATAAATAGCATGGGTGTGATTCCTGGAACATTTTAGCCTGAAAAGATGGGTCACACCATAGAGTAGAAACAACTTTTACTAGTAGTACCCACAATGGTACCACTTAAAATTTTAAGAAAGAACCAAAGTGTGACACATCATATCACACTAAAATGAGCTGACTAACCGAACTGTAACGCCCTTATTTTATTTCGGCAGTCATTACAGTTTTTATAATGAGCTTAGTGGGTCAATACTGTCAAAAATGGTAATATAAATAGCATGGGTGTGATTCCTGGAACATTTTAGCCTGAAAAGATGGGTCACACCATGGAGTAGAAACACTTTTTACTAGTAGTACTTACAATGGTACCACTTAAAATGTTATGAAAGAATCAAAGTGTGACACCTCATATCACACTAAAATGAGCTGACTAACCAAACTGTAACGCCCTTATTTTATTTCGGCAGTCATTACAGTTTTAGTAATGAGCTTAGTGGGTCAATACTGTCAAAAATGGTAATATAAATAGCATGGGTGTGATTCCTAGAACATTTTAGCCTAAAAAGATGGGTCACACCATGGAGTAGAAACAATTTTTACTAGTAGTACCCACAACGGTACCACTTAAAATGTTAAGAAAGAACCAAAGTGTGACACATCATATCACACTAAAATGATCCGACTAACCGAACTGTAACGCCCTTATTTTATTTCGGCAGTCAATACAGTTTTTGTAATGTGCTTAGTGGGTCAATACTGTCAAAAATGGCAATATAAATAGCATGGGTGTGATTCCTGGAACATTTCAGACTGAAAAGATGGGTCACACCATGGAGTAGAAACAATTTTTACTGACAGTACCCCTAATGGTACCACTTAAAATGTTAAAAAAGAACCAAAGTGTGACACATCATATCACACTAAAATGAGCTGACTAACCGAACTGTAACGCCCTTATTTTATTTCGGCAGTCATTACAGTTTTAGTGGGTCAATACTGTCGAAAATTGTAATATAAATAGCATGGGTGTGCTTCCTGGAACATTTTAGCCTGAAAATATGGGTCACACATCAGGGTTTAATCTATTTTTACTGGTCGTACTCACAGTGGTACCTTTGTAAATGTTGTTGTAAAGTCCAAGTGTGACACATGAAATTACACTGAAATGAGCTGCCAAAGATGACTGCAACATTGTTATTTTATTTAGACAGACATTTCATCAGTTATCAAGCCTACTGTTCAAAATTTAGTAACTTAGTAATTTTTGGTATGATATATTGTGGTCGGTACCATTTTCTGCGGTGTGTCAATAAATAAAAGAGGTATGTAACGACACTCGCACATCGTTTGTAGTACTTCGTGAGTACCATTAAACACAATTAAATCAATTTTTCTCGTCACGCGGCTTGGACAACACTTTGTACATCTTTATGGGTTTATCAGCATTTGATTCGCGGAATTACCTTTCGGTACTCGTGCATACTGATCCTGTACATCGCAATAACTAATTACATAATTTTATAATAAATGATAAATGACTATTAAACTGATTGTTGATGGCATTCATGTGAAATTATAAAAGATCATTGTTCGTTTTCCGGGTTTTACACAGTCATTACTAAAGGATGCAGAAATTCTATGTTTACGTAGATGGTACTTCTGGATTAGAGGGCAGTTGAAGGTCGGTCAGATATTTGTTGTCAAAATATAAAATGAAAAGACACAACACACTCGATTTTGGAGGTGGTACCATAATACTTAATGTTGGTACCACCTCAATTGTAAACACTTTTGGTGTTCAAAGTGCCGAAAATTGACACCAATAAATCAATAGTACCATCAACAATACGCAGTCCACAATTATGCTAATTTCATGGTAATTTACTCAGTCAACACGTGCTTTTCAACAGACCAAAACCTGAAAAACCCACACCCATCTTCTTCCTCGGTACCATCTTCAGTACCACCAATCAAATGAGAAAGTTCTAATTTTTCAGTTACGAAATGATCCAGCTCAAGTAACACAGAGATGTGCCTCGAACTGACAGTGGGGGTACTGCTGGTACTCAGCTCAGTCACCGCTCAGCTGTACCAGAGCCCGTGCCCCAACACTTTTCGCTACGAGACCGACCGAAACGGGGAACTCCACGGGATCGTCGGAGTCTACTCCTTCGACGAAAATGTGGAACTCAACGTGGAGCTCAGCGTGGGAAATCACGTCAGCGTGAGTCCAATTTGCGCCGATTGAGCGGTGGTAATTAATCGAGTGCTCGTGGGATTTCTCGGTTTCCTGCAAAGTTGTCGATCATTCTTCGACTTTTCATCAATTAGACGTCGTCAATTGTTATGTCACTGTTGGAGGTTCAAGGTCAATGCGCACTGTTACACCATTAAAACGCGTACATCCTGTTAAATATTAATCGATTGAGGAAAAAACAGAAGAGGAGGTAAGTCACGATCACGGAGTTCGGTCGGCGGGAATACTAAGTGCTGCTCGATTTGTGGGTGTTCCACAAGGACGCGCAGTGGGACCTATTCTTTTCAAGCGACATTCGAAATCGCAAATCATTTTCTGATTAATAACACATAAATATATTCATCGTCTTACGTAGTTTAATTTAATGCGAAACGTCCATGTCGCAAGTAGTACCGGTAGTACCGATGCCAAATTTAGTTGAAAGAAAAAATGCGTTGATACTTGGAAGTAAAGTAGTACTGAACCGGTGGTACCACCAACTATTTTTTCCATTTTGTATCGTATTTGCTGACGTCTGATTAATCTACCGGAAACTGCGGCTACATCAAGCTGACCCGACTTTCATTCTTCAGAACTACAACGGTCAGATCCAGCTGTCTACCCCGAAAAGTCAAGTCATCGACACGATTCGCAACCGCGGTCCGATCCAGTACAAAGTGCTCTTCCCTCGATGGGAAAACGTTCCCCCCAAAGTCACCAGAATCACCGTGAACGGTCAAGAAGTCTGCTCAGGACCTTCGTTGCAATGTAAGTCAAGATAAGTCACTGTAGCCAATTATCCGTTCGGCGGTACTACCACAGGTACTACCGTTGAAAAACTACAATGTGCGACCCATTTTTTAGGCTGAAATTTTACATGAAATACAAATAAAACGTAAAATATTTGGCCATCAAAATACTCGAATAAATTAAATTAAATTAAAACAAAAAGTTCGAACATCAATAAAAAACAATTTAACCTAAACCTGGCGCTTCTTTGGTCAATTTTGGTGTGAAATTTGGTGTCACACTTTATATCTGCGACCATTAATTTTCTGGTACCACTACCACTATTTTGAGCTACTCATTTTGTCTGGCTAGAATTGTTTAAAACCACCAATAAATCGAAGCTTTTTCTAGTCGACGGTTGGCTCTCCGTCATCACCAAGGTCAACCTCCAGCACCGCTTCATGAAGGTGGCACCACTGGACTTCCAGGGCGGTACCTTCAACACCAACAACGTCATCAGAAAGAACCCCTTTCTGCGAAGGAACCAGATCGGAACCAAAGACTACGACGGACCGGTCTTGAGCGGCAACGACGGCAGAAACGTCCAGACCGGCTTTTTCGGGAGGGACGACGGCAACAGTAATGCGAGGAGAGACTTTGACGATGTTCCTAACGTTATTAGTACCACCACAGCCATAAGTACCACTGCTAGTACCACGCAGAAGCCGCTTTTGGTCAACGATCTGTTGTGTGAGTAATCTTTGGAGAGTCGGGGATCTTTTTAGTTTGTTGACGGGAGTGTGACTAACAGCTACCGGATTGACCGCTAATTAAAGTAGTTGTGGTTATGGAGAGATTTTGATATTTGAAAAATAGAAGAAGTGTCAACTTATTGCGGTCAATTTGTGCTGTTCTAGTCAGCGAGAACCCCTTCTTGAACCCCCGCGCCTCCGCCATCCCCGCGGCCCCGCCCACCTCCGCGGCCCCCCCAAGAGCCCGCACCGCCGAACCACCCGCATCTTCGCCTCGGGCTTCAGAAGTTTGTGGAAATCCAGTTGTACCAAACCCTTTAGTCTTCAACGGAAAAGGAGTACCACGCGGGGCGTTTCCATGGTTGGCGGCCATGTTTGCCTCCACCGGGACGGGGGTGGAGTACAAATGTTGCGGGACGCTGGTGTCAACCAGGCATGTGGTTACAGGTACCTTTACTGACTAAAATCGACGCAGACGACGATAAAACGACGATTGTTGCAGCCGCCCACTGCGTCACCCTCCCCCGCAGCACCAACAAAATCTCCGTCGAGAAGCTGCTCTTCATCTTGGGCAAGCTCAACATCCAGAACCTTCTCATCGGTGACGGCGAGAAGATGGTCGGTGCCGACGACATCGCGATACACCCAGATTATCGCCCGTTGAACGCCGACGCCGACATCGCCGTGGTTGTCCTGACCCAAAACATCCAGTTCACCAACTACATCAGACCCATCTGCTTGTGGTCCGGTTCGGACGACATAGATTCCGTCGTTGGACAAAAAGGGAAAGTGGTGGGTTGGGGCCGCGACGAGCAGAATAACGCCATGACTGCCGAACCCAAGCAGACCACCATACCCATCGTCAGCCAGGAGCAGTGCTTGAGGTCTGCGGAGGTGTTTACGTACTTTACTTCCAAAAGGACGTTTTGTGCCGGTAAGTTTATAGGGCACCAAACGAATTCAATAGGTGTCAGATCCGGTCCACCAAGTGACTGTTATTTTTGCAGGCGAACGTGACGACAGCGGCCCCTGTAATGGAGACAGCGGCAGCGGCTTCGTGATGAAGAGGGACAACCGGTGGTTCCTCCGAGGGATCGTTTCCCTTTCCAGTTACGACTCCAACAAGCAGTCCTGCGACCTCTCCAACTACGTGGTCTTCACGGACGTCACCAAATTCCAGTCCTGGTTACTTCCTCTCATTGTTACATGACCATAAATAAAAATATTTATTTTCCATTTTTACATCGTCGTTTGATTTTTATCACAACCTTTTAAAGAATTTGTCCCATCGCCTTTGTAAAATCTTTAATAAAGACCTAAATGTAATGAAACGATAAGATATAGATTAGTCACTTTATTTTAGCCTGAAAACATGCTCCACACTTTGGTTCTGAGACAACTTTAACAGCGGTACCATAGAGAGTACCATCGGATAAAAATTGTTTTAACTGTAATGGTTCGTTTATTCGGCTTATTCCAGTGTGAAAACATGTGTCACACTTTGGTGCTATAACAATATTTAAAGGAGTACCACAGTTGGTACCATCTTTTAAGAGTTACTTTAACCCCAATGTGTGACCCATCATTTCAGGCTAAAATTAATAGAAATAGAAGTACTAAAAGTGGTATTACAATAAAATTTGTCATTTGGCTGAATACCGTAATATGTAATAAATTAGTTACATTCACATAGGATGAAAAAAAATACCATTACAGTTCGTTTATTCAGGTTATTTCAGTCTGAAAAGAGGTGTCACACTTTGGTTTTATGACCACTTCAACAAAGGTACCATTATGGGTACCAAATAGTAGAAATTATTTTAACCCCAAAGTGTGACACATGTTTTCAGGCTAGAATTCTCCCAGAAGTCCAACTGTACAATTAGAAATTAGTTTGTTTACTGTCCAACCAACATAAGGACATACTTTCCAAAAGCAATAAAATTTTTTAGATCCGTTATGATCCAAACTTAATATGATGGTAATCAGTAGTTTAGTTAGTTAATTTTAGTGTGTAAACATGTGTCACACTTTGGCTCTGTGATAACTTTAAAGAAGGAACCACTGTGGGTACTATCTAGTAAACATTGTCCGAACCCCAAAGTGTCACCCATCTTCTCAAGCTAAAATTATCCCAGAAGTGCAGCTGTACCAATAAAATTTAATTTGTTTGCCGTTTTCACACGTTTTTCATGAAAACTGATGAATTAACAACTGAATATCATAAAAACTGTAATTGTTAGTTTCGTCGGTTCATTTTAGTGTAAAAAGATGTGTGACACTTTAGTTCTAAGACAACTTCAACAAAGGTACCATTGTGGGTACCAAATGCTAAAAACTATTTTAACCCCAAAGTGTGCCACATGTCTTCAGGCTAGAATTCTCCCAGAAGTCCAACTGTACTATTAGAAATTAGTTTGTTTACTGTCCAACCAACATAACGACATACTTTAAAAAGCAATAAAATTTTTTAGATCAGTTATGATCCAAACTTAATATGATGGTAATTAGGAGTTTAGTTAGTTAATTTTAGTGTGAAAACATGTGTCACACTTTGGGTCTGTGATAACTTTAAAGAAGGAACCACTGTGGGTACTATCTAGTAAACATTGTCCGAACCCCAAAGTGTCACCCATCTTTTCAAGCTAAAATTATCCCAGAAGTGCAGCTGTGCCAATAAAATTTAATTTGTTTGCCGTTTCCACACGTTTTTCATGAAAACTGATGAATTAACATCTGAATATGATAAAAACTGTAATTGTTAGTTTCGTCGGTTCATTTTAGTGCGAAAATATGTGTGACACTTTGGTTCTAAGACAACTTCAACAAAGGTACCATTGTGGGTACCAACTGATAAAAATTATTTTAACGCTAAAGTGTGACACATCTTTTTAGGCTAGAATTCTCCCAGAAGTCCAACTGTACTATTAGAAATTAATTTGTTTACTGTCCAACCAACATAAGGACATACTTTCCAAAAGCAATAATTTTTTTTAGATCAGTTATGATCCAAACTTAATATGATGGTAATCAGTAGTTTAGTTAGTTAATATTGGTGTGAAAACATGTGTCACACTTTGGCTCTGTGATAACTTTAAAGAAGGAACCACTGTGGGTACTATCTAGTAAACATTGTCCTAACCCCAAAGTGTCGCCCATCTTTTCAAGCTAAAATTATCCCAGAAGTGCAGCTGTACCAATAAGATTTAATTTGTTTGCCGTTTCGACACGCTTTTCATGAGTAACTGATATCTAGATGAATTAACATCTGAAAATGATAAAAACTGTAATTGTTAGTTTCGTCGGTTCATTTTAGTGTGAAAAGATGTGTGACACTTTGGTTCTAAGACAACTTCAACAAAGGTACCGTTGTGGGTACCAAATGGTAAAACCTATTTTAACCCCAAAGTGTGCCACATGTCTTCAGAGTAGAATTCTCCCAGAAGTCCATCTGTACTATTAGAAATTAGTTTATTTACTGTCCAACCAACATAAGGACATACTTTCCATAAGCAATATTTTTTTTAGATCCGTTATGATCCAAACTTAATATGATGGTAATAAGTAGTTTAGTTAGTTAATTTTAGTGTGAAAACATGTGTCACACTTTGGCTTTGTGATAACGTTAAAGAAGGAACCACTCTGGGTACTATCTAGTAAACATTGTCCTAACCCCAAAGTGTCGCCCATCTTTTCAAGCTAAAATTATCCCAGAAGTGCAGCTGTACCAATAAAATTTAATTTGTTTGCCGTTTTCACACGTTTTTCATGAAAACTGATGAATTAACAACTGAATATCATAAAAACTGTAATTGTTAGTTTCGTCGGTTCATTTTAGTGTGAAAAGATGTGTGACACTTTGGTTCTAAGACAACTTCAACAAAGGTACCATTGTGGGTACCAACTGATAAAAATTATTTTAACGCTAAAGTGTGACACATCTTTTTAGGCTAGAATTCTCCCAGAAGTCCAACTGTACTATTAGAAATTAATTTGTTTACTGTCCAACCAACATAAGGACATACTTTCCAAAAGCAATAAATTTTTTTAGATCAGTTATGATCCAAACATAATATGATGGTAATTAGGGGTTTAGTTAGTTAATTCTAGTGTGAAAACATGTGTCACACTTTGGCTCTGTGAAAACTTTAAAGAAGGAACCACTGTGGGTACTATCTAGTAAACATTGTCCGAACCCCAAAGTGTCACCCATCTTTTCAAGCTAGAATTATCCCAGAAGTGCAGCTGTACCAATAAAATGTAATTTGTTTGCTGTTTCCACACATTTTCCATGAAAACTGATGAATTAACATCTGATTATGATAAAAACTGTAATTGTTAGTTTCGTCGGTTCATTTTAGTGCGAAAAGATGAGTGACACTTTGGCTCTAAGACAACTTCAACAAAGGTACCATTGTGGGTACCAAATGGTAAAAACTATTTTAACCCTAAAGTGTGACACATCTTTTCAGGCTAGAATTGTCCAAGAAATGCACCTGTGCTGATGAAATGTATATTTGCTTTCATATAAGATTATTCGCTCCACCTTCTCAGAAAACGAGCAATCCGAGCAGGACAATCAAATCGTCCTTTCCGTTGTCAACCGGCTGTCTGTCACGGCGACAGGTCGCGACCCCCCCATTGTTTTCCCCCGGAGCAACGACACTCGCACATGATTCCCTCAATGAAGAAAATCGCGGAAAAGCGATCGATACGAGTTCTAGTCGCGCGCAAGTATTTGAAAATGGCCGCCGACCTGGACAACCTAGAGTATTACATCAAGTTTCCGAGTCCGAACTTCAACTACAACCAGCAGAATGGGGAGAGCGACTACGTCTTCGTGGTAAACGAAGAGAAGATCCCGGTAATCCTGCTTTTCGGATGGGCGGGGTGTCAGGACAAGTACTTGGCCAAGTACTCGCAGATTTACGAGGAGAGGGGGTGAGTGGCTGCCGGCCGGCTCTTTTGATTTATTTTATTGTAGTTTTCATGTTTGTCATGACCCAACTCTTCTTCGTTGTCTTCCGCAAGGAATGGACTTGACCATCAATTTTGCTCTTCCAGGTTGATAACCTTGAGGTATACAGCGCCTGTGAAATGCCTTTTCTGGAAAAGACTGCAGATGATCACGATAGGGGAGCGACTGGTGAAGCTGCTCGTGGATCTCAACTTCGAGAACCACCCCATCATCATCCACTGTTTTTCCAATGGGGGCGCTTTTCTCTACCAGAATTTCTCCCTGGCACTTGAGAGGAGTCCCAAGCCGTTACAGGTCAGTCGACGAAAGAATAGACACAATAAAAAAATAATTAAGAGCAGCGTGTTTCTTGGAACATTTTAGCCTGAAAAGATGTGTCACACTTTGGAGTTTAAGCAAATTTTTTGTGGTGGTACCAAAGTTAATGTTGTCGTAGAACCATAGTGCGACACATCAAATCACACTAACCTGAGCTCGCCAAGTAACAATTTTATTTCATTTAGACTACCAATGCAGAATTTATAATTTTTTGTTTCAGATAAAAGGTGTGATCTTCGATTCGGCTCCCGGAAAACGCCGCATCCTCAGCCTGTTCCGCGCCATTTCCGCCATCTTGGGCGGGAGACCCCTGTACAACATTCCCGTGTCTGTCCTAATGACCATGTTCTTGTCCATGATTTGGCTCTACGAGGTAACCACTTGACGACATTGCGGTTGTAAAAATAAATGAACGCTGATTTGTAGAAAAAACTTGTGTGTGGTAAAACTGGCATTTGCAGGTAATTAGCAATTTCATCAACCCGAAAACAACTTTCCAGTCCAATCCTTTAGAAAACCTGAAGAACGAGAAGAACACGTGGCCTCAGCACTTCATCTACTCGAAGAAGGACATTCTCATTCCGCACACGGTAAGTTTTCTATACTTAACCTAGCTTTCTTCACCGACTACTGCACATGCGCACTGAAGTCCAGACTCGTATACAGGGTGATTTTGAATTTGTCGCCAGGACATCGAGTACTTCGCCAACTACCGCAAAGCCCTCGGTGTCGACGTGACGACCCTCTGCTGCGAGGAGAGCGCCCACGTGAAGCACTACTCCGAGCACAAACAGAGCTACGTGAACAGTGTATGTAATTTCCTCAACAAATGTCTGAACGGCACAAATTGAGTTCACATCTCCACCCTGTAGTCCGCTAAGCCACTCTGTTACTATTATTTAGGTTCATAGGTCGCTACTTTTATTTAGACGTTGTTAAATCCGCACAGGATGCTATTGGTTAGGTGTTCAAATCTAAATTACGGTGCTACCAGATGTATTTATTTTAATTTATTAAAAGGTACGTTGAACTGGGTCTGATCAATCAACGACAGTCAATGGTAGAAATATATTAAGAATATGAAAGTGCGACCGCTTAACATAAAGGAAACGCCTCACCTACCGAATAAATTCACTAACCTAGAGTCAGTCAAACACGGGCTTGACAGTGAGATCTACCCCGTTAAAATACGGGTGCAACGCCACCCGTTTCGCGGAGATTCTCTTAGCCGGGTCGTAGACGATCATCTGCTTCAAGAGGTCGACGGCGTCGTTGTCCATGTTCTTCAGTTGCGTCTCGAGGTTGAAGGACGTCCATCTGGGGAAGGTGGCCTTGAAGTCGGGGAGGCCCGAGACTCCGGGCCAGATCTCTTCGTTGGGGGTTTTCAACAGTCTGGAGAGATGCCAAAAATTACTTCGTCTTATGACATTTACATGCATAAATCGTTCAGTTATTTTCTAAATACAATATAATAGTTACAGTGACCGCGGTCAGCTCATTTCAGTGTGATTTGATGTGTCACACTTTGGTTCTACAATAACTTTAACTTTGGTACCACCGCGGGTACCACCGGTAAAAAGTGTCTGAACCCCAAAGTGTGACCCATCTTTTCGGGCTAAAATGATCCAAGAAGAACGCAGATATTGCTTGTTTTAACATTTTTTGCAATATTAGTTAGTCCATTATTGTAGTCGTTTTTGAGTGGTTCCATGCGAGAGGTTTTGCAAAAAAAAAGTATTGGCGTATCGCTTTCAAATATACTGACAATTAAATTGACAGAAAACGTTTCCTTGGTAAGACTTACCAAATCCTCAATTTTGGTGCCTATTAATGGTGCAATTAGTCTGAACGAAATGAAATTGTTACAGTGGCCTTAGTCCACTCATTGCAGTGTGATTTGATGTGTCACACTTTGGTTCTATGTTAAAATAAACTTTGGTACCATTGTTGGTACCACCGGTACAGTGTCTGAACCCCAAAGTGTGACCCATCATTTGAAGCTACAATTTTCCGAGAAATACGCTGATGCTATTTATTTTAATTTTTTTTCACCCAGCAGTTATTTATCATGGATTTTTTGCCGCCATTTTCACTGTTCGCTTCGGCCATCTTGTTTTCCCTTATTTCTGTCTTTAGAACAGCGACCTTATTGCTGAGAATTCAAATTAATATTTTGCAATTTTTTTCTTCTATTAGACAAACATTTTACGTCACAGAGACCCCTCCCACAATTTAACTGTTAGGAATCCACAGTGACCTTCGTTGGTTCATTTCAGTGTGATTTGATGCGTTACACTTTGGTTTTACGATAAAATTAACTTCGGTACCATTTCGGGTACCACCAGTAAAGTGTCTGAACCCCAAAGTGTGACCCATCTTTTCGGGCTGAAATGATCCAAGAAGAACGCAGATATTGCTTATTTTAACATTTTTTGCAATATTAGTTAGTCCATTATTGTAGTCGTTTTTGAGTGCTTCCATACGAGATTTTGCAAAAAAAAAGTAATGGCGTATCGCTTTGAAATGTACTGACTATTAAATTGACAAAAAACGTTTCCTTGTAAGACTTACTAAATCTTCAATTCTGGTGTCTATTAATGATGCAATTAGTCTGAACCAAATGAATTTGTTACAGTGTCCTTCGTCGACAAATTGTAGTGTGATTTGATGTGTCACACTTTGGTTCTATGTTAAAATAAACTTTGGTACCATTGTTGGTACCACCGGTACAGTGTCTGATCCCCAAAGTGTGACCCATCATTTGAAGCTAAAATTTTCCGAGAAATACGCTGATGCTATTTATTTTACATTTTTTTCACCCAGCAGTTATTTATCATGGATTTTTTGCCGCTATTTTCACTGTTCGCTTCGGCCATCTTGTTTTCCCTTATTTCTGTGTTCACAACAGCGACCTTATTTCTGAGAAATCAAATTGATATTTTGCAATTTTTTTGTTCTATTAGACAAAACATTTTACGCCATAGAGACCCCCCCCCCCCACAATTTAACTGTTAGTAATCCACACTGACCTTCGTTGGTTCATTTCAGTGTGATTTGATGCGTTACACTTTGGTTTTACGATAAAATTAACTTCGGTACCATTTCGGGTACCACCAGTAAAGTGTCTGAACCCCAAAGTGTGACCCATCTTTTCGGGCTAAAATGATCCAAGAAGAACGCAGGTATTGCTTATTTTAACATTTTTTGCAATATTAGTTAGTCCATTATTGTAGTCGTTTTTGAGTGGTTCCATGCGAAAGGTTTTGCAAAAAAAAAAGTAATGGCGTATCGGTTTCAAATGTACTGACAATTAAATTGACAAAAAACGTTTTCTTGAAAGACTTACCAAATCTTCGATTTTGGTGCCTATTAATTGTGCAATTACTTTGAACGAAATGAAATTCTTACAGTGGCCTTCGTCGACTCATTGCAGTGTGATTTGATGTGTCACACTTTGATTTTAAGTTAAAATAAACTTCGGTACCATTGTTGGTACCACCGTTACAGTGTCTGAACCCCAAAGTGTGACCCATCATTTGAAGCTAAAATTTTCCGAGAAATACGCTGATGCTATTTATTTTAATTTTTTTCACCCAGCAGTTATTTATCATGGATTTTTTGCCGCCATTTTCAATGTTCGCTTCGGCCATCTTGTTTTCCCTTATTTCTGACTTCACAACAGCGACCTTATTTCTGAGAATTCAAATTGATATTTTGCAATTTTTTTTGTTCTATTAGACAAACATTTTACGTCACAGAAACCCCTCCCACAATTTAACTGTTAGTAATCCACAGTGACCTTCGTTGGTTCATTTCAGTGTGATTTGATGCGTCACACTTAGTTTTTATGATAAAATTATCTTCGGTACCATTTCGGGTACCACCAGTAAAGTGTCTGAACCCCAAAGTGTGACCCATCTTTTCGGGCTAAAATGATCCAAGAAGAACGCAGATATTGCTTATTTTAACATTTTTTGCAATATTAGTTAGTCCATTATTGTAGTCGTTTTTGAGTGGTTCCATGCGAGATTTTGCAAAAAAAAAAGTAATGGCGTATCGCTTTGAAATGTACTGACTATTAAATTGACAAAAAACCTTTCCTTGTAAGACTTACTAAATCTTCAATTTTGGTGTCTATTAATGGTGCAATTAGTCTGAACCAAATGAATTTGTTACAGTGACCTTCGTCGACAAATTGCAGTGTGATTTGATGTGTCACACTTTGGTTCTATGTTAAAATAAACTTTGGTACCATTGTTGGTACCACCGGTACAGTGTCTGATCCCCAAAGTGTGACCCATCATTTGAAGCTAAAATTTTCCGAGAAACACGCTGATGCTATTTATTTTACATTTTATTCACCCAGCAGCTATTTATCATGGATTTTTTACCGCCATTTTCAATGTTGGCTTCGGCCATCTTGTTTTCCCTTATCTTTGTCTTCACAACAGCGACCTTATTTCTGAGAATTCAAATTGATATTTTGCATTTTTTTTTTGTTCTATTAGACAAACATTTTACGTCACAGAGACCCCTCCCACAATTTAACTGTTAGTAATCCACAGTGGCTTTCGTTGGTTTATTTCAGTGTGATTTGATGCGTTACACTTTGGTTTTACGATAAAATTAACTTCGGTACCATTTCGGGTACCACCAGTAAAATGTCTGAACCCCAAAGTGTGACCCATCTTTTCGGGCTAAAATGATCCAAGAAGAACGCAGGTATTGCTTATTTTAACATTTTTGCAATATCAGTTGGTCCATTATTGTAGTCGTTTTTGAGTGGTTCCATGCGAGAGGGTTTTTTAAAAAAAGTAATAGTGCATCGCTTTCAAATGTACTAATAATTAAATTGACAAAAAACGTTTCCCTGTAAGACTTACTAAATCTGCAATTTTGGTGTCCATTAATGGTGCAATTACTCTGAACGAAATGAAATTCTTACAGTGGCCTTAGTCGACTCATTGCAGTGTGATTTGATGTGTCACACTTTGATTTTAAGTTAAAATAAACTTCGGTACCATTGTTGGTACCACCGTTACAGTGTCTGAACCCCAAAGTGTGACCCATCATTTGAAGCTAAAATTTTCCGAGAAATACGCTGATGCTATTTATTTTAATTTTTTTCACCCAGCAGTTATTTATCATGGATTTTTTGCCGCCATTTTCAATGTTCGCTTCGGCCATCTTGTTTTCCCTTATTTCTGACTTCACAACAGCGACCTTATTTCTGAGAATTCAAATTGATATTTTGCAATTTTTTTTGTTCTATTAGACAAACATTTTACGTCACAGAAACCCCTCCCACAATTTAACTGTTAGTAATCCACAGTGACCTTCGTTGGTTCATTTCAGTGTGATTTGATGCGTCACACTTAGTTTTTATGATAAAATTAACTTCGGTACCATTTCGGGTACCACCAGTAAAGTGTCTGAACCCCAAAGTGTGACCCATCTTTTCGGGCTGAAATGATCCAAGAAGAACGCAGATATTACTTATTTTAACATTTTTTGCAATATTAGTTAGTCCATTATTGTAGTCGATTTTGAGTGGTTCCATGCGAGAGATTTTGCAAAAAAAAAGTAATGGCGTATCGCTTTGAAATGTACTGACTATTAAATTGACAAAAAACGTTTCCTTTTAACACTTACCAAATCTTCAATTTTGGCGCCCATTAATGGGGCAATTACTCTGAACGAAATGAAATTCTTACAGTGGCCTTAATCGACTCATTGCAGTGTGATTTGATGTGTCACACTTTGGTTCTATGTTAAAATAAACTTCGGTACCATTGTTGGTACCACCGGTACAGTGTCTGAACCCCATGATTTGAAGCTAAAATTTTCCGAGAAATACGCTGATGCTATTTATTTTAGATTTTTTTCACCCAGCAGCTATTTATCATGGATTTTTTGCCGCCATTTTTACTGTTCGCTTCGGCCATCTTGTTTTCCCTTATTTCTGAGAATTCAAATTAATATTTTGCAATTTTTTTGTTCTATTAGACAAACATTTTACGTCACAGAGACCCCTCCCACAATTTAACTGTTAGTAATCCACTGACCTTCCTTGGTTCATTTCACTGTGATTTGAGGTTTTATGATAAAATTAACTTCGGTACCATTTCGGGTACCACCAGTAAAGTGTCTGAACCCCAAAGTGTGACCCATCTTTTCAAGCTAAAATTTTCCGAGAAACACGCTGATGCTATTTTTTGCCACCATTTTGTGACTTTGTGACTTTATATTTTGTCAATTCAAATAACATTTTGCAACATAGAGCCCCCTACCTGAATATCCTAAACAACTGGTCTATCTCGGAGTCCCCCTGGAACAGCGGCCGCTTGGACGCCATTTCCGCGAAGATGCACCCCAGAGACCAAATGTCGATGGGGCAGGCATACCTGGGCGAACCCAACAGGACCTCCGGGGCTCTGTACCACAGAGTCACAACCTCGTGGGTGTACACCCGCACGGGGACCCCGAAGGCCCGACCCAGGCCGAAATCGGCCACTTTGATGGTACCGTCGCGGGTGATCAACAAGTTCTGGGGCTTCAAATCCCTGTGCAGGATGCGTCTTTGGTGGCAGAACAGAATGGCCTTGTTGATTTGGTACAGGTAGCTCTTGACGAGTTGGGGCGTCATGTATTTGTTCTTTGGGATCTTGTCCAGGTAGTTTTTCAGGTCCATGGAGAGGAACTCGAAAATTAAGTAAAGTCTGCAATGAGGAATAGACGGTTTAGTCGTTGGATGTGAGTCTGACCTCCTCTCTTCCATCATCACGTCTTCCAGGGACACGATGTTGGGGTGCCGCAGCTCCTTGAGGAGGGAGATCTCCCGAATCGCCGTGGAAGGAACCCCCTCGTTCTCGTCTTCCAGTCTGCAAACAAACCGTTACAAGCGACGCTCAACACTGGGTGCAGCCCCACCTGATTTTCTTCATTGCCACGAGTTGTCCAGTCTTCTTGTTCTTTCCTTTGTAGACCACCCCATAGGTGCCCTCTCCGATCTTCTCTATCTTGAGGAAATCATCCATATTGGTCCTTTCTTGGGTCATTGCGGCTCACCTGTAAAAGAACTGTCCCATGTTATCGCCAGATGTCATTTGGGCACTCGCAATTGTTTATAGTGTAACGACGACGCCAACTAGATCAGGCACGGGGGCGACTTAACCCCAAATCTGGGGTTGCAAGCACGCTCTAAATGCACGTAATCGTTGGGATGACTGAAAGCGAAGTTGGGTACTTACGATTTGACGAAATTAGTGGACAAAAAACGGCAATTTTGGTGAGTTCGGGTTGAAATCAACGACTGCTGGGCAAAAACATGGAACAAGAAGTCGGCGAATTCAAACGGGCCAATCAGAGGTGGGTGTCTTCCCTCTCGGTCTTACTCACTAGGAGGGGGATGTTCCATCCTTGTGGTAACAAAGGGAGACGCCGTCGCTCTCACTCCCACTCACGCTTTGGTGTGGTGGCAACGCCGCTTAGTGCTGCCAACCGCAACCACAAAGTCCCTCTTATTTCATTTCAAACTAAAAGTAGGTCAACAAAAACTGCCCCAGCTGTTACAATCGTTTATTGTTATTATTATTATTAAAATCGTAGATGAAAAACTGTCGTGAACACTTAATAATATTAATACCAAGCAATAAAGTTAACACATTAAGTCATTAAGGTCGTTAATCCCTAACCCTTCAAGCTGCTCATCCCTGCCCTCATGATCTCATCTACCAGCAATAAGTTGCTAGCGATGACCGAGCACGAGTTGATTATCTGCTTCTTCACTATGTAGTTGTCGAAAATTCCGGCGTCTTTCGGGTTGATGGGCTCCCCGGAAGTGAGGTCCAGGCCAACGGGTTCGGGGTTTAGACGAGATTCTTCCTGCAGTTTAACGATGGTGTCCTGAGCGTCGAAGCCGGAGTTTGTTGCCAAGACTTTGGGGATCACCAGGAGGGCCTCCGCGTAGGCGCCGATGCCCAGGCGGGCCTTGCCCTTTACCGTGTCCTTGAAGGCGGTGAGGAGCTTGTGGGCGGTGACCTCGAAGGCGCCCGCGCCTGTGAATAAAAGCATTGTTAGTGGTCGTCTGCGTTGATTTTAACGGTCGTTACCTGGTATCAACGCCTTATCCTCGATGGCGTTATTAATTGCCCTCAGTCCGTCCCTCACCGCGTCCTTGATCTGGGCCAGGGTGTGCTTGTTGGGGGCCTTCAGCAAAATGGTGACCGATTGGGGCACCTTGCAGTCCTCCACGAAGGTGTACTTGTTCTCCCCCAGGACGTGCTCGTACACCACTCCGGCGTATCCCAGCTGGCTCTCCTGGATGTCGTCGAAGTGGTTCAACGCCACGCCCCCACAAGCTAGAGCCAACCTCTCCATGTTGCGCCTCTTGGCCCTCCTCAAGGCGATGATGCCCTCCTTGGCCAACAAGTCCAGGCTCATGGGGTCGATCCCCTTCTGATTTATGACGACGAAGCTCTTGTCTGTGCCGTCGCACAACTTCTTTTTCAAGGCAATGACCTTCTTCACTCTCTGCTCGATGAACTCCCGCTCGGCGTGCACCATCTTCTCGCGCTCCTCCGCCGTCTTGTAGAAGAAGCCCGAATTGACCTCGCTCTTTTCGTATTCCATGGAGACGTTGCAAGTGAGGATGTAGCAGTTGGTGAGACGTTTGGGCATGTCCGGGTGTCTGGACCCGTGGTCCAGCACCAGCCCCTTGACCAGACTGGTGTCGGTCACGGTCTTGTGCTGCATCTCCATGAGCTCCACCATGTGCAAGTCCACGGGCTTGTCTTTCTGTCTGATCGCGAGGACGGCATCCACGCAAATATCAGTGAGGACGTCGGCCAAGTTCTGGTGGACCTTGGTCCTGAGACTGGTCCTGCAGACGTCCAGGAGGTTCTCGCGGGTGACCTCGATGGGCATTTTGAGCGAGTCTAGGATCTCGATGGTCTTGGCGCGGGCCTTGTCGAACCCCTCGGTGACGACGCGGGGGTGCAGCCCCTCGGAGATGAGGATGTCGGCTTGCTTCAGCAGCTCCCCGATGACGAGCACCGTCGAGGTGGTGCCGTCCCCGGTCATGTCGTCCTGGGCGGTGGAGGCCCGGGCGATCAGGGAGGCCGTGGGGTGCTGAATTTGCATCTCGTGGAGCAGAACGTTGCCGTCTTTGGTGATCTTGATGTCGCCGGCTCCAGAGACCAACCTGTAGAAAGGATAAAATCAGTTTTAAATTTCGCGACCCCCACGCGAAGCCGCTCCCTCATCCAAATTTAGAAAAAAAGTGAGGTTATGTCTCGAAACTGTTCCAACAACCCAAATTCACGCGTTCCCTTTCCGAATCCAACGGTTTCGGGCGCAATCGGGGCAATTTTGGGGCCCAGAACCGGAAAACCGGAGTCATGTGGTGTTTGACAGCTTACATTTTGACCGTCCCTTTGGGGCCCAGGTTGGACTTCATTACGTCTTGGATGCCCTTTGCTGCGGAAATATTGACGGCCAGGGCCTGGGCAGCCCGCGCCACTTCGGCTTTGGGATTTAATAAGCTGATAGCCATCGCTTTTTAGTCTGAAGAAAGGAGCACGAAATATAAATGACACCGGCAGGCACGGCACTTTGGTTGGAAAATTGGTGGACGAAAATCCCTAGATTTGAAAAAAAAAGTGGGAGTTTAAAATGTTGTTAATTGAATTTATTATAGTTATTAACAATATTGATTGGGGCTTTGATTAACTGTTATGTGTTAAAGCCTATCAACTGCAAGAAATTGTAACGTAAATATATCCGTATCCTGTCATAAAACAAGAGTCGTATGCAACCAATAATACACTTTTTTTTTTGTACTGTCTTGGTAATGTCTGGGCTTGCTTATGGATGCTAAGCTGTTAACAATGATGAAATAGTTGGGTTTAATGGAAAATGCTGTTAAAATGTGCCAATAACATTATAATGGTGAAACCACAATTTTAACTTTCACAATCACAAATTGGATATATTAACATCAAATAAGTTGCGACTTAATTAGTCTCGAACACCCTCGATATGTGTTTATTATCCCCTTCTTCATTTAACAGCCGAGCATTGTCTCCACTATTTGCAAACTCCACCAGTATGATCATATATGCAACCACATTCGCGACCACCTACAACAGCTATTAGTCCTAGAAACCCAATCCTTGGTTCACTCACAGCCAACAAAGTCTTAAGACTGACCGAGAACATCCCGAATACTTTAACACCAAAGCGGTTGTCTTGCACCAGGTAGTAACACTCCAGGTTCTCTTCGAAGCCAGCCCGCATCGTGAGGATTTTTGGAGAATTAGCGACGACATCTTCAGCCTGCGGTGGAATAATTATTAAGAGATGTAATCGGAGAGACTTACCTGTTGTTGTGTCCAAAAATGGGCGACAGTGACGACAACGAGGCCCGTGCAATTGAAAAGAAGGAAATTAACCATCATCAGACGCTGGGTGGCCGGGAAGTTTATTCTGAAGACCAAGTAACCGTTGGAGGTGACCGTGGTGAAGATGAAGAGATGCAAGGCGGCGATCTGGGGCGAGAATGTCGTCAGCACCAGTTTGGAAATCTCATTCAGCTCTAGATAGAATTGCGTGAATTTTTTAACATTGAGCTGCGACACCCTCTTCAATGTCGCGAACCTTCGACTTAGAAGGAACAGAGTGAAGACGTTTGTGAAAACACAGAAGAAATTCATCGTGATGGGTATGTAAATCGACAACCAGTAGACAATATCGACCGACCTGGTCAACCACACGTCGACCACCACGTCCGTTACGACAACGTAAGTCAACACACCTAAGGATGCCCCCAACGAAACGTAAAACACCCTTTTGGTCCTCTTGTGCTCCGTTACAAACCCCAACTGGGACAAATTGTGGTCGAAGAGTGTCATCCTAGTAAGCGCACGGGTGTACTTCTTCGAATTGCACCAGTTGGAGGACACGTGGGCGAAAAACATGAAGATGTAGCAAAGGGAATGCAGAGTGGACACCGCTTTCTTCACCGGGTGGGCGTCGGGAGGAGACATGCATCGCAGCGTCGAGACGACGATGAAGACGGTGGTTAAAATGAGGCTGACGAAAAGAAGAAGTTTGTTCGTCCGTGTCGGCGACTGGGCCGAGTTGAGGAGGACGATTTTGGAAAGTTTGAGGAGCGCGGAAATTGCAGACATTGTGGGTGGGGTTCAAAGAGCTAATGCATTGGCGCGACATCAACTATTGATCACCTTTGGGTGCCTCGTTAGTGACGACGTTGTCTTCATTATTTGAGAAATGGGAGTCACATCTTTAAGTGCTAAGTGCATTTTAAAAACTTCAATGTTATTATTCGAAAAATGGTTTATAGACAATTAAAGGGACAAGATAAACGTAACAGCCGTTAAAAAATTACGTTGGAAATAAACGAATCAAGGAGATAAACAATACACCGGGTGTCTCAGAAAAAACCACAATTATTCTAACCAGTAGTAGAACTCATCAGTGTCAACAATTTTTCTTAATAAAATTTTGCCCTAAATCCCGAAGTTACCGAGTTAAAATTAGTGGAGATTTTGACATTAATTTCGATACACGCCACGCGGTGATAACGACACACGACAAAAAAACACTCGGAATGAATTTACTTCGACATCCAATGCTATTGAAAATTGTGGGGCCTAATAAATAACATGCGGATTTTCGTCTGCCCCTACGTAGTAGACTCTCTAAACCTGATAGGGATTTAATTGTTGCTCTTTCAAAATTCTCCAAATTCGATTTGCTAACCTTCGGGTACTGGCGGTTTTTATGCACAACGTTAATGGAAATTAGGCGCACGAGAAAAAGCAGGCATATTTTACGATAATAACTTTGAAGGGACTGAAAGCCACTTGAAAAGGCTTAAAATATCTTGAAACGACTTCAAGCGAATTGAAAAGACTTGAGATGTTTTGAAAGGACTTTAGGTGACTCGAAATGTTTTGAAGGGAATTGAAGTGACTTAAAAAGTCTTGAAATGTCTTGAAAAGTCTCGAAGCGACCTGGGAAGACTTCAAATATTTTGAAGGAACGGGAAGCTACTTGAAAAGACTTTAGCGTCTTGAAGAGAGATGAAGTGGCTTGAAACAACTTGAAACGACTGAAAAGAACTTGAAATGTTTTGAAACGACTTGAAATGCATGCTTCTTACGTTTGCGTCTTATATCTTACGTTCAGGTTTAATATTACGTCTACGTCTTGTTGTTTTGTCTTCTTTGATTCGTTTATTTCCAACGTAATTTTCCAGATATTTATTTCCAAAGTCTGAGTTTACGTTTTATGTTAAACTTTTACGTCTGTTTCAACGTCTTGCATCATCTTACGTCTCCTTTCTTACCTTTTACGTCTTACGTCTGAGTCTTAATTTTTATGCTTTCGATTTAATATTTTTTATATTTTCAGTCATTTGTGTTTTTTGTCTGCGTCTTATCGCTGCGTCTACGTCTGTAATTTAAGTCTCATATCTGGCTTATCTTTTCGGTTCCCTTGATTTGATATTTCTTACGGTTACGTTTTGGTCCACGTCTTACGTCTGCGTCTTACATCTACATCTTGCGTCTGTGTCCTCTATTTTGTTCACTTATTTCTAACGTTTGCGTCTACGTCTTGTGTACCACATGAAATGTTCCGAAGGGACTTGAGGCGACTTGAAATGTTTGGAGAAATACTTGAAGAGTCTTGGAGCGATCTGGGAAGATTTCAAATAATATCTTGAAAAGTCTTGAAATAGCCTGAAGCGACTTGAAATTATTTGAAATGTTTTGAAACGACTTACAGCGAATTGAAAAGACTTGAGGTGACTTGAAATGTTTTGAAAGGAATTGAAGCGACTTGAAAAGTCTTGAAGAGTCTTAAAACCACTTCAAGAGAGATGAAGCGACTTTGAGAAACTTGAAACGACTGGAAAGGACTTGAAATGTTTTGAAACGACTTGAAAGACTTGACGCGAATTGAAAAGACTTGAAATATTTTGAAGGGACTTGAGGCGATATGAAATATTTTGAAAGGTCTTGAAGCGACTTGTAGAAACTTGAAGCCATTTAAAAGGACTTGAAATGTCTTGGAGCCGACGTGAAATATGTCAAAAGGACTTGAAGCGACTTGAAAAGATTTAGAGCGAATTGAAACGACATGAAATGTTTTGAAGAGACTTGGGGCGACGTGAAAAGTTTTGAAGGGAATTGAAGTGACTTAAAAGGTCTTGAAATGTCTTAAAGAGTCTTGAAGCGACCTGGGAAGACTTCAAATATTTTGAAGGAACGGGAAGCTACTTGAAAAGACTTGAAATGTCCTTTAGCGTCTTGAATTGAGATAAAGTGGCTTGAAAAAACTTGAAACGACTGGAAAGAACTTGAAGTATTTTGAAACGACTTGAAGTGCATGCTTCTTACGTCTTATATCTTACGTTCAGGTTTAATATTACGTCTGCGTCTTGTTGTTTTGTCTTCTTTGATTCGTTTATTTCCAACGTAATTTTCCAGATATTTATTTCCAAAGTCTGAGTTTACGTTTTATGTTATACTTTTACGTCTGTTTCAACGTCTTGCATCTTGCGTCTTCTTTCTTACCTTTTACGTCTTACGTCTGAGTCTTAATTTTTATGCTTTTTATTTAATATTTTTTATATTTTTAGTCATTCGTGTTTTTTGTCTGCGTCTTACCGCTGCGTCTACGTCTGTAATTTAAGTCTCATATCTGGCTTATCTTTTCGGTTCCCTTTTGATTTGATATTTCTTACGGTTACGTTTTGGTCCACGTCTTACGTCTGCGTCTTACATCTACATCTTGCGTCTGTGTCCTCTATTTTGTTCACTTATTTCTAACGTTTGCGTCTACGTCTTGTGTACCACATGAAATGTTCCGAAGGGACTTGAGGCGACTTGAAATGTTTGGAGAAATACTTGAAGAGTCTTGGAGCGATCTGGGAAGATTTCAAATAATATCGTGAAAAGTCTTGAAATAGCCTGAAGCGACTTGAAATTATTTGAAATGTTTTGAAACGACTTACAGCGAATTGAAAAGACTTGAGGTGACTTGAAATGTTTTGAAAGAAATTGAAGCGACTTGAAAAGTCTTGAAGAGTCTTAAAACGACTTCAAGAGAGATGAAGCGACTTTGAGAAACTTGAAACGACTGGAAAGGACTTGAAATGTTTTGAAACGACTTGAAAGACTTGACGCGAATTGAAAAGACTTGAAATATTTTGAAGGGACTTGAGGCGATATGAAATATTTTGAAAGGTCTTGAAGCGATTTGAAGAAACTTGAAGCCATTTAAAAGGACTTGAAATGTCTTGGAGCCGACGTGAAATATGTCAAAATGACTTGAAAGGATTTAGAGCGAAATGAAACGACATGAAATGTTTTGAAGAGACTTGGGGCGACGTGAAAAGTTTTGAAGGGAATTGAAGCGACTTAAGAAGTCTTGAAATGTCTTGAAGAGTCTCGAAGCGACCTGGGAAGACTTCAAATATTTTAAAGGTCTATCCAAATCTCAAGACATCTCACCAAGGGGGGAGGGAGGTTGAAAAATCGCCAAAGTCGACTCACGTAATTAATGGACGCTCCCTATGGTTCCAATAATGTTTTTTTTAGCTAAATGACTAAATAAAAAACAGGACAAATGGAACATTTGACATTACGTTAATTAAAAAAAAAACTTTCGAAGTACCTAAACGACTTGTTATTTTTTTTCTTTTAACCGCAAAGTGCTGTTTACAAACATTTTTAACCTCATCGCATTACTCGCACACATGTGCTGCATGGTCAAGGCCGCGACCAACATTCAACACTCAGCAGAATGATCGAAAACATCGGCAGTCACGGCCGTCGAAAACGTGCTCCTCACGAGACGCGCACCTAATAAAAAGAAAGAATCCCAGAAACACACCAGTAATTTGCCATGACTCGCCTAACATGCTGGCTGCTCCTTGCAGTTCTCCAGGTAAATCCCACGTGTGACTACCGAATTTCGTAACGACCCAATTCGTTTTCAGTTCGCAGGTCTTCAATGCCAGGACCTGAAGTCCATTTTCCACATTCCGTCGAAACGCAACTACGACGATCTGGAGATTCTGGAACGTTCCAATTTCGGGGGAGACCCGGCCTTCGCGGCCGCCCCTTCGGCGGGGGCGGAGACGCCCCGACCGTTTGCCAACGCCCAGGTGATGGTCCGCTTCGGGGGCGATTCGGAGAAAGGGAGGTGTCCGTGCGGGGAGCGATGCCAGTGTAGGTGCAACCCCTACTACGTCCCCGTGATCGCCCCTCTCCCGTACCATTGGTGCAATCCGTACATGTACATGCCGATGCCCCCGCCCTATCCGCATCCCTATCCGGTAACTCCGCCCATCACGGACGTCGAGAACGTGTCGCCAGCACCGCCCCTTCCACCGTTGGCCGGACCCCCACGTATTCAGTTCAAAGGAACGACAAACAACTACAACGTCCCAAAAGAAGAGATGAACAACAGCCACCACCCGGAAATACTGAAGACCGTCGAACTGTCCGAAGTGATCGACAAGACCACGACCAACCGGGTCACCACCGAAGAAGACGCGAAAACCGTCAGACTCCTGGAAGAAGTATCGAAAAAACTGTACCGCAAAGAACCCTCCGCGAAGGTCAAATTTGTCGACATGGACATCGTGGTTCCCGACCCGCCGAAAAAGCAACTCAAAGAGTGCCTCGTCCCGTACAGGAGCCCCAAGATGCCCCAACCCAAACTGATGGTGACTTACCCCATTTTTAACCGCCCCCGTGAGATCGAGGCTCCCCCCATGATGCAGTACGTTTCTCAGAATGGATACTCGGTCTCGGGGGGGTCGGGGTACTATTCGGACCCCGCCGGAACCGTTGTTTACAACGAACCCACCATGGTGTCCGTGATCCCGCCCCAAGCTAACGTGATAACGGCGGGGGGTCCCCACAATCGCGTTATTTTAGGCCCGATGGTCGTACCTCCCTCGACTCGCCATTACGAAGACTGTTATTGTCCCAGTTGTGCCAAGTACTCAGGGGAACTGAATCAAAAGGAGATGGTGGTCTGAAATATTTATTGTTTTGTAAATAAAGTTTTTTATGAGAAATTAAATTACTTCAATGGATTTTGATGTTTGAAATGGAGATTATATTTATCAGACTTTCAAACGATCACAGTGTATATAAAAATTACTGAAATACAGAGCGGGTGAAAATCACAACATAACAGTAGGTATTCAAGTTTCAAAACCATTCTTGAGGCTAATTTTATTTTCTTGTGAAGACTTTTGAAAATCACAATTTGGTGAAGACACTGAGAAGGAAAGAACGTCTGCGTCTACATCCTACTTTTGCCTCAACGGGGCCACGCCTTTGACCATATCTGCATTTTACGTCTGCGTCAACATCCTACGTTCTACGTCTGCTTCTTACGTTTGCGTCTTGCTGTTTTGTCTTCTTGATTCGTTTATTTACAAATATTTTAACTTATTTCCAAAGTCTGAGTTTACCTTTTATGTTAAACCTTTACGTCTGTTTCAACGTCTTGCATCTTACGCCTTCTTTCTTACCTTTTACTTCTTAATTTTTATGCTATCGATTTAATATTTCTAACGTCTGCGTCCTACGTGTGTTACTTCTAACATTATACGTCTTACGTTTGAGTCTACGTCATGCATCTTACGTTTACGTTTTACGTCTTACGTTTATCTTGCGTCTTACGTCTCAACCCTCACGAATTACGTTTAGATCCTCTTTATTGTTTTCAACCAAATTTTTTAGATATGTTTACTTATTTCTAACTTTTGCGTCTTACATGAACAGATTTCACAGTTCTTGAATTCCCTTTATTTTCGAAGCTTTCAATGCTTTGTATTGTGTTAATCATAAAGTTTTTATACTGTTCTTACTTGAGATTTTTTTTATGATTCGATTTCTCTATTCTCTCTTTTCCTTCCACTTACCGCAATATTCAAACTCTCTCTATTCTCCAGTCTTTTCGTTCCTTTCATTTTATGCTTTGTCAACAATATTTTTATTTTCTGAGCTTTTGAACTTTTAATAGACGTTGAGGTTCCGTTAACTTCTTACGTCTGTGTCTTACATTTACGGCTTACGTCTTATTTTTAAACATCTTGATTCATATATTTCTAATGTCTTACGTCTGAACCTTACGGCTTCAACGCCTTATTTCTTACGTTCACGTCTTATCTCTTACATTTTACTTACTGTCGTTTTATTTCTGAGCTTCGTGATTTTTTTAACGTTAATATTTTCATATAATTTTAATGGATGCGTTTACAACTTACGTTTGCTTCTTACGTCTTATATCTTACGTTCATTTTTAATCTTACGTCTGCGTCTTATTGCTTTGTCTTCTTGATTCGTTTATTTCCAACGTAATTTTCCTTATATTTTCACTTATTTCTAAAGTTTGAGTTTACGTCTTAGTCTTACGTCTGTTTCAACGTCTTACGTCATTTTTCTTACCTTTTACGTCTTAATTTTTATGCTTTTGATTTGATATTTCTAACGTGTGCGCCCTACGTGTTACTTCTTATATTATACGCCTTACGTTTGCGTATACGTCATGCATCTTACGTTTACGTTAAAGTCTTTTCTTAACGCTACGTTTACGTTTATCTTGCGTCTTACGTCTCAACTCCCACGTATTACGTGTAATGTTCTCATTCTCTTTATTCATCAGTCTCCTCGATCCCTTCATTTGTTGCTTTTTCAAAAATCTCTTTGTTTTTATTTTTTGAGCCTTCAAAGCTTGAATACTTTGGATACCTGTTACGTTTTACGATTACGTCTTACGTTTGAGTCTTATGACTGCATTTAAGTAGTACCTTTCCTAACTTACGTTTACGTCTACGTCGACCTTTTACCTTTTTCTGTCTGTTTTTTATCAATACGTTTGTAATTTAAGTCTCATATCTATATTATCATATTTGGATATTTTATACGTTTGCGTTTTACGTCTGCATCCACTTCTTACGTTTGCGTCAACATCCTGCGGCCTACGTTTGCTACTTACGTTTGGTCTTACGTCTTATATCTTACGTTCAGGTTTAATCTTACGTCTGCGTGTTATTGTTCGGCCTTCTTGATTCGTTTATTTCCAACGAAATTTTTCAATTATTTTCACTTATTTCTAAAGTCTGAGCTTACGCTTTATGTTATATCTTTACGCCTTAGTCTTACGTCTGTGTCAACGTCTTGCATCTGACGCCTTCTTTGTTATCTTTTACGTCTCATGTCTGAGTCTTAATTTTTAAGCTTTTGATTCGATATTTCTAACGTCAGCGTCCTACGTGTGTTACTTACGTTTTGGGTCTTGTGTTTTACGTTTCCTTCTTACGTTTACGTCTTACGTTAATCTTGCGTCTTACGTCTCAACTCTCACCTATTACTTTTTGATCCCCTTGATTGTTTTCTACCAAAATTTCTTGATATGTTTATTATTCCTTACGTTTACGCCTTAATTTTGCGTCTTACGAGTACGTCTTACGTTTACGTCTTACGTCTTATTTTTTTATCCTCTTGATTTTGTATATCTATCGTCTGCATTTACGTTGTACCTTTCCTAACTTACGTTTTACATCTTTGTCATTTTCTTGATCATCTGGATTCTCATTTCTACCGTCTGCACTTTACGCTTAGGTCCTACATTTTCGCCGACGTCGTACATCTACAATTTACGTTTTACATCTCGCATATTACGTCTGCGTCTTAGATATCACTTCTTACGTCATAACTCTCATATTGCCTTTTTGTGCCTGTGTTTTATCACTGCGTCTACGTAATTACCTACGTCTCATATCTATATTTTCTTTTGGATTCCTTTTATTGGATATTTTTTACGGTTACGTTTTAGGTCCACGTGTTACGTCTGCGTCTCACATCTGCGTTTTACAGCTACGTCTTACGTCTGCGCCTTACATCTACCCCTTGCGCCTACGTCTCACGTTTTACGTCTGTGTCCTGTATTTTATTTACTTCTTTCTTACATTTGCGTTTATGTCTTACGTTTACGTCTATGCCCTACGTTTCACATATTATTATCTCTTTTTAAATTTTTTTATTCTTGTGATTTGATATTGATACGTCTTACGCTTTACATTTTAAGTTTGACTTATATGGTCTTATTTTTCGATGTTCTGGAAATTTTTGAGCATTATCATATATTTGAAACGTCTACGTCTGCGTTTTCCTCTACGTCTGCGTCAATGTTTTGGATCATATTTCTTACGTCTATATTTTACGTATTACGTCTTGTTTATTGACTTGTCCATCGTCTACCTTTATGTCTTACGTCTGCGTCTACATCCTGCGTTTGCGTCAACGGCAACTCTTAATTCTTACATGTAGATTTTTGGTTTTACTTTTAAGTTCTTACACCTGCGTTTTAATTTTTAATGACATTTCTAACGTCTGCGATTTTTTTAGAATAATGTTACTAACGACCATATCTGTGTGTTACGTTTGCGTTTTACGTCTGCGTCCACTTCTTACGTTTGCGTCTTACGTTCAGGTTTGATCTTACGTCTGCGTCTTGTTCTTTTGTTTTCTTGATTAGTTTATTTCCAACGTAATTTTCCAAATATTTTCACTTATTTCTAAAGTCTGAGTTTACGTTTTATGTTATACCTTTACATCTGTTTCAACGTCTTGCATCTTACGCCTTCTTTCTTACGTTTTACGTCTTACGTCTGAGTCTTAATTTTTATGCTTTTTACGTCTTACATTTACGTCTTACGTTTATCTTGCGTCTTACGTCTCAACTCTCATGTATTACGTTTTGATTCTCTTGATTGTTTTCAACCAAAATTTTTAGATTCTTTTACTTATTTGAAATTTCTAACGTCTGCGTCCTACGTTTTACTTCTAACATTATACGTCCTACGTTTACGTCTTACGTTTACGTCTTACGTTTACGTCTTACGTTTACGTCTTACGTTTACGTCTTACGTTTACGTCTTACGTTTACGTCTTACGTTTACGTCTTACGTTTACGTCTTACGTTTACGTCTTACGTTTACGTCTTACGTTTACGTCTTACGTTTACGTCTTACGTTTACGTCTTACGTTTACGTCTTACGTTTACGTCTTACGTTTACGTCTTACGTTTACGTCTTACGTTTACGTCTTACGTTTACGTCTTACGTTTACGTCTTACGTTTACGTCTTACGTTTTACGTCTTACGTTTACGTCTTACGTTTACGTCTTACGTTTACGTCCTACGTTTTACGTCTTACGTTTACGTCTTACGTTTACGCCTTACGTTTACGCCTTACGTTTACGTCCTACGTTTACGTCTTACGTTTACGTCTTACGTTTACGTCTTACGTTTACGTCTTACGTTTACGTCTTACGTTTACGTCTTACGTTTACGTCTTACGTTTACGTCTTACGTTTACGTCTTACGTTTACGTCTTACGTTTACGTCTTACGTTTACGTCTTACGTTTACGTCTTACGTTTATCTTGCGTCTTACGTTTCAACTCTCACGTATTACGTTTTGATCCTTTTGATTGTTTTCAACCAAAATTTTTAGATCTGTTTACTTATTCTCCTAGCTTTTGTGTCTTTTGTGTCTTGAATTCTCTTAATTTTTGAAGCTTTTAATGATTTCTATTGTGTTAATTGTAGTTTTTATACTGTATTTACTTGGATTTTTTTTTATGGTTTGATTTCTTTATTCTCTTTTTTCCTTCAATTTTTTGCTTTTTCAACAATATTTTTATATTTTTTTCTTTTGAGCTTTTGAACATTTAATACGTTGGATAGTTCTTACGTTTTAAGGTTACGTTAACTTCTTACGTTTGCGTCAACATCCTACGTCCTACGTCTGCTTCTTACGTTTGGTCTGACGTCTTATATCTTACGTTCAGGTTTAATCTTACGTCTGCGTGTTATTGTTCGGTTTTTTCTTGATTCGTTTATTTCCAACGTAATTTTTCAATTATTTTCACTTATTTCTAAAGTCTGAGCTTACGTCTTATGTTATATCTTTACGCCTTAGTCTTACGTCTGTGTCAACGCCTTCTTTGTTATCTTTTACGTCTCATGTCTGAGTCTTAATTTTTAAGCTTTTGAGTTGATATTTCTAACGTCTGCGTCCTGCGCGTGTTACTTCTAACATTATACGTCTTACGTTTGGGTCTACGTTTGGGTCTACGTCTACGTCGACCTTTTGCCTTTTTCTGTCTGTTTTTTTATCACTGCGTCTACGTTTGTAATTTACCCAAGTCTCATATCTATATTATCTTTTTGATTCTCTTAATTGGATATTTTATACGTTTGCCTTTTACGTCTGCATCCACTTATTACGTTTGCGTCAACATCCTACGTCCTACGTCTGTTTCTTACGTTCAGGTTTAATCTTACGTCTGCGTGTTATTGTTCGGTCTTCTTGATTCGTCCATTTCCAACGTAATTTTTCAATTATTTTCACTTATTTCTAAAGTCTGAGCTTACGTTTTATGTTATATCTTTACGCCTTAGTCTTACGTCTGTGTCAACGCCTTCTTTGTTATCTTTTACGTCTCATGTCTGAGTCTTAATTTTTAAGCTTTTCAGTTGATATTTCTAACGTCTGCGTCCTGCGCGTGTTACTTCTAACATTATACGTCTTACGTTTGGGTCTACGTCTACGTCGACATTTTGTCTTTTTCTGTCTGTTTTTTTTATCACTGCGTCTACGTTTGTAATTTACCTAAGTCTCATGTCTATATATTTTTTTTGGATTCTCTTGATTGAATATTTTATACGTTTGCCTTTTACGTCTGCATCCACTTCTTACGTTTGCGTCAACATCCTACGTCCTACGTCTGTTTCTTACGTTTGGTCTTACGTCTTATATCTTACGTTCAGGTTTAATCTTACGTCTGAGTGATATTGTTCGGTCTTCTTGATTCGTCTATTTCCAACGTAATTTTTCAATTATTTTCACTTATTTCTAAAGTCTGAGCTTACGTTTTATGTTATATCTTTACGCCTTAGTCTTACGTCTGTGTCAACGTCTTGCATCTTTTGAGTTGATATTTCTAATGTCTGCGTAATACGCGTGTTACTTCTAACATTATACGTCTTACGTTTACGTCTTACGTTTACGTCTTACGTTTACGTCTTACGTTTACGTCTTACGTTTACGTCTTACGTTTACGTCTTACGTTTACGTCTTACGTTTACGTCTTACGTTTACGTCTTACGTTTACGTCTTACGTTTACGTCTTACGTTTACGTCTTACGTTTACGTCTTACGTTTACGTCTTACGTTTACGTCTTACGTTTACGTCTTACGTTTACGTCTTACGTTTACGTCTTACGTTTACGTCTTACGTTTACGTCTTACGTTTACGTCTTACGTTTACGTCTTACGTTTACGTCTAAAATGAAATACTTAAAGAGTTAAATTTTTAATTTTAGTTTCTAAATTTTAGCACACAAAAAATCAGCTTGTATTGTGGTACGTATTAATGGGACCAAACGCAGAGGAGTGTTTTAGCTAAATGTGAGCAGGAACAGGTCTTCGGACCATTGTATTTTCGTGCTTGCGTGGGATAACGCCATCTCCATTTTCGCCGTCTTTAAACTGTATAACCACTATCAAATAGGAAGCCACAGTTGCGGCCATCTGCAACAAACCCTTTAGTCTTCGGAAACCACCCCGAACGAGACGTTTACAGACCGAAAGCAGCAGAGAAGGGTCCAAAGAAAACATCCCCAAGACCGCGACATCGAACCGGTTTTGCTTGATCAAGAAGAAACTTTCGAGGTTCTGAAACACATTGTTCCTTTTTGATCCTAAAGGACCAGCGATGACTCCGGCAGAAGAAGCCACGATTTCTTCAGCCTGCAATCACGCCTTCAACAAGACGGAAACAAATCTCGATCTCACCTTAGCCCGAGTGACTGAATAAGCGGTGATCACGGCTACCATTTCGATGCAGTGAAGAGCGAGGGAGTTGATGATTAGCAGACACTGCTTGGGCGCAAACTGTATCTTCAGCAGCATGTAAGCGTCGGCTGTGGTGAGTACTAGAATCAGGAGGAACATTGTGCTGATTTGAAGAGAAAAAGTCTTCAGGATCGAGTTGGAAATCTGCGTGAGCTCGACGTAGAGGTCGGCGAACTTCTTCACGTCGCCCAGACGTGCTTCTTCTAACTTCTTGTACCTGTCGTACAACAGGCACAGAACGTGGATGATGATGAAGGCAGTGACAAAATTGACGGTGACTGGAACGTAGATAGACAACCACGGAATGACGTCTTCGACGCCTTCGAACACCAGATCGACCACCACGACGTAGATGTAGAAGCCTGAAGAGACGGACAGACAGAGGTAGAAGTTGCGCCTCATTTTGGGGTAGTCGATACCCTCCAAGCTGCGATCTAAGTCCTCGAGTCGTTGTAACCCCAGAAGGAACCGTTTGGAGTTGATGCAATTCGAAACGACGTTGGCAAAGACGACGGAGGCGTAGCAGACGAGGTGTAGGTAGACGACGACCCTGTTGATGGTAAAGGTCTGGTTGTTTTCACCACGAAGAAGTCGCAATAAAAGGATCGTTGAGTAAATTACGACAACCGCAAGATCGTAACATAAGAGGTAGAGATTTGTGGTGGTCGCGGAACCGGAACTGTTGATACAAAAGGTTTTGGCTAGTGTTACCAGCGGCGCGAAAGGAAACGATGTCGGTAACGACATTGTGACTACTGAAGGAAGTGATCGATACCTGAAAGTGGGTTAATGCGTTGAAGGGTTTTGCAAGACTCAATAAGAAACTTTGTACTTATAACCGAATAATTATATTCAAACTTAATCTAACATCTTTAAACTCCAGTGT
This sequence comes from Diaperis boleti, assembly GCA_963583935.1. Lineage (NCBI taxonomy): Eukaryota > Metazoa > Arthropoda > Insecta > Coleoptera > Tenebrionidae > Diaperis > Diaperis boleti. The sequence goes on along the minus strand of OY757245.1, from coordinate 1,872,352 downwards.
TGGAGGTAATCCAGCTCCTGTAGGCTGCGGTTCTGGTGTAGGCGGACGGGTACCCTCTGGCGCACCCAGCGGAGCTGCCGAAACTGACGATACCAACGTGCACGGCATTGTTACCCGATCCGGTGACCAATGGGCCGCCACTGTCACCCTGAAAAAACCCCTCATCACTTTAGCCCCCAAACCCAGGAAAGACACTCACATTGCAAGTGCTCTGGATGGTCTGTCCTTTAGCGCAGACGATTCCGGATTGGATGATGCTTCCGTAAGTCTGAGCACATTCGGTGTTGGAGATAGTGCTGAGTCCCACGTAGTTCAACGTCTGGCTGATGGCGTTGGAGCCTGGTGGTCACAATTATCAGACCAACAACGAAAAAATCACCCAACTACTCACTGTCGCTGGTTCTTCCCCATCCACTAACGGTGACACCGACCGAAGTACCCAAAGTACTCGAAGACAGAGGAATGGTCCTGATGTAGTTGTTGGTGGCAACGGAAGACGAGAGCTGGATCAAAGCGATGTCGTTGGCCAAAGTGGATCCGGAATAGTTAGGATGCGCCACGGCTCTGGTGGCCTGCACGCTAACGGCGGCGCCGTCGCTCAAAGCCGTCACTCCGAGAACTGCTCTGACTCCTGAAACTCCTTGGACGCAATGGGCGGCCGTCAAGATCCAGGTGCTGCTGATGAGGGCGCCCCCGCAGAAGGAGGTTCCACCGGAAACGGTCAAGTACAGAGCCGCTTGCCACGGGAACTGTCCTCTGGTGGCGGGGGAGCCGCTGATGATGCGACCGTCGGCGATCTCCCTGAAGGGGAGGTACCTGGAGCTGAAGGTGGCTGGAAGCGCCTAACGACACCCTTAATTAAACGCTGAGACGAAGTTACAACTTACCCCAGGGAGAAGGGGTTGTTCGGCCGGAGCAGCCAGAGCCGCGGAGGCCACCCCGAGAACTAGAAGAGCGAAGCGGAGCATGTTGGAAGTGAGGATGATTCTTGGACGTACCAAATTGCTTTTATAGGCACCTCACAGACAGATTTATGACACTTTGAGTGATTGTTGGATAAAATTTGGAGTGTTGCAGCATTGTCTTTAAAAAATATTATCTATAATCTATCAATACTGCATCAATGTCACTAATGTTTACCAAACTTTCGGATAAGATCTAAACCGTGTGAATTAAGTGGATTAAGTATTAATACGTGTTTTATATTTTTTGCACACGCTTATGGAGTTAAAACCGGATGAATCTTTTTGACGCCGCACTCGAAACAGTTATTTTTAATAGCGATAGACAATCAATAGTTTGAGGACGTCGAGTGGATTTTTTTATTGTCAACGGCGAGACAGACAGTCAATCAAAGTTGACACAAAAAAAGTAACTATCGAATTAGAAAAAAACGCACATTGTGAGAGCAATTGAAACATTTTAACATTGAATTCGGGTTCTCCAGGTCATTCTAGCCTGAAAACATGTGTCACACATACATCGTATTACGAATTTCTAATTTGGTACCACCTGGTACCCGTTCAAAAAGTTGTTCTAAACTTGGGGTGTGACACATTAAATTGCTCTAAAATTTACTGCTTTGATGAAATGTAACGGACTTATTTCAGTCTGACCACTATTTTAACGTGTAGATGTAGAATATATTCAGATTTTAAGCGAAACTACATTTTCAACACCATCTATCTTCTTTCTAGTTCATTTCAGCCTGAAATGATGGGTCACACTTGCCACTTAAGAGACTTAGTTATTGTGGTACCAATATATTAGTTAAGTTCTATCTCAAGGTCACTTGACAGACCACGTTGAAACTCACTCACTGAGCCCTTTTGATAGTTTTGACGCGTGTTGACCAAATAGAATATAATTCACTAAGTCACATGCATATATTATCTTGGAATCGATTTTTGGCATTGAAATTGGCCTTTCGAGGCCATTCTAGCCTGAAAACATGTGTCACACATACATCGTATTACGAATTTCTAATTTGGTACCACCTGGTACCCGTTCAAAAAGTTGTTCTAAACTTGGGGTGTGACACATTAAATTGCTCTAAAATTTACTGCTTTGATGAAATGTCACGGACTTATTTCAGTCTGACCACTATTTCAACATGTAGATGTAGAATAAATTTAGATTTTAAGCGCAACTGCATTTTCAACACCATTTATCTTCTTTTTGGTTCATTTCAGCCTGAAATGATGGGTCACACTTGCCACTTAAGAGACCTAGTTATTGTGGTACCAATTATATTAGTTAAGTACTAACTCAAGGTCACTTGACAAACCACGTTGAAACTCACTCACTGAGCTCTTTTTGATAGTTTTGACGCGTGTTGACCAAATTATCACGTACCCGTAGAATACAATTCACTAAGTCACATGCATATATTATCTTGGAATTGATTTTTAGCATTGAAATTGGCTTTTCGAGGCCATTCTAGCTTGAAAACATGTGTCACACATACACCATATTACGTATTTCTAATTTGGTACCACCTGGTACCGGTTCAAAAAGTCGTTGTAAACTAGGCGTGTGACACATTAAATTGCGCTAAAACTTACTGCTTTGATGAAATGTAACGGACTTATTTCAGTCTGACCACTATTTCAACGTGTAGATGTAGAATAAATTCAAATTTTAAGCGCAACTACATTTTCAACACCACGTATCTTCTTTTTGGTTCATTTCAGCCTGAAATGATGGGTCACACTTGCCACTTACGAGACTTAATTATTGTGGTACCAATTATATTAGTGAAGTACTAACTCAAGGTCACTTGACAAACCAGGTTGAAACTCACTCACTGAGCTCTTTTTGATAGTTTTGACGCGTGTTGACCAAATTATCACGTACCCGTAGAATACAATTCACTAAGTCACGTGCATATATTATCTTGAAATCGATTTCTGGCATTGAAATTGGCCTTTCGAGGCCATTCTAGCTTGAAAACATGTGTCACACATACACCATATTACGTATTTCTAATTTGGTACCACCTGGTACCCGTTCAAAAAGTCGTTCTAAACTTGGCGTGTGACACATTAAATTGCTGTAAAATTTCCTGCTTTGATGAAATGTAACGGACTTATTTCAGTCTGACCACTATTTCAACGTGTAGATATAGAATAAATTCAGATTTTAAGCGCCACTACATTATCAACACCATTTATCTTCTTTTTGGTTCATTTCAGCCTGAAATGATGGGTCACACTTGCCACTTACGAGACTTAGTTATTGTGGTACCAATTATATTAGTTAAGTACTAACTCAAGGTCACTTGACAAACTACGTTGAAACTCACTCACTGAGCTCTTTTTGGTGGTTTTTGACGCGTGTTGACCGAATCATCACGTACCCGTAGAATACAATTTACTAAGTCACATGCATATATTATCTTGGAATTGATTTTTGGCATTGAAATTGGCCTTTCGAGGCCATTCTAGCTTGAAAACATGTGTCATACATACACCATATTACGTATTTCTAATTTGGTACCACCTGGTACCGGTTCAAAAAGTCGTCGTAAACTAGGCGTGTGACACATTAAATTGCGCTAAAATTTACTGCTTTGATGAAATGTAACGGACATATTTCAGTCTGACCACTATTTCAACGTGTAGATGTAGAATAAATTCAGATTTTAAGCGCAACTACGTTTTCAACACCATGTGTCTTCTTTTTGGTTAATTTCAGCCTGAAATGATGGGTCACACTTGCCACTTACGAGACTTAGTTATTGTGGTACCAATTATATTAGTTAGTACTTAAGTCAAGGTCACTTGAGAAACGAAGCGTGAACCACGTTGAAAGTCACTCACTGAGCTCTTTTTGATGGTTTTGACGCGTGTTGACCAAATCATCACGTACTCGTAGAATACAATTCACTAAGTCACATGCATATATTATCTTGGAATAGTTTTTTGGCATTGAAATTGACCTTTCGAGGCCATTCTAGCTTGAAAACATGTGTCACACATACACCATATTACGTATTTTTAATTTGGTACCACCTGGTACCCGTTCAAAAAGTCGTTCTAAACTTGGCGTGTGACACATTAAATTACGCTAAAATGTACTGCTTTGATGAAATGTAACGGACTTATTTCAGTCTGACCACTATTTCAACGTGTAGATGTAGAATAAATTCAGATTTTAAGCGCAACTACATTTTCAACACCAAGTATCTTCTTTTTGGTTCATTTCAGCCTGAAATGATGGGTCACACTTGCCACTTACGAGACTTAGTTATTGTGGTACCAATTATATTAGTTAGTACTTAAGTCGAGGTCACTTGACAAACCACGTTGAAACTCACTCACTGAGCTCTTATTGATAGTTCTGACGCGTGTTGACCGAGTCATCACGTACCCGTAGAATACAATTCACTAAGTCACATGCATATATTATCTTGGAACCGATTTTTGGCATTGAAATTGGCCTTTCGAGGCCATTCTAGCTCGAAAACATGTGTCACACATACATCGTATTATTAATTTCTAATTTGGTACCACCTGGTACCCGTTCAAAAAGTTGTTTTAAACGTGGCGTGTGACACATTAAATTGCGCTAAAATTTACTGCTTTGATGAAATGTAACGGACTTATTTCAGTCTGACCACTATTTCAACGTGTAGATGTAGAATAAATTCAAATTTTAAGCGCAACTACATTTTCAACACCACGTATCTTCTTTTTGGTTCATTTCAGCCTGAAATGATGGGTCACACTTGCCACTTACGAGACTTAATTATTGTGGTACCAATTATATTAGTGAAGTACTAACTCAAGGTCACTTGACAAACCACGTTGAAACTCACTCACTGAGCTCTTTTTGATAGTTTTGACGCGTGTTGACCAAATCATCACGTACCCGTAGAACACAATTCACTAAGTCACGTGCATATATTATCTTGAAATCGATTTTTGGCATTGAAATTGGCCTTTCGAGGCCATTCTAGCTTGAAAACATGTGTCACACATACATCGTATTATTAATTTCTAATTTGGTACCACCTGGTACCCGTTCAAAAAGTTGTTTTAAACGTGGCGTGTGACACATTAAATTACGCTAAAATTTACTGCTTTGATGAAATTTAACGGACTTATTTCAGTCTGACCACTATTTCAACGTGTAGATATAGAATCAATTCAGATTTTAAGCGCCACTACATTTTCAACACCATTTATCTTCTTTTTGGTTCATTTCAGCCTGAAACGATGGGTCACACTTGCCACTTACGAGACTTAATTATTGTGGTACCAATTATATTAGTGAAGTACTAACTCAAGGTCACTTGACAAACCACGTTGAAACTCACTCACTGAGCTCTTTTTGATAGTTTTGACGCGTGTTGACCAAATCATCACGTACCCGTAGAATACATTTCACTAAGTCACGTGCATATATTATCTTGAAATCGATTTTTGGCATTGAAATTGGCCTTTCGAGGCCATTCTAGCTTGAAAACATGTGTCACACATACATCGTATTATGAATTTCTAATTTGGTACCACCTGGTACCCGTTCAAAAAGTCGTCCTAAACTGGGCGTGCGACACATTAAATTGCGCTAAAATTTACTGCCTTGATGAAATTTAACGGACTTATTTCAGTCTGACCAATATTTCAACGTGTAGATGTAGAATAAATTCAGATTTTAAGCGCAACTACATTTTCAGCACCATATATCTTCTTTTTGGTTCATTTCAGCCTAAAATGACGGGTCACACTTGCATTGTGGTGCCAATTATATTAGTACTTAATTCAAGGTCACTTGAGAAAACAAGCGTGCCACATCAAACCGCATTGAAACTCACTCCCTGAGCTCTTTTTGATAGTTTTGACGCGTGTTGACCGAATCGTCACGTGCCCGTAGAATACAATTCACTAAATTATGTGCATATATTATCTTAAAATCGATTTTTGGCATTGAAATTGGCCTTTCGAGGTCATTCTAGCTTGAAAACATGTGTCACACATACATCGTATTACGAATTTTTAATTTGGTACCAACTGGTACCCGTTCAAAAAGTCGCTTTAACTAAAATATCCATAGACCATCAAGAAATTCCTCAACCTTAAACTCCGGCGTTGGTTATCTCGTTTACCGAAGGTCATTGATTTTTGGTTCCATGGTTCCATAGATACAATTGGGGTACCAAAATGTACGCCGGAAATTGCAAAACATTTATTGTAACTTAAACATAAAAATATTCATAGGCCATCAAGAAATTCCCCAACCTTAAACTCCGGCGTTGGTTATCTCGTTTACCGATGGTCATTGACTTTTGGTTCCATGGTTCCATAGATACAATTGGGGTACCAAAATGTACGCCGGAAATTGCAAAACATTTATTGTAACTTAAACATAAAAATATTCACAGACCATCAAGAAATTCCTCAACCTTAAACTCCGGCGTTGGTTATCTCGTTTACCGAAGGTCATTGATTTTTGGTTCTATGGTTCCATAGATACAACTGGGGTACCAAAATGTACGCCGGAAATTGCAAAACATTTATTGTAACTTAAACATAAAAATATTCACAGACCATCAAGAAATTCCTCAACCTTAAACTCCGGCGTTGGTTATCTCGTTTACCGAAGGTCATTGATTTTTGGTTCCATGGTTCCATAGATACAATTGGGGTACCAAAATGTACGCCGGAAATTACAAAACATTTATTGTAACTTAAACATAAAAATATTCACAGACCATCAAGAAATTCCTCAACCTTAAACTCCGGCGTTGGTTATCTCGTTTACCGAAGGTCATTGATTTTTGGTTCCATGATTCCATAGATACAATTGAGGTACCAAAATGTACGCCGGAAATTGCAAAACATTTATTGTAACATAAGCATAAAAATATTCATAGACCATCAAGAAATTCCTCAACCTTAAACTCCGGCGTTGGTTATCTCGTTTACCGAAGGTCATTGATTTTTGGTTCCATGGTTCCATAGATACAACTGGGGTACCAAAATGTACGCCGGAAATTGCAAAACATTTATTGTAACTTAAACATAAAAATATTCACAGACCATCAAGAAATTCCTCAACCTTAAACTCCGGCGTTGGTTATCTCGTTTACCGAAGGTCATTGATTTTTGGTTCCATGGTTCCATAGATACAATTGGGGTACCAAAATGTACGCCGGAAATTACAAAACATTTATTGTAACTTAAACATAAAAATATTCACAGACCATCAAGAAATTCCTCAACCTTAAACTCCGGCGTTGGTTATCTCGTTTACCGAAGGTCATTGATTTTTGGTTCCATGGTTCCATAGATACAATTGAGGTACCAAAATGTACGCCGGAAATTGCAAAACATTTATTGTAACATAAGCATAAAAATATTCATAGACCATCAAGAAATTCCTCAACCTTAAACTCCGGCGTTGGTTATCTCGTTTACCGAAGGTCATTGATTTTTGGTTCCATGGTTCCATAGATACATTTGGGGTACCAAAATGTACGCCGGAAATTGCAAAACATTTATTGTAACTTAAAGATAAAAATATTCACAGACCAACAAGAAATTCCTCAACCTTAAACTCCGGCGTTGGTTATCTCGTTTACCGAAGGTCATTGATTTTTGGTTCCATGGTTCCATAGATACAATTGAGGTACCAAAATGTACGCCGGAAATTGCAAAACATTTATTGTAACATAAGCATAAAAATATTCATAGACCATCAAGAAATTCCTCAACCTTAAACTCCGGCGTTGGTTATCTCGTTTACCGAAGGTCATTGATTTTTGGTTCCATGGTTCCATAGATACAATTGGGGTACCAAAATGTACGCCGGAAATTGCAAAACATTTATTGTAACTTAAACATAAAAATATTCACAGACCATCAAGAAATTCCTCAACCTTAAACTCCGGCGTTGGTTATCTCGTTTACCGAAGGTCATTGATTTTTGGTTCCATGGTTCCATAGATACAATTGGGGTACCAAAATGTACGCCGGAAATTACAAAACATTTATTGTAACTTAAACATAAAAATATTCACAGACCATCAAGAAATTCCTCAACCTTAAACTCCGGCGTTGGTTATCTCGTTTACCGAAGGTCATTTATTTTGGTTCCATGGTTCCATAGATACAATTGAGGTACCAAAATGTACGCCGGAAATTGCAAAACATTTATTGTAACTTAAACATAAAAATATTCACAGACCATCAAGAAATTCCTCAACCTTAAACTCCGGCGTTGGTTATCTCGTTTACCGAAGGTCATTGATTTTTGGTTCCATGGTTCCATAGATACAATTGGGGTACCAAAATGTACGCCGGAAATTGCAAAACATTTATTGTAACTTAAACATAAAAATATTCACAGACCATCAAGAAATTCCTCAACCTTAAACTCCGGCGTTGGTTATCTCGTTTACCGAAGGTCATTGATTTTTGGTTCCATGGTTCCATAGATACAATTGGGGTACCAAAATGTACGCCGGAAATTGCAAAACATTTATTGTAACTTAAACATAAAAATATTCACAGACCATCAAGAAATTCCTCAACCTTAAACTCCGGCGTTGGTTATCTCGTTTACCGAAGGTCATTGATTTTTGGTTCCATGGTTCCATAGATACAATTGAGGTACCAAAATGTACGCCGGAAATTGCAAAACATTTATTGTAACTTAAAGATAAAAATATTCACAGACCAACAAGAAATTCCTCAACCTTAAACTCCGGCGTTGGTTATCTCGTTTACCGAAGGTCATTGATTTTTGGTTCCATGGTTCCATAGATACAATTGGGGTACCAAAATGTACGCCGGAAATTGCAAAACATTTATTGTAACTTAAACATAAAAATATTCACAGACCATCAAGAAATTCCTCAACCTTAAACTCCGGCGTTGGTTATCTCGTTTACCGAAGGTCATTGATTTTTGGTTCCATGGTTCCATAGATACAATTGGGGTACCAAAATGTACGCCGGAAATTACAAAACATTTATTGTAACTTAAACATAAAAATATTCACAGACCATCAAGAAATTCCTCAACCTTAAACTCCGGCGTTGGTTATCTCGTTTACCGAAGGTCATTGATTTTTGGTTCCATGGTTCCATAGATACAATTGAGGTACCAAAATGTACGCCGGAAATTGCAAAACATTTATTGTAACATAAGCATAAAAATATTCATAGACCATCAAGAAATTCCTCAACCTTAAACTCCGGCGTTGGTTATCTCGTTTACCGAAGGTCATTGATTTTTGGTTCCATGGTTCCATAGATACAACTGGGGTACCAAAATGTACGCCGGAAATTGCAAAACATTTATTGTAACTTAAACATAAAAATATTCACAGACCATCAAGAAATTCCTCAACCTTAAACTCCGGCGTTGGTTATCTCGTTTACCGAAGGTCATTGATTTTTGGTTCCATGGTTCCATAGATACAATTGGGGTACCAAAATGTACGCCGGAAATTGCAAAACATTTATTGTAACTTAAACATAAAAATATTCACAGACCATCAAGAAATTCCTCAACCTTAAACTCCGGCGTTGGTTATCTCGTTTACCGAAGGTCTTTGATTTTTGGTTCCATGGTTCCATAGATACAATTGAGGTACCAAAATGTACGCCGGAAATTACAAAACATTTATTGTAACTTAAACATAAAAATATTCACAGACCATCAAGAAATTCCTCAACCTTAAACTCCGGCGTTGGTTATCTCGTTTACCGAAGGTCATTGATTTTTGGTTCCATGGTTCCATAGATACAATTGGGGTACCAAAATGTACGCCGGAAATTGCAAAACATTTATTGTAACTTAAACATAAAAATATTCACAGACCATCAAGAAATTCCTCAACCTTAAACTCCGGCGTTGGTTATCTCGTTTACCGAAGGTCATTGATTTTTGGTTCCATGGTTCCATAGATACAATTGGGGTACCAAAATGTACGCCGGAAATTGCAAAACATTTATTGTAACTTAAACATAAAAATATTCACAGACCATCAAGAAATTCCTCAACCTTAAACTCCGGCGTTGGTTATCTCGTTTACCGAAGGTCATTGATTTTTGGTTCCATGGTTCCATAGATACAATTGGGGTACCAAAATGTACGCCGGAAATTACAAAACATTTATTGTAACTTAAACATAAAAATATTCACAGACCATCAAGAAATTCCTCAACCTTAAACTCCGGCGTTGGTTATCTCGTTTACCGAAGGTCATTGATTTTTGGTTCCATGGTTCCATAGATACAATTGAGGTACCAAAATGTACGCCGGAAATTGCAAAACATTTATTGTAACATAAGCATAAAAATATTCATAGACCATCAAGAAATTCCTCAACCTTAAACTCCGGCGTTGGTTATCTCGTTTACCGAAGGTCATTGATTTTTGGTTCCATGGTTCCATAGATACAACTGGGGTACCAAAATGTACGCCGGAAATTGCAAAACATTTATTGTAACTTAAACATAATAATATTCACAGACCATCAAGAAATTCCTCAACCTTAAACTCCGGCGTTGGTTATCTCGTTTACCGAAGGTCATTGATTTTTGGTTCCATGGTTCCATAGATACAATTGGGGTACCAAAATGTACGCCGGAAATTGCAAAACATTTATTGTAACTTAAACATAAAAATATTCACAGACCATCAAGAAATTCCTCAACCTTAAACTCCGGCGTTGGTTATCTCGTTTACCGAAGGTCTTTGATTTTTGGTTCCATGGTTCCATAGATACAATTGAGGTACCAAAATGTACGCCGGAAATTACAAAACATTTATTGTAACTTAAACATAAAAATATTCACAGACCATCAAGAAATTCCTCAACCTTAAACTCCGGCGTTGGTTATCTCGTTTACCGAAGGTCATTGATTTTTGGTTCCATGGTTCCATAGATACAATTGGGGTACCAAAATGTACGCCGGAAATTGCAAAACATTTATTGTAACTTAAACATAAAAATATTCACAGACCATCAAGAAATTCCTCAACCTTAAACTCCGGCGTTGGTTATCTCGTTTACCGAAGGTCATTGATTTTTGGTTCCATGGTTCCATAGATACAATTGGGGTACCAAAATGTACGCCGGAAATTGCAAAACATTTATTGTAACTTAAACATAAAAATATTCACAGACCATCAAGAAATTCCTCAACCTTAAACTCCGGCGTTGGTTATCTCGTTTACCGAAGGTCTTTGATTTTTGGTTCCATGGTTCCATAGATACAATTGAGGTACCAAAATGTACGCCGGAAATTACAAAACATTTATTGTAACTTAAACATAAAAATATTCACAGACCATCAAGAAATTCCTCAACCTTAAACTCCGGCGTTGGTTATCTCGTTTACCGAAGGTCATTGATTTTTGGTTCCATGGTTCCATAGATACAATTGGGGTACCAAAATGTACGCCGGAAATTGCAAAACATTTATTGTAACTTAAACATAAAAATATTCACAGACCATCAAGAAATTCCTCAACCTTAAACTCCGGCGTTGGTTATCTCGTTTACCGAAGGTCTTTGATTTTTGGTTCCATGGTTCCATAGATACAATTGGGGTACCAAAATGTACGCCGGAAATTGCAAAACATTTATTGTAACTTAAACATAAAAATATTCACAGACCATCAAGAAATTCCTCAACCTTAAACTCCGGCGTTGGTTATCTCGTTTACCGAAGGTCTTTGATTTTTGGTTCCATGGTTCCATAGATACAATTGGGGTACCAAAATGTACGCCGGAAATTGCAAAACATTTATTGTAACTTAAACATAAAAATATTCACAGACCATCAAGAAATTCCTCAACCTTAAACTCCGGCGTTGGTTATCTCGTTTACCGAAGGTCTTTGATTTTTGGTTCCATGGTTCCATAGATACAATTGGGGTACCAAAATGTACGCCGGAAATTGCAAAACATTTATTGTAACTTAAACATAAAAATATTCACAGACCATCAAGAAATTCCTCAACCTTAAACTCCGGCGTTGGTTATCTCGTTTACCGAAGGTCTTTGATTTTTGGTTCCATGGTTCCATAGATACAATTGGGGTACCAAAATGTACGCCGGAAATTGCAAAACATTTATTGTAACTTAAACATAAAAATATTCACAGACCATCAAGAAATTCCTCAACCTTAAACTCCGGCGTTGGTTATCTCGTTTACCGAAGGTCTTTGATTTTTGGTTCCATGGTTCCATAGATACAATTGGGGTACCAAAATGTACGCCGGAAATTACAAAACATTTATTGTAACTTAAACATAAAAATATTCACAGACCATCAAGAAATTCCTCAACCTTAAACTCCGGCGTTGGTTATCTCGTTTACCGAAGGTCATTGATTTTTGGTTCCATGGTTCCATAGATACAATTGGGGTACCAAAATGTACGCCGGAAATTGCAAAACATTTATTGTAACTTAAACATAAAAATATTCACAGACCATCAAGAAATTCCTCAACCTTAAACTCCGGCGTTGGTTATCTCGTTTACCGAAGGTCTTTGATTTTTGGTTCCATGGTTCCATAGATACAATTGGGGTACCAAAATGTACGCCGGAAATTGCAAAACATTTATTGTAACTTAAACATAAAAATATTCACAGACCATCAAGAAATTCCTCAACCTTAAACTCCGGCGTTGGTTATCTCGTTTACCGAAGGTCTTTGATTTTTGGTTCCATGGTTCCATAGATACAATTGAGGTACCAAAATGTACGCCGGAAATTACAAAACATTTATTGTAACTTAAACATAAAAATATTCACAGACCATCAAGAAATTCCTCAACCTTAAACTCCGGCGTTGGTTATCTCGTTTACCGAAGGTCATTGATTTTTGGTTCCATGGTTCCATAGATACAATTGGGGTACCAAAATGTACGCCGGAAATTGCAAAACATTTATTGTAACTTAAACATAAAAATATTCACAGACCATCAAGAAATTCCTCAACCTTAAACTCCGGCGTTGGTTATCTCGTTTACCGAAGGTCTTTGATTTTTGGTTCCATGGTTCCATAGATACAATTGGGGTACCAAAATGTACGCCGGAAATTGCAAAACATTTATTGTAACTTAAACATAAAAATATTCACAGACCATCAAGAAATTCCTCAACCTTAAACTCCGGCGTTGGTTATCTCGTTTACCGAAGGTCTTTGATTTTTGGTTCCATGGTTCCATAGATACAATTGGGGTACCAAAATGTACGCCGGAAATTGCAAAACATTTATTGTAACTTAAACATAAAAATATTCACAGACCATCAAGAAATTCCTCAACCTTAAACTCCGGCGTTGGTTATCTCGTTTACCGAAGGTCTTTGATTTTTGGTTCCATGGTTCCATAGATACAATTGGGGTACCAAAATGTACGCCGGAAATTGCAAAACATTTATTGTAACTTAAACATAAAAATATTCACAGACCATCAAGAAATTCCTCAACCTTAAACTCCGGCGTTGGTTATCTCGTTTACCGAAGGTCTTTGATTTTTGGTTCCATGGTTCCATAGATACAATTGGGGTACCAAAATGTACGCCGGAAATTGCAAAACATTTATTGTAACTTAAACATAAAAATATTCACAGACCATCAAGAAATTCCTCAACCTTAAACTCCGGCGTTGGTTATCTCGTTTACCGAAGGTCTTTGATTTTTGGTTCCATGGTTCCATAGATACAATTGGGGTACCAAAATGTACGCCGGAAATTACAAAACATTTATTGTAACTTAAACATAAAAATATTCACAGACCATCAAGAAATTCCTCAACCTTAAACTCCGGCGTTGGTTATCTCGTTTACCGAAGGTCATTGATTTTTGGTTCCATGGTTCCATAGATACAATTGGGGTACCAAAATGTACGCCGGAAATTGCAAAACATTTATTGTAACTTAAACATAAAAATATTCACAGACCATCAAGAAATTCCTCAACCTTAAACTCCGGCGTTGGTTATCTCGTTTACCGAAGGTCTTTGATTTTTGGTTCCATGGTTCCATAGATACAATTGGGGTACCAAAATGTACGCCGGAAATTGCAAAACATTTATTGTAACTTAAACATAAAAATATTCACAGACCATCAAGAAATTCCTCAACCTTAAACTCCGGCGTTGGTTATCTCGTTTACCGAAGGTCATTGATTTTTGGTTCCATGGTTCCATAGATACAACTGGGGTACCAAAATGTACGCCGGAAATTGCAAAACATTTATTGTAACATAAGCATAAAAATATTCATAGACCATCAAGAAATTCCTCAACCTTAAACTCCGGCGTTGGTTATCTCGTTTACCGAAGGTCTTTGATTTTTGGTTCCATGGTTCCATAGATACAATTGAGGTACCAAAATGTACGCCGGAAATTACAAAACATTTATTGTAACTTAAACATAAAAATATTCACAGACCATCAAGAAATTCCTCAACCTTAAACTCCGGCGTTGGTTATCTCGTTTACCGAAGGTCATTGATTTTTGGTTCCATGGTTCCATAGATACAATTGGGGTACCAAAATATGTATACGGCAGAAATTGCAAAATATTTATTGTAACTTAGACATAAAAATTACAATTCATTCGTCAACCTTAAACTCCAGCGTTGGTTCTAATCCAATCTCTGTAGTAAGCAGTCCTGGTGTACGCGGTCGGGTACCCTCTGGCGCACCCAGCAGAGCTACCAAAACTGACAATACCAACATGGACGGCATTACTGCCGGACCCAGTGATCAAAGGACCACCGCTGTCACCCTGCAAAAACCCATCATTCTAGTCCCATGAACCCACGATACTCACATTGCAGGTACTTTCGATGCTGGAACCTCGGGCACAGACAATTCCGTTCTGGATGACGCTACCGTAAGTCTGAGAACACACGCTGTTCGAAATGGTGGTAAGTCCGACGTAGTTCAAAGTTTGACTGATGGCGTTGGAACCTGCAAGTCATCGTGACTAAAAAGAATAGGAATTGGAGGACAACTCACTGTCGCTGGTTCTGCCCCAACCGCTGATGGTGACTCCCACCGAGTTTCCCAAGGTGCTGGTGGACAGGGGAATGGTCTGGATGTTGGCGTTGGTGGCGACCGAAGAAGCGAGTTGGATTAAAGCGATGTCGTTCGCCAAAGTGTTAGGCGAGTAGCCGGAATGGGGAATAGCGCGAGTTGCTTGGACCGAGACGGCGGCGCTGTCGCTCAGAGACGTGACTCCCAAAACTGCTCGAACGGCAGACACTCCTTGAACGCAATGGGAGGCGGTCAAGATCCAGCTGCTGCTGATGAGGGCACCTCCACAGAAGGAGGTTCCGCCAGACACGGTGAGGTACAAAGCTGCTTGCCACGGGAATTGGCCTCTCGAGGCGGGAGAGCCGTTGATGATGCGACCGTCGGCGATTTCCCTGAAGGGGAGGTAGCGGGAGCTGAAGGTGGCCGGAAGAGCCTTAACAGAAGGGTCTTAAGTCTAAGGGCAAAAAGAAGTGGTGAACTTACCCCAGGAAGGAGCTCGGACTCGGCCGGGGCAGCTAGAGCCACGGAGATCACAGCGAGAACTAGAAGAGCCGACTTGAGCATGGTTGAAGAGTGTGAGGACGCTGGGAGCGGAAGCATCTTTATATAGGTCCTGGAGTAGGAATTAATTGACAGGTGGTGTGATAAAAAAATTATTGCTGTCCCAGTAGTTTGAACTTAATCTCCAAATCCGATAAATCAGGCAATGACAGTCATTTTTTAATCGAAACGTGTGGTGCAAAATCAACATTGTCTCGTTTGAACGCGTAATTATAAGCTTTTCAAAAAAACACCTGGTCCAGTTTACATATGTGTTATCTTTGTTCGATGTACTTTATGATAATCTGATACGATCACACCATTTAAGGCCGTTGGTTAGCTTTTGTTCCCTAAATTTACTTTGCTTTTTATGAAATGTTTCACTGCCCATCGATTAACTAATGTAACGGCAATATTGGAAAGAATATTTAAAAAAATCGGTTTATCCACTTTCCAGAAAAAAAATTAAACAAATCTGAAAACAGGTAATTTTCATACCCTGAAATCACAAACGACACATATTATTTTTAATAATTTTTGGAAACAAACCAGATACTGTATACTTATTCCCTTTGATGTTTAATTATGGTCCAAATCAGTCTGCTATATTTAAACAATCTTATTTTGAAGTTAATAATGTGAATATAAAAAAATGTAACAGTAGGGTGTAAAGAATAAATTCATCAATTGTTGGATATTAATATAAATTTAAAAAATGAGTATCCGAAGAATATATCTGAAGAATTCGGAGGATCTGAAGAACGCGATAAACTTGTTTGAATCCGAAGAATCCGAAAAATCTGAATCCGAAAACTAAACATTCCGAAAAATCTGAAGAATTTAAAGAATCCGAAGAAACCGCAAAATCCGAGCAATCCGAAGAATCGCAAGAATCGGAAAAATCGGAAGAATCCGAAAAATCTGATGAATCCGAACTATCTGAAGAATCTGAAGGATCTGAAAAATTCGAAGAATCCAAAGAATCCGAAGAATCCGAAGAAACCGCGAAATCCGAGCAATCCAATGAAACCATCTGAAGAATCTATTTGAAGCATCCGAAGTATGTGAAGAATCCGAAGATTCCGAAGAATCCGAAGAATCCGAAAAATTTGAAAAATCCAAAAAATCCTAAGAATCCGAAGAATCTGAAAAATCTGAAAAATCCGAGGAATCCGAAGAACCTGAAAAATCTAAAAAAATCTGAAAAAATCGAAGAATCCGAGGAATCCGAAGAATCCGAAACTTTTGAAGAATCAGGTCAATCTATCTGAAGAATCTGAAGAATCTATTTAGAGCATTCGAAGTATCTGACGAATCCGAAGATTCTGAAGAAACCGCGAAATCCGAAGAATCTGAAGAATCCGTAGAATCCGAAGAATCCGAAGAAACCGCGAAATCCGAGCAATCCGAAAAATCTGAAGAATCCGAAAAACTTGTCTGAATTCGAAGAATCCGAAAAATCTGAAAAATACTAAGAAGCTGATGAATCCGAAGGTTCTGAAGAATGCAAAGAATTTGTCTGAATCCGAAGACTAAAAATCTGAACAATTTGAAGAATCCGAAGAATCGGAAGAATCGGAAAAATCGGAAGAATCAGAAGATTACCAAGAATACGATTAATCCGAAGAATCGGAAAAATCGGAAGAATGCAAACTATCTGGAGAATCCGAAAAATCTGATGAATCTGAAGGATCTGAAAAATTCGAAGAATCCAAAGAGTCCGAAAAATCCGAAGAAACCGCGAAATCCGAGCAATCCGAAGAATCTGAAAATCTGTTTGAAGCATCCGAAGTATGTGAAGAATCCGAAGATTCCGAAGAAACTGCGAATCCGAGTAATCCGAAGAATCTGAAGAATACGAAAAATCTGATGAATCCGAAGTATCTGAAAAATCCGAAGAATCCGAAAAATCCGAAGAATCCGAAGAATCCGAAGAATCCGAAGAATCCGAAGAATCTGAAGAATCCGAAGAATCCGAAGAATCCGAAGAATCCGAAGAATCCGAAGAATCCGAAGAATCTATTTGAAGCATCCGAAGTATCTGAAGAATCCGAAAAACTTGTCTGAATCCGAAGAATCCGAAAAATCTGAAAAATACGATATATCCGAAAAAGCTGATGAATCCAAAATTTCTGAAGAATGCAAAGAATTTGTCTGAATCCGAAGACTAAAAATCTGGAGAATTTGAAGAATCCGAAGAATCGGAAGAATCGGAAAAATCGGAAGAATCAGAAGAATACCAAGAATACGAAGAATCCGAAGAATCCGAAGAAAGCGCGAAATCCGAGTAATCCGAAGAATCTGAAGAATCGGAAAAATCGGAAGAATGCAAACTATCTGAAGAATCCGAAGAATCCGAAAAATCTGGTGAATATGAACTATCTGAAGAATCTGAAGGATCTGAAAAATTCGAAGAATCCGAAGAAACCGCGAAATCCGAGCAATCCGAAGAATCTGAAAAATCCGAAAAATTTGATGATTCCGAAGGATCTGAAGAATCCGATAAATTCGAAGAATCCAAAGAATCCGAAGAATCCGAAGAAACGGAAAATTCGGAAAAATCGTAAGAATCCGAAGAATCCGAAGAATCCGAAGAATCCGAAGAATCCGAAGAATCCGAAGAATCCGAAGAATCCGAAGAATCCGAAGAATCCGAAGAATCCGAAGAATCCGAAGAATCCGAAGAATCCGAAGAATCCGAAGAATCCGAAAAATCTGAAGAATCTGAAGAATTTGAAGAAACCGCGAAAACCCAACAATCCGAAGTATCCGAAGGATTTGAAGAGTCCGGACCATCTACATATCTGAAGAATCCGAAGAATCTATTTGAAGCATTCGAAGAATCTATTCGAAGCATCCGAAGTATCTGAAGAATCCGAAGATTCCGAAGAAACCGCGAAATCAGAACAATCCAAAGAATCCGAAGAATCCGAAGAATCCGAAGAATCCGAAGAATCTGAAGAATCCGAAGAAACCGCGAAAACCGAACAATCCGAAGGATTTGAAGAGTCCGGACCATCTACATACCTGAAGAATCCGAAGAATCTATTTGAAGCATTTGAAGAATCTATTTGAAGCATCCGAAGTATCTGAAGAATCCGAAGAAACCGCGAAATCAAAACAATCCAAAGAATCCGAAGAATCCGAAGAAACGGAAAATTCGGAAAAATCGTAAGAATCAGAAAAATCCGAAGAATCCGAAGAATCCGAAGAATCCGAAGAATCCGAAGAATCCGAAGAATCCGAAGAATCCGAAGAATCCGAAGAATCCGAAGAATCCGAAAAATCTGAAGAATCTGAAGAATTTGAAGAAACCGCGAAAACCCAACAATCCGAAGTATCCGAAGGATTTGAAGGGTCCGGACCATCTACATATCTGAAGAATCCGAAGAATCTATTTGAAGCATTCGAGGAATCTATTTGAAGCATCCGAAGTATCTGAAGAATCCGAAGATTCCGAAGAAACCGCGAAATCAGAACAATCCAAAGAATCCAAAGAATCCGAAGAATCCGAAGAATCCGAAGAATCCGAAGAATCCGAAGAATCTGAAGAATCCGAAGAAACCGCGAAAACCGAACAATCCGAAGGATTTGAAGAGTCCGGACCATCTACATACCTGAAGAATCCGAAGAATCTATTTGAAGCATTTGAAGAATCTATTTGAAGCATCCGAAGTATCTGAAGAATCCGAAGATTCCGAAGAAACCGCGAAATCAGAACAATCCAAAGAATCCGAAGAATCGGTAGAATCGGAAGAAACGGAAAATTCGGAAAAATCTGAAGAATCCGAAGAATCCCAAGAATACGAAGAATCCGAAGAAACCGTGAAATCCGAGCAATCCGAAGAATCGGAAGAATCCGAAGAACCTGAAAAATCTGAAAAATCCGAAACGTCCGAAGAATCCGAAGAACCTAAAAACTCTGAAAAATCCGAAGAATCTGAAGAATTTTATTAATCCGAAGGATTTGAGGAATCCGGATCATCTACATATCTGAAGAATCCGAAGAATCTATTTGAATAAGCACCCGAAGTATCCGAAGAATCTTAAAAAAACGAAGAATCTGAGGAATCCGAAGGTTTTGAAGAGTCAGGACAATCTATCTGAAGAAACTGAAGAATCCGAAGTATCTGAAGAATCTGAAAAATCCAAAGAATCCGAAGAATCTGTCTGAAGAAGTGTCTTCCCATTATAAGTTTTCCATTAATGAAAATTAAACTCAAAAGATCTAAGACCCAAACCTGAAACCTAAAAGCCTGAGATCCGAAACCCACAAAACCTAAAACCATAAACCTTTGAGTTATTTGGGGTTCTCGTGCCTAAAAGTCTGAAATCTTAGTAGGAAACCTAAAACTTAAAAAAATGCGAACAAAAATTAATTTCAGAACCTGAGAATAAAAAAAAGACGAAGAACCTAGAAACCTGAAAAATCTGAAAACTTGAAAAACCGAAAACCCGAAACCTGAAAGAGGTAAACCTACTAAAACACAAGAACCCTCAAACTTAAAAGCCAGGGAGCTTAAACCTAGAAAACTTTCCAAAATGTGAATCCTAATACTGAAATCTAAAAACCTGACAGTGAAAACCTATATATATAACTAACACTATATTGTAGAGAGCTCTGGTTTCCAGGTTACTCCGCAAAGATGTAGAGGGGACTCTTTTAATAACCAAACAATCCTGAAATAATGCGAACTTTTTAAAAAGTATGAAGGTGGGAAAAATGTAATAACCGCCTCGGAGACGGAAGTAACTTAACCAGTCTCGACTGGTAATTTTTACCTATGTCTCTTGGTGCATAAATAACTACGTATTTGTATTTGGCACAAATTTATTTACTCAATATAAACAATGTCGATAGGTGTTTTCTAGTTGTCTCTTCCTAGACGAGGATTAAACGGCGAGTATCTTCCCAGTCTGGGGGGCCCAAAAATAGACCGCTGATACAGTGTCCCGTCGTCACCCCCCAGAACAAATTCTTCATTGGTTTCTCGGCCCATTCTCGGGGTCAAACAAACCAACTTGTCATCGATAACAATCTGAAAAATACAGGTTGAAGCCCGAAGGGACTTCACCAGCACGGCTGGTCCTTCTTTCTGGAGGTTCTCGTAGACACCGTCGGCGATGATGGAATTTTCCTTTTTGTCACTGTGGGAATCATGGTAAGGCACCCCCGAAACCCCAGCCAACGACAGAATGGAGACACATATTACGGCCCTTACACTGAATCGGTTCATACTGCCGAATGATTCTGCAATGAGATCTGTGGATTTTATACCGTTATTTGATGCACGTTGCCACAGTGGGGGGTGGTTACGACGATAACAACCCCTGGGGTTCCACGAATCCCTTAAAACGAAGATATATCATTCCTTGCGATTTTGCAATGCCGAGTTTCATGATAATTTGTTTTAATTAGGCGCTGATGGACGCCACATTTGTTTACGACTTGTCGAACATTCCACAATTATTCTTCATCGATAACAAGTTACGTAAGATTTTAATCCAGAGAAACTAAAAAAAAATTACATTCAGGGTCTTCATAACCTCACTAATCAAAATTTTGTCGTTGCAACATCAAAATTGTCTTTTTTGGAACATTTCAGCCTAAAAAGTTGTGTCGCACTTTGTACTTTGAGTCCTGCTTTAAAATGGTACTTCCACTATACTGATAGTACTACTTCTGATTTAATCAACATAGACATAAAGTGTGACACATGAAATCAGGTTAGAATTGAATGGGAAAACCATTGGTTTAAATGAATCGACAGCTATGTCCAAACTTGTCAGATATTTTTATTAATTTTATATGTAGTTTCCTTCAAGGTGCGAATTTTTCTGAAATTTCTTTTTAACTGACCTTAACAAACCATGATTCACCTAAGTACCGCTAAATAAATTTTAATTAAATTAGATTTTTTTTTGTGTGACGTCACTGATTAATACAATCACCAAACGACCAGATTTTGTCGTTTCAACATCAAAATTGTCTTTTTTGGAACATTTCAGCCTCAAAAGTTGTGTCGCACTTGGTACTTTGAGTCCTGCCTTAAAATAGTACTTCCACTATACTGATAGTACTACTTCTAATTTAATCAACGTAGACATAAAGTGTGGCACATGAAATCAGGTTAGAATTGACTGGTGAGCCCATTGGTTTAAATAAATCCTCAGCTATGTCCAAAATTGTCAGATATTTTTATTAATTTGATTTGTAGTTTCCTTCAAGGTGCGAATTTTTCTGCAAATTCTTTTTAAGTGACCTTAACAAACCATGATTCACCTAAGCACCGCTAAATTAATTTTAATTAAATTAGACTTTTTTTGTGTGACGTCACTGTTAAATACAATCACCAAACGACCAGATTTTGTCGTTTCAACATCAAAATTGTCTTTTTTGGAACATTTCAGCCTCAAAAGTTGTGTCGCACTTGGCACTTTGAGTCCTGCCTAAAAATGGTACTTCCACTATACTGGTAGTACTACTTCTGATTTAATCAACGTAGACATAAAGTGTGGCACATGAAATCAGCTTAGAATTGACTGGTGAGACCATTGGTTTGAATGAATCGACAGCTATGTCCAAAATTGTCAGATATTTTTATTAATTTTATATGTAGTTTCCTTCAAGTGCGAATTGTTCTGCAAATTCTTTCTAAGTGACCTTAACAAACCATGATTCACCCAAGCACTGTTAAATTAATTTTAATTAAATTAGATTTTTTTTTTTTGTGTGACGTCACTGTTATATACAATCACCAAACGACCAGATTTTGTCGCTTCAACATCAATATTGTCTTTTTTTGGAACATTTCAGCCTCAAAAATGGTGTCGCACTTGGTACTTTGAGTCCTGCCTTAAAATGGTACTTCCACTATACTGATAGTACTACTTCTGATTTAATCAACGTAGACATAAAGTGTGACACATGAAATCAGGTTAGAATTGAATGGGGAAACCATTGGTTTAAATGAATCGACAGCTATGTCCAAAATTGTCAGATATTTTTATTAATTTTATATGTAGTTTCCTTCAAGATGCGAATTTTTCTGCAAATTCTTTTTAAGTGACCTTAACAAACCATGATTCACCCGAGCACTGCTAAATTAATTTTAATTAAATTAGACTTTTTTTGTGTGACGTCACTGTTATATACAATCACCAAACGACCAGATTTTGTCGCTTCAACATCAATATTGTCTTTTTTGGAACATTTCAGCCTCAAAAGTTGTGTCGCACTTGATACTTTTAGTCCTGCTTGAAAATGGTACTTCCACTATACCGGTAGTACTACTTCTGATTTAATCAACGTAGACATAAAGTGTGGCACATGAAATCAGGTTAGAATTAACAGGTGAGACCATTGGTTTAAATGAATCGACAGCTATGTCCAAACTTGTCAGATATTTTTATTAATTTTATATGTTGTTTCCTTCAAGGTGCGAATTTTTCTGAATTTTTTTTTTTAACTGACCTTAACAAACCATGATTCACCCAAGCACTGCTGAATTAATTTTAATTAAATTTGACTTTTTTGTGTGACGTCACTGTTATATGCAATCACCAAACAACCAGATTTTGTCGTTTCAACATCAAAATTGTCTTTTTTGGAACATTTCAGCCTCAAAAGTTGTGTCGCACTTGGCACTTTGAGTCCTGCCTGAAAATGGTACTTCCACTATACTGGTAGTACTACTTCTAATTTAATCAACGTAGACATAAAGTGTGGCACATGAAATCAGGTTAGAATTGACTGGTGAGACCATTGGTTTAAATGAATCGACAGCTATGTCCAAAATTGTCAGATATTTTTATTAATTATATATGTAGTTTCCTTCAAGGTGCGAATTTTTTTGCAAATTCTTTTTAAGTGACCTTAACAAACCATGATTCACCTAAGCACTGCTAAATTAATTTTAATTAAATTAGATTTTTTTTTGTGTGACGTCACTGTTATATACAATCACCAAACGACCAGATTTTGTCGTTTCAACATCAAAATTGTCTTTTTTGGAACATTTTAGCCTCAAAAGTTGTGTCGCACTTGGTACTTTGAGTCCTGCTTGAAAATGGTACTTCCACTATACTGATAGTACTACTTCTGATTTAATCAGCGTAGACATAAAGTGTTGCACATGAAATCAGCTTAGAATTGACTGGTGAGACCATTGGTTTCAATAAATCGACAGCTATGTCCAAAATTGTCAGATATTTTTTTAATTTTATATGTAGTTTCCTTCAAGGTGCGAATTTTTCTGCAAATTCTTTTTAAGTGACCTTAACAAACCATGATTCACCCAAGCACTGCTAAATTAATTTTAATTAAATTAGATTTTTTTTGTGTGACGTCACTGTTATATACAATCACCAAACGGCCAGATTTTGTCGTTTCAACATCAAAATTGTCTTTTTTGGAACATTTCAGCCTCAAAAGTTGTGTCGCACTTGGCACTTTGAGTCCGGCCTGAAAATGGTACTTCCACTATACTTTTAGTACTACTTCTGATTTGATCAACTTAAACATAAAGTGTGGCACATGAAATCAGGTTAGAATTGACTGGTGAGACCATTCATGTGATATCTTTTCTAAAATTTTTATATTTTTGCTTTCTTAGTTTCTTGCAAGTCACGTCTGCACCTTTCTATATTCAATACCCCATCATAGACAGCAATTATTTAACACCTTACTACATATTAAAACCCAGATTTTTACGACACTTATTGTTAGACTACAATTTAAGGTATCATAAATCATTTCTTTCCAAAAAGAATGCTATCAAGGATCCTAGACATAAATAACAATTGATGGATTAACAATAAATTAAAAACCCCTCCAATAAAAAGATAAAATCGTAGCCACCACAGAAATAGACCGATATTTATAGGAGTGGTGACACAGCAAATGCACCATTTCAATGATGAAGACCTTCGTTCTTGTAGTACTGTGTGTGGTACCACTGTTGGCGTCACCGCTAAGCGAGGTTGGTATCTGCATCTCATACTGACGAACATAATGAATGCCCAAACGACAGAAAGTGGCCCTCTCAGATGTGAGCAGCCGCATCATCGACGGATCCCCTGCCGCTAGGGGCCAATTTCCGTGGCAAGCAGCAGTGTTCTTCAGCACGGGTGGTACCGGCACCTCGTTCTGTGGCGGCTCCATCATCAACAACGAATGGATTTTGACTGCGGCCCACTGCGCCGTCAAGTAATTTTTTTGTTACTAGAATTCCCAAAACCAAGTTTTTATTTTCAGTGCCCGCAATTTCACCATCTACCTCGGAACCACCACACTGACCCCCGAGTCCGGTACCACCATCGTGACGACCACGGAAAAAATAGTCCATCCTCAGTACAATCCCAACGGTCTCACCAATGACGTGGCGCTCATCCGCCTCACTTCACCAATCACGTTCACCAGTAGGAACATCCAATCCCTCCACTCTCTTCCGATTGGCTAACTCTCTGCTTGCAGACAACATCCAACCAATCACACTGGCTTCCACCAGTCTCAGTTCCGGCGTGGCTCTGACCGTGAGTGGATGGGGAAAGACGAGCGACGGTGAGTACAATGCCGCCCTCGATCGACTACCATCAAGTACTTGCAGCCGTGTCCTCTGTGAGCAACACTCTCAACTACGTCAATCTGAGGTCGATCACCAACTCGCAATGTTCTAACTACTACGGGAGTATCGGCTCGGGAGTCGTGTGCGCTGAGGGTACCGTCAAGCAAAGCACCTGCAATGTGAGTACCATGTAGGGTGAAAATGGGTGTGGCTACAATTATGACGGTAGGGTGACAGCGGCGGCCCGTTGATCACGGGGTCCGGAAGTGACGCCGTCCACGTGGGAGTCGTCAGTTTTGTGAGTACCAGAGGGTGCGAGAGCGGGTATCCCTCGGGATATTCCAGGACTCATTACTACAGGGAATGGATCCGGCAGCAAACTGGCTTATAGATCGTAATAAATTTTGTTTGTTTTGAAAGGAGTTTTATTTTTGGATGGTGTGAATCACCGGATTATCTTATCGGTTGATTCTAATTCAAATTCTAACCCAAATTCCAATTGAGATTCTGATTCTAATTCTAAGTCTAATTCAAGTTTGTCTATCTAATTTATTTATCTTGTGATACTGTTGATTCTACTGATTTCATTACATATTATTACTACATGTTAAGTAAATTGATTGTAGATGGTATGCAACCATCAATACAAGTTATGGTTTTGTGGGTTAACCGACATCAAATTAACATCGATTAAATGTGTTTGTCTAAAAGAAATTTTAGATACTTAATCCAAGTACTTTTGTATTATCTTTATATATCAAGTATATTATAATATGTTAATTCTATCTGCCCCTTCGCTGTTTTCTTCACTGTTTTATTTATTTTATTTTCGTCAATTTTCTCTTCGGTCGTGTTCTCGTGCCGGTCGGGAATTTAGGTATGAATGGGTACGAATCCCACTCTAGTAATTACAGGGATCTTTCTTCGGGTTTTCTGATTGTTGCTTTTCAGTTTTTCAAGTTTTCAGATTTTTCGGGTTTCTAGGTTCTTCGTTTTTTTTTATTCTCAGGTTCTGAAATTAATTTTTATGTTCGCATTGTTTTAAGTTTTAGGTTTCCTACTTAAGATTTCAGACTTTTAGGCACGAGAATCCCAAAAAACCCGAAGGTTTATGGTTTTAGGTTTTGTGGGTTTCGGATCTCGGGCTTTTAGGTTTTAGGTTTGGGTCTTAGGTCTTTTGAGTTTAATTTTCATTAATGCAAAACTTATAATGGGAAGACACTTCAGACAGATTCTGCGGATTCTTCGGATTTTTCGGATTAATCAAATTCTTCAGATTCTTCGGATTTTTCAGATTCTTCGGATTCAGACAAATACTTCGGATTCTTCAGATTCTTCAGATTATTCGGATTCTTCGGATTCTTCGGATTCTTCGGATTCTTCGGATTCTTCGGATTCTTCGGATTCTTCGGATTCTTCGGATTCTTCAGATTTTTCAGATTCTTCAGATTTCTCATTCTATCTATGATTCTTCTGATTTTTCTGATTCTTCTGTGATCCTTCTGATTTTTCTGTAATTATTCTGATCCTTCCGATTCTTCTGTGATTCTTCCGATTATTCCTATTCTTCTATAATTCTTCAGATATGTTGTATTTTTCTGATTCTTCTGTGATTCTCCCATAATTCTACCGATCCTTCCAATTCTTCTGTGATTTTTTTTATTCTTCCGTGATTCTTCTCTCATTCCTCCGATTATTCCATGATTTTCCCATTCTTCTGATTCTTTCAATTCTTACATTATTCTTCAAATTCTTCTTATTCTTCGGTGATTCTTCCGATTCTTCTGACTATTCCGATCCTTCCAATTTTTCTGTTGTTCTTCCAATTCTTCCTATTCCTATATGATTTGTCTGATTATTCCGATTCTTCAATGATTGTTCTGTGGTTTTTCTGTTATTCTTCCATGATTCTTCTGTGGCTCTACCGATTCTTCTGTGATTCTTCCTCTTCTTATTTATATGATTTTTCCGACTCTTCTGTCATTCTTACGATTCTTCTGTGATTTTTTTCGACTCATCTGATTCTTCGGATTCTTCGGATTTTTCGGATTCTTCAGATTTTTCAGATTCTTCAGATTTTTCATTCTATCTATGATTCTTCTGATTTTTCTGATTCTTCTGTGATCCTTCTGATTTTTCTGTAATTATTCTGATCCTTCCGATTTTTCTGTGATTCTTTCGATTATTCCTATTCTTCTATAATTCTTCAGATTAGTCGTATTTTTCTGATTCTTCTGGGATTCTCCCATAATTCTACCGATCCTTCCAATTCTTCTGTGAATTTTCTTTTATTCTTCCGTGATTCTTCTGTTATTCCTCCGATTATTCCATGATTTTCCCATTCTTCTGATTCTTCCAATTCTTCTTATTCTTCGGTGATTCTTACGATTCTTCTGACTATTCCGATCCTTCCAATTTTTCTGTTATATTTCCAATTCTTCCTATTCTTATATGATTTTTCTGATTATTCCGATTCTTCAATGATTCTTCTGTGGTTTTTCTGTTATTCTTCCATGATTCTTCAGTGGTTCTACCGATTCTTACGATTCTTCTGTGATTCTTCCTCTTCTTATTTATATGATTTTTCCGACTATTCTGTGATTCTTACGATTCTTCTGTGATTTTTTTCGACTCATCTGATTCTTCGGATTCTTCGGATTCTTCGGATTTTTCGGATTCTTCAGATTTTTCAGATTCTTCAGATTTTTCATTCTATCTATGATTCTTCTGATTTTTCTGATTCTTCTGTGATCCTTCTGATTTTTCTGTAATTATTCTGATCCTTCCGATTTTTTTGTGATTTTTCTTTTATTTTTCCGTGATTCTTCTGCCATTCCTCCGACTATTTCATGATTTTTCCATTCTTCTGATTCTTCCAATTCTTACATTATTCTTCCAGTTCTTCTTATTCTTCGGATTCTTCGGATTCTTCGGATTCTTCAGATTCTTCAGATTTTTCAGGTTCTTCAGATTCTTCAGATTTTTCATTCTATCTATGATTCTTCTGATTTTTCTGATTCTTCTGTGATCCTTCTGATTTTTCTGTAATTATTCTGATCCTTCCGATTTTTCTGTGATTCTTTCGATTATTCCTATTCTTCTATAATTCTTCAGATTTGTCGTATTTTTCTTATTCTTCTGGGATTCTCCCATAATTCTACCGATCCTTCCAATTCTTCTGTGATTTTTCTTTTATTCTTCCGTGATTCTTCTGTTATTCCTCCGATTATTCCATGATTTTCCCATTCTTCTGATTCTTCCAATTCTTACATTATTATTCCAATTCTTCTTATTTTTCGGTGATTCTTCCGATTTTTCTGACTATTCCGATCCTTCCAATTTTTCTGTTATTCTTCAAATTCCTCCTATTCTTATATGATTTTTCTGATTATTCCGTTTCTTTAATTATTCTTCTGTGGTTTTTCTGTTATTCTTCCATGATTCTTATGTGGCTCTACCGATTCTTCTGTGATTCTTCCTCTTCTTATTTATATGATTTTTCCGACTCTTCTGTGATTCTTACGATTCTTCTGTGATTTTTTTCGACTCATCTGATTCTTCAAATTCTTCGGATTCTTCGGATTCTTCGGATTCTTCAGATTTTTCAGATTCTTCAGATTTTTCATTCTATCTATGATTCTTCTGATTTTTCTGATTCTTCTGTGATCCTTCTAATTTTTCTGTAATTATTCTGATCCTTCCGATTTTTCTGTGATTCTTCCGATTATTCCTATTCTTCTATAATTCTTCAGATTTGTCGTATTTTTCTGATTCTTCTGGGATTCTCCCATAATCCTACCGATCCTTCCAATTCTTCTGTGATTTTTCTTTTATTCTTCCGTGATTCTTCTGTTATTCCTCCGATTATTCCATAATTTTCCCATTCTTCTGATTCTTCCAATTCTTCTTATTCTTTGGTGATTCTTCCGATTCTTCTGACTATTCCGATCCTTCCAATTTTTCTGTTATTCTTCCAATTCTTCCTATTCTTATATGATTTTTCTGATTATTCCGATTCTTCAATGATTCTTCTGTGGTTTTTCTGTTATTCTTCCATGATTCTTCAGTGGTTCTACCGATTCTTACGATTCTTCTGTGATTCTTCCTCTTGTTATTTATATGATTTTTCCGACTCTTCTGTGATTCTTACGATTCTTCTGTGATTTTTTTCGACTCATCTGATTCTTCGGATTCTTTAGATTCTTCGGATTTTTCGGATTCTTCAGATTTTTCAGATTCTTCAGATTCTTCGGATTCTTCGGATTCTTCAGATTCTTCGGATTCTTCAGATTCTTCGGATTCTTCGGATTCTTCGGATTCTTCAGATTCATCAGATTTTTCATTCTATCTATGATTCTTCTGATTTTTCTGATTCTTCTGTGATCCTTCTGATTTTTCTGTAATTATTCTGATCCTTCCGATTTTTCTGTGATTCTTCCGATTATTCCTATTCTTCTATAATTCTTCAGATTTGTCGTATTTTTCTGATTCTTCTGGGATTCTCCCATAATTCTACCGATCCTTCCAATTCTTCTGTGATTTTTCTTTTATTCTTCCGTGATTCTTCTGTCATTCCTCCGATTATTCCATGATTTTCCCATTCTTCTGATTCTTCCAATTCTTCTTATTCTTTGGTGATTCTTCCGATTCTTCTGACTATTCCGATCCTTCCAATTTTTCTGTTATTCTTCCAATTCTTCCTATTCTTATATGATTTTTCTGATTATTCCGATTCTTCAATGATTCTTCTGTGGTTTTTCTGTTATTCTTCCATGATTCTTCAGTGGTTCTACCGATTCTTACGATTCTTCTGTGATTCTTCCTCTTGTTATTTATATGATTTTTCCGACTCTTCTGTGATTCTTACGATTCTTCTGTGATTTTTTTCGACTCATCTGATTCTTCAGATTCTTCGGATTCTTCGGATTCTTCGGATTCTTCGGATTCTTCCGATTCTTCCGATTCTTCAGATTCTTCAGATTCTTCAGATTCTTCAGATTCTTCAGATTCTTCAGATTCTTCAGATTCTTCAGATTCTTCAGATTCTTCAGATTCTTCAGATTCTTCAGATTCTTCAGATTCTTCAGATTCTTCAGATTCTTCAGATTCTTCAGATTCTTCAGATTCTTCAGATTCTTCAGATTCTTCAGATTCTTCAGATTCTTCAGATTCTTCAGATTCTTCGGATTCTTCAGATTCTTCAGATTCTTCGGATTCTTCGGATTCTTCGGATTCTTCGGATTCTTCGGATTCTTCGGATTCTTCGGATTCTTCAGATTCTTCGGATTCTTCGGATTCTTCGGATTCTTCGGATTCTTCGGATTCTTCGGATTCTTCAGATTCATCAGATTTTTCATTCTATCTATGATTCTTCTGATTTTTCTGATTCTTCTGTGATCCTTATGATTTTTTTGTAATTATTCTGATCCTTCCGATTCTTCTGTGATTCTTCCGATTATTCCTATTCTTCTATAATTCTTCAGATTTGTCCTATTTTTCTAATTTTTCTGTGATTCTCTCATAATTCTACCGATCCTTCCAATTCTTGATTTTTCTTTTATTCTTCCGTGATTCTTCTGTCATTCCTCCGATTATTCCATGATTTTCCCATTCTTCTGATTCTTCCAATTCTTACATTATTCTTCCAATTCTACTTATTCTTCGGTGATTCTTCCGATTCTTCTGACTATTCCGATCCTTCCAATTTTTCTGTTATTCTTTCAATTCTTCCTATTCCTATATGATTTTTCTGGATATTCCGATTCTTCAATGATTCTTCTGTGGTTTTTCTGTTATTCTTCCATGATTCTTCTGTGGTTCTACCGATTCTTACGATTCTTCTGTGATTCTTCCTCTTCTTATTTATATGATTTTTCCGACTCTTCTGTGATTCTTACGATTCTTCTGTGATTTTTTCGACTCATCTGATTCTTCAGATTCTTCGGATTTTTCAGATTTTTAGGTTCTTCGGATTCTTCAAATTCTTCGGATTCTTTGGATTCTTCGGATTCTTCGGATTTTTCAGATTCTTCAGATTTTTCCGATTTTTCCGATTTGCCGTTTCTTCCGATTCTTCGGATTCTTTGGATTCCTCGAATTTTTCAGATTATTCAGATACTTTGGAATCATCAGATTTTTCGGATTCTTCAGATACTTCCGATGCTTCAAATATATTCTTCGAATATGTAGATGGTACGAACTCTTCAAATCCTTCGTCGAATTTTTCTGGTTCTTCCGATTTCTCCGATTCTTCAGATTCTTCGGATTGCTCGGATTTCGCGGTTTTTTCGGATTCTTCGGATTCTTCGGATTTTTCAGATTCTTCAGATTCTTCAGATTCTTCAGATTCTTCAGATTCTTCGGATTCTTCGGATTCTTTGGATTCTTCGGATTCTTCGGATTCTTCAGATTCTTCAGATTCATCAGATTTTTCATTCTATCTATGATTCTTCTAATTTTTCTGATTTTTCTGATTTTTCTGATTTTTCTGATTTTTCTGATTTTTCTGATTTTTCTGATTTTTCTGATTTTTCTGATTTTTCTGATTTTTCTGATTTTTCTGATTTTTCTGATTTTTCTGATTTTTCTGATTTTTCTGATTTTTCTGATTTTTCTGATTCTTCTGTGATCCTTCTGATTTTTTTGTAATTATTCTGATCTTTCCGATTCTTCTGTGATTCTTCCGATTATTCCTATTCTTCTATAATTCTTCAGATTTCTCCTATTTTTCTGATTCTTCTGTGATTCTCTCATAATTCTACCGATCCTTCCAATCAAACATCAACACTATTCTTCAAATTCTTCGGATTCTTCGGATTCTTCGGATTCTTCGGATTCTTCGGATTCTTCGGATTCTTCGGATTCTTCGGATTCTTCGGATTCTTCGGATTCTTCGGATTCTTCGGATTCTTCGGATTCTTCGGATTCTTCGGATTCTTCGGATTCTTCAGATTCTTCAGATTCTTCGGATTCTTCGGATTCTTCAGATTCTTCAGATTTATTAGATTTTCATTCTATTTATGATTTTTCTGATTTTTCTGATTTTTCTGATTTTTCTGATTTTTCTGATTCTTCTGTGATCCTTCTGATTTTTTTGTAATTATTCTGATCCTTCCGATTCTTCTGTGATTCTTCCGATTATTCCTATTCTTCTATAATTCTTCAGATTTGTCATATTTTTCTGATTCATCTGTGATTCTTTAGATTCTTCTGATTCTTCCGATTCTTCCGATTCTTCCGATTCTTCCGATTCTTCCGATTCTTCCGATTCTTCCGATTCTTCGGATTTTTCGGATTCTTCGGATTCGTCGGATTCGTCGGATTCTTCGGATTCTTCGGATTCTTCGGATACTTCCGATTCTTCCGATTCTTCCGATTCTTCCGATTCTTCCGATTCTTCCGATTCTTCCGATTTTTCCGATTCTTCCGATTCTTCCGATTCTTCCGATTCTTCCGATTCTTCCGATTCTTCCGATTCTTCCGATTCTTCCGATTCTTCCGATTCTTCCGATTCTTCCGATTCTTCCGATTCTTCCGATTCTTCCGATTCTTCCGATTCTTCTGATTCTTCTTCCTTACCCACCTCTTCTGATTCTTCTGATTCTTCTGATTATTCTGATTCTTCTGATTCTTCTGATTCTTCTGATTCTTCTGATTCTTCTGATTCTTCTGATTCTTCTGATTCTTCTGATTCTTCTGATTCTTCTGATTCTTCTGATTCTTCTGATTCTTCTGATTCTTCTGATTCTTCTGATTCTTCTGATTCTTCTGATTCTTCTGATTCTTCTGATTCTTCTGATTCTTCTGATTCTTCTGATTCTTCTGATTCTTCTGATTCTTCTGATTCTTCTGATTCTTCTGATTCTTCTGATTCTTCTGATTCTTCTGATTCTTCTGATTCTTCTGATTCTTCTGATTCTTCTGATTCTTCTGATTCTTCTGATTCTTCTGATTCTTCTGATTCTTCTGATTCTTCTGATTCTTCTGATTCTTCTGATTCTTCTGATTCTTCTGATTCTTCTGATTCTTCTGATTCTTCTGATTCTTCTGATTCTTCTGATTCTTCTGATTCTTCTGATTCTTCTGATTCTTCTGATTCTTCTGAACATCCTTACCCACAGGAGTGAAACCACAGTAGCGTTGATTGAAAAAGTAGACATAGTTTGCTCAAAACAAAACATATGTATCATAAAAATAATATGAAAAATAGATAACAAAACCTGTATTCACGTAATCTTTTTCTAGAACTGTTCCCGCAATAAAAAGCTGAACAATATAATCTTCTAACAAAAACACTTATATATTATCAAAAAAAGATCAATTATCTACCACTTTAAATAAGAGAGGTCTCCAAGCTTCCGTCAGTGGCACAAAATGCATTTCTCGACCGCCATCTTTCTGTGCATGTCCGCCATTTTGGTGGTCGCAACACAGGTAAGACAAATCCATCGCCAATACCCGGTTCGTTTTATTAATTTTTTATCAGAATGAAAGCCCATTTATACCGTTCCGAAGCCTGCCAAGACCTCGCATCATCAACGGCGACCCAGCAACAGAAGGACAGTTTCCATGGCAAGTCGCGATCCACGTCACCCAACTCGGACGGACGAACCTTTGTGGCGGTGCCCTGATCAGTGACTCGTGGGTTTTGACAGCCGGTCATTGCGTCCAAGAGTAACTATAATGCTAAGTTGAAACGGTCAAAGTAAGTCTGTTCTTACAGTGCTAGCAGCTTCAGGATCGGCTTGGGATCCACCGTTTTAACCGGGGACGATCCCAACAGAATCGTGGTGGACACCCAGGACTATTTCCAACATGAGGACTATAATCCGTACACTCTAGCTAATGATGTGGCAGTGATCCGGTTGCCGGAACCAGTGACGCTCAGTGACGATATCCAGCCGATCCAGTTGGCGTCTAGTGAATTGGGGGTCGACACTGAAGTGACGGTCAGTGGATGGGGGTTGACTAGTGACAGTACGTGCGATGACAATACTTTCTAGCAGTTACTGTCACTATTTTTTACAGGTGCAGATGGCGCCAGCAACGACCTCAACTACGTCAATCTAGTGACAATTTCGAGCGGTGACTGCAGCGCCGCCTATGGCTTCGATATCACCAGGGGCGTGGTGTGTGCTCAAGGTGAAGGCAGCGGCGTACACAGTACTTGTGAGGTGCGGATACTTTTTAAATTATTTTTGGAGCTTGTATATGAAGATATTTTTATAGGGCGACAGTGGTGGCCCCCTGGTGGCTGGCGCATCCACCAATCCAGTTCACGTGGGTGTAGTAAGTTTTGGGCATAGTGACGGTTGTGAGAGCGGAAAACCTTCCGGATTCGCACGTACTGATTACTACAGGGACTGGATTAGAGAGAAGACCGGCATTTAAGTCTTGACGATATGTGATGAAATATTGTTGTGATTGACAAGATAAAATAATTTACTTTTATTGCACTAATAATTCAATGCCAGTGATTCCGTCGATCCAATCGGCAAATCGACCAGAAAATGTAAAAGCTGCAGCCTGTCCTTCGGCACAATTACCGGAATAAGTACTAGCTACACCTATATGAACAGGGCCGCTTCCGTCTTTCGCTGCAACAACCAAAGCACCTCCGCTATCGCCCTAAAATAACTTAAATTTAAAGCAGCGAACACCAACGATGCTGATTTTAGTACCCCACATATATTTTGGGCCTCACTGCCTGAAATAGAGTAGCTACAAACTTTTAGCCCGTTGTCACAATCGGTGATGTCGACCTCTGAGTATCTTAGATCAGTGGCTCTAACTTCATCTAGAAAACGTAATTTTAGATTTATTGATGGAACTCTGAAGGAAGTAGTACCACCAGTGGAGCCCCAACCACTAACGACACCAGTGCCGTTGATCGTGTCAAATTGGATTCCCAACTCGAGTGGTTTGATGTAATCTACAATACAAATTGTTTTGGCGCATGTAAGAGTGGATAGTACCATACCGGTAAAATTGATAGGTTGTGGTAATTTCACCAACCCCAGGTCTGCTTCATACGACCACGGGTCGAACTCGGGGTGGCTTTGCCAGTCTTTGGAGTGGAGTTCCAGCTGGTCGGGGTCATCACCGGTGGATATAGTAGTACCCAGAAGTACTCTGATGCTGAAGATGGCGCTAAAAATGAATAGATGTGGTACCGATCTAGTGACTTGTGCTAGTTTACCCCCTAAGACAGTGCGCAGCTGTCAGTATCCACTCCTCGTTGATGACAGCGCCCCCACAGAATCTCAGGTTGTTGTTGGTGGGGATGTACAACGCTGCTTGCCAGGGAAATTGACCCTTTTCGGCCACGAAGCCGTGGTAGATTCGGGGGTCGATCTACAAGCGAAAATAAAATGGTGTATACGTTTGTGCTTTAAACACGTACCTTGTTGGTGGATATACCACCAATTAGCAAAAGATAGAACAATATCTGGAACATTTTTAGTAAGCTCTTATTGGCGTGTTGGCTGATTTGGTATTAATTTTGATTGCGAAAGTGAAGCTTAATCTTATCGGTTTGCTGCAGTTGAATTGATTGTCGTTGATATTGCGACATTGATATTATAAGTATTAAGTACTTGTATTATGACTTCATACTAATTATTATTTATAGACAAATCGGGAGATCGGTGGTTCAGGGGGACTGGGGGTATCGGTAGGATCGGGAGGAAAGTGAGACGAATTGGTTAACATTTTTTAAATATTTGGTCATATACCGAATTTATTCAACATGAAAAACAAAGATTCCAATAACAAAAGAAATAAGAACTACTAGCACTATTTATGTAATTAGGAACTAGAAACTAGAAAACTAGGTACTAAGAAAATTTAAGATCAGGATCAATCTCAATTTTTATTTCTCTTGATCCAATCGGCGTACGCCGAGGGCCTTGTAAACACATCCGGATACCCCTCGGCACAGGGCACCACTCCATAGGAAACTAGTCCTGACAACTCCCCACCGCAGACCAACGGTCCTCCGGAATCCCCAAAACAGGCCCCTTTACCTTCTTCCCACAAAGTACACACTTGTTCTGGTCCCAAATTGTAATCATCCGTGATTCCTTTGGCCATTTCCTTACACAAATCCAAACCTATTGCAGTCACATCCACATATTGGACAATATCGGGAAAATCGACAGTGTCGGTAACACCCCAACCTATGATAGTACACGTCTCATCGACATCCCCACCTCCAAACTCAATCGGTTGTACCGTGTCGCTGTACACCAAAGTACCGTCGATCTGTATCAAACCGATGTCGTTCGTCCCGTTCGGATGAAAGTCCTCATGGACGATGGTTCGAAGAATGGGGTACTCGGTACCGCCGGAATGTTCAATATGGGTACCGGCTAGTACCGTGGCACGGAGAGGAACGTCTTCCAAGCAATGAGCGGCGGTTACGATCCATTGGGTGTCGATGATGACGCCGTCGCAGAATTGGTAATCGGGGTCGTTGAGGGCAACGATGAAAGGAAATTGACCGCCGGAAGTTGCGTTTTGACCACCGTAGATCCGAGTTGCTGTACAGAATTATGAAGGAACCAAAAATTGGGTTACCTGTGGAGGCCGAGACCACGATCAGTGTTAGTACTATCAGCCTCATGTTGATGAATGGTTGTGATTGCAATCTAGTACCACTATTATATATTTCTTTCATCTTCTAAAATCTTTCCTCGAAATGATGAACGAAAATCAATCCGATTGTTTGAAAATTAGCTTTGAGTGTTCTTGAATGTGATCTCTAGAAACGTGTCCATGAAACTGGGAAATATTTTTAGTATGTAGATAAGATGAGCACAGAAGCCTATTTATTGTTATCAGATTAAACCTGATTGTTTACCAAAACTACATCCTTTTGGATATATATAAAAAAAGAAAGTGAAACCGTCATATTCAAGGCTATGGACGTCTTCTAAATTTACATCAAACTCAAGAAAGCTGAACTAAAGAAAGTTACTGTGACGCTACGACAAATGTTGAGAATGTGATGAAGAATCAGAAAAATCGGAAGAATCGGAAGAATCGGAAGAATCGGAAGAATCGGAAGAATCGGAAGAATCGGAAGAATCGGAAGAATCGGAAGAATCGGAAGAATCGGAAGAATCGGAAGAATCGGAAGAATCGGAAGAATCGGAAGAATCGGAAGAATCGGAAGAATCGGAAGAATCGGAAGAATCGGAAGAATCGGATAAAACGGAAGAAAATCAGAAGGACCACAAAAGAATTGGAAAAATCATAGAAGAATCAGATGAATCACAGAAGAATAACAGAATAATTATAAGGAAAACAGAACAATAGGTAGAATTGTAAGAACCGGAAGAATCACAGAAGAATTGGAAGGATCGATAGAATCACAGAAAAATTAAAATAATCAGAAAATAATCAGAAGGATAGCAGAAGAAGAATCATAAGAATCGGAAAAATCATAGAAGAATCGTAAATCAGAAGGATCAAAGTGGAATCAGAAAAATCAGAAGAATTAGAATAATCAGGCTGGTCACAGAAGAATCACGGAAGAATAACAGAAGAATCTCAGAAGAATTGGAAAACCAGGAAGAATCGGAAGAATCAGAAGAATCGGAGAAATCATAGAAGAATCGTAAGAATCACAGAAGAATCAAATGAATCACAGAATAATTATAAGGGACGGAAAGGAATTGGAAGAATCACAAAAAAATCAAAAGAATCAGAGAAGAATCAGGAGGATAACAGAAGAATCGGAAGAATCACGGAAAAAACAGAAGGATTACAGAGCAATTGAAAGAATCATAGAAGAAACAGCAGAATCAGAACGATCACAGAATATTCAGAAGAATCTATGAAGAATCAAAAGAATCGGAAAAATGACAGA
The DNA here is from genome assembly GCA_963583935.1 of Diaperis boleti. Taxonomy (NCBI): domain Eukaryota; kingdom Metazoa; phylum Arthropoda; class Insecta; order Coleoptera; family Tenebrionidae; genus Diaperis; species Diaperis boleti. The sequence goes on along the minus strand of OY757245.1, from coordinate 1,834,363 downwards.
AAAATCGGATCGGAGGGATCAGTAGAATTACAGGAGAATCGTATGATAAGAAGAATTACAGAAAAATCAGAAGAATTAGAAAAATCAGAATAATCACAGAAGAATCACGGAAGAATAAAAGAAAAGTCAAAGATGAATTGGAATGATTGGTAGAATCACAGAAGAATCAAAGAAGAATCAGAAAATTCAGAAGAATCAGAAGAATCAGAAAAATCAGAAAAATCAGAAAAATCAGAAAAATAAGAAAAATCAGAAAAATCAGAAGAATCAGAAGAATCAGAAAAATCAGAAGAATCAGAAGGATCACAAGAATCACAGAAAAATCAGATGGACCACAAAAGTATCAGAAGCATCACAGAAAAATCAGATGGACCACAAAAGAATTGGAAAAATCACAGAAGAATCAGATGAGTCACAGAAGAATAACAGAATAATTATAAGGAAAACAGAAGAATAGGTAGAATTGTAAGAACCGGAAGAATCATAGAAGAATGGGAAGGATCGATAGATTCACAGAAAAATAAAAATAATCAGAGAATAATCAGAAGAATGACAGAAGGATCACGGAAGAATAAAAGAAAAGTCAAAGATGAATTGGAAGGATCGGTAGAATTACGGAAAAATTGAAAAGATCAGAAGAATAAAAAAAATCAGAAGAATCAGAAGAATCAGAAGAATCAGAAGAATCAGAACAATCAGAAGAATCAGAAGAATCAGAAGAATTAGAAGAATCAGAAGAATCAGAAGAATCAGAAGAATCAGAAGAATCAGAAGAATCAGAAGAATCAGAAGAATCAGAAGAATAAGAAGAATCAGAAGAATAAGAAGAATCAGAAGAATCAGAAGAATCAGAAGAATAAGAAGAATCAGAAGAATCAGAAGAATCAGAAGAATCAGAAAGATCACAGAAGAATCAGAAAGATCACAGAAGAATCAGAAAGATCACAGAAGAATCAGAAAGATCACAGAAGAATCAGAAAGATCACAGAAGAATCAGAAAGATCACAGAAGAATCAGAAAGATCACAGAACAATCAGAAAGATCACAGAACAATCAGAAAGATCACAGAACAATCAGAAAAATCACAGAAGAATCAGAAAGATCACAGAAGAATCAGAAAGGTCACAGAAGAATCAGAAAGGTCACAGAAGAATCAGAAAGGTCACAGAAGAATCAGAAAGGTCACAGAAGAATCAGAAAGGTCACAGAAGAATCAGAAAGGTCACAGAAGAATCAGAAAGGTCACAGAAGAATCATAAAGGTCACAGAAGAATCAGAAACGTCACAGAAGAATCAGAAAGATCACAGAAGAATCAGAAAGATCACAGAAGAATCAGAAAGATCACAGAAGAATCATAAAGATCACAGAAGAATCATAAAGATCACAGAAGAATCAGAAAGATCACAGAAGAATCATAAAGATCACAGAAGAATCAGAAAGATCACAGAAGAATCAGAAAGATCACAGAAAAATCAGAAAGATCACAGAAGAATCAGAAAGATCACAGAAGAATCAGAAAGATCACAGAAGAATCAGAAAGATTACAGAAGAATCAGAAAGATCACAGAAGAATCAGAAAGATCACAGAAGAATCGGAAAGTTCACAGAAGAATCGGAATGTTCACAGAAGAATCAGAAAGATCACAAAAGAATCAGAAAGATCACAGAAGTATCACGGAAGAATCAAAAGAACGAGAAAAACCAGGAGGACCGAAGGACCAGGAGGACTAGTAGAATCCTGGAGATCAGGGGTATCGGGACATCGGGGGGATCGGGAGGATCCGGAAGATCAGGGGATCGAGAATAGAAGAAAAGGGGAGAATGCGAATGCCCCTGTTTCCAGATAAAATTCTTTAATCAGAAGAATCAGAAGAATCAGAAAAATCAGAAGAATCAGATGAGTCGAAAAAAATCACAGAAGAATCGTAAGAATCACAGAAGAGTCGGAAGAATCATATAAGAACAGGAAGAATCACAGAAGAATCGTAAGAATCGGTAAAACCACAGAAGAATCATAGGAATAGGAGGAATTTCAAGAATAACAGAAGAATTGGAAGGATCGGAATAGTCGGAATAATCGGAAGAATCACGGAAGAATAAAAGAAAAATCACAGAAGAATTGGAAGGATCGGTAGAAATACGGGAGAATCACAGCAGAATCAGAAAAATTGGACAAATCTGAAGAATTATAGAAGAATAGGAATAATCGGAGGAATCACAGAATAATCGGAAGGATCAGAAGAATAACAGAAAAATCAGAAGGATCACAAAAGGATCAGAAAAATCTGAAGAAGCAGATACGAACGAGAAAGATCACAGAAGTATCAGAAGAACTGCGGAAAAAGCAGAAGGATCACAGAGGAATTGGAAGAATCACAGAAGACACAAAAGAATCAAAAAATTCAGAACAATCACAGAATATTCAGAAGAATAGTAAAAGACATAGATGAATCGAAAGAATCACAGAAGAATCTCAGAAAATTCACAGAAAATTCAGAAGCATCACAGAAAAATCAGAAGGACCACAAAAGAATCGGAAGAAACACAGAAGACTCAGAAGAATCCGATGAATCAGAAAGATCACAGAATTTTCAGAACGATCACAGAAAAATCAGAAAGATCACAGAAGAATCAGAAAGACTACAGAAGAATCAGAAAGATTACAGAAGAATCAGAAGGTTACAGAAAAATTAGAAAGATCACAGAAGAATCGGGAGAATCCGAAGAATCGGAAGAATCGGAAGAATCGGATAAAACGGAAGATAATCAGAAGGACCACAAAAGAATTGGAAAAATCATAGAAGAATCAGATGAATCACAGAAGAATAACAGAATAATTATAAGGAAAACAGAAGAATAGGTAGAATTGTAAGAACCGGAAGAATCACAGAAGAATTGGAAGGATCGATAGAATCACAGAAAAATTAAAATAATCAGAAAATAATCAGAAGGATAGCAGAAGAAGAATCATAAGAATCGGAAAAATCATAGAAGAATCGTAAATCAGAAGGATCAAAGTAGAATCAGAAAAATCAGAAGAATTAGAATAATCAGGGTGGTCACAGAAGAATCACGGAAGAATAACAGAAGAATCGGAGAAATTATAGAAGAATCGTAAGAATCACAGAAGAATCGGAAGAATCACAGAAGAATCAGATGAATCACAGAATAATTATAAGGGACGGAAAGGAATTGGAAGAATCACAAAAAAATCAAAAGAATCAGAGAAGAATCAGGAGGATAACAGAAGAATCGGAAGAATTACGGAAAAAACAGAAGGATTACAGAGCAATTGAAAGAATAATAGAACAAACAGCAGAATCAGAACGATCACAGGATATTCAGAAGAATCTCTGAAGAATCAGAAGAATCGGAAAAATGACAGAAAAATCGGATCGGAGGGATCAGTAGAATCACAGTAGAATCGTATGATAAGAAGAATTACAGAAAAATCAGATGGACCACAAAAGTATCAGAAGCATCACAGAAAAATCAGATGGACCACAAAAGAATTGGAAAAATCATAGAAGAATCAGATGAATCACAGAAGAATAACAGAATAATTATAAGGAAAACAGAAGAATAGGTAGAATTGTAAGAACCGGAAGAATCACAGAAGAATGGGAAGGATTGAAAGAATCACAGAAAAATAAAAATAATCAGAGAATAATCAGAAGGATAGCAGAAGAAGAATCATAAGAATCGGAAAAATCATAAAAGAATCTGAAAAATCAGAAGAATCGGAAGAATCGGAAGAATCGGGAGAATCGGAAGAATCGGAAAAATCGGAAGAATCGGAGGGATCGGAGGGATCGGAGGGATCGAAGGGATCGGAGGAATCGGAAGAATTTGGAAGAATCGGAAGAATATGAAGAATCGAAAGAATAAGAAAAATCAGAAGAATCGAAAGAATCAGAAGAATCCGATGAATCAGAAAGATCACAGAATATTCAGAACGATCACAGAAAAATCAGAAAGATCACAGAAGAATCAGAAAGACTACAGAAGAATCAGAAAGATTACAGAAGAATCAAAAGGTTACAGAAAAATTAGAAAGATCACAGAAGAATCGGGAAAATCGGAAGAATCGGAAGAATCGGAAGAATCGGAAGAATCGGAAGAATCGGATAAAACGGAAGAAAATCAGAAGGACCACAAAAGAATTGGAAAAATCATAGAAGAATCAGATGAATCACAGAAGAATAACAGAATAATTATAAGGAAAACAGAAGAATAGGTAGAATTGTAAGAACCGGAAGAATCACAGAAGAATGGGAAGGATTGAAAGAATCACAGAAAAATAAAAATAATCAGAGAATAATCAGAAGGATAGCAGAAGAAGAATCATAAGAATCGGAAAAATCATAAAAGAATCTGAAAAATCAGAAGAATCGGAAGAATCGGGAGAATCGGAAGAATCGGAAAAATCGGAAGAATCGGAGGGATCGGAGGGATCGGAGGGATCGGAGGGATCGAAGGGATCGGAGGAATCGGAAGAATTTGGAAGAATCGGAAGAATATGAAGAATCGAAAGAATAAGAAAAATCAGAAGAATCGAAAGAATCAGAAGAATCCGATGAATCAGAAAGATCACAGAATATTCAGAACGATCACAGAAATATCAGAAAGATCACAGAAGAATCAGAAAGACTACAGAAGAATCAGAAAGATTACAGAAGAATCAAAAGGTTACAGAAAAATTAGAAAGATCACAGAAGAATCGGGAAAATCGGAAGAATCGGAAGAATCGGAAGAATCGGAAGAATCGGATAAAACGGAAGATAATCAGAAGGACCACAAAAGAATTGGAAAAATCATAGAAGAATCAGATGAATCACAGAAGAATAACAGAATAATTATAAGGAAAACAGAAGAATAGGTAGAATTGTAAGAACCGGAAGAATCACAGAAGAATTGGAAGGATCGATAGAATCACAGAAAAATTAAAATAATCAGAAAATAATCAGAAGGATAGCAGAAGAATAATCATAAGAATCGGAAAAATCATAGAAGAATCGTAAATCAGAAGGATCAAAGTGGAATCAGAAAAATCAGAAGAATTAGAATAATCAGGCTGGTCACAGAAGAATCACGGAAGAATAACAGAAGAATCTCAGAAGAATCGGAAAACCAGGAAGAATCGGAAGAATCAGAAGAATCGGAGAAATCATAGAAGAATCGTAAGAATCACAGAAGAATCGGAAGAATCACAGAAGAATCAGATGAATCACAGAATAATTATAAGGGACGGAAAGGAATTGGAAGAATCACAAAAAAATCAAAAGAATCAGAGAAGAATCAGGAGGATAACAGAAGAATCGGAAGAATCACGGAAAAAACAGAAGGATTACAGAGCAATTGAAAGAATCATAGAAGAAACAGCAGAATCAGAACGATTACAGGATATTCAGAAGAATCTCTGAAGAATCAGAAGAATCGGAAAAATGACAGAAAAATCGGATCGGAGGGATCAGTAGAATCACAGTAGAATCGTATGATAAGAAGAATTACAGAAAAATCAGAAGAATTAGAAAAATCAGAATAATCACAGAAGAATCACGGAAGAATAAAAGAAAAGTCAAAGATGAATTGGAATGATGGGTAGAATCACAGAAGAATCAAAGAAGAATCAGAAAATTCAGAAGAATCAGAAGAATCAGAAGAATCAGAAAAATCAGAAAAATCACAAAAATCAGAAAAATCAGAAGAATCAGAAGAATCAGAAGAATCAGAAGAATCAGAAAAATCAGAAGAATCAGAAGAATCAGAAGAATCAGAAGAATCAGAAGAATCAGAAGAATCAGAAGAATCAGAAGAATCAGAAGAATCAGAAGAATCAGAAGAATCAGAAGAATCAGAAGAATCAGAAGAATCAGAAGAATCAGAAGAATCAGAAGAATCAGAAGAATCAGAAGAATCAGAAGAATCAGAAGAATCAGAAGAATCAGAAGAATCAGAAGAATCAGAAGAATCAGAAGAATCAGAAGAATCAGAAGAATCAGAAGAATCAGAAGAATCAGAAGAATCAGAAGAATCAGAAGAATCAGAAGAATCAGAAGAATCAGAAGAATCACAAGAATCACAGAAAAATCAGATAGACCACAAAAGTATCAGAAGCATCACAGAAAAATCAGATGGACCACAAAAGAATTGGAAAAATCACAGAAGAATCAGATGAGTCACAGAAGAATAACAGAATAATTATAAGGAAAACAGAAGAATAGGTAAAATTGTAAGAACCGGAAGAATCATAGAAGAATGGGAAGGATCGATAGATTCACAGAAAAATAAAAATAATCAGAGAATAATAAGAAGAATGACAGAAGGATCACGGAAGAATAAAAGAAAAGTCAAAGATGAATTGGAAGGATCGGTAGAATTACGGAAAAATTGGAAACATCAGAAGAATAAAAAAAATCAGAAGAATCAGAAGAATCAGAAGAATCAGAAGAATCAGAAGAATCAGAAGAATCAGAAGAATCAGAAAGATCACAGAAGAATCAGAAAGATCACAGAAGAATCGGAAAGGTCACAGAAGAATCGGAAAGGTCACAGAAGAATCGGAAAGGTCACAGAAGAATCGGAAAGGTCACAGAAGAATCGGAAAGGTCACAGAAGAATCGGAAAGGTCACAGAAGAATCGGAAAGGTCACAGAAGAATCGGAAAGGTCAGAGAAGAATCGGAAAGGTCACAGAAGAATCGGAAAGGTCACAGAAGAATCGGAAAGGTCACAGAAGAATCGGAAAGGTCACAGAAGAATCGGAAAGATCACAGAAGAATCAGAATGTTCACAGAAGAATCAGAGAAATCACAAAAGAATCAGAAAGATCACAGAAGTATCACGGAAGAATCAAAAGAACGAGAAAAACCAGGAGGACCGAAGGACCAGGAGGACTAGTAGAATCCTGGAGACTAGTAGATCGAGAATAAAAGAAAAGGGGAGAATGCGAATGCCCCTGTTTCCAGATAAAATTCTTTAATCAGAAGAATCAGAAGAATCAGAAAAATCAGAAGAATCAGATGAGTCGAAAAAAATCACAGAAGAATCGTAAGAATCACAGAAGAGTCGGAAGAATCATATAAGAACAGGAAGAATCACAGAAGAATCGTAAGAATCGGTAAAACCACAGAAGAATCATAGGAATAGGAAGAATTTCAAGAATAACAGAAGAATTGGAAGGATCGGAATAGTCGGAATAATCGGAAGAATCACGGAAGAATAAAAGAAAAATCACAGAAGAATTGGAAGGATCGGTAGAAATACGGGAGAATCACAGCAGAATCAGAAAAATTGGACAAATCTGAAGAATTATAGAAGTATAGGAATAATCGGAGGAATCACAGAATAATCGGAAGGATCAGAAGAATAACAGAAAAATCAAAAGGATCACAAAAGGATCAGAAAAATCTGAAGAAGCAGATAAGAACGAGAAAGATCACAGAAGTATCAGAAGAACTGCGGAAAAAGCAGAAGGATCACAGAGGAATTGGAAGAATCACAGAAGACACAGAAGAATCAAAAAATTCAGAACAATCACAGAATATTCAGAAGAATAGTAAAAGAATCTGAAGAATCAGAAGAATCAGAAGAATCGGAAGAATCCGAAGAATCGGAAGAATCGGAAGAAGCGGAAGAATCGGAAGAATCGGAAGAATCGGAAGAATCGGATAAAACGGATGAAAATTAGAAGGACCACAAAAGAATTGGAAAAATCACAGAAGAATCAGATGAATCACAGAAGAATAACAGAATAATTATAAGGAAAACAGAAGAATAGGTAGAATTGTAACAACCGGAAGAATCACAGAAGAATGGGAAGGATCGAAAGAATCACAGAAAAATAAAAATAATCAGAGAATAATCAGAAGGATAGCAGAAGAAGAATCATAAGAATCGGAAAAATCATAAAAGGATCGGAAAAATCAGAAGAATCGGAAGAATCGGAAGTATCGGGAGAATCGGAAGAATCGGAAGAATCGGAAAAATCGGAAGAATCGGAGGGATCGGAGGGATCGGAGGGATCGGAGGGATCGAAGGGATCGGAGGAATCGGAAGAATTTGGAAGAATCGGAAGAATATGAAGAATCGAAAGAATAAGAAAAATCAGAAGAATCGAAAGAATCAGAAGAATCCGATGAATCAGAAAGATCACAGAATATTCAGAACGATCACAGAAAAATCAGAAAAATCACAGAAGAATCAGAAAGACTACAGAAGAATCAGAAAGATTACAGAAGAATCAGAAGGTTACAGAAAAATTAGAAAGATCACAGAACAATCGGGAGAATCGGAAGAATCGGAAGAATCGGAAGAATCGGAAGAATCGGAAGAATCGGATAAAACGGAAGAAAATCAGAAGGACCACAAAAGAATTGGAAAAATCATAGAAGAATCAGATGAATCACAGAAGAATAACAGAATAATTATGAGGAAAACAGAAGAATAGGTAGAATTGTAAGAACCGGAAGAATCACAGAAGAATTGGAAGGATCGATAGAATCACAGAAAAATTAAAATAATCAGAAAATAATCAGAAGGATAGCAGAAGAAGAATCATAAGAATCGGAAAAATCATAGAAGAATCGTAAGAATCACAGAAGAATCAAATGAATCACAGAATAATTATAAGGGACGGAAAGGAATTGGAAGAATCACAAAAAAATCAAAAGAATCAGAGAAGAATCAGGAGGATAACAGAAGAATCGGAAGAATCACGGAAAAAACAGAAGGATTACAGAGCAATTGAAAGAATCATAGAAGAAACAGCAGAATCAGAACGATCACAGAATATTCAGAAGAATCTCTGAAGAATCAAAAGAATCGGAAAAATGACAGAAAAATCGGATCGGAGGGATCAGTAGAATTACAGTAGAATCGTATGATAAGAAGAATTACAGAAAAATCAGAAGAATTAGAAAAATCAGAATAATCACAGAAGAATCACGGAAGAATAAAAGAAAAGTCAAAGATGAATTGGAATGATTGGTAGAATCACAGAAGAATCAAAGAAGAATCAGAAAATTCAGAAGAATCAGAAGAATCAGAAAAATCAGAAAAATCAGAAAAATAAGAAAAATCTGAAAAATCAGAAGAATCAGAAGAATCAGAAGAATCAGAAGAATCAGAAGAATCAGAAGAATCAGAAGAATCAGAAGAATCAGAAGAATCAGAAGAATCAGAAGAATCAGAAGGATCACAAGAATCACAGAAAAATCAGATGGACCACAAAAGTATCAGAAGCATCACAGAAAAATCAGATGGACCACAAAAGAATTGGAAAAATCACAGAAGAATCAGATGAGTCACAGAAGAATAACAGAATAATTATAAGGAAAACAGAAGAATAGGTAGAATTGTAAGAACCGGAAGAATCATAGAAGAATGGGAAGGATCGATAGATTCACAGAAAAATAAAAATAATCAGAGAATAATCAGAAGAATGACAGAAGGATCACGGAAGAATAAAAGAAAAGTCAAAGATGAATTGGAAGGATCGGCAGAATTACGGAAAAATCGGAAAGATCAGAAGAATAAAAAAAATCAGAAGAATCAGAAGAATCAGAAGAATCAGAAGGATCAGAAGAATCAGAAGAATCAGAAGAATCAGAAGAATCAGAAGAATCAGAAGAATCAGAAGAATCAGAAGAATCAGAAGAATCAGAAGAATCAGAGGAATCAGAGGAATCAGAGGAATCAGAGGAATCAGAAGAATCAGAAGAATCAGAAGAATCAGAAGAATCAGAAGAATCAGAAGAATCAGAAGAATCAGAAGAATCAGAAGAATCAGAAGAATAAGAAGAATAAGAAGAATCAGAAGAATAAGAAGAATCAGAAGAATCAGAAGAATCAGAAGAATCAGAAGAATCAGAAGAATCAGAAGAATCAGAAGAATCAGAAGAATCAGAAGAATCAGAAGAATCAGAAGAATCAGAAGAATCAGAAGAATCAGAAGAATCAGAAGAATCAGAAGAATCAGAAGAATCAGAAAGATCACAGAAGAATCAGAAAGATCACAGAAGAATCAGAAAGATCACAGAAGAATCAGAAAGATCACAGAAGAATCAGAAAGATTACAGAAGAATCAGAAAGATCACAGAAGAATCAGAAAGATCACAGAAGAATCAGAAAGATCACAGAAGAATCGGAAAGTTCACAGAAGAATCGGAATGTTCACAGAAGAATCCGAAAGATCACAAAAGAATCAGAAAGATCACAGAAGTATCACGGAAGAATCAAAAGAACGAGAAAAACCAGGAGGACCGAAGGACCAGGAGGACTAGTAGAATCCTGGAGATCAGGGGTATCGGGACATCGGGGGGATCGGGAGGATCCGGAAGATCAGGGGATCGAGAATAAAAGAAAAGGGGAGAATGCGAATGCCCCTGTTTCCAGATAAAATTCTTTAATCAGAAGAATCAGAAGAATCAGAAAAATCAGAAGAATCAGATGAGTCGAAAAAAATCACAGAAGAATCGTAAGAATCGGTAAAACCACAGAAGAATCATAGGAATAGGAAGAATTTCAAGAATAACAGAAGAATTGGAAGGATCGGAATAGTCGGAATAATCGGAAGAATCACGGAAGAATAAAAGAAAAATCACAGAAGAATTGGAAGGATCGGTAGAAATACGGGAGAATCACAGCAGAATCAGAAAAATTGGACAAATCTGAAGAATTATAGAAGAATAGGAATAATCGGAAGAATCACAGAATAATCGGAAGGATCAGAAGAATAACAGAAAAATCAGAAGGATCACAAAAGGATCAGAAAAATCTGAAGAAGCAGATAAGAACGAGAAAGATCACAAAAGTATCAGAAGAACTGCGGAAAAAGCAGAAGGATCACAGAGGAATTGGAAGAATCACAGAAGACACAGAAGAATCAAAAAATTCAGAACAATCACAGAATATTCAGAAGAATAGTAAAAGACATAGATGAATCGAAAGAATCACAGAAGAATCTCAGAAAATTCACAGAAAATTCAGAAGCATCACAGAAAAATCAGAAGGACCACAAAAGAATCGGAAGAATCACAGAAGACTCAGATGAATCACTAAAGAATAGTAAGAATTGGAAAAATCGGAGGAATCACAGAAGAATCGGATGGATCGATAGAATCACAAAAAAATCAAAAGAATCAGCAGGATAACAGAAGAATCGGAAGAATTACGGAAAATCCGGAAGGATCACAAAGCAATTGGAAGAATCACAAAAGATACAGCACAATCAGAACGATCACAGAATATTCAGAAAAATCGGAAAAATCACCGAAGAATCACGGAAGAATAAAAGAAAATTCACAGATCAGAAAAATCAGAAAGATCACAGAAGAATCAGAAAGATCACAGAAGAATGAGAAAGATCACAGAAGAATCAGAAAGATCACAAAAGAATCAGAAAGATCAGAGAGGAATCACGGGAGAATCAAAAGAACGAAAAAACCAGGAGGACCCAAAGGACCAGGAGGACCAGCAGGATCCTAGGACATCAGGGGGATCGGGAGGATCCGGAGGATCAGGGGATCGAGAATAAAAGAAAAGGGGAGAATGTGAATGCCCCTGTATCCAGATAAAATTCTTTAAAGTTTGGCTAAAAAATCTCTGTACGCCTTTGAAAATGAAAATAACACGGTACAATGAAAACAAGGATTTTTTTGCGACATATCTTTACTTTATAAATAATGGACAAAAACTATGATCCAGCTCAGTTAAAAAATGCACAAAAGGTGAAGGTTGTAATCTGAAGATTTACCCCGCCGCGTTAAGTCGACAGGTGCGAAACTTTTTAACCGTTGTGTTGTTCACGGACGAAGCGGGTTTTACATGTGAAGGTGTGCGAAACAACACGATCAACCTCTGGGCCGGTGTAGTGGGTAAGTTTTTTATAGGACCCCACCTGCCTTCAGTCGACAAAATGACAGGAACGTCATTTTCAGCATTTATTATAATGTTATTGACACAAGTAAGTCAAGTTCAATGTCAAGCGCCAATTTAAATATTGTCGCTCGGGCTCGAGCGTATGCGTTTTTCTAATAACTTCTTTTGTCATGTCGACTTCTAATTATTGTTTCATGATTTCAAAGGGAATATGTGGTCTATGGGATTGGAATAAACTTCGAGAATACATAATTATATTAATGTAAAAATATTTAATTTTGTTTATATATCATTTAATTAACTGTAACTTATTCTTCTGTATCCAATCAGCATATGCCAACGGCCTCGTGAACACAGTCGGATAACCTGCAGCACAATATTCCAGCACCCCATAAGAAACCAACCCTCCCAGCTTCCCTCCACAAACCAACGGACCTCCAGAATCCCCATAGCAAGTCCCTTTACCTTCTTCAGCCAGAGCGCAAACCTGCTCAGGCCCCAAATAGTAATCATCCGAATGACCCTTGGCCGTTTCTTTGCACACTTCCAAATCGATAACAGTCATGTCGACATATTGTACAACATCAGGAAAACTAACGGTGTCGGTAACACCCCAACCTATGACAGTACAAGTCTCATTGACGTCTCCATCCCCGAACTCTATAGGTCGTACCGTGTCGCCGTACACCAAGGTACCATCGATCTGTATCAAACCGATGTCGTTCGTGCCGTTCGGATGAAAGTCTTCGTGGATGATGGTTCGAAGAATGGGGTACTCGGTACCGCCGGAATGTTCAATATGGGTACCGGCCAGTACCGTGGCACGGAGAGGAAAGTCTTCCAAACAATGAGCGGCGGTTAGGATCCATTGGGTGTCGATGATGACGCCGTCGCAGAATTGGAAATCGGGGTCGTTGAGGGCCACGATGAAAGGGAATTGACCGGAAGTCGCGTTTTGGCCACCGAAGATGCGACCCCCTGAATGGGACGCTGGAAGTCTCGAGTAGAGAAAGGCGGGTAAGAGTGGGAAATTGGCTTACCTGTGGATCCGAAGACCACGCTGATGATGAAGAGACTAACTAGTCGTTTCATGTTTTGGGCAGTGGCGAAGTAGTACCATACTTATATATTATATTGTTTATCACCTTATCATAGTTTTTCACTCCAAAAGCATGAATAGAAACTTTTTACAAGTGACTGACGAAATAATTGATTTTGTAGTTATCTGTGATTAGGATGTAGTGGACTGATTTTAATTTACACATGTCATGTTTTAATGGAATTAACAGAATATTATTGTATTGTTACCAAATCCTAGTTTTTCGTTCCATTCCCTAATTCTTTATTTCTATATTTCAATTGTGACTCTCACATTTTCAAGAAATTAAACACACCTCAAATCACAAACTTTATTTAATTCTCGCCTCGAATATTCTTCTCGATCCAGCCAGCATACGCCGACGGCCTCGTATACACGTCCGGAAGCCCCCACCCGCAAGGCTGCGTCCCAAACGACACCAGCCCCGCCAATTTCCCCCCGCAAACCAGGGGTCCCCCGGAATCGGCCCTGCACACCCCGACCCCCATTTTCCCCATAGTACACACCTGCTCGGGACCCAAGTACAGAGACTTCAACACCCCATCGAATGCCTTCTTGCATCTTTCGAAACCGACGGCCCTTAACTTCACGTGCTGAAGAACGTCCGGATAGTCGTCATCTAGGGTGATCCCCCAACCCGCAGCTATACAGGTCTCGTTCTCCTCGCCATCTCCAAACTCCACGGGCTGCACCATCTCGTCGTACTCCAGAGTGTCGTTGATCCGTATCAGACCTATGTCGTTTTTCAGGGTTCTCCTGTCGTAGTCTTCGTGGATGATGGTTCGAATGATGGAGTAGACAGTACCGCCGGACGTCCTGTCGTTGGTGCCGATTAGGACCGTGGTGGTGGGACTGACCTCTTGGAGGCAGTGGGCCGCCGTGAGGACCCATTGGGTGTCGATGATGACGCCGTCGCAGTACTGGTTGGGGTCGCTGATGGAGACGGCGAAGGGGAATTCGTTGGGCTGGGATGATTCTCCGCCGAGGATGCGAAGTCCGAAGTCTTGCGTGTAGATGCCTGAAGACGCGAAATGAGAACGTGAATTCAAGTTAGAAATGGTACCTGTGACGGCGAGGAGTACTGTTAAGAGTTGCATTGTTTGCTTCGGCCACGGAAGGCGATTATGCGATTATGAGTGGTTTCTCCTTGATGGTTTATGGTACCATAAGAATTTTTGTTGCTGTTAAAAATTAATGGTGCGTTATATTTGATAATAAATTTTTTACGATCCATTTTACGAATGAACTCCATTATGAAGTTGCAAGATTCTTTATCGCAATCTGGTGCTCCTTTTGTGGTTTTATAATATCGGGTGTCCCAACTAAAATTTGTACCCCCCAACAAGTCCAATTTCGAAAGACTCAGAAGAAAACGCTCGAACAGGTCAATTTTGTTATTAAGGGAGACCAAATTCTACCAAACTTTCAAGTCTTAGATCCCACCCCTTGAGCCAGGGGAGCCACCCCCTCAAAAAATTTAAATGACATGGGGGGTCGTCTGATACATCATTTTAAAGCTTATTTAATTGTCTATCCAAATCTACTTTTATCGATTTTCTTCTACAAAAAAAAACATGAATTTGTTATTTTCCAAATCAAGAGTATATTTTATGTAGATTTGGAAAATAAATAAAAAAAATAAAACAATAACGAATAAATAAAAGTAGGTTTGGATAGATAATTGAATACGCTTTAAACGATGTATCACACGACCCCCCATGCCATTTAAATTTTTTGAGGGGGTGGCTCCCCTGGCTCAAGGGGCGGGACCTAAGACTTGAAAGTTTGGTAGAATTTGGTCCCCCTTGATAACAAAATTGACCTGTTCGAGCGTTTTCTTCTGAGTCTTTCGAAATTGGAATTGTTGGGGGTACAAATTTTAGTTGGGACACCCTGTATATATAAAAAACACTTTTCTTGCTATTTTTTCCTTCTAGGATTGATAGAATCATCATAATCAACAGAATCTACAGAAAATGTCGAATTAATAACCGAGACAAGAAAATCTTCTATAAAAAATCAACAGCAACATTAGAATCAATAGAATCGATAGAATCTACAGAATCAGCAGAATCTGCATAATTTGTAAAATCTGTAGAATCAGTGGGATTAACAGAATTCGTGGAATCACCAGTATCAATAGAATCAGTAAAATACCTGCACATAAATTTGAAGGTTCAATATGATCCTTAAATATGTATACAGTAGAATTTATAGAATCGTATAGAATTAATAGAGCCAATAGAATCAGTAGAATCAACGGAATTGGTTTCTTCAAATTTATGGCATCAAAATTTAAAAAAAGACCATAGGAACTGAAGAAATCAAAAATATCAATATTGTAACGGACGTAGACCCGTGATGACTCATCGCTGGCGCTGTAGCGGCGTCATCAATTGCTGGACTGTACTGGAATTTACTACAACGTACTCGAGGTAGTATGACTCATCTTCTGGAATATCCGGTACCGATCGAGAACGTCTGGAGCCTCTAGAAGCATTTAGTGGTCGGCATATTTATTAGAGGACGTTCCAGCGGGAGTCAGTCTAGTTTAGTCGTATCATCGAGTCTAGTCGCATCGAGTCAGTGGGTCGAGTCGGACAGGTGCTTTTATCTATCCGGAGTGCCGCGTGATGTGTAAATAAATAATACGAGACGTGCCAGTGAAGTAGTAAATTGTAAATAGTGTAAATAATGTAAATAGTGTAATATTAGAAGTATAAATAAATTGTACATAATGTTTAAATAAATAATGGCACCCAGAAACGCTACATTGGTGTCAGGTGTGAGGTACGAAGATTTGTAAGAAATAAATAAATCGATATGAAGGTTAAGAAGAAAAGAAGAAATACGAAGCTGGGCACGAATAAAGAAGAAAGAGTGTAAGGTTACTTGACAGAGAGCTGGAGCAACGTGAGTTATAGAAATAACTGGAATAAAATCACGGCTCCAGAGAAGGCTGCTTAAGGACCTGGAAAGAAGACAGGAAGTTGGTGTCACTCACTTTCGGATTAGATAATGGTGCTGACTGAACTCGACTCACTGAGGCAGAAAAAGAGGTTTCAATGGAATGAAAGTTGGAGAAAAAGTCTACTTCGACGTAGAAATAAATCATGCTGGTATGAAGCGCTGAGACTGTGCCCGGAAGATCTTAACTGGAAGACTGCAGCCACTATCGTCATTCAGAAGGACTAGAATTGAACTGGAGGTTGGAGAGACCCGAAGAACGACCCAGACTTGCGATTGGTGCTTGGATGGAAAAATGCAGACCACTGGCGGACGGGAATGCAAGTTGCACGATAATGACTTTGAATAAAATCCTGCTGGACCCAATGGGATTCCATGGATGTGAAGATGGAGTCTGGACACGTGTGCTGGAGAAGCGTGTGGGTCATATGGAAAGTGAGCAGCTGATGATTCCCATGGTTAGAATTCCGGAAGTTCTGGAGGAACGCCATGAGAGAGTACCTGGTAGACACCTGGGGGTGTCGACGATGTTTGGGGATCTGCGTAAGAGGTTTTATTTGGTCCCTATGGTTAATGGATAGAATTCCGGAACTTCTGGAGGCACTCGATTGCAGAGTATGTCGTGGACACTTGGAAGTGTCGAAGAAGTTTGGGAAGCTGCGAGAGAAGTTTTCCTTAGAGAATTGGAGGAAACTGACCAGTGGAGCAGGAAGTGTGTAACTTGCGCTGCAAGCAAGAGTCCATCAAAATGTCGAGAGGCACCGATACGTCAACACAGTGTGGTAAGTCCATGTGGTAGTTGAAAGCGTACTCCTCCTGGCAGACACCCGACAGGAACTACGAAGAGACTTGTGTACAAGAAGGCCACCTACCACAGTGCTTGGGATACTGTATGGGAGTGGAAGTATACTGTTTTGTCCCAGGGTATCGTGAGGATCGCCTGTGAATTCGACGGTTTGGTGTGAAGGGCGGTCGGAGGCATGTTGGAAGGAGTCTTTCGTTTCACTTGGCTTAAGCGAATGGTGTACTGCTGCAACCAGAAAGGACATCGGAAGGAAGATGTAGACATCGGTAGAATGTCTTGTGACGTTTCGGGACGAAACATCTTTAAGGAGGGGGCAGTGTAACGGACGTAGACCCGTGATGACTCATCGCTGGCGCTGTAGCGGCGTCATCAATTGCTGGACTGTACTGGAATTTACTACAACGTACTCGAGGTAGTATGACTCATCTTCTGGAATATCCGGTACCGATCGAGAACGTCTGGAGCCTCTAGAAGCATTTAGTGGTCGGCATATTTATTAGAGGACGTTCCAGCGGGAGTCAGTCTAGTTTAGTCGTATCATCGAGTCTAGTCGCATCGAGTCAGTGGGTCGAGTCGGACAGGTGCTTTTATCTATCCGGAGTGCCGCGTGATGTGTAAATAAATAATACGAGACGTGCCAGTGAAGTAGTAAATTGTAAATAGTGTAAATAATGTAAATAGTGTAATATTAGAAGTATAAATAAATTGTACATAATGTTTAAATAAATAATGGCACCCAGAAACGCTACAATATATTGGATCAAAAGTATCAAAAGTATCAAACATACCAAAACAATCAACAATAGTCATAGAATCACTAGACACAATATAGTCGATATATGATTATATAAAGTAATTTACAGAAACAATGAAATCAGTAAAATCGATAGAATCGGTAGATCGGTACAATTGGTAGAGTCAGAGTCAATAGTCAGTAACATTACTTCAATGGGATAAACTCAATAGAATTGATAACACAGCAAATGAAAAAACGAAAAATTTCAGTAAAACGATTCAATAGATTTAATAGAATCCATAAAATTGATAGAATCGATTTTACTGAATCAACAGAATTGACAGAATTAGTAGGTTCAATGTTGGATTCAATAGAAATAGACAGAATTATGGAATTTATGGAATCAATGAAATTTCATATAATAAGAACGAAGGAAGGAAAAAAGCATAGAACATGGAAAAATCAAAAGTATCAATAAAATAGAATCAGTAGATTTAGTATAGGCAGTTGAATCAGTAATCGGTAATCGTTCGAATCAGTGCAATAAAACGAATCAATCGAACCAAAAATTATCGGTAGTGTCAAGAGAATCTTCTATAAAAAATCAACAGCAATAATAGAATCAATAAAATCAATAGAATCAATGGAATCATTAGAATCAATAGAATTAATAGAATCAATAGAATGAATAAAAACAATAGAATCAATAGAATTAATAGAATCAATAGAATCAACTGAATCCATAAAACAAATGGGATTCATGGAATCAATGGAATCAGTAAAATCAATAGAATCAATAGAATTAATAGAATCAATAGAATCAACTGAATCCATAAAACAAATGGGATTCATGGAATCAATGGAATCAGTAAAATCAATAGAATCAATAGAGTAGGTAGAATCAATAGGATCAATAGAATCAATACAATCTATAGAATTGATAGAATTGATAGAGTCGATAGAGTCGATAGAGTCGATAGAGTCAATAGAGTCGATAGAGTCAATAGAGTCAATAGAGTCGATAGAGTCGATAGACTCCAATAGAATAAGTAGAATTAATAGAATCAATAGAATGAATAAAAACAATAGAATCAATAGAATTAATAGAATCAATAGAATCAACTGAATCCATAAAACAAATGGGATTCATGGAATCAATGGAATCAGTAAAATCAATAGAATCAATAGAGTAGGTAGAATCAATAGGATTAATAGAACCGATAGAATCGATAGAATCTACAGAATCGATAGAATTGATAGTCAATAGAGTCGATAGAGTCGATAAGATCGATAGAGTCCAGAGACTCCAATAGAATCAATAGAATCAATAGAATCAACAGAATCAATAGAATCAATAGAATCCATAAAACAAATTGAATTCATGGAATCAATGGAATCACTAAAATCAAGTCGTCGATAGAGTCGATAAGATCGATAGAGTCCATAAACTCCAATAGAATCAATAGAATCAATAGAATCAATAGAATCAATAGAATCAATAGAATCAATAGAATCAATAGAATCAATAGAATCAATAGAATCAATAGAATCAATAGAATCAATAGAATCGATAGAATCGATAGAGTCGATAGAGTCGATAGAGTCCATAGACTCCAATAGAATCAGTAGAATCAATAGAATCAATAGAATCAATAGAATCAATAGAATCGATAGAATCGATAGAATCGATAGAATCGATAGAATTGATAGAATCGATAGAACCGATAGAATCATTAGAATCAATAGATCAATTCTTATTGCAAAGATAAAAAAAATAAAAAAATCATTGAAACATTAAAATCTACAGAATCAGTAGAAACTGTGTAATTAATAAGATCTGTTGAATCAGTGGAATCAACACAGAATTAGTTGAATCACCAATATCAATAGAATCTGTAAAATATCTGTAGATAAATTTGAAGGTTCAATATGATCGTTAAATATGTACAGTAGAATTTATAGAATCCTACAGAATTAATAGAGTCTAGAATCAGTACAATCAACAGAATTGGACTACTCAATACCATAAGTAGAGTGAGTGGGGATAAAGTGTAGAGTAGATAATGATCAAATTTATGCAATCAAAATAAAAGAAAGTACAAGAAAAGACCATAGAAACTGAAGAAATCAAATGTATCAACGGAGAAGTAAATGTTAAAGTAAAGATTGGGAGGATCAAAGCATCAAAAGTATCAAACATATCAAAACAATCGTATGAATCAAGTGAATTGATGGAAACAATAGTCAGTAGAATCACTAGACACCTTATAATCGATATACCATAATTATATAAAGTAATTTACAGAAACAATAAAATTAACAGAATCGATAGAACGGTAAAGCGGTAGAATTGGTATAATCAGTAGATAGAGTCAAAGTCGATAGAGTCAGTAATATCACTTCATTGGGATAAACTCAATAGCTCAATCGATAACACAGCAAATGGAAAAACGAAACGACCAATGGAACTAGGATGAAGAAAATCAACACTGTCAATGCAATAAAGGGATCAAATCAGTGGAATCAATAAAATCACCAGAATCAATAGAATCGATAGAATCGATAGAGTCGATAGAGTCGATAGAGTCGATAGAGTTCATAGACACAAATAGAATCAGTAGAATTAATAGAATCAATAGAATTAGTAGAATCAATAGAATCAATAGAATCAATAGAATCAATAAAATCAACAGAATCAATAGAATCGATAGAATTGATAGAGTCGATAGAATCGATAGAGTCGATAGAGTCCATAGACACCAATAGAATCAGTAGAATCAATAGAATCAATAAAATCAGTAGAATCAGTAGAATCAATAGAATCAATAGAATCAATAGAATCAATAGAATCAATAGAATCAATAGAATCAATAGAATCAATAGAATCAATAGAATCAATAGAATCAATAGAATCAATAGAATCAATAGAATCAATAGAATCAATAGAATCAACAAACACAATCAACAGAATCAACAGAATCAACAGAATCAACAGAATCAACAGAATCAACAGAATCAACAGAATCAATAGAATCAATAGATAAATTCAAATTACCAGTATCGATAAATTCAATAGATACATTGAAACATTTAGAGTCTACAGAATCAGCAGAATCTGTATAATTTGTAAAATCTGTAGAATCAAAATTACTGAGGTCAAAGATTCAACTCAATTGTTGAATGTATAGGATAGCATGCATGTCTTTCGAGTTCGTGTCTCACGCAAGAAATTACCGAAGTCAACAGACAGCGCTGGCAACCTCCTCCCTGTTTTCATGCGGTTGATCTGTATCTTCAATATTTTTTATTGTTTACTTCGGTTAAGTGTTTCCGTGTCTGAAATAAATTTTTCTATCCATCTAATTCGAATTTGAAGTACGGAACCTGTAAGGCACCAAGGAGAAGTGCGGATTGCCTACCCGACTTGCTCTGGAAGGCAGCAACTTAAGAGAGAAACGGCTCCAGGTTGAAGGTAAAGCACAAGTGTGCTGTTAGCGTTCACAGTTAAAAAATTGTAGATAACTAAAACTCGATAAGTCCAGTCCAAAATGGAGACGTTCCTGATCATCACGGCTGTGGTTGGCACCACTCTGGGTACCATTTCCTCCTTACCGACTCACTTAAGATAAAAGTTTTCCAAGCTTGTCGCCCCCCGGCGGTCGGATCGTCGGCGGTACCACCATTAACAAGAACTGGGTGGTCACCGCCGCCCACTGCATCGACTTTCTCACCAACGGCTACGTCCTCGACGGTACCACCCCATTAGTTGCTGTTCGTGGAGTGAGAGCCATGAGTTTGGGGGAGTGTCAAAAAATTTATCCTGGGAGAGGAACAGGTTTGTGCTGACGAAAGTGGCGGGAAGGGAGTGTGTGGAGGGGATTCTGGGGGGGCGTTGGTGTGCGGGGGGAAGTTGGTGGGGATCGTGAGTTACGGATTGGGGCCCTGTGGGGTGGGAGCTGATGTGTTTACTAGAGCTTCAGCGTACGTTGAGTGGATAAAGCAGCATATCTCGCATTATAGTTCATTTATTTTTCTCATGATCTATTGATTCCAGTAATTCTATCAATTCTACCGATTCTATCATGTCATTGAGGGACAATGTAATTGGAAACTAGGAACTAGAAAACTGGGTACTAAAAAAATTTAAGATAACTTTATGAAAGTAGACTTAATCTTAATTTTTATTTCTCTTTATCCAATCAGCGTACGCCGAGGGCCTCGTAAACACATCCGGATACCCCTGGGCACAGGTCACCACTGCGTAGGATGCCAGTCCTGACAACTTCCCACCGCAGACCAACGGTCCTCCAGAATCCCCATCACAAACCCCTTTGCCTTTTTCTGCCAAAGTACACACTTGTTCTGGTCCCAAATAATAATCATCCGTGATTCCTTTGGCCATTTCCTTACACAAATCCAAACCTATAGCAGTCACGTCCACATATTGGACAATATCGGGAAATTCAACAGTGTCGGTAACACCCCAACCTATGACAGTACACGTCTCATCGACATCCCCACCTCCAAACTCTATCGGTTGTACCGTGCCGCTGTACACCAAAGTACCATCGATCTGTATCAAACCGATATCATTAGTCGCGTTTCGTTGATAGTCTTCATGGATGATGGTTCGAAGAATGGGGTATTCGGTACCACCGGAATGTTCAATATGGGTACCGGCTAGTACCGTTGCATGGAGCGGAAAGTCTTCCAAACAATGAGCGGCGGTTAGGATCCATTGGGTGTCGATGATGACGCCGTCGCAGAATTGGTAATCGGGGTCGTTGAGGGCCACGATGAAAGGGAATTGACCGGAAGTCGCGTTTTGACCACCGAAGATGCGACCCCTTGAATGGGACCCTGGAAGTACCGAGTAGAGAAAGGCGGGTGAAAGTGAGAAAATGGCTTACCTGTAGATCCGAGGACCACGCTGATGAAGAGAATAACTAGTCGTTTCATGATGTTTTAGGCAGTGGTGAAGTAGTACCATACTTATATATTATGTTGTGTATCAGCTTATCATAGTTTTCCATTGTAAAGACATGAGTAGAAACTTTTTACAAGTGACTCTAACGTAATTGTTTTTGTAGTTATCTGTGATTAGGATGTAGTGGACCAGCTAAACTTTAATTTACACATGTCATTTTTGAATGGAATCAATTCGAGTGTTTTCCTTGGAGCTGAGTGCCAACAGAATACTTAGTTCCTCGATAGCGAATTCCTCAGTCTCTCAGCTTTCTCAGACAAATTTCGTACTATACAGGGTGTCGATAAGTTTGTCAGAAATTCTAAACACATGTTCACAAAACACCTATAAATCAATTGGCACACAACAAAAAATAAAAATATATATTTTTTTAAAACTGTTTTGACAGTTGTTTGGGGACAAACACAAAGGCGCAGTATAAAACTTCGTAAGTTGGCTTCGTTACAAACCATGTTCAATGTGTCCGCCTCCCTCAGCGATAACACGTTGAGCCCTGAAACGTCAAATAATTTTCACCGGTCGGGTTCACTATCCCAGCCCACACATTAACACGAAACTGTCTTTGAAAATGATTCTCATATCAACCACCACTTCTCATATCAAACCACCCGGATGCCGTAAACGAATAATGAACTGATCATTTTTAATTTTTTATTAACAGAATTATATGTGTTCATCCCACTGATTCTACAGATTTTACAAATTATACAGATTCTGCTGATTTTGACTCTAATGTTTCAATGATTCTATTAATTTTTTCTATTCTGGTAGGATAAATTGATCTATTGATTTTATTGATTCTATTGGTCCTATTGAGTCTTTTATTCTATTAATTCTATCGATTCTATCGATTCTACTGATACTATCGATTCCACTCATCCTATCCGTTCCACTGATCCTATTGATTAGATTGATTCTATTCATTCTATTGATTCTATTGATTCTACTGATTCTATTGATTCTATTGATTCTATCAATTCCATTGATTCTACTGATTCTACTGATTCTACCGATTCTATTGATTCTACAGATTCTACTGATTTTACTGATTTTACTGAGTCTGCTGATTCTATTAATTCCATTAATTCTATTGATTCTATTGATTCTATTCTATTCATTCGGTTGAGTCTGTTGATTCTGTAAAAACTTCTCTTTTTTTGCTGATTCTGTTGAGTTTATTTACTTATTCCAATGATTTTGCTGGTTTTATTGATTCCATCAATAGGAACTGAAGAAATCAATAATATCAATATATTGGATCAACGGAAAAGTAAATGTAAAAATAAAGATTCAGAAGATCAAAGCATCAAAAGTATCAAACATATCAAATAATCGTATGAATCAACAATAGTCAGTAGAATCACTAGACACAATATAGTCGAAATATCATGAAAAGTAATTTACAGAGACAATGAAATCAGTAGAATCGATAGAATAAGTAGATCGGTAGGTAGATGGGTAGAATTGGTATAGTCAGAGTTGATAGAGTCAGTAATATCACTTCAATGGGATAAACTCAATAGAATCGATAACACAGCAAATGGAAAAACGAAAAACTCAATAAAACGATTCAATAGATTTAATAGAATCAATACGATTGATCGAATCGATAGAATCAATAGAATCAATGGAATCAATAGAATGAATAGAATGAATAGAATGAATAGAATGAATAGAATGAATAGAATGAATAGAATGAATAGAATGAATAGAATGAATAGAATGAATAGAATGAATAGAATGAATAGAATGAATAGAATCAAGAGAATCATTAGAATCAATAGAATCAATAGAATCAATAGAATCAATAGAATCAATAGAATCAATAGAATCAATAGAATCAATAGAATCAATAGAATCAATAGAATCAATAGAATCAATAGAATCAATAGAATCAATAGAATCAATAGAATCAATAGAATCAATAGAATCAATAGAATCAATAGAATCAATAGAATCAATAGAATCAATAGAATCAATAGAATCAATAGAATCAATAGAATCAATAGAATCAATAGAATCAATAGAATCAATAGAATCAATAGAATCAATAGAATCAATAGAATCAATAGAATCAATAGAATCAATCGAATCAATAAAATCAATAAAATCAATATAGTCAATAGAATCATTAGGACCAACAGAATCAATAAAATCAATAGATCATATCGTCAAAAACAAAACAATTGTCTGGATCACTTAGATCATATATCAATTCATATTACCAGAATAGAAAAAAATAATAGAATTATTGAAACATTAGAGTCTACAAAATCAGCAGAATCTGTATAATTTGTAAAATCTGTAGGATCAGTGGGATCAATAGAATTATTGTAATCACCAGTATCAATAGAATCTGCAAAAATATCTAAAGATAAATTTGAAGGATCAATATGATCATTGAATATGTATAGTAAAATTAATAGTCTAATGGAATTTATTAAATAAAGTATCGATCTTCTGCATCAAGTAACAATTATTAACGTTAATGTAACCAAAAAACAGAAATCAATAAAATTAATAAAATCAGCAAAAGCACAGGATTAAGTGTGTTCAGAAGTCTTCAGAGAATCAACAGAAGTAATAGAGCGAATAGAATCTTATAGAATCAATAGAATCAATGGAATCAATAGGATCAATGGAATGAATGGAATCAATAGGATCAGTGGAATCAATATGATAAGTGGAATCGATAGGATCAGTGGCACCGATAGGATTGGTAGAATCGATAGAATCAATAGAATCGATAGAATCAGTAGAATCAATAAAATCAATAGAAGCAACAGAATCAATAGAATCAATAGGTTCAATGGAATCAATAGAATCAATGGAATCAATAGGATCAGTGGAATCAATAGGATAAGTGGAATGGATAGGATAAGTGGAACCAATAGGATCAGTAGAATCGATAGAATCAATAGAATCAAAGAATCAATAGGACCAATAGAATCAATAAAATCAATAGATCAATTCATATTACCAGAATAGAAAAAAAATGATAGAATTATTGAAACATTAGAGTCTACAAAATCAGCAGAATCTGTATAATTTGTAAAACCTGTAGGAACAGTGGGATCAATAGAATTATTGTAATCACCAGTATCAATAGAATCTGCAAAAATATCTATAGATAAATTTGAAGAATCAATATGATCATTGAATATGTATAGTAGAATTAATAGTCTAATGGAATTTATTAAATAAAGTATCGATCTTCTGCATCAAGTAACAATTATTAACGTTAATGTAATCAAAAAACACAAATCAATAAAATTAATAAAATTAGCAAAAGCACAGGATTAAGTGTGTTCAGAAGTCTTCAGAGAATCAACAGAAGTAATAGAGTGAATAGAATCCTATAGAATCAATAGAATCAATAGAATCAATAGAATCAATAGAATCAATAGAATCAATAGAATCAATGGAATCAATAGGATCAATGGAATCAATGGAATCAATAGGATCAGTGGAATCAATGGAATCAGTAGGATCAGTGGAACCGATAGGATCAGTGGAATCGATAGGATTGGTAGAATGGATAGAATCAATAGAATTGATAGAATCAGTAGAATCAATAAAATCAATAGAAGCAACAGAATCAATAGAATCAATATGTTCAATGGAATCAATAGAATCAATGGAATCAATAGGATCAGTGGAATCAATAGGATAAGTGGAATCGATAGGATAAGTGGAACCAATAGGATCAGTAGAATCGATAGAATCAATAGAATCAAAGAATCAATAGGACCAATAGAATCAATAAAATCAATAGATCAATTCATATTACCAGAATAGAAAAAAAATGATAGAATTATTGAAACATTAGAGTCTACAAAATCAGCAGAATCTGTATAATTTGTAAAATCTGTAGGAACAGTGGGATCAATAGAATTATTGTAATCACCAGTATCAATAGAATCTGCAAAAATATCTATAGATAAATTTGAAGGATCAATATGATCATTGAATATGTATAGTAGAATTAATAGTCTAATGGAATTTATTAAATAAAGTATCGATCTTCTGCATCAAGTAACAATTATTAACGTTAATGTAATCAAAAAACACAAATCAATAAAATTAATAAAATTAGCAAAAGCACAGGATTAAGTGTGTTCAGAAGTCTTCAGAGAATCAACAGAAGTAATAGAGTGAATAGAATCCTATAGAATCAATAGAATCAATAGAATCAATAGAATCAATAGAATCAATAGAATCAATAGAATCAATAGAATCAATAGAATCAATAGAATCAATAGAATCAATGGAATCAATAGGATCAATGGAATCAATGGAATCAATAGGATCAGTGGAATCAATGGAATCAGTAGGATCAGTGGAACCGATAGGATCAGTGGAATCGATAGGATTGGTAGAATGGATAGAATCAATAGAATCGATAGAATCAGTAGAATCAATAAAATCAATAGAAGCAACAGAATCAATAGAATCAATATGTTCAATGGAATCAATAGAATCAATGGAATCAATAGGATCAGTGGAATCAATAGGATAAGTGGAATCGATAGGATAAGTGGAACCAATAGGATCAGTAGAATCGATAGAATCAATAGAATCAAAGAATCAATAGGACCAATAGAATCAATAAAATCAATAGATCAATTCATATTACCAGAGTAGAAAAATAATGATAGAATTATTGAAACATTAGAGTCTACAAAATCAGCAGAATCTGTATAATTTGTAAAACCTGTAGGAACAGTGGGATCAGTAGAATCGATAGAATCAATAGAATCAAAGAATCAATAGGACCAATAGAATCAATAAAATCAATAGATCAATTCATATTACCAGAATAGAAAAAATCTGTAGAATCAGTGCGGGATCAGAAGAATTTGTGTAATCACCAGTATCAGTAGAATCTGCAAAAATATCTATAGATAAATTTGAAGGATTAATATGATCGTTGAATATGTATAGTAGAATTAATGGAATCTAATGGAATTTAATGCCATAAGTAGAGTGAGTAGGGATAAAGTGTGGAGTAGATATATTTATCAAATTTATGGAATCAGAATAAAAGAAAGTAAAATAAAAGAGCACAGGAACTGAAGAAACCAAAAGTATCAATATATTTTATCAACGGAGAATTAGGATTGAGAGGACCAAAGCATCAAAAGTATCAAACATACCAAAACAATCGTATGCATCAACTGAATTCATGGTATCAATGGAAACAATAGTCGATATACCATAATAATTATATAAGTAATTTACACAATCAATGAATTCAATAGAATTGATAGAATCGGTAGATTGGTAGGATCAGTAGAATCAAAAGAATCAATAATTCTGTTAATAAAAAATTAAAAATGATCAGTTCATTATTCGTTTACGGCATCCGAGTGGTTTGATATGAGAAGTGGTGGTTGATATGAAAATCATTTTCAAAGACAGTTTCGTGTTAATGTGTGGGCTGGGATAGTGAACCCGACCGTTGAAAATTATTTGAGATTTCACCGTGACAACATGCAAGACCTGCTGGAATTACTACCTCAAGTAGAAAGGTTTCATTGACATCAAACATTTCGATTTTTATTTGTGGGGGCTCTTGTTTACAAATGCACCATAGACACTGCGGAAGAAGAGTGCGTGACTCCTTGTTAAACAGGGCTCAACGTGTTATCGCTGAGGGAGGTGGACACATTGAACATCGTTTGTAACGAAGCCAACTTACGAAATTTTAAAGGGTGCTTTTGTGTTTTTGTCAATTCGCTAAATTGTTCTTGAGCCCAGCAGTCCCCAAGCAACTCTCAAAACGTTTTTTTTTGTTGTATGCCAATTGATTTATAGGTCTTTTATGAACTTGTATTTACAATTTCTGACAACTCATCGATGACATTCTGTATAGTACGATAATTGTCTAAGAAAGCTGAAAGACTGAGGAATTCGCTTTCGAGGAACTAAGTGCTCTGTTTGGCACTCAGCTCCAAGGAAAAATACTCGAATTGATTCCATTAAAACAGGACATGTGGAAATTAAAGTTTAGCTGTCCACTACATCCTAATCACAGATAACTGCGAAAACAATTACGTTAGAGTCACTTGTAAAAAGTTTCTACTCATGCTTTTACAATGAAGAACTATGATAAGCTGATAAAAAACATAATATATAGGTATGGTACTACTTCACCACTGCCTAAAACATGAAACGACTAGTTATTCTCTACATCATCAGCGTGGTCCTCGGATCCACAGGTAAGCCAATTTCTCACTTTTACCCGCCTTTCTCTACTCGAGACTTCCAGCGTCCCATTCAGGGGGTCGCATCTTCGGTGGCCAAAACGCGACTTCCGGTCAATTCCCTTTCATCGTGGCCCTCAACGACCCCGATTACCAATTCTGCGACGGCGTCATCATCGACACCCAATGGATCCTAACCGCCGCTCATTGTTTGCAAGACATTCCTCTCCGTGCCACGGTACTAGCCGGTACCCATATTGAACATTCCGGTGGTACCGAATACCCCATTCTTCGAACCATCATCCACGAGGACTTTCATCCGAACGGGACGAACGACATCGGTTTGATACAGATCGATGGTACTTTGGTGTACAGCGACACGGTACAACCGATAGAGTTTGGAGGTGGGGATGTCGATGAGACTTGTACTGTCATAGGTTGGGGTGTTACCGAAACTGTTGATTTTCCCGATATTGTCCAATATGTGGACGTGACTGCTATAGGTTTGGATTTGTGTAAGGAAATGGCCAAAGGAATCAAAGATAATTACCATTTGGGACCAGAACAAGTGTGTACTTTGGCAGAAAAAGGTAAAGGGATATGTTTTGGAGATACTGGAGGACCGTTGGTCTGCGGAGGGAAGTTGTCAGGACTGGCATCCTATGCAGTGGTGATCTGTGCCCAGGGGTATCCGGATGTGTTCACAAGGCCCTCGGCCTACGCTGATTGGATCGAGAAAAATAAAAATTGAGATTGATCTGGTCGGAGGTCCAGAAAATTTGCTTAAATTTTTTTAGCACCCAGTTTTCTAGTTCCTACTTTCCAATTACATTGTCCCTCAATGAATCGATAGAATCGATCGAATTACTAGAATAAAACCAATGAAATCAGTGGAATTAGTGCAATCAATAAATGAACTAAAATTCGAAAAAAAGCCGGATCAAAAAAATCATTAATGAATTTATTGAAATACATTTCCATACATAAATCTCGTCTAACTAATATGCTGTTTTATCCACTCAATGTACGCCGAAGCTCTGGTATAAACATCAGCCCCCACCCCACAGGGCCCCAATCCGTAACTCACGATCCCCACAAACTTTCCCCCGCAGACCAACGGCCCCCCCGGAATCCCCTCCACACACTCCCTTCCCGCCACTTCCGTCAGCACAAACCTGTTCTTCTCCCACATTAGGATCCATTTTCTGACACTCCTCCAAACCCATCGCTCTCAACTCCACGAACAGCAACTCCTCGGGGTAACTCCCGTCCTCCACGCTCCCCCATCCCAAGGCCACACAAGTCGCGTTTTCCTCCACATC
Organism: Diaperis boleti; assembly: GCA_963583935.1. Lineage (NCBI taxonomy): Eukaryota > Metazoa > Arthropoda > Insecta > Coleoptera > Tenebrionidae > Diaperis > Diaperis boleti. The sequence goes on along the minus strand of OY757245.1, from coordinate 1,804,361 downwards.
TCCGATCTCGACGCTTTGGACCAAATCTCCAAATTCGAACTCCCCTTCGATTTGGACGAGGGCGATGTCGTTCTTGATTATCGGAAAAGAGTAGTTTTCGTGCCTGATAATTTGGGCTATGTCGTGACGGGCACCCCCGGAGTGCTGGAAGGTGGTACCGTCGAGGACGTAGCCGTCGGCGGTGACCACCCAGTTCTTGTTGATGATGGAAGCGCCGCAAAGTTCGGCGGGGTTGTTCAGGGAGACGATGAAGGGAAACTGTCCGGGGGAGGCGGTGGTACCGCCGACGATCCGACCGCCGGGGGGCGACAAGCCTGGAAAACTTTTATCGTAATTGAGTCGGTAAGAAGGAAATGGTACCCAGAGTGGTGCCAACCACAGCCGTGATGATCAGGAACGTGTCCATTTTGGACTGGATCATCACTTATGGAGTTTTAGTTATCTAGAATGTTTTTAATGTGAAGTAGTACTCGAAAACAACACACTTGTGCTTTTCCTCCAAAATTGCTGCCTCCTAGAGCAAGTCGGGTCTGCAATCCGCACTTCTCCTTGGTGCATTACAAGTTTCGTACTTCAACTTCAAATTAGATGGAAAAAGAAAAAAAAATACTTATAGATAATATTAATAGACACGGACAGGACTTGGAGTGTCAAATCAACCGTATGAAAACAGAGAGCGCTATACATTCAACAATTGAATTGAATCTTTGATCTCAGTAATTCTAATTCTGTTTATTCTACTAATTCTACAGATTTTACAAATTATACAGATCCTGCTGATTCTGTAGACTGTAAATGTTTCAATGAATCTATTGAACATATATACTGGTAATTTGAATTTTAATTTTATTGATTCTGTTCATGATTCTATAGATTTTACTGATTCTATTGATTCTATTGATTCCATTGATTCCATTGATTCCATTGATTCCATTGATTCCATTGATTCCATTGATTCCATTGATTCCATTGATTCCATTGATTCCATTGTTTCCATTGATTCCATTGATTCCATTGTTTCCATTGATTCCATTGATTCCATTGATTCCATTGATTCCATTGATTCCATTGATTCCATTGATTCCATTGATTCTATTGATTGAAACTGTAAACTATAAACTAGGAAAGAATAAACTGAAGTATAAAAAACTTGAAACTACTAACTAGGAAACTAGAAACTTGGAAACTGAGAAACTGGAAACTGAGAAACTAGAAACTGGGAACCTATAAAATAGAAACCGTGAAACAGAAAACTACCAAACTAGAAACTAGGAAAAAATAAACTAAAGTATAAAAAGCTTGAAACTAATAACTAGGAAACTAGAAACTTGGAAACTAAAAACTGGGAAACTAGAAACTGAAAAACTAGAAACTTTGAAATTAGAAATTGGTAAACCAGAACTAGAATTCAGTATACTAGAAACTACAATCTCGGAAACTAGAAAACTAAAAAGTATAAACTGACAAACGAGAAACTAAGAAACTAGAAACTGAGAAAAACTGGAAACTGGAAACTGGAAACTGGAAACTGGAAACTGGAAACTGGAAACTGGAAACTGGAAACTGGAAACTGGAAACTGGAAACTGAGAAAATGGAAACTGAGAAACTGGAAATAGAAACTAGAAACTGAGAAACTAGAAACTGGAAAAATAGAAAATAGAAACTGTGAAAGAGAAAACTAGCAAACTATAAACTAGGAAAGAATAAACTAAAGTATAAAAAACTTGAAACTACTAACTATTAAACTAGAAACTTGGAAACTGAGAAACTGGAAACTGAGAAACTGAAACTGAGAAACTAGAAACTGGGAACCTATAAAATAGAAACCGTGAAACAGAAAACTACCAAACTAGAAACTAGGAAAAAATAAACTAAAGTATAAAAAGCTTGAAACTAATAACTAGGAATCTAGAAACTTGGAAACTAAAAACTGGGAAACTAGAAACTGAAAAACTAGAAACTTTGAAATTAGAAATTGGTAAACCAGAACTAGAATTCAGTATACTAGAAACTACAATCTCGGAAACTAGAAAACTAAAAAGTATAAACTGACAAACGAGAAACTAAGAAACTAGAAACTGAGAAAAACTGGAAACTGGAAACTGGAAACTGGAAACTGGAAACTGGAAACTGGAAACTGGAAACTGAGAAAATGGAAACTGAGAAACTGGAAATAGAAACTAGAAACTGAGAAACTAGAAACTGGAAAAATAGAAAATAGAAACTGTGAAAGAGAAAACTAGCAAACTATAAACTAGGAAAGAATAAACTAAAGTATAAAAAACTTGAAACTACTAACTATTAAACTAGAAACTTGGAAACTGAGAAACTGGAAACTGAGAAACTGAAACTGAGAAACTAGAAACTGGGAACCTATAAAATAGAAACTGTAAAACAGAAAACTACCAAACTAGAAACTAGGAAAAAATAAACTAAAGTATAAAAAACTTGAAACTACGAACTAGGAAACTAGAAACTGGAAAACTAGAAACTGAAAAACTAGAAACTTTGAAATTAGAAATTGGTAAACCAGAACTAGAATCCAGTATAGTAGAAACTACAATCTCGGAAACTAGAAAACTGAAAAGTATAAACTGACAAACGAGAAACTAAGAAACTAGAAACTGAGAAACTGGAAACTGGAAAATGGAAACTAGAAATTGGAAACTGAGATACTGAAAACTGGAAACTGGAAACTGGAAATTGAAAACTGGAAACTGAGAAACTGGAAACTGGAAACTGGAAACTGGAAATTGAAAACTGGAAACTGAGAAACTGAAAACTGGAAACTGGAAACTGGAAACTGGAAACTGGAAACTGGAAACTGGAAACTGGAAACTGGAAACTGGAAACTGGAAACTGGAAACTGGAAACTGGAAACTGGAAACTGGAAACTGGAAACTGGAAACTGGAAACTGGAAACTGGAAACTGGGAACTGAGAAACTAGAAACTGACAAACTAAAAGCTAGAAACTGAGAAACTGGAAACTAAAAACTGAGAAACTGGAAACTGGAAACTGGAAACTGGAAACTGGAAACTGGAAACTGGAAACTGGAAACTGGGAACTGAGAAACTAGAAACTGACAAACTAAAAGCTAGAAACTGAGAAACTGGAAACTAAAAACTGAGAAACTGGAAACTGAGAAACTGGAAACTGAGAAACTGGAAACTGAGAAACTGGAAACTGAGAAACTGGAAACTGAGAAACTGGAAACTGAGAAACCGGAAACTGAGAAACCGGAAACTGAGAAACTAGAAACTGGGAATTAAGAAAATAGAAACTGTGAAACAGAAAACTAGCAAATTACAAACTAGGAAAGAATAATCTGAAGCATAAACAACTTGAAACTAGAAACGTGTAAACTAGAAACTTGGAAACTAGAAACTGGAAAACTAGAAACTGGGAAACTAGAAACTGGGAAACTAGAAACTTTGAAATTAGAAATTGGTAAACCATAACTAGAATCCAGTATACTAGAAACTACAATCTCGGAAACTAGAAAACTGAAAAGTATAAACTGACAAACGAGAAACTAAGAAACTAGAAACTGAGAAACTGGAAACTGGAAAATGGAAACTAGAAATTGGAAACTAGAAATTGGAAACTGAGATACTGAAAACTGGAAACTGGAAACTGAGAAACTGAAAACTGGAAACTGGAAACTGGAAATTAAAAACTGGAAACTGAGAAACTGAAAACTGGAAACTGGAAACTGGAAACTGGAAACTGGAAACTGGAAACTGGAAACTGGAAACTGGAAACTGGAAACTGGAAACTGGAAACTGGAAACTGGAAACTGGAAACTGGAAACTGGAAACTGGAAACTGGAAACTGGAAACTGGAAACTGGAAACTGGAAACTGGAAACTGGAAACTGGAAACTGGAAATTGGAAACTGAGATACTGAAAACTGGAAACTGGAAACTGGAAACTGGAAACTGGAAACTGGAAACTGGAAAATGGAAAATGGAAACTAGAAATTGGAAACTGAGATACTGAAAACTGGAAACTAGAAACTAGAAACTAGAAACTAGAAACTAGAAACTGGGAACCTAGAAAAAAAAAAGTTAAACAGAAAACCAGCAAACTTGAAACTAGGAAAGAATAAACTGAAGTATAAAAAATTTAAAACTACTAACTAGGAAACTAGAAACTTGGAAACCAGAAACTGAAAAACTAGATTCAAGTTTCCGGTTTTGTAGGTTCTGGTTTCCTAGTTTATATTTTTCTTGCTTTTCTAATTTCGTTTTAACTTTGCTACTATCTAATTTCTAAATACATATTTTCCTAGAGTTTTCGTTGTTTATACTTTACTAATTGATTTTCTATTTTTTCAGTTTATACTTTTCAGTTTTCTAGTTTCCGAGATTGTAGTTTCTAGTATACTGGATTCTAGTTCTGGTTTACCAATTTCTAATTTCAAAGTTTCTAGTTTCCCAGTTTAGAGTTTCCAAGTTTCTAGTTTCCTAGTTAGTAGTTTCAAGTTTTTTATACTTCAGTTTATTCTTTCCTAGTTTCAAGTTTGCTGGTTTTCTGTTTAACAGTGTTTTTTCTAAGTTCCCAGTTTCTAGTTTCTAGTTTCCTAGTTAGTAGTTTCAAGTTTTTTATAATTCAGTTTATTCTTTCCTAGTGTCTAGTTTCTCAGTTTCTAGTTTCTCAGTTTCTAGTTTCTCAGTTTCTAGTTTCTCAGTTTCCAGTTTCTCAGTTTCCATTTTCTCAGTTTCCAGCTTTTCAGTTATCATTTTCTCAGTTTTCAATTTCCAGTGTCCAGTTTATACTTTTCAGTTTTCTAGTTTCCGAGATTGTAGTTTCTAGTATACTGGATTCTAGTTCTGGTTTACCAATTTCTAATTTCCAAGTTTCTAGTTTCTCAGTTTCCATTTGTTTCCACTGACAAACGAGAAACTAAGAAACTAGAAACTGACAAAACTGGAAACTGGAAACTGGAAACTGAGAAAATGGAAACTGAGAAACTGGAAACTGGAAACTGGAAACTGGAAACTGAGAAAATGGAAACTGAGAAACTGGAAACTGAGAAACTAGAAACTGGTAAACTGAGAAACTGAGAAACCACAAACTGAGAAACCAGAAACTGAGAAACCGGAAACTGAGAAACCGGAAACTGAGAAACCGGAAACTGAGAAACCGGAAACTGAGAAACCGGAAACTGAGAAACCGGAAACTGAGAAACCGGAAACTGAGAAACCGGAAACTGAGAAACCGGAAACTGAGAAACCGGAAACTGAGAAACCGGAAACTGAGAAACCGGAAACTGAGAAACCAGAAACTGAGAAAACAGAAACTGGGAAGCTAGAAACTGTGAAACTAGAAACTAGGAAACTAGAAACTAGGAAACTAGAAACTAAAAACTTTTACACTAGGAAACTAGGTAACTACAAACAAAAAACTTTACCTAGGAAACTTGCAATTGGAAGCTACCATTTTGGAATCTTGAAACTTGCGCTTTTGTTTTTGGAATTTTGGAATTGTGGCACATTGAATTTTAAAATTTTAGGGACTTTGAGAAAATAGATCATAGTAAAGTGAAAACTACGAAAACACTAGGAAAATAGAAATTAGATAGCAGCAAAGTGAAAACGAAATTATAGAAAATAAAAACTATGAAACTAGGAACTAAAATTAGGAAACTAGAAACTTTGAAATTAGAATCTTGTAATCTAGGGAACTCGGAATATTGAAAAGAATAAATTTCAGAAAATTTGCAATTTTAGAACTTTATAGAATCTTGAATGTTGTTATCTTCAAATTTTAGAACTTGGAATCTATCGTCCTAGCTCTTTGAACTCAGTAATTCTAATTCTGTTGATACTACTGATTCTGCAGATTTTACAAATTATACAGATTTTGATGATTCTTTAAACTTTCAATAAATATGTTGAAATTTTATTGGTACTAGTAATTTAAATTTATCTATTAATGCTGTTGATTCTATTGATTCTACTGATTCTATTGATTCTACTGATTTTATTGATTCTATTGATCCTACTGATTCTACTGATTCTATTGATTCTATTGACTATTAATTCTACTGATTATATTGATTCTATTGGTTTAAAAATCTTTAACTAGAAAACTAGGAAACTTGCAATTGGAAGCTACAATTTTGGAAACTTGGAACTTGTGCTTTTGCACTTTATGATCTAGGAATCTTGGAAATTTTGGAATTGTGGCACATTGAATTTTAAAATTTAGGGACATATATATTGAAACATTGTAATTTTGAAATTTTGAATTTTGGAATTTTTTTAATTGAAACTGGGAAACTAGAATCCGGTAAACTATAAACTAGGAAACTACACGCTATAAACTGGAAACTAGGAAATTAGGAAACCTTGAGAATACAGATTATAGTAAAGTAGATACAACGAAAACGTTAGTAAAATATACATTTAGAAATTAGATAGCAGCAAAGTGAAAACGAAATTACTAAAACAGGAAAAATAGAAACTAGGAAACCAAAATTTAGGAAACCGGAAACTAGAATCCAGGAAACTAGAAGAAACTGGTAGACTAGAAACTCTGAAATTAGAATCTTGTAATCCAGGGAACTCGGAATATTTCAAAAGCATAAATTTTAGAAAAATTTGCAATCTTGAATGTTATGTTCAAATTTTAGAACTTGGAATCTATAGTCCTAGCTTTTTGAACTTAATAATTGTAATTCTGTTGATACTACTGATTTTACAGATTTTACAAATTGTACAGATTTTGATGATTCTGTAGACTTTAAATGTTTCAATGAATTTATTGAATTTATACTGGTCCTGGTAATATGAATTTATCTGTTATTGATTCTAATGATTCTATTGGTTCTATGGATTCTATTGATTCTATTGATTCTATTGATTCTATTGATTCTATTGATTCTATTGATTCTATCGACTTTAATTTACTACTGTAATACTCTTTAGTCTCTTTGGTCTCTTCAGTCTCTTCAGTCTCGGCATCTTCATTTTCTTCGGTCCCTTGAGTCTCTTTGGTCTCTTTGGACTTTTAAATTTTTTTGTCTCCTTAGTCTTTTTAGCCTCTTTGGCCTTTTTGGTTTTTTTAGTCTCTTCGTTTTTTTTTGTCTGTTTAGTCTCCTTTGTCTATTTTCCCTCTTTGGTCTCTTTGGTCTTTTTGAGGAATAGGAGACTAAACAAAATAATTGTTTAGCATTGGCTAAACCCAAAAACAAAGAACAGAAGGGAATGAGTAATTTGTTGGAAATTAGATTAATTATTCAGATACGAATTTTTAATTTGCTAATAAAATCAAACAGACCGTTCCTCCAACTCACGAATTTTTTTGTTTTCTATATCTAATCTTCAAAATAAACCAAGTAGACAAAGGCAAACAAATACTGGACTACCGCATTGAAACAGAATTCACGGAATTGTTATCACTTATCAGTTTATCAAACCAGCATTTAAATAGATGACGCCCGTTGTCTCAGAATCAAACCGTAAGTGATCTGTTATCAGCAACGATGAACTCGTTAATTTTCGTTTCTTGTCTGTTGATGTCTACGTGCCTGGTAAGTACTACTTTGACACTATCGCCTAATCTACCACCACTTCTTCAGGCTTTTGGTAAGACAGTAGTTACGCTTTTGGTACCGCTAGTACCACACGCATTCTAGATCCCCGTATCATCAATGGGGATCCGGCAGGTCCAAAACAGTTTCCGTGGCAGGCAGCTTTGAACGTGACCAAGTTCGGTAGGACCAACTGGTGTGGCGGCGCCCTGATCAGCGAGAGATGGGTGCTCACGGCGGGGCACTGCGTCGAGGAGTACCGAGGTGTAGTAGGTTCTTGGCGCACTTAACTGTGGGTTTCTTTTCAGCGCTACCCACATTAGTGTTAGGTTGGGTTCGAACCAGCTTCTAGACGAGGATTCCAATAGGGTGGTACTGGATACGATTCAGTGGATTTTGCACGAGAAGTACAGCCGCGGGTTGGATAACGACATTGCCGTCGTGCTTTTGCCACAATCTGTGACTTTTAATGGTGAGGACCGACGCTACTTCTTCTTTGTTGTTGACGACTGTTTTAGCACACATTCAGCCTGTAGCTCTGGCAGGGGCTCGCCCGGCGGTCGGTACCACCGTTGCAGTGAGCGGATGGGGGCTCACCAGCGACAGTACTGATAGCACCACTACCGTTACGAACCAATTTTTACTCTGAGTGTTTTAGGCAGCACCAAACCGTCAACGACTCTCAATTATGTGAATCTGAGCACGATTTCGGATGATGAATGTGTTGTTCCGTACCACCATCAATTGCCAACTGGGGCTTTTTGTGCTAAACACAAAGAGACTTTGGTGCAAGGAACGTGTGAGGTTGGTACTGACTCTTGGGGTTTTACTTTGAGTGTTAATGGTGATGTTGTAGGGTGACAGTGGAGGTCCTTTGGTGGCAGGTCTGATCCACGTCGGTGTAGTCAGCTTTGGACATCCCGATGGTTGTGAAAGCGGGTATCCCGTGGCCTTTGCCAGGACTGATTTCTACCGAGCCTGGATAAGAGACGCCACTGGTGTTTAATAAATTTAGATGAAATTTGATGTCGTTTATTTATTCTATGTTTTCGGCAATCCAATCGACATAGGCCGAAGGTCTAGTATACACATCCGGATACCCCTGACCGCAAATCCTCACCGCGTAGCGTTTTCCCCCGCAGACCAACGGCCCCCCCGAGTCTCCGAAACAAACCCCGTAACCCTCACCCCCGAACCCACAAACCTGTTCCGGCCCCAAATACAACTGATCCATATCTCCGCTGGTCTCTCTGCAATCCTCATCGGTCAGGGCCAACAACTCGACAAACTGCAACACTTCCGGATACGCCACTTGTCCACCCCGCCGCGACACAGGTAGCGTTGACTTTTGGAGTTCCTCTCCAAATTCGAATTCTCCCTCGATCTCTACGAGACCGATGTCGTCTTTACCGCTGGTGGTGTCGAATCCTTCGTGGGCGATGGCCCTGGAGATGTTGTAGGTGGTACCGCCTGTGCTCCGGTATATGGTACCGGCCAGTACGGTGGTGTCTGCATTTACGTCGGTGATGCAGTGGGCGGCGGTGACCACCCATTTGCTGTTGATGATGGAACCGTCGCAGAATTGCTCGGGGTTGTTGAAGGGGACGAGGAAGGAAACTGGCCGGGAGCGGCGAGCGAAGAGCCCATCAGTGGCAACAGGAACGTGAGGGTTGAAGTCATAGCTTTATGCGTACTGAGCAAGTGAATTTGGATACGAGCCTTATATTCGAAAGCCGATAAGTGTTGATCATCTCAAAAATAAACCGGGTCATTATGTATAATTCCCAGCTTCAATTTTACATTATGAATTTGTCTTACAACCTAGACAGTCATGATAACAAGAAATTCTTCCATATTGAATTGAATTTAATCACCTTAGCATTCTAAAATCTCACTCTCTCCAAAATCAATCAGAAGCACAAGAAGAAAGAAGAAAAATTTTCACTGTGAAAATCTGGGTCACACTTGAAGTTTTAATAATTACAGTGAAACTTCAAACCAATCTCTCTATGGACTGGTCGTCATTTTTTTTATCTCTTAATCTTCTTTTATCTTTTAGTTACAACGCTTTAGTTCTCATCGTCTCTCTTAATTTCATTAATTTAGTTCTTCTTTCTTTACATTCTTTTACGCTTTATTGTCTTTGTTCCCACTGGTTAATCTCCTTAGACTCTTTAGTTAAGTTGCTCTCTTGGATTTTTCGTCTTTTTATCCTCTTTGGTATTTTTGTCTCTTATTTTTCTTTGGCCAGTTTGATGTCTCCAGTATTTTTAGTATTTTATTTCTTTTGCATTTTTAGTCTCTTTAACCTCCTTAACCTTTTTAATTATTTTAGCTTCCATGGTGTCTTTAGTTAACCTCAAAAATCATTAATGAATTTATTGAAATACATTTCCATACATAAATCTTGTCTAACTAATATGCTGCTTTATCCACTCAACGTACGCCGAAGCTCTGGTATACACATCAGCCCCCACCCCACAGGGCCCCAATCCGTAACTCACGATCCCCACCAACTTTCCCCCGCAGACCAACGGCCCCCCGGAATCCCCTCCACACACTCCCTTCCCTCCACTTCCGTCAGCACAAACCTGTTCCTCTCCCACATCAGGATCCATTTTCTGACACTCCTCCAAACCCATGGCTCTCAACTCCACGAACATCAACTCCTCGGGGTAACTCCCGTCCTCCACGCTCCCCCATCCCAAGGCAACACAAGTCGCGTTTTCCTCCACATCTCCGATCTCGACCCTTTGGACCAAATCCCCAAATTCGAACTCCCCTTCGATTTGGACGAGGGCGATGTCGTTCTTGATTATCGGAAAAGTGTAGTTTTCGTGCCTGATAATTTGGGCTATGTCGTGGCGGGCACCCCCGGAGTGCTGGAAGGTGGTACCGTCGAGGACGTAGCCGTTGGTGAGAAAGTCGATGCAGTGGGCGGCGGTGACCACCCAGTTCTTGTTGATGATGGAAGCGCCGCACAGTTCGGCGGGGTTGTTCAGGGAGACGATGAAGGGAAACTGTCCAGGGGAGGCGGTGGTACCGCCGACGATCCGACCGCCGGGGGGCGACAAGCCTGGAAAACTTTTATGGTAAGTGAGTCGGTAAGAAGGAAATTGTACCCAGAGTGGTGCCAACCACAGCCGTGATGATCAGGAACGTCTCCATTTTCGACTGGATAATCACAGATATTTAGTTATCTACAATTTTTTTAACTGTGAAGTAGTACTCGAAATTACGAAAACAACAAACTTGTGCTTTTCCATCAACTTGGAGCCGTTTCTCTCCAAAATTGCTGCCCCCTAGAGCAAGTCGGGTAGGCAATCCGCACTTCTCCTTGGTGCCTTACAGGTTCCGTACTTCAAATTCGAATTAGATGGATAGAAAAATTTATTTCAGACACGGAAACACTTAACCGAAGTAAACAATAAAAAATATTGAAGAGACAGATCAACCGCATGAAAACAGGGAGGGGGTTGCCAGCGCTGTCTGTTGACTTCGGTAATTTCTTGCGTGAGACACGAACTCGAAAGACATGTATGCTATCCTATACATTCAACAATTGAGTTGAATTTTTGACTTCAGTAATTTTTATTCTGTTGATACTACTGATTCTATAGATTATTAAATTATGCAGATTCTGCTGATTCTGTAGACTCTAAATGTTTCAATGAATCTATTGAATTTATCTACACTAGTAATTTGAATTTACCTATTAACGCTATTTATTCTGTTGGATTTTATTGATTCTATTAACTCTATTGACTCTATTGACTCTATTGATTCTATTGATTCTATTGATTCTATTGATTCTATCGATTCCATTGATTCCATTGATTCCATTGATTCCATTGATTCTATTGATTTTATTGATTCTATTGATTCTATTGATTCTATTGATTCTATTGATTCTATTGATTCTATTGATTCTATTGATTCTATTGATTCTATTGATTAAAAAAAAAATAGAAAACTAGGAAACTTGCAATTGAAAGCTACAATTTTGGAATCTTAAAACTTGCAATTTTGTACTTTATGATCTAGGAATCTTGGAAATTTTGGAATTGTGGCACTTTGAATTTTAAAATTTAGGGACTTGTATATTGAAACATTGTAATTTTGAAATATAGAATTTATGAATTCTTTTATTTGAAACTGAAAAACTAGAAGCTGGTAAACTATAAACTAGGAAACTAGACTGCGTAACTAGAAAACTAGAAAAATTTGAGAAAATGGATTATAGTAAAGCAGAAACAACGAAAACGCTAGGAAAATATACATTTAGAAATTAGATAGCAGCAAAGTGAAAACGAAATTAGAAAAGCAGGAAAAATAGAAACTAGAAAACCAGAACCTAGGAAACCGGAAACTAGAACAAACTGGTAAACTAGAAACTAGGAAACTAGAAATCGCGTAAGAGGAAATAGATCATAGTAAAGTAGAAACTACGAAAACATTAAGAAAATAGAAATTTAGAAATTATGTAGAAAAGCGAAAACAAAATTAGAAAAGCAGAAAAAATAGAAACTAGGAAACTTGAAGACAAGAATTTATTCTTATTCTTAGAAAACTAGAACCTAAAATCTAGGAAACTACAAAATGGGAAACTAAGAACTTTGAAATTAGAAATTGGTAAACCAGAACTACAATTCAGGATACTAGAAACTGGAATCTCGGAAAGTAGAAAACTGAAAAACATAAACTGAAGGATAGAAAACTAGAAACTTGTATCTAGGAATCTATAGAATTAGGAAATAAAACTAGGAAACTAGAAAATGGGAATCTAGAAACTAGGAAACTAGAAACTGGGAAAATAGAAACTAAGAAACTAGAAACTAAAAGCTGGCAAACCAGGAAACTAGATAACTACAAACAAAAAGCTTTAACTAGAAAACTAGGAAACTTGCACTTGGAAGCTACAATTTTGGAATCTTAAAAACTTGCAATCTTGTACTTTCTGACTTTGGAATCTTGAAAATTTTAAAATTGTGGCACATTGGATTTTAAAACTTAGGCAATTATTTGAATTGAAACTGGGAAACTAGAAACTGGTAAACTATGAACTAAGAAAATATAAACTAGGAAAATAGACGCTAAAAACTGTTCAACTAGAAAACTAGGAAACCTTGAGAAAATACATTATAGTAAAGTAGAAACAACGAAAACTCTAGGAAAATATACATTTAGAAATTCGATAGTAGCAAGGTGAAAAAGAAATTAGAAAAGCAGGAAAAATAGAAACTAGGAAACCAGAATCTAGGAAACCGGAAACTAGAATCTAGAAAACTAGAAGAATCTAGTAAACAAGAAACTGGGAAACTAGAAATTAGAAAACTTTAACTAGAAAACTAAGCAACTTTGAGCAAATAGATCATAGTAACGTGGAAACTACGAAAACGCTAGGAAAATAGAAATTTAGAAATTAGGTAGTAGCAAAGTGAAAAAGAAATTAGAAAATCAGGAAAAATAGAAACTAGGAAACTAGAAAACTAGAAAATAAAATTTAAAAAACTAGGTAACTAGAAAATTGGAAACTAGGAACTGGGAAACTAAAAACTTTGAAATTAAACTCTTCTTAGCCAGGGAACTTGGAATATTGAAAAGCATAAATTTTAGAAAATTTTGCAATCTTATAACTTTGTAGAATCTTGAATGTTGTTATCTTGAAATTTTAGAACTTAACATTTATCGTCCCAGTTCGTTGAACTCACTAATTGTGTTGATACCAATGATTCTACAGATTTTTCAAATTATACAAATTCTGTTGATTCTGTAGAGTCTAAAGGTTTCAATGAATCTATTGAATTTATCTATTAATGCTATTGACTCTATTGATTCTACTGATTCTATAGGATTCTATTGATTCTATTGGATTCTATTGATTCTATTGATTCTATTGATTCTATTGATTCTACTGATTCTACTGATTCTATTGATTCTATTGATTCTATCGGTTCTATCGGTTCTATCGGTTTTACTGATTCTATCGATTCTATTGATTCTATCGATTCTATCGATTCTGTTGATTCTATTGATTCTATTGATTCAAAAAACTTTAACTAGAAAACTAGGAATCTTGCAATTGGAAGCTACAATTTGGGAATCTTGAAACTAGCAATTTTGTACTTTATGATCTATAGGAATCTTGGAAATTTTGGAATTGTGGACTTGTATATTGAAACACGGTAATTTTGAAATTTAGAATTTTTGATTTTTTTTAATTAAAACTGGTAAACTATAAACTAGGAAACTAGACGGTAGAAACTGGGTAACTAAAAAACTAGGAAACCTTGAGAAAATATATAGATTATAGAAACTGGTAAATTAAAAACCGGGAAACAAGAAACTGGTAAACTAAAAAACTGGGTAACTAGAATCTAGAATACTTTAATTAGAAAGCTAGGAAATTTTGAGAAAATAGATCATAGTAAAGTAGAAACTCTAGGAAAATATACATTTAGAAATTAGTTAGCAGCAAAGTAAAAAGGAAGTTAGAAAAGCAAAAAAGATAGAAACTACGAAACCAGAACGTAGGAAACCGGAAACTAGAAAAAAATTGGGAAAATAGAAACTGGTAAATTAGGAAACTGTATAGATCACAGTAAACTAAAAACTACGAAAACAGTAAGAAAATAGAAATTAAGAATTTAGTGAAAGCGAAATTAGAAAAGCAGAAAAATAGAAACTACGAAACTAGAAGACTAGAATTTATTCTTATTCTTAGAAAACTAGAAACTTAAATCTAGGAAACTAGAAAATGGGAAACTAGAAACTGAGAAACTAGAAACTGAGAAACTAGAAACTGAAAAACTAGAAACTGAGAAACTAGAAACCATAAAACTAGAAACGTAAATCTAGGAAACTAGAAAATGGGAAACTAAAAACTGAGAAACTAGAAACTGAGAAACTAGAAACTGAGAAACTAGAAACTGAGAAACTAGAAACTGAGAAACTAGAAACTGAGAAACTAGAAACTGAGAAACTAGAAACTGAGAAACTAGAAACTGAGAAACTAGACACTGAGAAACTAGAAACTGAGAAACTAGAAACTGAGAAACTAGAAACTGAGAAACTAGAAACTGAGCAACTAGAAACTGAGAAACTAGAAACTGAGAAACTAGAAACTGAGAAACTAGAAACTGAGAAACTAGAAACTGACAAACTAGAAACTGAGAAACTAGAAACTGAGAAACTAGAAAGTGAGAAACTAGAAAGTGAGAAACTAGAAAGTGAGAAACTAGAAACTGAGAAACTAGAAACTGAGAAACTAGAAACTGAGAAACTAGAAACTGAGAAACTAGAAACTGAGAAACTAGAAACTGAGAAACTAGAAACTGAGAAACTAGAAACTAAAAACTGAGAAACTAGAAACTGAGAAACTAGAAACTGAGAAACTAGAAACTGAGAAACTAGAAACTGAGAAACTAGAAACTGAGAAACTAGAAACTGAGAAACTAGAAACTGAGAAACTAGAAACTGAGAAACTAGAAACTGAGAAACTAGAAACTGAGAAACTAGAAACTGAGAAACTAGAAACTAGAAACTGAGAAACTAGAAACTGAGAAACTAGAAACTGAGAAACTGACTGAGAAACCGGAAACTGAAAAACCGGAAACTGAGAAACTATAAACTGAGAAACCACAAAATTGAGAAACCAGAAACTGGGAAAACAGAAACTGGGAAAATAGAAACTGGTAAACTAGGAAACTGTATAGATCACAGTAACGTAAAAACTACGAAAAGAATAAGAAAATATAAATTTAGAATTTAGTGAAAACGAAAGCAGAAAAATAGAAACTACGAAACTAGAAGACTAGAATTTATTCTTATTCTTTTTATTCTTATTCTTAGAAAATTAGAAACTAAAATCTAGGAAACTAGAAAATGGGAAACTAAAAACTTTGAAATTAGAAATTGGTAAACCAGAACTAGAATCCAGGATACTAGAAACTATAATTTTGGAAACTAGAAAACTGAGAAACAGAAACTAGAAAATGAGAAACTAGAAAGTGAGAAACTAGAAAGTGAGAAACTAGAAAGTGAGAAACTAGAAAGTGAGAAACTAGAAAGTGAGAAACTAGAAAGTGAGAAACTAGAAAGTGAGAAACTAGAAAGTGAGAAACTAGAAACTGAAAAACTAGAAACTGAGAAACTAGAAAGTGAGAAACTAGAAACTGAGAAACTAGAAACTGAGAAACTAGAAACTGAGAAACTGAGAAACTAGAAACTGAGAAACTAGAAACTGAGAAACTAGAAACTGAGAAACTAGAAACTGAGAAACTAGAAACTGAGAAACTAGAAACTGAGAAACTAGAAACTGAGAAACTAGAAACTGAGAAACTAGAAAGTGAGAAACTAGAAACTGAGAAACTAGAAACTGAGAAACTAGAAAGTAAGAAACTAGAAACTGAGAAACTAGAAACTGAGAAACTAGAAACTGAGAAACTAGAAACTAGAAACTGAAAAACTAGAAACTGAGAAACTGACTGAGAAACCGGAAACTGAAAAACCGGAAACTGAGAAACCATAAACTGAGAAACCAGAAACTGGGAAAACAGAAACTGGGAAAATAGAAACTGGTAAACTAGGAAACTGTATAGATCACAGTAACGTAAAAACTACGAAAACAATAAGAAAATAGAAATCTAGAATTTAGTGAAAAAGAAAGCAGAAAAATAGAAACTACGAAACTAGAAGACTAAAATTTATTCTTATTCTTTTTATTCTTATTCTTAGAAAATTAGAAACTAAAATCTAGGAAACTAGAAAATGGCAAACTAAAAACTTTGAAATTAGAAATTGGTAAACCAGAACTAGAATCCAGGATACTAGAAACTATAATTTCGGAAACAGAAAACTGAGAAACTGAGAAACTAGAAACTGAGAAACTAGAAACTGAGAAACTAGAAAGTGAGAAACTAGAAACTGAGAAACTAGAAACTGAGAAACTAGAAAGTGAGAAACTAGAAACTGAGAAACTAGAAACTGAGAAACTGGAAACTGAGAAACTAGAAACTGAGAAACTAGAAACTGAGAAACTAGAAACTGAGAAACTAGAAACTGAGAAACTAGAAACTGAGAAACTAGAAACTGAGAAACTAGAAACTGAGAAACTAGAAACTGAGAAACTAGAAACTGAGAAACTAGAAACTGAGAAACTAGAAACTGAGAAACTAGAAACTGAGAAACTAGAAACTGAGAAACTAGAAACTAGAAACTGAGAAACTAGAAACTGAGAAACTAGAAACTGAGAAACTGACTGAGAAACCGGAAACTGAAAAACCGGAAACTGAGAAACTATAAACTGAGAAACCACAAAATTGAGAAACCAGAAACTGGGAAAACAGAAACTGGGAAAATAGAAACTGGTAAACTAGGAAACTGTATAGATCACAGTAACGTAAAAACTACGAAAAGAATAAGAAAATATAAATTTAGAATTTAGTGAAAACGAAAGCAGAAAAATAGAAACTACGAAACTAGAAGACTAGAATTTATTCTTATTCTTTTTATTCTTATTCTTAGAAAATTAGAAACTAAAATCTAGGAAACTAGAAAATGGGAAACTAAAAACTTTGAAATTAGAAATTGGTAAACCAGAACTAGAATCCAGGATACTAGAAACTATAATTTTGGAAACTAGAAGACTGAGAAACAGAAACTAGAAACTGAGAAACTAGAAACTGAGAAACTAGAAAGTGAGAAACTAGAAACTGAGAAACTAGAAACTGAGAAACTAGAAAGTGAGAAACTAGAAACTGAGAAACTAGAAACTGAGAAACTGGAAACTGAGAAACTAGAAACTGAGAAACTAGAAACTGAGAAACTAGAAACTGAGAAACTAGAAACTGAGAAACTAGAAACTGAGAAACTAAAAACTGAGAAACTAGAAACTGAGAAACTAGAAACTGAGAAACTAGAAACTGAGAAACTAGAAACTGAGAAACTGACTGAGAAACCGGAAACTGAAAAACCGGAAACTGAGAAACCATAAACTGAGAAACTAGAAACTAAGAAACCAGAAACTGGGAAAACAGAAACTGGGAAACTAGAAACTGGGAAGCTAGAAACTGGGAAACTAGAAACTGAGAAACTGAGAAACTAGAAACTGAGAAACTAGAAACTGAGAAACTAGAAACTGAGAAACTAGAAAGTGAGAAACTAGAAACTGAGAAACTAGAAACTGAGAAACTAGAAAGTGAGAAACTAGAAACTGAGGAACTAGAAACTGAGAAACTATAAACTGAGAAACTAGAAACTGAGAAACTAGAAACTGAGAAACTAGAAACTGAGAAACTAGAAACTGAGAAACTAGAAACTGAGAAACTAGAAACTGAGAAACTAGAAACTGAGAAACTAGAAACTGAGAAACTAGAAACTGAGAAACTAGAAACTGAGAAACTAGAAACTGAGAAACTAGAAACTGAGAAACTAGAAACTGAGAAACTAGAAACTGAGAAACTAGAAACTGAGAAACTAGAAACTGAGAAACTAGAAACTGAGAAACTAGAAACTGAGAAACTAGAAACTGAGAAACTAGAAACTGAGAAACTGACTGAGAAACCGGAAACTGAAAAACCGGAAACTGAGAAACCATAAACTGAGAAACTAGAAACTAAGAACCCAGAAACTGGGAAAACAGAAACTGGGAAACTAGAAACTGGGAAGCTAGAAACTGGGAAACTAGAAACAAAACTTTTAAACTAGGAAACTTGCAATTGGAAGCTGCAATTTTGGAATCGTGAAACTTGCGCTTTTGTTTTTGGAGTTTTGGAATTGTGGCACATTGAATTTTAAAATTTTTGGGACTTGTATATTAAAACAGAACCTAGAAAACCGGAAACTAGAATCTAGAAAACTAGAAAAAACTGGTAAATTAGGAAACTGGGTAACTAAAAACTAGAAAACTAGGAAACTTTGAGAAAATAGATCATAGTAAAGTGGGAACTACGAAAACACTAGGAACATAGAAATTTAGAAATTAGATAGCAGCAAAGTGAAAACGAAATTAGAAAATCAAGAAAAATAAAGACTAGGAAACTAGAAACTAAAATTAGGAAACTAGAAAATGGGAAACTAGAAATTAGAATCTTGTAATCCAGGGAACTCGGAATATTGAAACGAATAAATTTCAGAAAATTTGCAATCTTAGAACTTTATAGAATCTTGAATGTTGTTATCTTCAAATTTTAGAACTTGGAATCTATCGTCCTAGCTCTTTGAACTCAGTAATTCTAATTCTGTTGATACTACTGATTCTACAGATTTTACAATTATACAGATTCTGCTGATTTTGTAGAGTTTAAATGTTTCAATGAATCTAATGAATTTATACTGGTACTGGTAATTTGAATTTATCTCTTAATGCTATTGATTCCTTTGATTCCATTGATTCCATTGATTCCATTAATTATATCGATCCTATTGATTCTATTGATTCTATGGATTTTATTGATTCTATCGACTTTAATATACTACTGTAATACTCTTTAGTCTCTTTGGTCTCTTCAGTCTCTTCAGTCTCGGTATCTTCATTTTCTTTGGTTTCTTCGGTCTCTTGAGTCTCTTTGGTCTCTTTGGACTTTTAATTTTTTTTTCTCTTTAGTCTTTTTAGCCTCTTTGGTCTTTTTGGTCTTTTTAGTCTCTTCATTTTTTTGTTTGTTTAGTCTCTTTTGTCTATTTTCCCTATTTGGTCTCTTTGGTCTTTTTGGTCTCTTTTATTTCTTTTGTCTCTTTAGCCCCTTTAGTCTTTTTAATCTCTTTGGAGGAATAGGAAACTGAACAAAATAATTATCTAGCATTGGCTAAACCCAAAAACAAAGAACAGAACGGAATGAGTAATTTGTTTGGAATTAGATTAATTTTCAGATACGAATTTTTTATTTGCTAATAAAATCAAACAGACCGTTCCTCGAACTCACGAATTTTTTTGTTTTCTATATCTAATCCTCAAAATAAACCAGGTAGACAAAGGCCATTAAATACTGGACTACCGTATTGAAACATAGAATTCACGGAACAGTGTTATCACTTATCAGTTTATCAAACCAGCATTTAAATAGATGACGCCCGTTGTCTCAGAATCAAACCGTAAGTGATCTGTTATCAGCAACGATGAACTCGTTAATTTTCGTTTCTTGTCTGTTGATGTCTACGTGCCTGGTAAGTACTATTTTGACACTATCGCCTAATCTACCACCACTTCTTCAGGCTTTTGGTAAGATAGTAGTTACGCTTTTGGTACCGCTAGTACCACACGCGTTCTAGATCCCCGTATCATCAATGGGGATCCGGCAGGCCCAAAACAGTTTCCGTGGCAGGCAGCTTTGAACGTGACCAAGTTCGGTAGGACCAACTGGTGTGGCGGCGCCCTGATCAGCGAGAGATGGGTGCTCACGGCGGGGCACTGCGTCGAGGAGTACCGAGGTGTAGTAGGTTCTTGGCGCACTTAACTGTGGGTGTCTTTTCAGCGCTACCCACATTAGTGTTAGGTTGGGTTCGAACCAGCTTCTAGACGAGGATTCCAATAGGGTGGTACTGGATACGATTCAGTGGATTTTGCACGAGAAGTACAGCCGCGGGTTGGATAACGACATTGCCGTCGTGCTTTTGCCACAATCTGTGACTTTTAATGGTGAGGACCGACGCTACTTCTTCTTTGTTGTTGACGACTGTTTTAGCACACATTCAGCCTGTAGCTCTGGCAGGGGCTCGCCCGGCGGTCGGTACCACCGTTGCAGTGAGCGGATGGGGGCTCACCAGCGACAGTACTGATAGCACCACTACCGTTACGAACCAATTTTTACTCTGAGTGTTTTAGGCAGCACCAAACCGTCAACGACTCTCAATTATGTGAATCTGAACACGATTTCGGATGATGAATGTGTTGTTCCGTACCACCATCAATTGCCAACTGGGGCCTTTTGTGCTAAACACAAAGGCACTTTGGTGCAAGGAACGTGTGAGGTTGGTACGGACTCTTGGGGTTTTACTTTGAGTGCTAATGGTGATGTTGTAGGGTGACAGTGGAGGTCCTTTGGTGGCAGGTCTGATCCACGTCGGTGTAGTCAGCTTTGGACATCCCGATGGTTGTGAAAGCGGGTATCCCGTGGCCTTTGCCAGGACTGATTTCTACCGAGCCTGGATAAGAGACGCCACTGGTGTTTAATAAATTTAGATGAAATTTGATGTCGTTTATTTATTCTATGTTTTCGGCAATCCAATCGACATAGGCCGAAGGTCTAGTATACACATCCGGATACCCCTGACCGCAAATCCTCACCGCGTAGCTCACGATCCCCGCCAGTTTTCCCCCGCAGACCAACGGCCCTCCCGAGTCTCCGAAACAAACCCCGTAACCCTCACCCCCGAACCCACAAACCTGTTCCGGCCCCAAATACAACTGATCCATATCACCGATGGTCTCTCTGCAATCCTCATCGGTCAGTGCCAACAACTCGACAAACTGCAACACTTCCGGAAACGCTATATGTTCCGTCTGCCCCCACCCCGCCGCATAACACGTAGCGTTGACTTCCGGATCTCCGAATTCCACCGCTTGGAGCTCCTCTCCGAATTCGAATTCTCCCTCGATTTCTATGAGACCGATGTCGTCTTTACCGTTGGTGGTGTCGAATCCTTCGTGGGCGATGGCCCTGGAGATGTTGTAGGTGGTACCGCCTGTGCTCTGGTATATGGTACCGGCCAGTACGGTGGTGTCTGGATTTACGTCGGTGATGCAGTGGGCGGCGGTGACCACCCATTTGCTGTTGATGATGGAACCGTCGCAGAATTGCCCGGGGTTGTTGAGAGAGACGACGAAGGGGAACTGGCCGGGGTAGGCTTGCAGGCCGCCGATGATTCGGGAGCCGGGGGCGGCGAGCAAAGAGCCCAGTAGCAACAGGAACGTGAGGGTTGAAGTCATAGCTTTGTGCGTACTGAGCAAGCGAATTTGGATACAAGCCTTATATTCAAGAAACGAAAGTGGTGATAAGGTGGGATCTCTTCTGAACCAAGTGGTTTATTTGTTTCTTTGTGCCGAATTCTTAGATAAAAATGTTATCAGCTTATCGGAAAAACACTCATCTCAAAAATAAACCGGGTCGTTATGTATAATTCCCAATTTCAGTTTTACATTATGACTTTGTCTTACAAACTAGACAGTCATGATGACAAAAAATTGTTCCATATTGAATTATCACTTATTATCACTTATTTGGTAGCTTTTTTAATTCGTCTCTTTGGTATTTTTGGTCACTTTAGGCCATCTTGGTATTTTGAATCTCTTCGATCTCTGAAGTCTCTTTGGTCATTTTGGTCTCCTAAGTCTCTTTAGTCCATTTAGTCTCTTTGGTCTGTTTAGTCTCTTTGCTCCCTCTGTTTTTTTTTTAGTTTCTTAAGTGTCTTTACTCTCTTTAGTTTCTAGTTCCTTTGCTCTCAATAGTTCCTTTGGTCTCTTTAGTCTTTTTGGTCTCTGAAGGCTTTTTGGTCTCTTTGATATCTTAAGAGGCTAGACTCTTTACTTTTTGGACTCTTTGGACTCTTTAGACTCTTTGGACTTTTTAGACTCTAAAGACACGGTTATTTCCGCCGTTCCTGGAAATTTGAGGTACTCATCAAACGTGATCTAATTGTATTGAAAACGTTTAGAGGACCGAGAAGGTGTGACCGCGAATACAGATTAGAAGCAGACGAAAGCATCGAACAAATAACAATAATTAATCCCGTGAAATTACACTAATTGGACTATTATATTCAGCACACGAAATAACTTATATATTGAGAGGACAGCGATAAATAATGTATTCTGTATTAATTTAGGCCTCGTACAAGTTGTTGGTCGCTATGATTAAACCGACGGTACTGCTAAATCTTCTCGCTTGCGTGTTAGGTGGGTACCACACTTTGACTTTCCAACAGTAAACTACAAATTATTTCCAGGTGAGTTTACTTACAGCACCACCTACACGGAAGTCCTAAAAGTCCAACCAAGCACGTTTCCATTTATGGCGTCCTTTAGTGTAGAAGGTCTTTACGAAGACACACACTTATGTAGCGCAACCATCATACATCCAGAATGGGCGGTAACAACCGCTGATTGCGTACTGTAAGTACCACATCACCGCCCTAACTAAATTTCACTGACGATCGCTTTTCAGTCGAAAAGGTTTAGGACAGCCCATCCTCAGTACCGGTAGCAGTTCTTTAATTTCAGTTTGCCGCAACGATATCGTCGCCATCGTCATACATCCACTCTACGCTAAAATTGGGGACTCAAGCACCAACGATATTGCTCTGCTTAGGATTGAGGATCCGATCGAACCCAAGGAAAACATTGGGACTATCGCGATTGGAGCACTCAAAATCCCCGCGGACTGCAGCGTGATCGGTTGGGGAGTAGAAAAGGACGGGAGCTTGAAAACTGACCTACAGTCTCTGTTTGTTAATATCGCAGGCAACGAATTCTGCTATGCTGGATACAGCGGTCCCGAAAATATGTGTGCTTTGGGACGGGAGTGTTTTGGAGATTCTGGAGGACCACTGGTTTGCGGCAACGAGTTGGTGGGGCTGGTTTCCCGGGGGGTCAAAGGGTGCACTGGATCTCCTGAGGCTTTCACAAAAGTAGAGCATCATAGGGAATGGATAGATTTTGTCATAAATGGTACACAGAGTTACTAAGGCGTTCCTGATGGTTGCTATCCGCCTTTGAACACAGATTGATACAATATAAACTATTCAAGTGTGTGTCTAATATTTTTTGTACCCCTGTATTCCCTTTATGATCTCATTGTGTTCAGTTTGGTAAAAACACAAGTACAAGTAATTTAATGAAATGAAGGGACCAAAAAGATTAAATTAAAATTTAAATATATTCAAGTCAAACTACACAAACTTTAATAAACGTAAATTACAATAGGATTAATTAATTAATTACTACATCTACATTAAAAGATAAAAGATTAAAGATACCAAAAAAATCAAATATTCATAGAAATTTGTGTTGAAACCCAAAGATGGCCACATTTTTTATCTAAATTTATCAATAAAATCATGGCCCATCCAGTCTAAAACAAAACATCTCTTTTTGTATTGCACTTGGACCTTTCACGTTTATAAAACTAACTGCTATAAAAAAGTTAATTAATATAGCTTAAAAACGCATAAAATTTAACAGGTTAAACAATCAAAGTAACAATCATGTGTGGGCACGTGCGAAATTCTCAAATTCTCAAATTGTTGGTACGTAATGTTGATGCAAGTAAAGCAAATTAGTCTGCCACATGTATTTGATGTAATCAATGTTGGCAACATAAGACATTAAATCCAACGCAACAAAATAAATTTCAGACCATTTTAGTCACCCAGTATTATTATCACGGCCTTGATTGTAACCTGTTGTTGCAACTATTGTTATGTTCTTATTCATCGTTATTATTTACTATTGTTCAATATATGTGTACAAAATTGCAACAATCCCAGATCAGTCAACTGGTAAATAACGCAGCTTTTATTCAGAATTTCCCCATAATGAAAAAATCGCCCGAGGTCCAAAGCACTGTTTTCCTTGCAATGTTCAACAACAGAATGCTCACTCAAAATAATTATTAGTTATTTTTTCAATGCTTTCGTCTGCTTCTAATCTGTATTCGCGGACACACCTTCTCGGTGCTTCAAACAGCCAAAATAACAGTGTCTTTACAAACAAAAAACAAAAACAAAAAAAAAACAAAGAGCCTAAAGAGTCTAAAGAATCCAAAGAATCCAAAGAATCCAAAGAATCCAAAGAATCCAAAGAATCCAAAAAATCCAAAGAATCCAAAGAATCCAAAGAATCCAAAGAATCCAAAGAATCCAAAGAATCCAAAGAATCCAAAGAATCCAAAGAATCCAAAGAATCCAAAGAATCCAAAAAATCCAAAGAATCCAAAGAATCCAAAAAATCCAAAGAATCCAAAGAATTCAAAGAATTCAAAGAATCCAAAGAATTCAAAGAATCCAAAGAATCCAAAGAATTCAAAGAATCCAAAGAATCCAAAGAATCCAAGGCATCCAAGGCATCCAAGGAATACATGGAATCCAAAGGATCCAAAAAACAAAAAGAATCAAAAGAACCCAGAGAACCCAGACAACCTAGAGAACCCAGAGAACCCAAAGAATCCACAGATCCCAGAGAACAGAGAATCCCGAAAGCCCAAATAACCAAAAAAAACAAAAGAAATAAAAGAACCAAAAGAAACAAAAGAACCAAAAAAAAAACAGGACCCAGAGAACCCAGATCATCAAAAAAATCCAGAGAATCC
The DNA here is from genome assembly GCA_963583935.1 of Diaperis boleti. Lineage (NCBI taxonomy): Eukaryota > Metazoa > Arthropoda > Insecta > Coleoptera > Tenebrionidae > Diaperis > Diaperis boleti. The sequence continues at coordinate 1,779,522 of OY757245.1, read as the reverse complement.
AGAGAATGCAGGGAATCCAAAGAATGCAAGAAATCCAAGGAATCCAAGGAATCCAAGGAATCCAAGGAATCCAAGGAATCCAAGGAATCCAAGGAATCCAAGTAATCCAAGGAATCCAAGGAATCCAAGGAATCCAAGGAATCCAAGGAATCCAAGGAATCCAAGGAATCCAAGGAATCCAAGGAATCCAAGGAATCCAAAGAATCCAAGGAATCCAAGGAATCCAAGGAATCCAAGGAATCCAAGGAATCCAAGGAATCCAAGGAATCCAAGGAATCCAAGGAATCCAAGGAATCCAAGGAATCCAAGGAATCCAAGGAATCCAAGGAATCCAAGGAATCCAAGGAATCCAAGGAATCCAAGGAATCCAAGGAATCCAAGGAATCCAAGGAATCCAAGGAATCCAAGGAATCCAAGGAATCCAAGGAATCCAAGGAATCCAAGGAATCCAAGGAATCCAAGGAATCCAAGGAATCCAAGGAATCCAAGGAATCCAAGGAATCCAAGGAATCCAAGGAATCCAAGGAATCCAAGGAATCCAAGGAATCCAAGGAATCCAAGGAATCCAAGGAATCCAAGGAATCCAAGGAATCCAAGGAATCCAAGGAATCCAAGGAATCCAAGGAATCCAAGGAATCCAAGGAATCCAAGGAATCCAAGGAATCCAAGGAATCCAAGGAATCCAAGGAATCCAAGGAATCCAAGGAATCCAAGGAATCCAAGGAATCCAAGGAGTCCAAAGAATCCAAAGAATCCAAAAAACAAAAAGAATCAAAAGAATCAAAAGAACCCAGAGAACCCAGAAAATCCTAAGATCCCAGAGAACATAGAGAATCCCGAAAACCCAAATAACCAAAAAAACCAAAAGAAATAAAAGAACCAAAAGAAACAAAAGAACCAAAAAAAACAGGACCCAGAGAACCCAGATCATCAAAAAAATCCAGAGAATCCAGAAAAGTGCAGGGAAGCCAAAGAATCCAAAGAATCCAAAGAATGCAAGAAATCCAAGAAATCCAAGGAATCCAAAGAATCCAAGGAATCCAAGGAATCTAAGGAATCCAAGGAATCCAAGGAATCCAAGGAATCCAAGGAATCCAAGGAATCCAAGGAATACAAGGAATCCAAGGAATCCAAAGAGTCCAAAGAGTCCAAAGAATACAAAGAATCCAAAGAATCCAAAGAATCCAAAGAATCCAAAGAATCCAAAGAATCCAAAGAATCCAAAGAATCCAAAGACTCCAAAGAATCCAAAGAATCCAAAGAATCCAAAGAACCTAAAAAACCAAAAGAACCAAAAGACCCCAGAGAACTCAGACAACCCAAAAACCCAGAAAACCCAGAGAACCCAGAGAAAACAGAGAATCCAGAGAACCCAGAGAACCCAAAGAACCCAGAGAATCCAGGGAACCCAGAGAACATAGAAAATCCAGAAAACCCAAATAGCCAAAAAAAAAAACAGAAGAGATGAAAGAACCAAAATAACCAAAAGAACAAAAAAAAAAACAAAACAAAAAATACAGAAAACCCAGAGAATCCAGAGAATCCAAGAAAATCCAGAGAATCCAGAGAATGCAGGGAATCTAAGGAATCCAAAGAATCCGAACAATCCAAAGAATGCAAGAAATACAAGGAATCCAACAAATCCAAGGAATAAAAGGAATTCAAATAATCCAAAGAGAGTTCAGAGCGTGTAGAGAATCCAGATAATGCAAGGAATCCAAGAAATCGAAATAATCCAAAGAAAACAAAAAATCCAAAAAATCCAAGAATTCAGAGAACCCAGTGAACCCAGAGAACCAAGAGAATGCAGGGAGTCCAGAGAGTCCAGAAATCCAAAGAACCCATAGAATCCACAGAACCCAGCAGGTCCAGAAAACCCAAAGAACCCAAAAACCCAAAGAATCCAGAAAATCCAGAGAACCCAAAGAACCCAAAGAACCCATAGAATCCAGAGAATCCAAAGAATCCAGAGAATCCAGAAAACCCAAAGAACCAAAAAAACAAAAGAACCAAAAGAACCCAAAGAACCCAGAGAACCCAAAGAACCCAGAAAATCCAGAGAACCCAGAGAACATAAAGAGTCCAGAAAACCCCAAAAACCAAAAAAGCCAAAAGAACAAAAAGAAGCAAAAGAACCAAAAAACCAAAAGAACACAAAGAACCCAGAGAACCCAGAGAATCCAGAAAATACAGAGAACCCTGAGAATCTAGAGAATGCAGGGAATCAAAAGAATCCAAGGAATGCAAGAAATCCAAGCAATCTAAGAAATCCAAGGCATCCAAGGAATCCAAGGAATCCAAGGAATCCAAGGAATCCAAGGAATCCAAGAAATCCAAGGAATCCAAGGAATCCAAGGAATCCAAGGAATTCAAGGAATCCAAGGAATCCAAGGAATCCAAGGAATCCAAGGAATCCAAGGAATCCAAAGAGTCCAAAGAATCCAAAGAATCCAAAGAATCCAAAGACTCCAAAGGATCCAAAGAATCCAAAAAAACAAAAAGAATCAAAAGAACCCAGAGAACCCAGAGAATCCACAGATCCCAGAAAACATAGAGAATCCCGAAAACCCAAATAACCAAAAAAGCCAAAAGAAATAAAAGAACCAAAAGAAACAAAAGAACCAAAAAAACAAAACAGGACCCAGAGAACCAAGATCATCAAAAAAATCCAGAGAATCCAGAGAATGCAGGGAATCCAAAGAATCCAAAGAATCCACAGAATGCAAGAAATCCAAGGAATCCAAGGAATCCAAAGAATACAAGGAATCCAAGGAATACAAGGAATCCAAAGAATCCAAAGTATCCAAAGAATCCAAAAAACCAAGAGAACCAAAAGAATCCAGAGAACCCAGAGAACGTAAAGAACTACAAGAACCCAAAAAACCCAGAGAACTCAGAAAACGTAAAGAACCCATAGAATCCAAAGAACCAAAATAACTAAAAAAACCCAGAGAACCCAGAGAATAAAGAAAATGCAGGGAATCCAAGAAATCCAAAGAATCCAATTTATCCAAATAATCCAAAGAATCCAAAGAATCCAAAGAATCCAAAGAATCCAAAGAATCCAAAGAATACAAAGAATCCAAAGAATCCAAAGAATCCAAAGAATCCAAAGAATCCAAAGAATCCAAAGAATCCAAAGAATCCAAAGAATCCAAAGAATCCAAAGAATCCAAAGAATCCAAAGAATCCAAAGAATCCAAAGAATCCAAAGAATCCAAAGAATCCAAAGAATCCAAAGAATCCAAAGAATCCAAAAAATCCAAAGAATCCAAAGAATCCAAAGAATCCAAAGAATCCAAAGAATCCAAAGAATCCAAAGAATCCAAAGAATCCAAAGAATCCAAAGAATCCAAAGAATCCAAAGAATCCAAAGAATCCAAAGAATCCAAAGAATCCAAAGAATCCAAAAAATCCAAAGAATCCAAAGAATCCAAAGAATCCAAAGAATCCAAAGAATCCAAAGAATCCAAAGAATCCAAAGAATCCAAAGAATCCAAAGAATCCAAAGAATCCAAAGAATCCAAAGAATCCAAAGAATCCAAAGAATCCAAAGAATCCAAAGAATCCAAAGAATCCAAAGAATCCAAAGAATCCAAAGAATCCAAAGAATCCAAAGAATCCAAAGAATCCAAAGAATCCAAAGAATCCAAAAAATCCAAAGAATCCAAAGAATCCAAAGAATCCAAAGAATCCAAAGAATCCAAAGAATCCAAAGAATCCAAAGAATCCAAAGAATCCAAAGAATCCAAAGAATCCAAAGAATCCAAAGAATCCAAAAAATCCAAAGAATCCAAAGAATCCAAAGAATCCAAAGAATCCAAAGAATCCAAAGAATCCAAAGAATCCAAAGAATCCAAAAATTCCAAAGAATCCAAAGAATCCAAAGAATCCAAAGAATCCAAAGACTCCAAAGAAACCAAAGAATCCAAAGAATCCAAAGAACCAAGAGAACCAAAAGAATCTAGAGAACCCAGAGAACCTAAAGAACTCAAAGAACCCAGAGAATCCACAGATCCCAGAGAACATACAGAATCCAGAAAACCCAAATAACCAAAAAAACCAAAAGAAATAAAAGAACCAAAAAAACAGAACCCAGAGAATCAAAAAAATCCAGAGAATCCAGAGAGCCCAGAGAGTCCAGAAATAAAGAGAATCTAGAGAATGCAGAAAATCCAGAGAACCCAGAAAACCCAGAGAATCCAGAAAACTCAGAGAACATAGAAAATCCAGAAAACCCAAATAACCAAAAAAAAAAGAAATAAAAGAACCAAAAGAACAAAAAGAACCAAAAGAACCAAAAACAAAACAAAAACAGAAAACCCAGAAAATCCAAAGAATCCAGAGAATGCAGGAAATCTAAGGAATCCAAAGAATCCAAAGAATCCAAAGAACCCAAAGAATCCAAACAACCAGTAAATCAAAAGAACCAAAAGAACCCAGACAACCCAGAAAACCAAAAGAACCCAGAGAACCCAGAGAACCCAGAGAACCTAGAGAATCCAAAGAACCCATAGAATCCAAAGAATCTAAAGAATCCAAAGAATCAAAAGAACCAAAAAACCAAAAGAACCCAGAGAACCAAAAGAACCCCGAGAACCCAGAGAACCCAGAGAATCCAGATAACCCAGAGAACATAGAAAATCCAGAAAACCCAAATAACCAAAAAAAAAACAAAAGAAATAAAAGAACCAAAAGAACAAAAAGAACCAAAAGAACCAAAAGAACCAAAAAAAAACAAAAAAAAAACAGAACCCAAAGAACCCAGAGAATCAAAAAAATTCAGAGAATCCAGAGAGCCCAGAGAGTCCGGAAATAAAGAGAATCTAGAGAATGCAGAAAATCCAGAAAACCCAGAGAACCCAGAGAACCCAGAGAATCCAGAGAACCCAGAGAACCCAGAGGACATAGAAAATCCAGAAAACCCAAATAACCAAAAAAAAAAAACAAGAGAAATAAAAGAACCAAAAGAACAAAAAGAACCAAAAGAACCAAAGGAACCAAAAAAAAAACAAAAAAAAAACAGAAAACCCAGAGAATTTAAAGAATCCAGAGAATCCAGAGAATGCAGGGAATCTAAGGAATCCAAAGAATCCAAAGAATCCAAAGAATCAAAAGAACCAAAAAACCAAAAGAACCCAAAGAAACAAAAAAACCCCGAGAACCCAGAGAACCCAGAGAACCCAGAGAACCCAGAGAACATAGAGAATCCAGAAAACCCAAATAACCAAAAAAAAACAAAAGAAATAAAAGAACCAAAAGAACAAAAAGAACCAAAAGAACAAAAAAAAACAAAAAAAGAAACAGAACCCAAAAAACCCAGAGAATCAAAAAAATTCAGAGAATCCAGAGAGCCCAGAGAGTCCAGAAATAAAGAGAATCTAGAGAATGCAGAAAATCCAGAAAACCCAGAGAACCCAGAGAACCCAGAGAACCCAGAGAATCCAGAGAACCCAGAGGACATAGAAAATCCAGAAAACCCAAATAACCAAAAAAAAAAACAAGAGAAATAAAAGAACCAAAAGAACCAAAAGAACAAAAAGAACCAAAAGAACCAAAGGAACCAAAAAAAAAAACAAAAAAAAAAACAGAAAACCCAGAGAATTTAAAGAATCCAGAGAATCCAGAGAATGCAGGGAATCTAAGGAATCCAAAGAATCCAAAGAATCCGAACAATCCAAAGAATGCAGAAAGTTCAGAGCGTGTAGAGAATCCAGATAATGCAGAGAATCCAATAAATCGAAATAATCCAAAGAATCCAAAAAATCCAAAAAATCCAGAGAATCCAAAGAATCCAAAGAATCCAAAGAATCCAAAGAATCCAAAGAATCCAAAGAATCCAAAGAATCCAGAGAATCCAAAGAATCCAAAGAATCCAAAGAATCCAAAGAATCCAAAGAATCCAATAAATCAAAAGAACCAAAAGAACCCAGAGAACCCAGAGAACCAAAAGAAACCAGAGAACCCAAAAAATCCAAAGAATCCAAAGAATCAAAAGAACCAAAAGAACCCAGAGAACCCAGAGAACCCAGAGAACCCAGAGAATCCAGAGAATCCAGAGAACCCAGAGAACATAGAGAATCCAGAAAACCCAAATAACCAAAAAAACCAAAAGAAATAAAAGAACCAAAAGAACCAAAAGAACCAATAGAACCAAAAAAAAAAACAGAACCCAGAGAACCCAGAAAATCAAAAGTATCCAGAGAATCCAGAGAATGCAGGGAATCCAAAGAATTCAAAGAATGCAAGAAATCCAAGAAATCCAAGGAATCCAACGAATCCAAAGAATCCAAGGAATCCAAGGAATCCAAGGAATCCAAGCAATCCAAGGAATCCAAGGAATCCAAGGAATCCAAGGAATCCAAGGAATCCAAGGAATCCAAGGATTCCAAGGAATCCAAGGAATCCAAAGAATCCAAAGAACCAAAAGAACCAAAAAACCCAGAGAACTCGAAGAACCCAGAGGGTCCAGAAATCCAGAGAATCTAGAGAATGCAGAAAATCCAGAAAACCCAGAGAACCCAGAGAATCCAGAGAATGAATGCAGAGAATCCACAGAACCCAGAGAACCCAAAGAACTCAAAGAACCCATAGAATCCAGAGAACCTAGAAAATCTAGAGAATTTAACGTACTTGATTTCCTGTTTTTTCTTTTGTATATTTGTTCTTAGTCTTTTTAATCTCTTTGTTTTTTTTTTTGGTATATTTGGTTTCTTTAGTAATTTGGTCTTTTTGGTCTTTTTAGTCCCTTTAGTCCCTTTATTGTGTAAAGACACGTAATTTTTTTAAATTCCATAAAAAATGGGTTCTGGAAGATGGTTCGAAAAGATTGGCAAATAAAATACCTCTTTGGTAGATTTTTTAGCATCTATGTTTTCTATTTTGCTTGTACTCCATGTATTTCTTAATCTCTTTAGTATCTTTAGGCTTTTTAGTTTTATTAGTCTTTTTAATCTTTTTGTTATCTTTAGTTTCATTAGTCTCTTTAGTCTTTTTGTTATCTTTATTCTTTAGTTTTTTATAGTCGCAGTTTCAGTGTAGTGTTAATATTTTATAATGTTTTTTTTATAGCTACTATTTAGTTTCCTTGATGTTATTTTGTCTATAATATGGTCTCGTTGTCATCTTAGGCTTATTCGGAACTATTTTTGCTTAACCCTATATTATTTTTAGTTTTTATTTTTGTCTTTTGGGTCTGGTTTATCTTTTTTAGTTTCCTTAGTCACTTTTGATCTTTTAATCTCTTCACAGTCTTTTCAATATCTTCAGATTCTTTAGTGTCTTTGGTCTCTCCAATTTTTGCTAGTCTAGTTAATTACTTTAGTTTCTTTAAACTTTAAAAGTTTTTTTTAAGATACTATTATAGTACTACGGCTACCACTATAGTATCTAAGCGTAGTATATTCGAAAATCCACCCTCATGTGGATACGTAATTCCATCAAAAATGGATTTTTGGAATGGAAATTTTATGTTTAGACCTCTAGTTTACAAAACAAGATATACAAAAAATATTATGCACATTTTATTCAAAGGGTGATAACAACCAAGAACGTGAATTAATCGACCAGCTTACCATCTATGACAAAATTTATCCAATCCCTATGATGTTCCACATTCGTGAAAGCATTCGGATCTCCGTAACACCCTTTAGCTCCCCGCGAAACCAGCCCCACCAACCCATTTTCGCAAACCAGCGGTCCTCCGGAATCCCCGAAACACTGGCTTTGGCCCGCGGCACATATATTTTCGGGACCGCTATACCCTTTATAGCAATCTTGATTGGGTAGGATCGCTACGCCGACCGCCTGTAAGTGGGTTTCCGAATCCTTACTTCTTTCTAGTCCCCAACCCAATACGACACAGCCACCTTGCTCTGAACCCTCCGCGATCCCGACGGGCGCAGTGTTCTCCGCGGGCTCGAACGGCCCCTGAATCCTCAGCAGAGCGATGTCGTTGATACTCGAGTCCCCAATTTTACCGTAGAGCGGATGTACGACCATTGCGACGACGTCGTTGGCACGACCTGACTTTAAAGTACCGCTGCCGGCGCGGAGGATGGGACGTCCTAAACCTTTTCGGCTGGAAAGTAATTTTCGGTAAAAAATAACTCGTACGGTAAGGTGGTGTTTACAATACGCAATCGGCGGTCGTAACCGCCCATTCCGGGTGGATGATGGCCGCACTGCAGAAATGTGTGTCTTCGAAAAGACTTTCCACACTGAAGGACACCATATACGGGAACTTGCTCGGTAGGGCTTTTTGGGCTTCTGTGTACGTAACCTCGGCTGGAAATTATTTTTAATGTACGGGTGGTAAGTGGAAGCGTCGTACCTACCAAGCACACAGGCGAGCAGATTTAACAGTACCGACAGTTTGATCATTGTGGGGCGAGGGCTAAATTAATATTGAATACATTAATTGCTATCCTTTCAATATATAGTCTTTCGTGACTTGAATATAATAGTCTGATTTGTGTAATTACACGGGATTAATTGTTATTTGTTCGACGCCTTCGACTGCTTCTTATCTGTCTTATTGAAAATTCGCGGCACACCTTCTGGGTCCTCAAACTTCAATTAGACCAATCGATGTCCTTCCTTGTTCCCTATTTTACTAGTTCTTTAGTTTCTTGTACTTCCTTGGTATCTTAGATTTGTGGGAAAAGGGAGGAATTAGGGTTTGGTACCACCTCAAGGTCACTCAAAACCTCTAGTGTGGCACATCAATTTACCCAATAATTTACTGCGTAGACGTCATTTTTTATAGTTTCCACCAGATTTGACCACTACTGTAAATAGTACCTTGACCAAGAATGGATGTTTTCAATGCGATTTTACTATTGACATCATATTTAGCTATTTGAGATTATTCTAGCCTTAAAAGATGGGTCACACATATACCTTAATTTGCATACGTCGCTTTGGTACCACCTGGTACCCATTTTAAAAGTCATTCGCAACTACGCGTGCGACACATTGAACTAGACTGAAATTTTCTGCTTTTGTGATCAATTTGACGATAACCTCAATGTGTTTATGTGTCTCAAACAGTCTCACAGTTTCCAATTAACAGATTCTAGTCAATGCGATACTGTTTGGTACCACCCAATCTTGCAATTCTCCATCGCTGTTTTTGGGCCTTCCATCTGCCTCACTCTCTCTCTATCTCTCAACCTGTTTGTCTCTAACTCCCAAAGTTCTCAAATTTTTCACGTGTCTCAATTTCGTCAAATTTTGCCGTTTTCTCAAGTTTCTCAACTTATGGGTACCGCAATTTGTACAAGTCAAACTTCAGGTGCCCCACCTAACTTAAAGTTTCTTTGATTTCAGTTTTCTCAACATTAGGTTTAACCTCTAGCTCTACATGTTTTTACATTTCCAAACTTCTCAAATTTCTCAAAATATCAGTAATTGGATTGTAGTAGTAATTCACATGTTTCTCAAACTATGCGTGTCTCAACATTAGGTATCTCAAATTTTTCAGGTGACTCAATTTCGAATTTCATGGGTTTTCCAAATTACTTATAAATAAATTTCAATCTCAAACTTTAATTTTTTTATGCATTTTTAAATTTCTCAAGTGTCTCAACGATCTTCAATTTTTTTAAAATATCAGTAATTATGACGGCTTCTTCGAATTCATCAAGTTGCTTGGATGTATAAACTTCAAACGGCTTTCGTTTTACAGGTGTCCCAATCTTTTTGTCTCTCAACATTAGGTATCTCAAATTTTTCAGGTGACTCAATTTCGAATTTCATGGGTTTTCCAAATTACTTATAAATAAATTTCAATCTCAAACTTTAATTTTTTTATGCATTTTTAAATTTCTCAAGTATCTCACCGATCTTCAAATTTTTTAAAATATCAGTAATCATAACAGCTTTTTCGAATTCATCAAGTTGCTTGGATGTATAAACTTCAAACGGTTTTCATTTCACAGGTGTCTCAATCTTTTTGTGTCTCAACATTAGGTATGTCAAATTTTTCAGGTGACTCAATTTTCAATTTCATGGGCTTTCCAAATTACTTAGAAATAAATTTCAATCTCAAACTTTAATTTTTTTATGCATTTTTAAATTTCTCAAGTGTCTCAACGATCTTCAAATTTCTTAAAATCCCAATAATTGTGACAATTTGTTCGAATTCCTCAAGTTGCTTGGATGTATAAACTTCAAAAGTTTTTCGATTTACAGGTGTCCCAATCTTTTTGTGTCTATACATTAGGTATCTCAAATTTTTCAGGTGACTCAATTTTGAATTTCATGGGCTTTCCAAATTACTTAGAAATAAATTTTAATCTCAAACTTTATTTTTTTTTGCATTTTCAAATTTCTCAAGTGTCTCAACGATCTTCAAATTTCTTAAAATTCCAATAATTGTGACAATTTGTTGGAATTCCTCAAGTTGCTTGGATGTATAAACTTCAAAAGTTTTTCGTTTTACAGGTGTCCCAATCTTTTTGTCTCTCAACATTAGGTATCTCAAATTTTTCAGGTGACTCAATTTCGAATTTCATGGGTTTTCCAAATTACTTATAAATAAATTTCAATCTCAAACTTTAATTTTTTTATGCATTTTTAAATTTCTCAAGTATCTCACCGATCTTCAATTTTTTTAAAATATCAGTAATTATGACGGCTTCTTCGAATTCATCAAGTTGCTTGGATGTATAAACTTCAAACGGCTTTCGTTTTACAGGTGTCCCAATCTTTTTGTCTCTCAACATTAGGTATCTCAAATTTTTCAAGTGACTCAATTTCGAATTTCATGGGTTTTCCAAATTACTTATAAATAAATTTCAATCTCAAACTTTAATTTTTTTATGCATTTTTAAATTTCTCAAGTGTCTCAACGATCTTCAATTTTTTTAAAATATCAGTAATTATGACGGCTTCTTCGAATTCATCAAGTTGCTTGGATGTATAAACTTCAAACGGCTTTCGTTTTACAGGTGTCCCAATCTTTTTGTCTCTCAACATTAGGTATCTCAAATTTTTCAGGTGACTCAATTTCGAATTTCATGGGTTTTCCAAATTACTTATAAATAAATTTCAATCTCAATCTTTAATTTTTTTTATGCATTTTTAAATTTCTCAAGTGTCTCAACGATCTTCATTTTTTTTTAAAATATCAGTAATTATAACAGCTTTTTCGAATTCATCAAGTTGCTTGGATGTATAAACTTCAAAAGTTTTTCGTTTTACAGGTGTCCCAATCTTTTTGTGTCTCAACATTAGGTATCTCAAATTTTTCAGGTGACTCAATTTCGAATTTCATGGGTTTTCCAAATTACTTAGAAATAAATTTCAATCTCAAACTTTAATTTTTTTTATGCATTTTTAAATTTCTCAAGTGTCTCAACGATCTTCAAATTTTTTAACATATCAGTAATTATGACAGCTTCTTCGAATTCATCAAGTTGCTTGGATGTATAAACTTCAAACGGCTTTCGTTTCACAGGTGTCTCAATCTTTTTGTGTCTCAACATTATGTATCTCAAATTTCTCAGGTGACTCAATTTTGAATTACATGGGTTTTCCAAATTACTTAGAAATAAATTTTAATCTCAAACTTTAAATTTTTTTGCATTTTCAAATTTCTCAAGTGTCAACAATCTTCAAATTTCTTAAAATCCCAATAATTGTGACAATTTGTTCGAATTCCTCAAGTTGCTTGGATGTATAAACTTCAAAAGTTTTTCGTTTTACAGGTGTCCCAATCTTTTTGTCTCTCAACATTAGGTATCTCAAATTTTTCAGGTGACTCAATTTCGAATTTCATGGGTTTTCCAAATTACTTATAAATAAATTTCAATCTCAAACTTTAATTTTTTTATGCATTTTTAAATTTCTCAAGTATCTCACCGATCTTCAAATTTTTTAAAATATCAGTAATCATAACAGCTTTTTCGAATTCATCAAGTTGCTTGGATGTATAAACTTCAAACGGTTTTCATTTCACAGGTGTCTCAATCTTTTTGTGTCTCAACATTAGGTATGTCAAATTTTTCAGGTGACTCAATTTTCAATTTCATGGGCTTTCCAAATTACTTAGAAATAAATTTCAATCTCAAACTTTAATTTTTTTATGCATTTTTAAATTTCTCAAGTGTCTCAACGATCTTCAAATTTCTTAAAATCCCAATAATTGTGACAATTTGTTCGAATTCCTCAAGTTGCTTGGATGTATAAACTTCAAAAGTTTTTCGATTTACAGGTGTCCCAATCTTTTTGTGTCTATACATTAGGTATCTCAAATTTTTCAGGTGACTCAATTTTGAATTTCATGGGCTTTCCAAATTACTTAGAAATAAATTTTAATCTCAAACTTTATTTTTTTTTGCATTTTCAAATTTCTCAAGTGTCTCAACGATCTTCAAATTTCTTAAAATTCCAATAATTGTGACAATTTGTTGGAATTCCTCAAGTTGCTTGGATGTATAAACTTCAAAAGTTTTTCGTTTTACAGGTGTCCCAATCTTTTTGTCTCTCAACATTAGGTATCTCAAATTTTTCAGGTGACTCAATTTCGAATTTCATGGGTTTTCCAAATTACTTATAAATAAATTTCAATCTCAAACTTTAATTTTTTTATGCATTTTTAAATTTCTCAAGTATCTCACCGATCTTCAATTTTTTTAAAATATCAGTAATTATGACGGCTTCTTCGAATTCATCAAGTTGCTTGGATGTATAAACTTCAAACGGCTTTCGTTTTACAGGTGTCCCAATCTTTTTGTCTCTCAACATTAGGTATCTCAAATTTTTCAAGTGACTCAATTTCGAATTTCATGGGTTTTCCAAATTACTTATAAATAAATTTCAATCTCAAACTTTAATTTTTTTATGCATTTTTAAATTTCTCAAGTGTCTCAACGATCTTCAATTTTTTTAAAATATCAGTAATTATGACGGCTTCTTCGAATTCATCAAGTTGCTTGGATGTATAAACTTCAAACGGCTTTCGTTTTACAGGTGTCCCAATCTTTTTGTCTCTCAACATTAGGTATCTCAAATTTTTCAGGTGACTCAATTTCGAATTTCATGGGTTTTCCAAATTACTTATAAATAAATTTCAATCTCAATCTTTAATTTTTTTTATGCATTTTTAAATTTCTCAAGTGTCTCAACGATCTTAATTTTTTTTTAAAATATCAGTAATTATAACAGCTTTTTCGAATTCATCAAGTTGCTTGGATGTATAAACTTCAAAAGTTTTTCGTTTTACAGGTGTCCCAATCTTTTTGTGTCTCAACATTAGGTATCTCAAATTTTTCAGGTGACTCAATTTCGAATTTCATGGGTTTTCCAAATTACTTAGAAATAAATTTCAATCTCAAACTTTAATTTTTTTTATGCATTTTTAAATTTCTCAAGTGTCTCAACGATCTTCAAATTTTTTAACATATCAGTAATTATGACAGCTTCTTCGAATTCATCAAGTTGCTTGGATGTATAAACTTCAAACGGCTTTCGTTTCACAGGTGTCTCAATCTTTTTGTGTCTCAACATTATGTATCTCAAATTTCTCAGGTGACTCAATTTTCAATTTCATGGGCTTTCCAAATTACTTAGAAATAAATTTCAATCTCAAACTTTAATTTTTTTATGCATTTTTAAATTTCTCAAGTGTCTCAACGATCTTCAAATTTCTTAAAATCCCAATAATTGTGACAATTTGTTCGAATTCCTCAAGTTGCTTGGATGTATAAACTTCAAAAGTTTTTCGTTTTACAGGTGTCCCAATCTTTTTGTCTCTCAACATTAGGTATCTCAAATTTTTCAGGTGACTCAATTTCGAATTTCATGGGTTTTCCAAATTACTTATAAATAAATTTCAATCTCAAACTTTAATTTTTTTATGCATTTTTAAATTTCTCAAGTATCTCACCGATCTTCAAATTTTTTAAAATATCAGTAATCATAACAGCTTTTTCGAATTCATCAAGTTGCTTGGATGTATAAACTTCAAACGGTTTTCATTTCACAGGTGTCTCAATCTTTTTGTGTCTCAACATTAGGTATGTCAAATTTTTCAGGTGACTCAATTTTCAATTTCATGGGCTTTCCAAATTACTTAGAAATAAATTTCAATCTCAAACTTTAATTTTTTTATGCATTTTTAAATTTCTCAAGTGTCAACGATCTTCAAATTTTTTAAAATATCAGTAATTATGACGGCTTCTTCGAATTCATCAAGTTGCTTGGATGTATAAACTTCAAACGGCTTTCGTTTCACAGGTGTCTCAATCTTTTTGTGTCTCAACATTAGGTATCTCAAATTTTTCAGGTGACTCAATTTCGAATTTCATGGGTTTTCCAAATTACTTATAAATAAATTTCAATCTCAAACTTTAATTTTTTTATGCATTTTTAAATTTCTCAAGTATCTCACCGATCTTCAAATTTTTTAAAATATCAGTAATCATAACAGCTTCTTCGAATTCATGAAGTTGCTTGGATGTATAAACTTCAAACGGCTTTCGTTTCACAGGTGTCTCAATCTTTTTGTGTCTCAACATTAGATATCTCAAATTTTTCAAGTGACTCAATTTTCAATTTTATGGGTTTTCCAAATTACTTATAAATAAATTTCAATCTTAAAACTTTTAATTTTTTTGCATTTTTATTAAATTTCTCAAGTGTCTCAACGATCTTCAAATGTTTTAAAACATCAGTAATTATGACAATTTTTTCGAATTCCTCAAGCTTCTTGGATGTACATATAAACATCAAACGTCTTTCGTTTCACACGTTTCTCAATTTATGTGTGTCTCAACATTGGGTATCTCAAATTTTTCAGGTGACTCAATTTCAAATTTCACGGGTTTTCCAAATTAATTATAAATAAATTTCAATCTCAAACTTTAAATTTTTGTGCATTTTTAAATTTCTCAAGTGTCTCAACGATCTTTAAATGTCTTAAAATATCAGTAATGATGACAATTTGTTCAAACTCGTCAAGTTGCTTAGATATACTTATTAACTTTAAACGTCTTGGGTTTCACATGTTTCTCAATCTTTTTGTGTCTCAACATTAGGTATCTCAAATTTTTCAGGTCTCAATTTCAAATTTCTTTTGTTTTCCAAATTACTTATAAATAAATTTCAATCTCAAACTTGAAATTTTTTTGCATGTTTAAATCTCTCAAGTGTCTCAACCATCTTCAAATTTCTTAAAATATCAGTAATTATGACAGCTTGTTCGAATTCCTCAAGTTGCTTGGATGTATAAACTTCAAACGTCTTTCCTTTCACGGGTGTCTCAATCTTTTTTTGTCTCAACATTAGGTATCTCAAATTTCTCGGGTGTCTCAACGCTCTTCAATAATATGACAATTTCAGTTGCTTTGGCAGTTGTGTTGCAATTTTTGTTATTAACACATTGTTGTTACCCCGTAATAATGATAAAAAGTGAAAAAAAGAGTGGGCTCGTCCGGGATTTGAACCCGGGACCTCCCGCACCCTAAGCGGAAATCATACCCCTAGACCAACGAGCCATGTTGTTTTTCGGGGAGTCAGAAGCATAAATTTGTAGAATGGAACTAAATAAAATTTTGATACACGGATTTTTGAGTTCTTTCGAGTTTCTTGGGATTGTAAGTCCCTTCCATTGTGTAGACTCTTTGATTTTTCGAGTTCTGTAAGTTTTCTAAATTCTTAAGATTTTCTGTTGGCAATGATGTCAAAAGAACAAAATAAAATCTTATATTTATGGCTTTACGTTTGGAAAAAATCAACAATGATAATGTCTTCGGTAACCGTTTATTGAACATCTCAACCGTTCAGAACTCCATCAATCCAATCACTGTAATACTGAACTCTGGTAAAAATATCCGGACTTCCTCCTCTACACCCCGGAAGTCCATACGAAACGATCCCCACCACTTTCCCGTCGCAAACCAGAGGCCCCCCGGAATCCCCTATGCAGGGCCGGGCACCTTCGTTCCCGAAAGCACATATTTGTCCGGGATGGGCCTCTCCTCCGACGCACTTGTCTTCCGGTTGTATCGTCATACTGACGAACAGCAAATCGGTGGTTTTGCCCCTTTCTGTTTTGCCCCAACCGATCACGGTACATTCGTCGCCGGCCTCAGCACCACCAATGCCGATCCTCTCAACGTCCTCATCGAAGGTGAATTCACCGTTAATTTTAATCAGAGCGATGTCGTTGAGGACCGTGTCCTCTGTTTCCACGAACTCTTCGTGTGGCACCATGGAGTCGACGGTGTAGGTGGTACCGGCGTACAGAGAAGTGGTACCTGCACGAATGAAGTATTCGTCCGGGTCGAAATCCCTGGAATCGTTATCTGAAGTGGAGGAAATGAGGAGGGAAATGCAAGACTCACGTTACGCAGTGTGCCGCCGTTAGTACCCATTTTGAATCGATGATGCTGGCACCACAATCGTGGCTCTCGCCGAAACGAGTGGTGTTTGTTGAAAGAGAGACGATGAAGGGAAACTGACTTGGGGATGCGTTTTCGCCTTTGAAAATTCTCGGGCCGAAGACACTGTCGGCTGAAATTGGGTTTTAGACAAAGTTGGAAAGCCAAGGTGGTGCTTACCTAGCACGTGAGCAAGAAGATTTAGTAGAATAATTGTAGCCTTGGGTGCCGACATCTTCCAACATGAACAATGGAGCTTTTTGCTTTGCACATGATTGCATATTGTTTATTTTTATAATTACAATATGCGATTACAAAATTCAATGGCACGTTTATTTGTTTATCAGTTTTTAATAGTATGGATTGTAGGTAGGCCATTGGCGTAATTGCACGCTATGGATTTACGAATTTTTTAATGTTTAATTATGTAGTTTCTAGTTCCCCAATTTCTAGTTTGTGGTGTGTCTCGTAGTGTAATTCCTATATCACAATCTCATAATTTTGCAATTTCGTAATTTTATAGTATCCCAATATCCATCTAATCTAACAACTACGTAATGTCACAATCTCGTCAACTCGTAATGCCACTGTGTCGGTATCACACAATTTCGCAAAATGATAATTTCGCAATATCGTAAATTCACAATCTCACAATTTCGTCATCACAATCTCGCAATTTCGTAATCTCAGAATTTTGTAGTCTCACAATATCGTCATCTTACAATTTCACAATTTCGTAATCTCATAATCTCGCAATCTCGTAGTTTAGCAATTTTCCAATTTCGTAATCTTATAACATCACAATTTCTCAAATTCGTAATTTCACAATATCGTCATACCGCGATTTCGTAATCTCATAATATCACATTCCGCTCATCTCCTAATCTTGCAATCTCGTAATCTCACAATTTCCCAAATTCTTATAATTTCGTAATGTCTCTTAATTTCCCAAACTCGTCACTTTGTAATCTCACAATTTCACAATTTCGTAATCTCACAATCCCATCATCTCAAAATTTCGTGATCTCACAAACTCGTAATGCCACTGTGTCGGTATCACACAATTTCGCAAAATGATAACTTCTCAATTTCCTAATTTCACAATATCGTAAATTCACAATCTCACAATTTAGTCATCACAATCTCGCAATTTCGTAATCTCAGAATTTTGTAGTCTCACAATATCGTCATCTTACAATTTCGTAATCTCATAATCTCGCAATCTCGTAGTTTAGCAATTTTCCAATTTCGTAATCTTATAACATTACAATTTCGTCATCCCGTAATGTAACAAATACGTAATGTCACAATCTCGTCATCTCGCAATATTAAAATTTCATAATCTCACAATTTCTCAAATTTGTAATTTCACAATATCGTCATACCGCGATTTCGTAATCTCATAATATCACATTCCGCTCATCTCCTAATCTTGCAATCTCGTAATCTCACAATTTCCCAAATTCTTATAATTTCGTAATGTCTCTTAATTTCCCAAACTCGTCACTTTGTAATCTCACAATTTCACAATTTCGTAATCTCACAATCGCATCATCTCAAAATTTCGTGATCTCACAAACTCGTAATGCCACTGTGTCGGTATCACACAATTTCGCAAAATGATAACTTCTCAATTTCCTAATTTCACAATATCGTAAATTCACAATCTCACAATTTCATCATCACAATCTCGCAATTTTGTAATCTCAGAATTTTGTAGTCTCACAATATCGTCATCTTACAATTTCACAATTTCGTAATCTCATAATCTCGCAATCTCGTAGTTTAGCAATTTTCCAATTTCGTAATCTTATGACATCACAATTTCGTCATCCCGTAATGTAACAAATACGTAATGTCACAATCTCGTCATCTCGTAATATTAAAACTTCATAATCTCACAATTTCTCAAATTTGTAATTTCACAATATCGTCATACCGCGATTTCGTAATCTCATAATATCACATTCCGGTCATCTCCTAATCTTGCAATCTCGTAATCTCACAATTTCCCAAATTCTTATAATTTCGTAATGTCTCTTAATTTCGCAAACTCGTCACTTTGTAATCTCACAATTTCACAATTTCGTAATCTCACAATGAATGGTTTTGAATTGTCAAAGTTTAATTTAAGTTATAATAATTTAGGTTTAAAGTTTTCGTCATCTCAAAATTTCGTGATCTCACAAACTCGTAATGTCCCTATGTCGGCATCACACAATTTCGCAAAATGATAATTTCTCAATTTCCTAACTTGACAATATTGTAAATTCACAATCTCACAATTTCGTCATCACAATCTCGCAATTTCCTAATCTCAGAATTTTGTAGTCTCACAATGTCGTCATCTTACAATTTCACAATTTCGCAAAATCGTAATTTCCCAATTTCGTAATCTCGCAATTTCGTAGTTTAGAAATTTTCCAATTTCGTCATCCCTTAATCTAATAAATACTTAATGTCACAATCTCGTCATCTCGTAATATAAAATTTCATAATCTCAGAATTTCTCAAATTTGTAATTTCACAATATCGTCATACCGCGATTTCGTAATCTCATAATATCACATTCCGCTCATCTCCTAATCTTGCAATCTCGTAATCTTACAATTTCCCAAATTCTTATAATTTCGTAATGTCTCTTAATTTCCCAAACTCGTCACTTTGTAATCTCACAATTTCACAATTTCTTAATCTCACAATCGCATCATCTCAAAATTTCGTGATCTCACAAACTCGTAATGCCACTGTGTCGGTATCGCACAATTTCGCAAAATGATAATTTCTGAATTTCCTAATTTCGCAATATCGTAAATTCACAATCTCACAATTTAGTCATCACAATCTCGCAATTTCGTAATCTCAGAATTTTGTAGTCTCACAATGTCATCTTACAATTTCGCAATTTCGCAAAATCGTAATTTCCCAATTTCGTATTCTTATAATCTCGCGATCTCGTAATCTCACAATTTCCCAAATTTTTAAAATTTCGTAATGTCTTAATTTCCCAAACTCGTCATTTTCTAATCTCACAATCTCACAATTTCGTCATCACAAACTCGCAATTTTGTAATCTCACATTGTCGTCATCTTACAATTTCACAATTTCGCAAAATCGTAATTTCCCAATTTCGTATTCTTATAATCTCGCAATCTCGTAATCTCACAATTTCCCAAATTTTTAAAACTTCGTAATGTCTTAATTTCCCAATCTCGTCATTTTGCAATCTCACAATCTCACAATCTCACAATTTCGTCATCACAAATACGCAATTTTGTAATCTCACATTGTCTTCATCTTACACTTTCACAATTTCGTAAAATCGTAATTCCCAATTTCGTAATCTCATAATCTCATAATTTCTCAATTTCCTAATTTCACAATAACGTAAATTTACAATTTCACAGTTTTGTCATCACAAACTCGCAATTTCGTAATCTCAAAATTTTAGTTTCGCTTTCTCACAATTTCGTTATCTCACATTGTCATCTTACACTTTCACAATTTCGTAAAATCGTAATTCCCAATTTCGTAATCTCATAATATCTCTATTTCCTAATTTCACAATATCGTAAATTCACAATCTCACAATTTCGTCATCACAATCTCGCAATTTCGTAAACTCAGAATTTTGTAGTCTCACAATGTCGTCATCTTACAATTTCACAATTTCGCAAAATCGTAATTTCCCAATTTTCTAATCTCGCAATTTCGTAGTTTAGCAATTTTCTAATCTCGCAATTTCGTAGTTTAGCAATTTTCCAATTTCGTAATCTTATAACATCACAATTTCGTCATCCCGTAATCTAACAAATACGTAATGTCACAATCTCGTCATCTCCTAATATTAAAATTTTATAATCTCACAATTTCTCAAATTCGTAATTTCACAATATCGTTATATCGCGATTTCGTAATCTCATAATATCACATTCCGGTCATGTCCTAATCTTGCAATCTCGTAATCTCACAATTTTCCAAATTATTATAATTTCGTAATATCTCTTAATTTCCCAATCTCGTCATTTTGTAATCTCACAATTTTCACAATTTCGTAATCTCACAATGGCGTCATCTCAAAATTTCGTGATCTCACAAACTCGTAATGTCCCTATGTCGGCATCACACAATTTCGCAAAATGATAATTTCTCAATTTCCTAATTTCACAATATCGTAAATTCACAATCTCACAATCTCGCAATTTCGTAATCTCAGAATTTTGTAGTCTCACAATATCGTCATCTTACAATTTCACAATTTCGCAAAATCGTAATCTCGCAATCTCGTAGTTTAGCAATTTTCCAATTTCGTAATCTTATAACATCACAATTTCGTCATCCCGTAATGTAACAAATACGTAATGTCACAATCTCGTCATCTCGTAATATTAAAATTCAATAATCTCACAATTTCTCAAATTCGTAATTTCACAATATCGTTATATCGCGATTTCGTAATCTCATAATATCACATTCCGGTCATGTCCTAATCTTGCAATCTCGTAATCTCACAATTTCCCAAATTCTTATAATTTCGTAATGTCTCTTAATTTCCCAAACTCGTCACTTTGTAATCTCACAATTTCACAATTTCGTAATCTCACAATCGCATCATCTCAAAATTTCGTGATCTCACAAACTCGTAATGCCACTGTCGGTATCACACAATTTCGCAAAATGATAATTTCTCAATTTCCTAATTTCACAATATCGTAAATTCACAATCTCACAATTTCGTCATCACAATCTCGCAATTTTGTAATCTCAGAATTTTGTAGTCTCACAATGTCGTCATCTTACAATTTCACAATTTCGCAAAATCGTAATTTCGCAATTTCGTATTCTCATAATCTCGCAATCTCGTAATCTCACAATTTCCCAAATTTTTAAAACTTCCTAATGTCTTAATTTCCCAATCTCGTCATTTTGTAATCTCACAATCTCACAATTTCGTCATCACAAACACGCAATTTTGTAATCTCACATTGTCTTCATCTTACACTTTCACAATTTCGTAAAATCGTAATTCGCAATTTCGTAATCTCATAATTTCCTAATTTCACAATAACGTAAATTTACAATTTCACAGTTTTGTCATCACAATCTCGCAATTTCGTAATCTCACGATTTCCCAAATACCTAATTTCGCTCTCAATTCCATAATCTCACAATTTTATAATTTCGTAATGTCTCTTAATTTCCCAATTTTGTCATGTTGTAATATCACAATTTTGTCATCACAAACTCGCAATTTCGTAATCTCAAAATTTTAGTTTCGTTTTCTCACAATTTCGTTATCTCACATTGTCATCTTACACTTTCACAATTTCGTAAAATCGTAATTCCCAATTTCGAAATCTCATAATATCTCAATTTCCTAATTTCAGAATATCGTAAATTCACAATCTCACAATTTCGTCATCACAATCTCGCAATTTCGTAATTTTGTAGTCTCACAATGTCGTCATCTTACAATTTCACAATTTCGCAAAATCGTAATTTCCCAATTTCGTAATCTCGCAATCTCGTAGTTTAGCAATTTTCCAATTTCGTAATCTTATGACATCACAATTTCGTCATCCCGTAATGTAACAAATACGTAATGTCACAATCTCGTCATCTCGTAATATTAAAACTTCATAATCTCACAATTTCTCAAATTTGTAATTTCACAATATCGTCATACCGCGATTTCGTAATCTCATAATATCACATTCCGGTCATCTCCTAATCTTGCAATCTCGTAATCTCACAATTTCCCACATTCTTATAATTTCGTAATGTCTCTTAATTTCGCAAACTCGTCACTTTGTAATCTCACAATTTCGTAATCTCACAATCGCATCATCTCAAAATTTCGTGATCTCACAAACTCGTAATGCCACTGTGTCGGTATCACACAATTTCGCAAAATGATAATTTCTGAATTTCCTAATTTCGCAATATCGTAAATTCACAATCTAACAATTTCGACATCACAATCTCGCAATTTCGTAATCTCAGAATTTTGTAGTCTCACAATATCGTCATCTTACAATTTCACAATTTCGTAATCTCATAATCTCGCAATCTCGTAGTTTAGCAATTTTCCGATTTCGTAATCTTATAACATCACAATTTCGTCATCCCGTAATGTAACAAATACGTAATGTCACAATCTCGTCATCTCGTAATATTAAAATTTCATAATCTCACAATTTCTCAAATTTGTAATTTCACAATATCGTCATACCGCGATTTCGTAATCTCATAATATCACATTCCGGTCATGTCCTAATCTTGCAATCTCGTAATCTCACAATTTCCCAAATTCTTATAATTTCGTAATGTCTCTTAATTTCCCAAACTCGTCACTTTGTAATCTCACAATTTCACAATTTCGTAATCTCACAATCGCATCATCTCAAAATTTCGTGATCTCACAAACTCGTAATGCCACTGTCGGTATCACACAATTTCGCAAAATGATAATTTCTGAATTTCCTAATTTCGCAATATCGTAAATTCACAATCTCACAATTTTGGACATCACAATCTCGCAATTTCGTAATCTCAGAATTTTGTAGTCTCACAATATCGTCATCTTACAATTTCACAATTTCGTAATCTCATAATCTCGCAATCTCGTAGTTTAGCAATTTTCCAATTTCGTAATCTTATGACATCACAATTTCGTCATCCCGTAATGTAACAAATACGTAATGTCACAATCTCGTCATCTCGTAATATTAAAACTTCATAATCTCACAATTTCTCAAATTTGTAATTTCACAATATCGTCATACCGCGATTTCGTAATCTCATAATATCACATTCCGCTCATCTCCTAATCTTGCAATCTCGTAATCTCACAATTTCCCAAATTCTTATAATTTCGTAATGTCTCTTAATTTCCCAAACTCGTCACTTTGTAATCTCACAATTTCACAATTTCGTAATCTCACAATCGCATCATCTCAAAATTTCGTGATCTCACAAACTCGTAATGCCACTGTGTCGGTATCACACAATTTCGCAAAATGATAACTTCTCAATTTCCTAATTTCACAATATCGTAAATTCACAATCTCACAATTTCATCATCACAATCTCGCAATTTCGTAATCTCAGAATTTTGTAGTCTCACAATATCGTCATCTTACAATTTCACAATTTCGTAATCTCATAATCTCGCAATCTCGTAGTTTAGCAATTTTCCAATTTCGTAATCTTATAACATCACAATTTCTCAAATTCGTAATTTCACAATATCGTCATACCGCGATTTCGTAATCTCATAATATCACATTCCGGTCTTCTCCTAATCTTGCAATCTCGTAATCTCACAATTTCCCAAATTCTTATAATTTCGTAATGTCTCTTAATTTCCCAAACTCGTCACTTTGTAATCTCACAATTTCACAATTTCGTAATCTCACAATCGCATCATCTCAAAATTTCGTGATCTCACAAACTCGTAATGCCACTGTGTCGGTATCACACAATTTCGCAAAATGATAATTTCTGAATTTCCTAATTTCGCAATATCGTAAATTCACAATCTCACAATTTCGTCATCACAATCTCGCAATTTCGTAATCTCAGAATTTTGTAGTCTCACAATATCGTCATCTTACAATTTCACAATTTCGTAATCTCATAATCTCGCAATCTCGTAGTTTAGCAATTTTCCAATTTCGTAATCTTATAACATCACAATTTCTCAAATTCGTAATTTCACAATACCGTCATACCGCGATTTCGTAATCTCATAATATCACATTCCGGTCTTCTCCTAATCTTGCAATCTCGTAATCTCACAATTTCCCAAATTCTTATAATTTCGTAATGTCTCTTAATTTCCCAAACTCGTCACTTTGTAATCTCACAATTTCACAATTTCGTAATCTCACAATCGCATCATCTCAAAATTTCGTGATCTCACAAACTCGTAATGCCACTGTGTCGGTATCACAAAATTTCGCAAAATGATAACTTCTCAATTTCCTAATTTCACAATATCGTAAATTCACAATCTCACAATTTCGTCATCACAATCTCGCAATTTCGTAATCTCAGAATTTTGTAGTCTCACAATATCGTCATCTTACAATTTCACAATTTCGTAATCTCATAATCTCGCAATCTCGTAGTTTAGCAATTTTCCAATTTCGTAATCTTATGACATCACAATTTCGTCATCCCGTAATGTAACAAATACGTAATGTCACAATCTCGTCATCTCGTAATATTAAAATTTCATAATCTCACAATTTCTCAAATTTGTAATTTCACAATATCG
This sequence comes from Diaperis boleti, assembly GCA_963583935.1. NCBI lineage: Eukaryota > Metazoa > Arthropoda > Insecta > Coleoptera > Tenebrionidae > Diaperis > Diaperis boleti. The sequence goes on along the minus strand of OY757245.1, from coordinate 1,754,855 downwards.
TCATACCGCGATTTCGTAATCTCATAATATCACAATCCGGTCATCTCCTAATCTTGCAACCTCGTAATCTCACAATTTCCCAAATTCTTATAATTTCGTAATGTCTCTTAATTTCGCAAACTCGTCACTTTGTAATCTCACAATTTCACAATTTCGTAATCTCACAATCGCATCATCTCAAAATTTCGTGATCTCAAAAACTCGTAATGCCACTGTGTCGGTATCACAAAATTTCGCAAAATGATAACTTCTCAATTTCCTAATTTCACAATATCGTAAATTCACAATCTCACAATTTCATCATCACAATCTCGCAATTTCGTAATCTCAGAATTTTGTAGTCTCACAATATCGTCATCTTACAATTTCACAATTTCGTAATCTCATAATCTCGCAATCTCGTAGTTTAGCAATTTTCCAATTTCGTAATCTTATAACATCACAATTTCTCAAATTCGTAATTTCACAATATCGTCATACCGCGATTTCGTAATCTCATAATATCACATTCCGGTCATCTCCTAATCTTGCAATCTCGTAATCTCACAACTTCCCAAATTCTTATAATTTCGTAATGTCTCTTAATTTCCCAAACTCGTCACTTTGTAATCTCACAATTTCACAATTTCGTAATCTCACAATCGCATCATCTCAAAATTTCGTGATCTCACAAACTCGTAATGCCACTGTGTCGGTATCACACAATTTCGCAAAATGATAACTTCTCAATTTCCTAATTTCACAATATCGTAAATTCACAATCTCACAATTTCATCATCACAATCTCGCAATTTCGTAATCTCAGAATTTTGTAGTCTCACAATATCGTCATCTTACAATTTCACAATTTCGTAATCTCATAATCTCGCAATCTCGTAGTTTAGCAATTTTCCAATTTCGTAATCTTATAACATCACAATTTCTCAAATTCGTAATTTCACAATATCGTCATACCGCGATTTCGTAATCTCATAATATCACATTCCGGTCTTCTCCTAATCTTGCAATCTCGTAATCTCACAATTTCCCAAATTCTTATAATTTCGTAATGTCTCTTAATTTCCCAAACTCGTCACTTTGTAATCTCACAATTTCACAATTTCGTAATCTCACAATCGCATCATCTCAAAATTTCGTGATCTCACAAACTCGTAATGCCACTGTGTCGGTATCACACAATTTCGCAAAATGATAATTTCTGAATTTCCTAATTTCGCAATATCGTAAATTCACAATCTCACAATTTCGTCATCACAATCTCGCAATTTCGTAATCTCAGAATTTTGTAGTCTCACAATATCGTCATCTTACAATTTCACAATTTCGTAATCTCATAATCTCGCAATCTCGTAGTTTAGCAATTTTCCAATTTCGTAATCTTATAACATCACAATTTCTCAAATTCGTAATTTCACAATACCGTCATACCGCGATTTCGTAATCTCATAATATCACATTCCGGTCTTCTCCTAATCTTGCAATCTCGTAATCTCACAATTTCCCAAATTCTTATAATTTCGTAATGTCTCTTAATTTCCCAAACTCGTCACTTTGTAATCTCACAATTTCACAATTTCGTAATCTCACAATCGCATCATCTCAAAATTTCGTGATCTCACAAACTCGTAATGCCACTGTGTCGGTATCACAAAATTTCGCAAAATGATAACTTCTCAATTTCCTAATTTCACAATATCGTAAATTCACAATCTCACAATTTCGTCATCACAATCTCGCAATTTCGTAATCTCAGAATTTTGTAGTCTCACAATATCGTCATCTTACAATTTCACAATTTCGTAATCTCATAATCTCGCAATCTCGTAGTTTAGCAATTTTCCAATTTCGTAATCTTATGACATCACAATTTCGTCATCCCGTAATGTAACAAATACGTAATGTCACAATCTCGTCATCTCGTAATATTAAAACTTCATAATCTCACAATTTCTCAAATTTGTAATTTCACAATATCGTCATACCGCGATTTCGTAATCTCATAATATCACATTCCGGTCATCTCCTAATCTTGCAATCTCGTAATCTCACAATTTCCCACATTCTTATAATTTCGTAATGTCTCTTAATTTCGCAAACTCGTCACTTTGTAATCTCACAATTTCGTAATCTCACAATCGCATCATCTCAAAATTTCGTGATCTCACAAACTCGTAATGCCACTGTGTCGGTATCACACAATTTCGCAAAATGATAATTTCTGAATTTCCTAATTTCGCAATATCGTAAATTCACAATCTAACAATTTCGACATCACAATCTCGCAATTTCGTAATCTCAGAATTTTGTAGTCTCACAATATCGTCATCTTACAATTTCACAATTTCGTAATCTCATAATCTCGCAATCTCGTAGTTTAGCAATTTTCCGATTTCGTAATCTTATAACATCACAATTTCGTCATCCCGTAATGTAACAAATACGTAATGTCACAATCTCGTCATCTCGTAATATTAAAATTTCATAATCTCACAATTTCTCAAATTTGTAATTTCACAATATCGTCATACCGCGATTTCGTAATCTCATAATATCACATTCCGGTCATGTCCTAATCTTGCAATCTCGTAATCTCACAATTTCCCAAATTCTTATAATTTCGTAATGTCTCTTAATTTCCCAAACTCGTCACTTTGTAATCTCACAATTTCACAATTTCGTAATCTCACAATCGCATCATCTCAAAATTTCGTGATCTCACAAACTCGTAATGCCACTGTCGGTATCACACAATTTCGCAAAATGATAATTTCTGAATTTCCTAATTTCGCAATATCGTAAATTCACAATCTCACAATTTTGGACATCACAATCTCGCAATTTCGTAATCTCAGAATTTTGTAGTCTCACAATATCGTCATCTTACAATTTCACAATTTCGTAATCTCATAATCTCGCAATCTCGTAGTTTAGCAATTTTCCAATTTCGTAATCTTATGACATCACAATTTCGTCATCCCGTAATGTAACAAATACGTAATGTCACAATCTCGTCATCTCGTAATATTAAAACTTCATAATCTCACAATTTCTCAAATTTGTAATTTCACAATATCGTCATACCGCGATTTCGTAATCTCATAATATCACATTCCGCTCATCTCCTAATCTTGCAATCTCGTAATCTCACAATTTCCCAAATTCTTATAATTTCGTAATGTCTCTTAATTTCCCAAACTCGTCACTTTGTAATCTCACAATTTCACAATTTCGTAATCTCACAATCGCATCATCTCAAAATTTCGTGATCTCACAAACTCGTAATGCCACTGTGTCGGTATCACACAATTTCGCAAAATGATAACTTCTCAATTTCCTAATTTCACAATATCGTAAATTCACAATCTCACAATTTCATCATCACAATCTCGCAATTTCGTAATCTCAGAATTTTGTAGTCTCACAATATCGTCATCTTACAATTTCACAATTTCGTAATCTCATAATCTCGCAATCTCGTAGTTTAGCAATTTTCCAATTTCGTAATCTTATAACATCACAATTTCTCAAATTCGTAATTTCACAATATCGTCATACCGCGATTTCGTAATCTCATAATATCACATTCCGGTCTTCTCCTAATCTTGCAATCTCGTAATCTCACAATTTCCCAAATTCTTATAATTTCGTAATGTCTCTTAATTTCCCAAACTCGTCACTTTGTAATCTCACAATTTCACAATTTCGTAATCTCACAATCGCATCATCTCAAAATTTCGTGATCTCACAAACTCGTAATGCCACTGTGTCGGTATCACACAATTTCGCAAAATGATAATTTCTGAATTTCCTAATTTCGCAATATCGTAAATTCACAATCTCACAATTTCGTCATCACAATCTCGCAATTTCGTAATCTCAGAATTTTGTAGTCTCACAATATCGTCATCTTACAATTTCACAATTTCGTAATCTCATAATCTCGCAATCTCGTAGTTTAGCAATTTTCCAATTTCGTAATCTTATAACATCACAATTTCTCAAATTCGTAATTTCACAATACCGTCATACCGCGATTTCGTAATCTCATAATATCACATTCCGGTCTTCTCCTAATCTTGCAATCTCGTAATCTCACAATTTCCCAAATTCTTATAATTTCGTAATGTCTCTTAATTTCCCAAACTCGTCACTTTGTAATCTCACAATTTCACAATTTCGTAATCTCACAATCGCATCATCTCAAAATTTCGTGATCTCACAAACTCGTAATGCCACTGTGTCGGTATCACAAAATTTCGCAAAATGATAACTTCTCAATTTCCTAATTTCACAATATCGTAAATTCACAATCTCACAATTTCGTCATCACAATCTCGCAATTTCGTAATCTCAGAATTTTGTAGTCTCACAATATCGTCATCTTACAATTTCACAATTTCGTAATCTCATAATCTCGCAATCTCGTAGTTTAGCAATTTTCCAATTTCGTAATCTTATGACTTCACAATTTCGTCATCCCGTAATGTAACAAATACGTAATGTCACAATCTCGTCATCTCGTAATATTAAAACTTCATAATCTCACAATTTCTCAAATTTGTAATTTCACAATATCGTCATACCGCGATTTCGTAATCTCATAATATCACATTCCGGTCATCTCCTAATCTTGCAATCTCGTAATCTCACAATTTCCCAAATTCTTATAATTTCGTAATGTCTCTTAATTTCCCAAACTCGTCACTTTGTAATCTCACAATTTCACAATTTCGTAATCTCACAATCGCATCATCTCAAAATTTCGTGATCTCACAAACTCGTAATGCCACTGTGTCGGTATCACAAAATTTCGCAAAATGATAACTTCTCAATTTCCTAATTTCACAATATCGTAAATTCACAATCTCACAATTTCGTCATCACAATCTCGCAATTTCGTAATCTCAGAATTTTGTAGTCTCACAATATCGTCATCTTACAATTTCACAATTTCGTAATCTCATAATCTCGCAATCTCGTAGTTTAGCAATTTTCCAATTTCGTAATCTTATGACTTCACAATTTCGTCATCCCGTAATGTAACAAATACGTAATGTCACAATCTCGTCATCTCGTAATATTAAAACTTCATAATCTCACAATTTCTCAAATTTGTAATTTCACAATATCGTCATACCGCGATTTCGTAATCTCATAATATCACATTCCGGTCATCTCCTAATCTTGCAATCTCGTAATCTCACAATTTCCCAAATTCTTATAATTTCGTAATGTCTCTTAATTTCCCAAACTCGTCACTTTGTAATCTCACAATTTCACAATTTCGTAATCTCACAATCGCATCATCTCAAAATTTCGTGATCTCACAAACTCGTAATGCCACTGTGTCGGTATCACACAATTTCGCAAAATGATAATTTCTCAATTTCCTAATTTCACAATATCGTAAATTCACAATCTCACAATTTCGTCATCACAATCTCGCAATTTTGGTAATCTCAGAATTTTGTAGTCTCACAATGTCGTCATCTTACAATTTCACAATTTCGCAAAATCGTAATTCCCAATTTCGTAATCTCATAATCTCATAATTTCCTAATTTCACAATAACGTAAATTTACAATTTCACAGTTTTGTCATCACAATCTCGCAATTCTCTCTCTCACATTCTGGTCCTCTCGTAATCTCACAATTTTCTAAATTCATAATTTCGCTCTCAATTCCATAATCTCACAATTTTATAATTTCGTAATATCCCTTAAATTCCCAATCTCGTCATTTTGTAATCTCACAATTTCACAATGGCGTAATCTCAAAATTTCGTGATCTCACGAACTCGTAATGCCACTGTGTTGGTATCACACAATTTCGCAAAATGATAATTTCTCAATTTCCTATTTTCACAATAACGTAAATTCACAATCTTACAATTTCGTCATTACAATCTCGTAATCTCGGAATTTTGTAGTCTCACAATGTCGTTATATTACAATTTCACAATTTCGCAAAATCGTTTCAAATTCATAATCTCATAATCTTACTACCTCGTAAACTCATATTTTCACAATTTCGTAATCTCACATTTTCCTCATCTCATAATATCGTAATTTTACAATTTCGTAATCTACCAATTTCTCAATCTCATAACCTTACAATCTCGTCATCTTGTGATATCACAATCTCGCAATTTCGTAATCTCAGAATATCTTCATCTCGCAATTTTGTAATCTTACAATCTGGCAATCTCACAATTTCGCAGTTTTCTAATTTCATTTCATCTCATCTGATCTCATCTCACATGTCATCTCATCTCATATCGTCTCACAAACCGATAATGCAGGAAACTAAAATCCAGAAGAAAGAAATTCAGGAAGCTGTAACGCAGGAGAATCTTTATGAGATTTAGATCCACAGACTTCCAAGAGTGCCTTTCCTTTATTTAAAAAATATCAAAGATGGTGTTTAGTTTAAAGAAGAAGTTTATTTTGAGTTATTACCATGCTGGGATTCATACCCTCTTCGCTCCAAGGAAATATAGTAAAAAATGGTGGATGCGCTGTTCCAATTAAAATTCTTTAAACAATCGAGAGACTTAGATGTTTATTAATTGTTAAAATACAAACAAAAGGGCTCTTCAATCATCCCGATGCTGTTTCCGATACTCTTCAAACGTCACCACCCCTCTGGACGTCGCCACCCTCAAGTTGCCCCCACTCACTTTCCCATTTATATGTCCGTTGTGCAACTCCGCAACCTGCGAAGAACAAGCAGCCGCGGGATCACCACTCCCACACAAGCTACCGCTCCAGAACTCGTTCCCCGGTAGAGCGTTCCCATCCCAGGGGTACGACACCACGAGTAATTTCCCATCGTCTTTCAGATTTTCTTGCGGATTTCTGTTTACCATATGTAAGGTGATACCGTTGACTGTATCTCCATTCTTGTACTTCCCCGCGGTGGCCTCCCGGATGTAAGCAAAACGGATGTCGCTCACGTGGATCAGAACGTCGGATAGTGATCTGCAAGGACGATTTGTAGAAGAGCGTCAATTACGAAACGGTTGTTGGTACTCTAAGCGGTCAGCGAAAGTGTCCATGAAGATCTTATTCTGGTGTTGGTAGATCTTCCAAACGCCGAGACCGATACCGACGACATGGATGTAGGCTTTCTTGGACGCTTTTTGGGCGCGATCGTTTGCTTCCAACAGGAGGGTGTCTATGGACAGGGCTAGTCTTCTCTGGTAGACCAACTTGTCGAAATAGCGTCCCTGTCCTAACAAAACGGATGAAGAAGCAACAGCGTCAGAAGATAATTACCGAGATCCGCATATCTGTCAGGGTTCTTCCTCGTGTCTTCAACTAGTTGCGAGTAGCTACCACGAGCGCCTCCATAGAACTTCAAGAACTCGTCCTGCAAAGTCTCGCCATCCCCGTAATTCTGGTCTTTGGTCTTCACGATTTCGCAGTATTCCATCACGTTGGGCTTCTCCAGACGCGTCCCGATGAGCCCAACGATGACCCCGTTCTCCTCCACTTTGTCTCTGTTCTCTTCGTACTTCCCGCCGTTGTATCTATCTCCGTCGTTAATGAAAAAGCTGTACGAAGACACTGACAACAGCGCCGACAGCTTAATTTCGTCGTAGCTCAGACAATTTTCAAGTACCAACGGCGGTTTCTCCCTCTCTGTTCCTATGCTCTCCCAGTTGCCCACACCTTGCTCCCCACTCAGTAGAACGTAGTGATCCGCAGCGTCCATAAACAGAACGGCTCTTTTATTCAAAAGGCGGTCAATAAGGTGCAACAGGGACATCTTCTGGTGGGATTTTCGTCGATGAAGTAGAAACAAGGAGCACAGGTAGAGCCCATACTCGTGGATTATGGGGTACGACGAATTTATATTCCTCTCCAGTGTGTCCTTGGGGACTTTGCTTTTCAGTTGGTAGCACCGAGCGGTGTCTACGGGGAATTTCACGGGAAACGCCCTGCTTTTTTGGACGATCCCTTCCAGAGACGAGTCGGGGGTCGGTTTTAGGGTCGGTTCGAAGAGGAGGAGTTTGTGGTCGCCCGTCCATCGGACGGGGGTTTTCAGCCAACCGGACATGCTCGTTTAAATTTCCCGCCAACGGTTCCCTGGACACTCTACATCATGTAACAGAGGTTATGGTTTGTCAAATAAATTCGCAATTATAATACAGTGGGAACGTGTCAACAAAAATATATACTACCTTGAAGATGTAAGACAAGGTCGAATCACTGCAAGGTTCGGTTGAGGATATTGACAGTTGTATTTGTTCAACAACATGAAGTAGGCGTGTGGGTTCGGCTGTGTTGTAGATGATTCCTGTACGGGTTTGATCTGTCGGCCGCTAGAGGGCGACTCTAATGTGACATCTAAAAATATTACCAAACGATCATAATACAACAGAAGAGACTGGGAAGAATTAAAAATAAAGATTGGAAGAGTAAAAAAATGTATAACAAAAGAATTGGAAAATAAGGACGACAAAAAAAACGGAAAAATGAAGAGGGTAAGAAATTGAAGGGGTTGAAAAGGATACGAAGATGAAGTGGATCAAAAAAATTAAGAGAATATAGAGGATGAAGAATAACTAGAAGACAAATTACTTAATGAGTTATTCGGTACTGATCACCTCCCCAAGGTGTAATCTGACACTTCAACCACCTATGACACCTATGAGACTAAAGAAAGCTAGTAAAGAAGTTAAAAAGACAAAGACGACCAAAAGGACCAGAAAGATTAAAGAGGTAAAAAGACCAAAGAGACCAAAAAGGCCAAAGATACTAAAGGGACTAAAGAAATTAAAGAAACTAAAAAGACCAACGAGAGCAAAGTGACCAAAGATAATAAAGGGACTAAAAAGACTAAAGAGACCCAAGAGACTCAAAAATGCCAAAGAAACCAAATTGGGTAAATAAAAGAAAGACAAAATAATCCCCAAAAAAATCTAAGAGGCCAAAGGCAATCACAATCACAAAAAGACTTGGGAGACCAAAGACAGCAAAGTGAGAAGAAAGCAAAGAGACTAGAGACAGAGTAAATGTTAAATAAGAATAGAGAACATGCTGTAAAGACGAAGATAAAAAAGAAACGGGAGAAATGGAAGAAGAGCAAGAAAGGAGAGGAAACAAGAAGACGAGCTAAATAAGAAAAAACACAAAATAGGAGAATTGAAAAAGAGAAAAATAATAGTAAATGAATAAGAAAAAATAGAACGACAATAAGAGGAACATAAGAGAGAAAAAAGAAAAACAGAAAGGAAAGAACATACGAGAAAAACTAAAAAAAAAGTTAACATAGGAAAGGGAGGGGGGATAAGAAATATAATGAGAAAAATAGAAGACAAAACAATAAAAAAGAAAATGAAGGAAATAGAATAAAAAATATGTCAATGAAGAGTGAAAAACGTAGAGAAAGGCCAAGATAAAGATTCTGTAATACAATAGTAAAAAAATATACAAAATAAATAGAAAGATGGAACAAAGAGAGCAAAATAAAAAGGATGCATCTGGAAGATACAAAAAGATCAACAAATGAAGCAAAATAATAAATTTGAGAATAGGAAATATTGAAAGAAAATAGTGCAAACTAAACAGAAACAAAAATTGAGAACGTGTAACACAAGAGGACAAACGAAAAAGAGACACAACAATAATAACCGACTAAATAAAATTTAAGAAAGGAACAGGGAAATAATTTATGGAACAACAGACATTTGGAAAAATAAAAGTAAATAAAAAACAAGAACATTAACATGAAAAAAGAAAAATAGTGACAAAGCAGTGAATAATTATGTATAAAAAAAAGTAATAAAAATAACGTAGAAGGAAATATGAAAAAGAAAGGAAGAAGTGAGAAAGAAGCAGAAAAAAGAAAATGAAATAACAGAAGGGACATAAAAACTAATGAAAGAAAAATAGAAGCAAGATAAAGAGAAGAGAAAAAGAGAAAGAATCCATGAGACAAAGAAAATAAAGAAATTAGAGAAAATTAAAAGGATATAAGAAGCAAAGAGAAAGGGCAAAAAGAACAAGAAAATAGAAAAAAAGAGAACAGAAAAGAAAAGCCAGAACCTGCCCTCCTCCAGCGGTGACAGGTGGCTGGTGCGTCTACCTTCTTTCTTCTCGGGTCGGCTCTTTTCTAGCCTCTCTCTTCACTTCGGCTCTTCTTCCTTGGTTGGTAGGAGGACAGGATCTGAGCCCTATATGAGCTCTGCTGGCCTACTAAGTCGATATCTCTAGTCTCTCTGGTCTCTCTGGTCTCTCTCGTCCCTCTAGTATTTCTGGTCTCTCTGTTCTCTTTGGTCTCTCTGGTCTTTCTGGTCTCCCTAGTCTTTTTAGTCTTTCTAGTCTCTTTGGTTTCTTTAGTCTTTTTAATCTTTCTAGTTTCTCTAGTCTTTTTGGTCTCCTTAGTTTTTTTAGTCTCTCTAGCTTCTCTAGTCTTTTTGGTTTCTCTAGTATCTCTAGTCTTTTTGGTCTTTTTATTCTTTTTGGTCTCTCTACTCTTTTTAGTCTTTCTAGTCTCTCTAGTCTTTTTGGTCTTTTTAGTCTCTTTGGTTTCTCTAGTCTCTCTAGTCTCACTAGTTTCTCTGGTCTCCCGGTTCTCTCTGGTCTCTCTGGTCTCTCTGGTCTCTCTGTTCTCTCTGGTCTCTCTGGTCTTTCTGGTCTCTCTGTTTTCTTTGTTCTCTCTTGTCTCTCTGTTTTCTTTGGTCTCTCTGGTCTTTCTGGTCTCTCTGGTTTCTCTGGTCTCTCTGTTCTCTCTAGTCTCTCTGGTCTCTCTGGTCTCTTTGGTCTTTTTGGTCTCTCTGGTCTCTCTGGTCTCTCTGGTCTCTCTAGTCTTTTTAATCTTGCTAGTCTTTTTGGTCTCTTTAGTCTTTTTAGACTTTCTAGTCTCTTTGGTCTCTTTAGTCTCTCTAGTGTCCCTAGTATCTCTAGTCTTTCTAGTATCTCTAGTCTCCCTAGTCTTTTTGGTCTCTCTACTTTTTTTAGTCTTTCTAATCTCTCTAGTCTTTTTGGTCTTTTTAGTCTCTCTAGTTTCTCTGATCTCCCTAGTCTCTCTCGTCTCTTTAGTCTCTTTGGTTTCTCTATCTTCTCTAGTCTTTCTAGTTTCTCTGGTTTCCTTGTTCTCTCTGGTCTCTTTGTTCTCTCTGCTCTCTCTGGTCTTTGTGGTCTCTCTGTTTTCTCTGTTCTCTCTAGTTTCTCTGGTCTCCCGGTTCTCTCTGGTCTCTCTGTTCTCTCTGGTCTTTCTGGTCTCTCTGTTTTCTCTGTTCTCTCTGTTCTCTCTGTTCTCTCTTGTATGTCTGTTCTCTTTGGTCTCTCTGGTCTCTCTGTTCTCTCTGGTCTCTCTGGTCTCTCTGGTCTCTCTGGTCTCTCTGGTCTCTCTGGTCTCTCTGGTCTCTCTAGTCTTTTTAATATTTCTAGTTTTTTTTGGTCTCTTTAGCCCTTTTAGACTTTCTAGTTTCTTTGGTCTCTTTAGTCTCTCTAGTCTCCCTAGTATCTCTAGTCTTTCTAGTATCTCTAGTCTTTCTAGTCTTTTTGGTCTCTTTATTCTTTTTGGTCTCTCTACTTTTTTTAGTCTTTCTAGTCTCTCTAGTCTTTTTGGTTTTTTTAGTCTCTCTAGTTTCTCTCATCTCCCTGGTCTCTCTCGCCTCTTTAATTTCTTTGGTTTCTCTATCCTCTCTAGTCTTTCTAGTTTCTCTGGTTTCCTTGTTCTCTCTGGTCTCTTTGTTCTCTCTGCTCTCTCTGGTCCTTGTGGTCTCTCTGTTTTCTCTGTTCTCCCTAGTTTCTCTGGTCTCCCGGTTCTCTCTGGTCTTTCTGGTCTTTCTGGTCTCTCTGTTCTCTCTGGTCTCTCTGGTCTTTCTGGTCTCTCTGTTTTCTTTGTTCTCTCTTGTCTCTCTGTTTTCTTTGGTCTCTCTGGTCTTTCTGGTCTCTCTGGTTTCTCTGGTCTCTCTGTTCTCTCTAGTCTCTCTGGTCTCTCTGGTCTCTTTGGTCTTTTTGGTCTCTCTGGTCTCTCTGGTCTCTCTGGTCTCTCTAGTCTTTTTAATCTTGCTAGTCTTTTTGGTCTCTTTAGTCTTTTTAGACTTTCTAGTCTCTTTGGTCTCTTTAGTCTCTCTAGTGTCCCTAGTATCTCTAGTCTTTCTAGTATCTCTAGTCTCCCTAGTCTTTTTGGTCTCTCTACTTTTTTTAGTCTTTCTAATCTCTCTAGTCTTTTTGGTCTTTTTAGTCTCTCTAGTTTCTCTGATCTCCCTAGTCTCTCTCGTCTCTTTAGTCTCTTTGGTTTCTCTATCTTCTCTAGTCTTTCTAGTTTCTCTGGTTTCCTTGTTCTCTCTGGTCTCTTTGTTCTCTCTGCTCTCTCTGGTCTTTGTGGTCTCTCTGTTTTCTCTGTTCTCTCTAGTTTCTCTGGTCTCCCGGTTCTCTCTGGTCTCTCTGTTCTCTCTGGTCTTTCTGGTCTCTCTGTTTTCTCTGTTCTCTCTGTTCTCTCTGTTCTCTCTTGTATGTCTGTTCTCTTTGGTCTCTCTGGTCTCTCTGTTCTCTCTGGTCTCTCTGGTCTCTCTGGTCTCTCTGGTCTCTCTGGTCTCTCTGGTCTCTCTGGTCTCTCTAGTCTTTTTAATATTTCTAGTTTTTTTTGGTCTCTTTAGCCCTTTTAGACTTTCTAGTTTCTTTGGTCTCTTTAGTCTCTCTAGTCTCCCTAGTATCTCTAGTCTTTCTAGTATCTCTAGTCTTTCTAGTCTTTTTGGTCTCTTTATTCTTTTTGGTCTCTCTACTTTTTTTAGTCTTTCTAGTCTCTCTAGTCTTTTTGGTTTTTTTAGTCTCTCTAGTTTCTCTCATCTCCCTGGTCTCTCTCGCCTCTTTAATTTCTTTGGTTTCTCTATCCTCTCTAGTCTTTCTAGTTTCTCTGGTTTCCTTGTTCTCTCTGGTCTCTTTGTTCTCTCTGCTCTCTCTGGTCCTTGTGGTCTCTCTGTTTTCTCTGTTCTCCCTAGTTTCTCTGGTCTCCCGGTTCTCTCTGGTCTTTCTGGTCTTTCTGGTCTCTCTGTTTTCTCTGTTCTCTCTGTTCTTTCTTGTCTCTCTGTTCTCTTTGGTGTCTCTGGTCTTTCTGGTCTCTCTGGTCTCTCTGTTCTCTCTGGTCTCTCTAGTCTCTCTGGTCTCTCTGGTCTCTCTAGTCTTTTTAATATTTCTAGTTTTTTTTTGGTCTCTTTAGTCTTTTTAGACTTTCTAGTCTCTTTGATCTCTTTAGTCTCTCTAGTCTCCTTAGTATCTCTAGTCTTTCTAGTATCTCTAGTCTTTCTAGTCTTTTTGGTCTCTTTATTCTTTTTGGTCTCTCTACTTTTTTTAGTCTTTCTAGTCTCTTTAGTCTTTTTGGTTTTTTTAGTCTCTCTAGTTTCTCTCATCTCCCTGGTCTCTTTCGTCTCTTTAGTCTCTTTGGTTTCTCTATCCTCTCTCGTCTTTCTAGTTTCTCCGGTTTCCTTGTTCTCTCTGGTCTCTTTGTTCTCTCTGCTCTCTCTGGTCTTTGTGGTCTCTCTGTTTTCTCTGTTCTCTCTAGTTTCTCTGGTCTCCCGTTTCTCTCTGGTCTCTCTGTTCTGTCCGGTCTTTCTGGTCTCTCTGGTCTCTCTGTTCTCTCTGGTCTCTCTGGTCTCTCTGGTCTCTCTAGTCTTTTTAATATTTCTAGTTTTTTTTTGGTCTCTTTAGCCCTTTTAGACTTTCTAGTTTCTTTGGTCTCTTTAGTCTCTCTAGTCTCCCTAGTATCTCTAGTCTTTCTAGTCTCTTTATTCTTTTTGGTCTCTACTTTTTTTAGTCTTTCTAGTCTCTCTAGTCTTTTTGGTTTTTTTAGTCTTTCTAGTTTCTCTGGTTTCCTTGTTCTCCCTGGTCTCTTTGTTCTCTCTGCTCTCTCTGGTCTTTGTGGTCTCTCTGTTTTCTCTGTTCTCTCTAGTTTCTCTGGTCTCCCGTTTCTCTCTGGTCTCTCTGTTCTGTCTGGTCTTTCTGGTCTCTCTGGTCTCTCTGTTCTCTCTGGTCTATCTGGTCTGTCTGGTCTCTCTGGTCTCTCTAGTCTTTTTAATATTTCTAGTTTTTTTTTTTGGTCTCTTTAGTCTTTTTAGACTTTCTAGTCTCTTTGATCCCTTTAGTCTCTCTAGTCTCCCTAGTATCTCTAGTCTTTCTAGTCTTTTTGGTCTCTTTATTCTTTTTGGTCTCTCTATTTTTTTTAGTCTTTCTAGTCTCTTTAGTCTTTTTGGTTTTTTTAGTCTCTCTAGTTTCTCTCATCTCCCTAGTCTCTTTCGTCTCTTTAGTCTCTTTGGTTTCTCTATCCTCTCTAGTCTTTCTAGTTTCTCTGGTTTCCTTGTTCTCTCTGGTCTCTTTGTTCTCTCTGCTCTCTCTGGTCTTTGTGGTCTCTCTGTTTTCTCTGTTCTCTCTAGTTTCTCTGGTCTCCCGGTTCTCTCTGGTCTCGCTGTTCTCTCTGGTCTCTCTGGTCTTTCTGGTCTCTCTGTTTTCTCTGTTCTCTCTGTTCTCTCTGGTCTCTCTGGTCTCTCTGGTTTCTCTAGTATTTTTAATATTTCTAGTCTTTTTGGTCTCTTTAGTCTTTTTAGACTTTCTAGTCTCTTTGGTCTCTTTAGTCTCTCTAGTCTCCCTAGTATCTCTAGTCTTTCTAGTATCTCTAGTCTCCCTAGTCTTTTTGGTCTCTTTATTCTTTTTGGTCTCTCTACTTTTTTTAGTCTTTCTAATCTCTCTAGTCTTTTTGGTCTTTTTAGTCTCTGTAGTTTCTCTGATCTCCCTGGTCTCTCTCGTCTCTTTAGTCTCTTTGGTTTCTCTATCCTCTCTAGTCTTTCTAGTTTCTCTGGTTTCCTTGTTCTCTCTGGTCTCTTTGTTCTCTCTGCTCTCTCTGGTCTTTGTGGTCTCTCTGTTTTCTCTGTTCTCTCTAGTTTCTCTGGTCTTCCGTTTCTCTCTGGTCTCTCTGTTCTGTCTGGTCTTTCTGGTCTTTCTGGTCTCTCTGTTTTCTCTGTTCTCTCTGTTCTCTCTTGTCTCTCTGTTCTCTTTGGTCTCTCTGGTCTTTCTGGTCTCTCTGGTCTCTCTGGTTTCTCTGTTCTCTCTGGTCTCTCTAGTCTCTCTGGTCTCTCTGGTCTCTCTAGTCTTTTTAATATTTCTAGTTTTTTTTGGTCTTTTTAGCCTTTTTAGACTTTCTAGTCTCTTTGGTCTCTTTAGTTTCTCTAGTCTCCCTAGTATATCTAGTCTTTCTAGTCTTTTTGGTCTTTTTATTCTTTTTGGTCTCTCTACTTTTTTTAGTCTTTCTAGTCTCTTTAGTTTTTTTGGTTTTTTTAGTCTCTCTAGTTTCTCTCATCTCCCTGGTCTCTCTCGTCTCTTTAGTCTCTTTGGTTTCTCTATCCTTTCTAGTCTTTCTAGTTTCTCTGGTTTCCTTGTTCTCTCTGGTCTCTTTGTTCTCTCTGCTCTCTCTGGTCTTTGTGGTCTCTCTGTTTTCTCTGTTCTCTCTAGTTTCTCTGGTCTCCCGGTTCTCTCTGTTCTCTCTGGTCTTTCTGGTCTCTCTGTTTTCTCTGTTCTCTCTGTTCTCTCTGTTCTCTCTTGTATGTCTGTTCTCTTTGGTCTCTCTGGTCTTTCTGGTCTCTCTGGTCTCTCTGGTCTCTCTGGTCTCTCTGGTCTCTCTGGTCTCTCTGGTCTCTCTAGTCTTTTTAATATTTCTAGTTTTTTTTGGTCTCTTTAGCCCTTTTAGACTTTCTAGTTTCTTTGGTCTCTTTAGTCTCTCTAGTCTCCCTAGTATCTCTAGTCCTTCTAGTATCTCTAGTCTTTCTAGTCTTTTTGGTCTTTTTATTCTTTTTGGTCTTTTTATTCTTTTTGGTCTCTCTACTTTTTTTAGTCTTTCTAGTCTCTCTAGTCTTTTTGGTTTTTTTAGTCTCTCTAGTTTCTCTCAGCTCCCTGGTCTCTCTCGCCTCTTTAATTTCTTTGGTTTCTCGATCCTCTCTAGTCTTTCTAGTTTCTCTGGTTTCCTTGTTCTCTCTGGTCTCTTT
Source organism: Diaperis boleti (assembly GCA_963583935.1). Classification (NCBI taxonomy): domain Eukaryota; kingdom Metazoa; phylum Arthropoda; class Insecta; order Coleoptera; family Tenebrionidae; genus Diaperis; species Diaperis boleti. Next base: position 1,738,867 of record OY757245.1, on the reverse strand, counting down.
GTTCTCTCTGCTCTCTCTGGTCCTTGTGGTCTCTCTGTTTTCTCTGTTCTCCCTAGTTTCTCTGGTCTCCCGGTTCTCTCTGGTCTTTCTGGTCTTTCTGGTCTCTCTGTTTTCTCTGTTCTCTCTGTTCTTTCTTGTCTCTCTGTTCTCTTTGGTGTCTCTGGTCTTTCTGGTCTCTCTGGTCTCTTTGTTCTCTCTGCTCTCTCTGGTCTTTGTGGTCTCTCTGTTTTCTCTGTTCTCTCTAGTTTCTCTGGTCTCCCGGTTCTCTCTGTTCTCTCTGGTCTTTCTGGTCTCTCTGTTTTCTCTGTTCTCTCTGTTCTCTCTGTTCTCTCTTGTATGTCTGTTCTCTTTGGTCTCTCTGGTCTTTCTGGTCTCTCTGGTCTCTCTGTTCTCTCTGGTCTCTCTGGTCTCTCTGGTCTCTCTGGTCCCTCTGGTCTCTCTGGTCTCTCTGGTCTCTCTAGTCTTTTTAATATTTCTAGTTTTTTTTGGTCTCTTTAGCCCTTTTAGACTTTCTAGTTTCTTTGGTCTCTTTAGTCTCTCTAGTCTCCCTAGTATCTCTAGTCTTTCTAGTATCTCTAGTCTTTCTAGTCTTTTTGGTCTTTTTATTCTTTTTGGTCTCTCTACTTTTTTTAGTCTTTCTAGTCTCTCTAGTCTTTTTGGTTTTTTTAGTCTCTCTAGTTTCTCTCATCTCCCTGGTCTCTCTCGCCTCTTTAATTTCTTTGGTTTCTCTATCCTCTCTAGTCTTTCTAGTTTCTCTGGTTTCCTTGTTCTCTCTGGTCTCTTTGTTCTCTCTGCTCTCTCTGGTCCTTGTGGTCTCTCTGTTTTCTCTGTTCTCCCTAGTTTCTCTGGTCTCCCGGTTCTCTCTGGTCTTTCTGGTCTTTCTGGTCTCTCTGTTTTCTCTGTTCTCTCTGTTCTTTCTTGTCTCTCTGTTCTCTTTGGTGTCTCTGGTCTTTCTGGTCTCTCTGGTCTCTCTGTTCTCTCTGGTCTCTCTAGTCTCTCTGGTCTCTCTGGTCTCTCTAGTCTTTTTAATATTTCTAGTTTTTTTTTTGGTCTCTTTAGTCTTTTTAGACTTTCTAGTCTCTTTGATCTCTTTAGTCTCTCTAGTCTCCTTAGTATCTCTAGTCTTTCTAGTATCTCTAGTCTTTCTAGTCTTTTTGGTCTCTTTATTCTTTTTGGTCTCTCTACTTTTTTTAGTCTTTCTAGTCTCTTTAGTCTTTTTGGTTTTTTTAGTCTCTCTAGTTTCTCTCATCTCCCTGGTCTCTTTCGTCTCTTTAGTCTCTTTGGTTTCTCTATCCTCTCTAGTCTTTCTAGTTTCTCTGGTTTCCTTGTTCTCTCTGGTCTCTTTGTTCTCTCTGCTCTCTCTGGTCTTTGTGGTCTCTCTGTTTTCTCTGTTCTCTCTAGTTTCTCTGGTCTCCCGGTTCTCTCTGGTCTCGCTGTTCTCTCTGGGCTCTCTGGTCTCTCTGGTCTTTCTGGTCTCTCTGTTTTCTCTGTTCTCTCTGTTCTCTCTTGTATCTCTGTTCTCTTTGGTCTCTCTGGTCTTTCTGGTCTCTCTGGTCTCTCTGTTTTCTCTGTTCTCTCTGTTCTCTCTTGTATCTTTGTTCTCTTTGGTCTCTTTGGTCTTTTTGGTCTCTCTGGTCTCTCTGGTCTCTCTGGTCTCTCTGGTCTCTCTGTTCTCTCTGTTCTCTCTTGTATTTCTGTTCTTTTTGGTCTCTTTGGTCTTTTTGGTCTCTCTGGTCTCTCTGGTTTCTCTAGTCTTTTTAATCTTTCTAGTCTTTTTGGTCTCTTTAGTCTTTTTAGACTTTCTAGTCTCTTTGGTCTCTTTAGTCTTTTTAATCTTTCTAGCCTCTTTAGTCTTTTTGGTCTCTTCAGTCTTTTTAGTCTCTTTAGTTTCTCTAGTCTTTTTGGTCCCTCTGGTCTCTCTGGTCTCTCTGTTTTCTCTGTTCTCTCTGTTCTCTCTTGTATCTCTGTTCTCTTTGGTCTCTTTGGTCTTTTTGGTCTCTTTAGTCTTTTTAGACTTTCTAGTCTCTTTGGTCTCTTTAGTCTTTCTAGTTTCTCTAGTTTCTTTGGTCTTTTTAGTCTTTTTAATCTTTCTAGCCTCTTTAGTCTTTTTGGTCTCTTCAGTCTTTTTAGTCTCTTTAGTTTCTCTAGTCTTTTTGGTCCCTCTGGTATTTCTGGTCTCTTTGTTTTCTCTGGTCTCTCTGTTCTCTCTTGTATCTCTGTTCTCTTTGGTCTCTCTGGTCTTTCTGGTCTCTCTGGTCTCTCTGGTCTCTCTGTTTTCTCTGTTCTCTCTGTTCTCTCTTGTATCTCTGTTCTCTTTGGTCTCTTTGGTCTTTTTGGTCTCTCTGGTCTCTCTGGTTTCTCTAGTCTTTTTAATCTTTCTAGTCTTGTTGGTCTCTTTAGTCTTTTTAGACTTTCTAGTCTTTTTGGTCTCTTTAGTCTTTTTAGACTTTCTAGTTTCTTTGGTCTCTTTAGTCTCTCTAGTCTCCCTAGTATCTCTAGTCTTTCTAGTATCTCTAGTCTCCCTAGTCTTTTTGGTCTCTTTATTCTTTTTGGTCTCTCTACTTTTTTTAGTCTTTCTAATCTCTCTAGTCTTTTTGGTCTTTTTAGTCTCTGTAGTTTCTCTGATCTCCTTGGTCTCTCTCGTCTCTTTAGTCTTTTTGGTTTCTCTATCCTCTCTAGTCTTTCTAGTTTCTCTGGTTTACTTGTTCTCTCTGGTCTCTTTGTTCTCTCTGCTCTCTCTGGTCTTTGTGGTCTCTCTGTTTTCTCTGTTCTCTCTAGTTTCTCTGGTCTCCCGTTTCTCTCTGGTCTCTCTGTTCTGTCCGGTCTTTCTGGTCTCTCTGGTCTCTCTGTTCTCTCTGGTCTCTCTGGTCTCTCTGGTCTCTCTAGTCTTTTTAATATTTCTAGTTTTTTTTGGTCTCTTTAGCCCTTTTAGACTTTCTAGTTTCTTTGGTCTCTTTAGTCTCTCTAGTCTCCCTAGTATATCTAGTCTTTCTAGTCTCTTTATTCTTTTTGGTCTCTACTTTTTTTAGTCTTTCTAGTCTCTCTAGTCTTTTTGGTTTTTTTAGTTTCTCTAGTTTCTCTGGTTTCCTTGTTCTCCCTAATCTCTTTGTTCTCTCTGCTCTCTCTGGTCTTTGTGGTCTCTCTGTTTTCTCTGTTCTCTCTAGTTTCTCTGGTCTCCCGTTTCTCTCTGGTCTCTCTGTTCTGTCTGGTCTTTCTGGTCTCTCTGGTCTCTCTGTTCTCTCTGGTCTATCTGGTCTCTCTGGTCTCTCTGGTCTCTCTAGTCTTTTTAATATTTCTAGTTTTTTTTTTGGTCTCTTTAGTCTTTTTAGACTTTCTAGTCTCTTTGATCCCTTTAGTCTCTCTAGTCTCCCTAGTATCTCTAGTCTTTCTAGTACCTCTAGTCTTTCTTTTTGTTCTCTCTGCTCTCTCTGGTCTTTGTGGTCTCTCTGTTTTCTCTGTTCTCTCTAGTTTCTCTGGTCTCCCGGTTCTCTCTGGTCTCGCTGTTCTCTCTGGTCTCTCTGGTCTCTCTGGTCTTTCTGGTCTCTCTGTTTTCTCTGTTCTCTCTGTTCTCTCTTGTATCTCTGTTCTTTTTGGTCTCTTTGGTCTTTTTGGTCTCTCTGGTCTCTCTGGTTTCTCTAGTCTTTTTAATCTTTCTAGTCTTTTTGGTCTCTTTAGTCTTTTTAGACTTTCTAGTCTCTTTGGTCTCTTTAGTCTTTCTAGTTTCTCTAGTCTCTTTGGTCTTTTTAGTCTTTTTAATCTTTCTAGCCTCTTTAGTCTTTTTGGTCTCTTCAGTCTTTTTGGTCTCTTTAGTTTCTCTAGTCTTTTTGGTCCCTCTGGTATTTCTGGTCTCTTTGTTTTCTCTGGTCTCTCTGTTCTCTCTTGTCTCTCTGTTCTCTTTGGTCTCTCTGGTCTTTCTGGTCTCTCTGGTCTCTCTGTTTTCTCTGTTCTCTCTGTTCTCTCTGTTCTCTCTTGTATCTCTGTTCTCTTTGGTCTCTTTGGTCTTTTTGGTCTCTCTGGTCTCTCTGGTTTCTCTAGTCTTTTTAATATTTCTAGTCTCTTTGGTCTCTTTAGTCTTTTTAGACTTTCTAGTCTCTTTGGTCTCTTTAGTCTTTCTAGTTTCTTTAGTCTCTTTGGTCTTTTTAGTCTTTTTAATCTTTCTAGCCTCTTTAGTCTTTTTGGTCTCTTCAGTCTTTTTAGTCTCTTTAGTTTCTCTAGTCATTTTGGTCCCTCTGGTCTCTCTGGTCTCTCTGTTTTCTCTGTTCTCTCTGTTCTCTCTTGTATCTCTGTTCTCTTTGGTCTCTTTGCTCTTTTTGGTCTCTCTGGTCTCTCTGGTTTCTCTAGTCTTTTTAATCTTTCTAGTCTTTTTGGTCTCTTTAGTCTTTTTAGACTTTCTAGTCTCTTTGGTCTCTTTAGTCTTTCTAGTTTCTCTAGTCTCTTTGGTCTTTTTAGTCTTTTTAATCTTTCTAGCCTCTTTAGTCTTTTTGGTCCCTCTGGTATTTCTGGTCTCTTTGTTTTCTCTGGTCTCTCTGTTCTCTCTTGTGTCTCTGTTCTCTTTGGTTTCTCTGGTCTTTCTGGTCTCTCTGGTCTCTCTGTTTTCTCTGTTCTCTCTGTTCTCTCTGTTCTCTCTTGTATCTCTGTTCTCTTTGGTCTCTTTGGTCTTTTTGGTCTCTCTGGTCTCTCTACTCTTTTTAGTCTTTCTAGTCTCTCTAGTTTTTTTGGTCTTTTTAGTCTCTTTGGTTTCTCTATCCTCTCTAGTCTCTTTAGTTTCTCTGGTCTTCCTGTTTTCTCTGGTCTCTTTGTTCTCTCTGGTCTTTTTGTTCTCTCTGTTCTCTCTGGTCTTTTTGGTCTCTCTGTGCTCTCTGGTCTATCTGTTCTCTCTGGTCTCTCTGTTTTCTCTAGTCTCTCTGGTCTTTCTGGTCTCTCTGGTCTCTCTAGTCTTTTTAGTATTTCTAGTCTTTTTGGTCTCTTTAGTCTTTTTAATCTTTCTAGTCTCTCTAGTCTTTTTGGTCTCTTTAGTCTTTTTAGACTTTCTAGTCTCTTTGGTCTCTTTAGTCTTTCTAGTTTCTCTAGTCTCTTTGGTCTCTTTAGTCTTTTTAATCTTTCTAGCCTCTTTAGTCTTTTTGGTCTCTTCAGTCTTTTTAGTCTCTTTAGTTTCTCTAGTCTTTTTGGTCCCTCTGGTATTTCTGGTCTCTTTGTTTTCTCTGGTCTCTCTGTTCTCTCTTGTGTCTCTGTTCTCTTTGGTCTCTCTGGTCTCTCTGGTCTCTTTAGTCTTTCTAGTCTTTTTGGTCTCTTTAGTCTTTCTAATCTTTCTACTCTCTCTAGTCTTTTTGTTCTCTTTAGTCTTTTTAGTCTCTCTAGTTTCTTTAGTCTTTCCAGTCTCTCTAATCTTTCTGGTCTCTTTATTATTTTTGGTCTCTCTACTCTATTTAGTCTTTCTAGTCTCTCTAGTCTTTTTGGTCTATTTAGTCTCTTTGGTTTCTCTATCCTCTCTAGTCTCTTTAGTTTCTCTGGTCTTCCTGTTTTCTCTGGTCTCTTTGTTCTCTCTGGTCTCTTTGTTCTCTCTGTTCTCTCTGGTCTTTTTGGTCTCTCTGTGCTCTCTGGTCTATCTGTTCTCTCTGGTCTCTCTGTTTTCTCTAGTCTCTCTGGTCTTTCTGGTCTCTCTGGTCTCTCTAGTCTTTTTAGTATTTCTAGTCTTTTTGGTCTCTTTAGTCTTTTTAATCTTTCTAGTCTCTCTAGTCTTTTTGGTCTCTTTAGTCTTTTTAGACTTTCTAGTCTCTTTGGTTTCTTTAGTCTTTCTAGTTTCTCTAGTCTCTTTGGTCTCTTTAGTCTTTTTAATCTTTCTAGCCTCTTTAGTCTTTTTGGTCTCTTCAGTCTTTTTAGTCTCTTTAGTTTCTCTAGTCTTTTTGGTCCCTCTGGTATTTCTGGTCTCTTTGTTTTCTCTGGTCTCTCTGTTCTCTCTTGTGTCTCTGTTCTCTTTGGTCTCTCTGGTCTCTCTGGTCTCTTTAGTCTTTCTAGTCTTTTTGGTCTCTTTAGTCTTTCTAATCTTTCTACTCTCTCTAGTCTTTTTGTTCTCTTTAGTCTTTTTAGTCTCTCTAGTTTCTTTAGTCTTTCCAGTCTCTCTAATCTTTCTGGTCTCTTTATTATTTTTGGTCTCTCTACTCTATTTAGTCTTTCTAGTCTCTCTAGTCTTTTTGGTCTATTTAGTCTCTTTGGTTTCTCTATCCTCTCTAGTCTCTTTAGTTTCTCTGGTCTTCCTGTTTTCTCTGGTCTCTCTTTTCTTTCTGGTCTCTCTGGTCTTTCTGGTCTCTTTGTTCTCTCTGGTCTCTTTGTTCTCTCTGTTCTCTCTGGTCTTTCTGGTCTCTCTGTGCTCTCTGGTCTATCCGTTCTCTCTGGTCTCTCTGTTTTCTCTAGTCTCTCTGGTCTTTCTGGTCTCTCTGGTCTCTCTGGTCGCTCTAGTCTTTTTAGTATTTCTAGTCTCTTTGGTCTCTTTAGTCTTTTTAATCTTTTTAGTCTCTCTAGTTTTTCTGGTCTCTCTGTTCTCTCAGGTCTCTCTAGTCTCTTTGTTCTCTCTGTTCTCTCTGGTCTTTCTGGTCTCTCTGTGCTCTCTGGTCTATCTGTTATCTCTGGTCTCTCTGTTTTCTCTAGTCTCTCTGGTCTTTCTGGTCTCTCTGGTCTCTCTAGTCTTTTTAGTCTTTCTAGTTCTTCTGGTCTTTGTGGTCTCTTTAGTCTCTTCAGTCTTTTCAGTCTCTTCAATCTCTTCAGTCTCTTTAGTCTTTTTAGTCTCTTTAAGTTTTTTAATCTCTTTAATCTCTCGAGTCTCTTAAGTCTTTTTAATCTTTCTAGTCTCTCTAGTCTTTTTGGTTTCTTTAGTCTTTTTAATCTTTCTAGTCTCTCTAGTCTTTTTGGTTTCTTTAGTCTTTTTAATCTTTCTAGTCTCTCTAGTTTTTTTAGTCTCTCTAGATTCTCTAGTCTTTTTGGTTTCTTTAGTCTTTTTAGTCTCTATAGTTTTTCTGGTCTCTCTGTTCTCTCAGGTCTCGTTAGTTTCTCTGGTCTCTTTGGTCTTTTTGGTCTTTTTAGTCTCTCTAGTCTCCCTAGTTTCTTTAGTCTTTCTAGTCTTTCTAGTCTCTTTGGTCTCTTTAGTCTTTCTAGTCTCTCTAGTTTCTCTAGTCTCTTTAGTCTTTTTAGTCTCTTTAGTCTCTTTAGTCTCTTTAGTCTCTTTAGTCTTTTTAGTCTCTCTAGTCTCTTTGGTCTCTTTTTTAGTCTATTTTCAAAAAACTTTGATACTTGATAAACTTTATTTAAAACCAAGAAAGGTGTAGTTTCCAGTCGCCCATTTCACCCATACACGACACTATCAATCCAATGCCTATAATGCCGTGCTCTTGCGAAGACATCCGGATAATTGGAACCACAGTGTACGATCCCGAACGAAACCACCCCGACCAGCTTCCCTCCGCAGACCAGAGGTCCCCCAGAATCTCCAGCACACGGACCCGTTTTCTTCGGGCCAGCGGCACAAATAAATTCCGGGCCACGATACCGGTCGTAGCATTTCTCCTTCGGCTGTATCCTCACGTTAAGAAGCTGCAAGTCGGTTACGTACTCTTCATTGTCGGTGGTCCCCCAACCGATCACGGTGCACCGATCGGGAGATTCGGCGCCGCCGATGCCGATCTTCCGAGTACTCTTCCCGAAAATGAATTCGCCCCGAATTTGAACCAGAGCGATATCGTTGATAACTCCTTGAGCAAAAACTTTGTATTGCGGGTGTATTTTGATCAGGGAGGTGTCGTAGATGCGACCGGAATGCAAAGAATTGGTGCCGGCACGGACGTAGATCCCGCGGCGATGTTTTCTGGAATAGGCGTCGAAGCAATGGGCCGCCGTCAACACCCATCTCTTGTGGATGATGCTGCCGCCGCAGAAGTGAAACTCGTTTCCGTTTTTCATCAGATTAAGAGACACTATGAATGGGAACTGTTTTCGTTCGGCCACTTCTCCTCCTAGAATTCTCGGACCGAAATCGGAGTCAGCTGAAACTGGTGTTAGAAGAGGAAGGTCGAGGTGTGGTACCTACCCAGAACAGTAGCAAGAAGTAGTAGGGTGATTTTAGGTGTGATCATTGTGCTTGTATGGGAGCAAAATTGTTACTGAAATAAATGTAATTGTTACCGATTAAATAACAATGCTTTTGTCTTGAACAAATGATTTAATCCATTGCCTGATGATTTTAATTAATGTAATTGTTATTCAGAGGCGTCTCATTTATTTGCGTGAATATTTTATTGTTTTTGATGTTCAAATTGTCAATGAGTCGTAATAGAGAAAAAACGTTGGCTAACAATAATATAATTATGCAGAAAATGTTAAAACCCGAAGGAAATTAACTCAGTCCATTTTGATCCTTTTGATTATTTCTTTGGACTTTCCTTTAAATCCTGGTGTCTTAATTATTTTAGTCTATATTATATTATCACTTCAGTCTCTTTCATCTCTTTGGCCACTTTTCTCCTTTCGGTATTGTTACTATCTTTGATTTTTTTGTCTCCCTAATTATTTATCCCTGATATTCTCACTGTCTTTGGAGTCTTCTATCTTTCGTCTTTCTAATTTTTTAAATCTTTTTAATCAGTTGAATCTTTGCGTCTTCTTGTTCTCAATGGTCTTTTTCAGCCTTTTTCAGATGCTCTAATTTTTTTATCTTTTTCGTCTTTTTTTTTTCTTTAATCTTTTTGGTCATTTGCTTTAGTTTCCTTAGTCTCTCTATTGATCACCGTGATCTTTTAGTTTCTTTAGCCTCTTTAATTACTTCAGTCTTTCTAGTCCTTTTCATTAGATTAGTCTTTTAATATTCGCTTTTTTATCTCTTTTTTAGTCTCTTTCCTTTTCGGCTTTTTTCTGTTTGGTCACCTTTGCCCTTTGGTTCTTTTTCTTGCTTTTAATCTTTTTAAACAGTTCTGTCTTTTTTCACAGCGGTCTAGTTACCGTTTTCAGTCCTTTCTGGTTGATCGTGTTAAATTTTACATTTCGTAAAAAATTCTAATTCTGTCTAACATTTTGTTTGTTCCTTTCTCCTTTTTTTTGTCTCTTAATACTCTTTAATTTAGTCTATTTAGTGTTCTCAGTCTTTTTGTTCTCTTAATCTCTTTATGGACATTTTGATGTCTTCAGTCTCCTTGCTGCCTTTGGTCTTTTTGTCTCTCTGCTCTCTGTAGTTTGATAGATTTTTTTGGCGACTATTCTGTTTTTGCTTTATATGCTCAATTTATTTCCTTTGCATTTTTAGTCTCTTCAGTCTCTTAACTTTCTTTACTTTTTTTATTCTGTTTAGTGTGTTTGATTTTTTCAGTCTCTTTAGTGTCATCAGTCTCTATACTCTCTTTTGGTGTATTTGGTCTTTTCGATCTCTTTACAATATTTAGTCCTATTAGTCTCTTCACTCCTTATTCTCTTCAGTCTCATCTTTACTTTGTTTTAATCTCATTGGTCTCTTTAGTTTTATTATTATTTTGTCCTTTCAGTCTCTTTGGTATAATGGTTAGTCTGGTGTTTTTGCATTCCACTTTTTGTCTATTTGTTTTACTTGGTGATTTTGGGTTCTTTAGTCTCTTCAGTTTATTTAATCTGTTCACTATCAGTCTCTTGAGTCTCTTCAGTCTTTTTAATTTCTTTTGGTCTCCTTGGTCTCTTTAATTTCTTTAATCGTCAGTTTAGTTTCTTTGATCTCTCTAGTATCGTGGTCTCTTTGGTCTTTTTTTTCTTTGGCGAAAATTTTGTTTTTACTTTAATCTTCTTGGTCTCTTTGGTCTCTTAAGTCTCTTTACACTTTATATTCTCTTTAGTATCTTTAGTCTCAATTTCTCATTGCCTGTCTCATTGTCATTAACTCCGAAAATGTATGTCAACATTTTTCGCAGTAATCAATCCTCTTTTCATACGGTTATCTGTTGTCCTCTCTAGACTTTTTTCTAACCATACCACCTGTTCTTCTTTCTCTTGTAGATGCTCAATAAGGAGATTATATTCTGTGTCTTCAGGTGGGGCCTAATGTTTTCCCAGTGCTTTTTGAAGTGAAACCTCTTTTGGCACGGGGTAAACCTAATTCGCGTCCGACACTAAAATACAGTAGCGTTCAATAATATGTGGGAGGATATTCTATATTGTACCTCTTCTCTCCGCTGACAGTTTCGTCATATTTCCCCGCTATTAACTGGTGTTTGCTTTTGGCATGGTGTAATCCTAATTAGCGTTCGTTCTGACCGTGGCCAGAAAATTTTAGACCGGGAGGGGAGCACAAGCAGCAGCTATTCGACGGTAATATTTTGGCACGGGGTAAGCCTAATTCGCGTCCGACACGAAAATGCGTAAGAATTTCATGTCCGCTCAAATAACTACCAAAATAATTTGTACACTTTTATCGGACGAGTTTTCGATTAATTCATATCGACTGCTGATTTCGATGGACTTTCGAAGTATAGTTGGACTTTTGTTTCTTTTAAATTGAAATCAAGTAGGTAGATTGGGACTGTAAATGACAAATGGATTAATTTAATGGGTGTTGAGTGCATGGATGTGTACCAATGAGATCACTTATGTAGAGCGTGGACTCCATGCACAATTCGTTTTTTGGTTTCTTTTTCTTTAAGTCCATAAGTGCTTCATCTCGCATTTCCTTTGGAACTGCTTCTATTATTGCTGGTGTTGCTGGACCACATCCACCATTTTTAAGTATTGGTATCAATATTGTTTTGGTAGTTTAAGTGTTTCTGTTTCTGTGTCACCTGCAGACAAAAGATCGTCTATGTAGAAATCTTGTTTTACTATTTTTGCTGCTGTTGGAAGTCTTCTAGTTTCTGGTATTCAAGGAAATCAGCTTGACCGACTACAAAGGACAGTACGTGGTGCTGTTTTTCTATCCTTTGGACTTGTAAGTATCCCTCCGAAGCCGGTAATGACTTGTACAAATCGATATTCGTCGCAGCACCTTCGTGTGCCCCACCGAAATCATCGCCTTCTCCGACCGCGTCGAAGAATTCACCAAAATCAAGACGTCGGTGATCGCCGCCTCCACCGACAGTCACTTCTCTCACCTGGCCTGGGTCAACACCCCCCGCAAGCAGGGCGGTTTGGGCTCCATGAACATTCCACTGTTGGCCGATAAGAGTTTGAAGATCGCCAGAGACTACGGGGTGTTGGACGAGGAGAGCGGCGTGCCGTTCAGGGGGCTGTTCATCATCGACCCCAAGGGCATTCTGAGACAGATCACCATCAACGATTTGCCCGTAGGGAGGTCGGTCGATGAGACCCTCAGGTTGGTGCAGGCCTTCCAGTACACCGACGAGCACGGCGAGGTGTGCCCGGCCAACTGGACCCCGGGAAAGAAGACCATGAAGCCTGATCCCGAAGGCAGCAAGACCTACTTCCAACAGGCCAACTAAGTACATAATAACGCGTTGTTTTTGTCACCAGTTTTTCTAATTTTTTTGTTCGCAGTATTAACTGTATGTTTACTCATATTTTCCCAATAAATGGACAATAGTTTGTGTACACATTTTACTAAATTTAATTTTGCGATGTTTGCAGAAATTGGATCCGATGTGTATGTTACGTCGCTTTTATGACGCTATTAGTGCTTAACGGCGTTGAGCCCCACTTTTGAACATCTATCTGGAGTATGCAACCAATAATGTCCTTCACAGAAGCGGCTTAAAATTAACGTGTATTGTCACTAACCTGTCTTTACTGCAAGTTCTGGTCACAAATCGGCCTTTTTCACAACACAAATACATTTTGCAAACCAGCACAAACTTTTTCAAATTCTAGACATTTCAGTTTCAAAGCCATCTAAGCAGAGATGCATTCCACCAATCAGACGGTTGCAAAGACGCGGCAAATTTGAATCGCAGAGGTGGGTGATTCACGAAAATTGTAATTTGTGAATTGAGACCAGCAAATTGTTAAATTCCTGAATTTCGACATGAATTGCTGAATTCTTGAATATTAAATTTCCTAATCTTTAATCGTACAAAAACTAGAATTTTTAATTTGGTAATTTGGAAATGAGAAATTTTATTAATATTTTTTTTTACCTTTATGTCATCTTTCTGTTTTCCCCTATATTGCTCTTATTTCTTTCATGTTTTCTTCACCTTGCTTGTTTTGTCTATTTCTATTTTATTTATTTTTTTCTTTTGATTGTGTATGTTTTTGTTCTATATTTTTCGATTTTCTGTATATTGTTTTTCTAATTTTTTGTTATTTTCTCCACATTTGCGTCATCGTGTCTTTCCTCCGATCTTCTGTTTTTATTTCTTTCTTTAATTTTTTGTTAGTTTTTTTTTATTCAATTTTCCTTCTTCTTTACAGATTATTTCTGTAAAATTTATATTACTTTGCATGCCTGGTTAGCTTACAAGAAGGACACAAAACAGGAGAATTTAAAAAGAGAATAGTAATAGTAAATAAATAAGAAAAAATAGAACGACACAATAAGAGGAACATAAGAGAGAAAGGAAAGAGCATACAAAAAAACTAAAAAAAAGATACATAAGAAAAAATCTGTAAAACAATAGTCAAAAAATTTACACAAAAATAAATAGAAAGACAGAAGAAAGGGAAAACAAAGAGAGCAAAATAAAAAGGATACAAATGAAGTAAAATAAAAAATTGAGACTAGAGAAACTAGAGAGACCAAAGGGACTAAAAAGGTAAAACAGAGAAGTTTAGTATCTAAACCTAGAATTAAAAATACATTGAAATAGGGATTGCAACGGAAAAATGGTATTCTACCCATTCTCCACATTGTCCTCATTCTTTTAATTCATCTTTCCTCTTTTTATGTTCTTTCATAAATCTTTTTACTCTCCTGATACTTTTGATTTCTCCGGTTAGCGCGCTCCCGACGCCGACTTTCCGAGCTCTCTCCGGCGCTCAGAACCGCCGCCGCCCAGTAGGGAACTCGATAGAACCTTGGGAGAGACCCAAAGAGACTCAAATCTCAAAGAGAGACTCAGGGTTAATACAGATGTAAACGTCCCTGCTTATCTGTATTGAGTCGGTGTAATTAATAAAGCCGGGACACCGAGCAGTCACCGAAGACAGAGATAAGACGTGGAAATAGTTGTACATACTGTAATTGAAGTCCGCAACTCCGATACCGCCCCACCGGACTCTGATTTAACCACCCGCGGTGCCGTGGAGCATACCACGTAAAAAAACTCGAGGCAACCCGACCGGAGTTAGCGTCCCAACCGTTGGTCTCTTCAATCTTTTCCTTTGATTTCTTGATTTTACTGATGATTTGATTCCATAATTCGCATGGCGTTTTTTGGTGCGCTTGAACCATTGATTGGTTTGATTCTTCTACCTTTCAGTCTTCTCATTCTACCTCTCGTCACTCTCTTTCTAATCTTGTAGTTTCCCAGTTCTTTCGTTTTCTTCCTTTATTTTCTAATTCTTTTGTCATACATTCTTTCTCTCTTCCATTCTTTACTTTTAATTCTTCTTGTCCTTCTTGTCCTTCCCAGTCTCTTTTTGCCGTGCCATAAATTCTCTATGTTAGTTTCTCTACCCATCATCTTGTCTCTAATTCTTCTGATTCTCTTGTGTTCATTTTTATTTCTTTTTTCATCTTTCTTATTTTATCAATTATTGTTCTTTTTCACAAATTATTTCTCTGGTATATTTTTTAATTTCTGTCTCCCTCTTTATTCCACATTATTGTTTTTTTTTATTTTTCTTCCTTCTTTATTTCTCTTTCTTTCTTGTCACGTTTTCTTTGTCTCATGGAATCTTTCTAACGTTTTCCTATTCTCTTTATCTTGCTTCCTATTTTTCTTTCATTAGTTTTTTTTATTTCCATTTAGTTATTTCATTTTCCTTTTTATGTTCTCTTCTTTTTCATATTTCTTCTACGTTACTTTCATTATTTTTGAGTTTTCATTTTTTAACTTTTTTTACACATAATTCTTGTTTTTTCTTTCTTCTATTTTTCTTTCTTTTATTAACTGTAACATATTCTTTTTTTTTTATTTTACTTCATTTGTTGATCTTTTTGTATCTTCCAGATGTATCCTTTTTATTTTGCTCTCTTTGTTTTCCCTTTCTTCTGTCTTTCTATTTATTTTTGTGTAAATTTTTTGACTATTGTTTTACAGATGTTTTGTCTTGGTCTTTCTGTACGTTTCTTTTTCTATATTTATTTATACATCCTTTCACTCTTCCTTTCTTTCATTTTCTTCTTTGTTGTTTTGTCTTCTATTTTTCTCATTGTATTTTTTATTCTCTCTCCCTTTCTTTGTAAGCTTACCAGACATGAAAAGTGATATAAATTTTACAGAAATAATCTGTAAAGAAGAAGGAAAAGTAAATAGAAAGAAGAAAAATCTAACAAAAAATTAAAGAAAGAAATAAAAACAGAAGATCGGAGGAAAGACACGATGACACAAATGTGGAGAAAATAACAAAAAAATAGAAAAATAATATACAAAAAATCGAAAAGTATAGAACAAAAACACATACACAGTCAAAAGCAAAAGATAAATAAAACAAAACAAGAAAGAACATTAAAAAATATATAAATAATAATATGTAAAAAGGAAGAACTATAGGATGAAAAATAATTTCACGAAGGTGAAGAAAACATGAGAGAAATAAGAGCAATAAAGGATAAAACAAAAAGATGACATAAAGGTAAAAAAATATTAATAAAATTTCTCATTTCCAAAAAAAGACTAGAGAGACCAAAGGAACTAAAGACACCAAAAAGATCAGAGAGACTAATGAGACTAGAGAGATTAGAGAGACTAGAGAGACCAGAGAGACCAGAGACACCAGAGAGACTAAAAAGGTAAAACAGTGAAGTTTAGTATCTAAACCTAGAATTAAAAATAATTAAAATAAGGATTGGAACGGAAAAATGGTATTCTACCCATTCTCCACATTGTCCTCATTTTTTTTCTTCTTTTTTTCTTCTATTTTTCTTCTTTTTTTGTTTCTCTTTCTTTCTTGTCACGTTTTCTTTGTCTCATGGAATCTTTCTAACGTTTTCCTCTTCTCTTTATCTTGCTTTCTATTTTTCTTTTATTAGTTTTTTTATTTCCCTTTAGTTATTTCATTTTCCCTTTTATGCTTTCTTCTTTTTCATATTTCTTCTACGTTACTTTTATTTTTCAGTTTTCATTTTTTAACTTTTTTTACACATAATTTTTTTCTTCTATTTTTTTTCTTTTATTACCTATAAACTATTCTCAATTTTTTTATTTTACTTCATTTGTATCCTTTTTATTTTTCTCCCTTTGTTTTCCCTTTCTTCTGTCTTTCTATTTATTTTTGTGTAAATTTTTTGACTATTGTTTTACACATGTTTTATCTTCTATTTTTCTCATTGTATTTTTATTCTCTCTCCCTTTCTTATGTTATCTATTTGTTTTGTATGCTTTTTCCTTTCTGTCTTCCTTTTTCTCTTATGTTCCTCTTATTGTGTCGTTCTATTTGTTTTAATTTATTTACTATTACTTTTCTCTTTTTAAATTCTCCTATTTTGTGTTCTTCTTGTAAGCTAACCAGACATGAAAAGTAATATAAATTTTACAGAAATAATCTGCAAAAAAGAAGGAAAAGAAAAGAGAAAGAAGAAAAAACTAACAAAAAATTAAAGAAAGAAATAAAAACAGAAGATCGGAGGAAAGACACGATGACACAAATGTGGAGAAAATAACAAAAAAATAGAAAAACAATATACAAAAAATCGAAAAGTATAGAACAGACACCTACACAATCAAAATGAAAAAATAAATAAAATAGAAATAGACAAAACAAGCAAGAACATTAAAAAATATATAATTAATAATATGTAAAAAGGAAGAACTATAGGATGAGAAATAATTTCACGAAGGTGAAGAAAACATGAAAGAAATAAGAGCAATATAGGAGAAAACAGAAAGATGACATAAAGGTAAAAAAAATCCTCATTTCCAAATTACCAAATTAAAAATTCTAAAGTTTTTGTACGATTTACGAAGATAAGGAAATTAAATATTCAAGAATTCAGCAATTCATGTGGAAATTCAGGAATTTAACACTGCTGGTCACAAATTCGTGAATCACCCACCTCTGCGATTCAAATTTGCCGCGTCTTTGCAACCGTCTGATTGGTGGAATGCATCTCTGCTTAGATGGCTTTGAAACTGAAATGTCTAGAATTTGAAAAAGTTTGTGCTGGTTTGCAAAATGTATTTGTGTTGTGAAAAAGGCCGATTTGTGACCAGAACTTGCAGTAAAGACAGGTTAGTGACAATACACGCTAATTTTAAGCCGTTTCTGTGAAGAACATTATTGGTTGCATACTCCAGATAGATGTTCAAAAGTGGGGCTCAACGTCGTTAAGCACTTAATAGCGTCATAAAAGCGACGTAACATACACATCGGATCCAATTTCTGCAAACATCGCAAAATTAAATTTAGTAAAATATGTACACAAACTATTGTCCATTTATTAGGAAAATATGAGTAAACATACAGTTAATACTGCGAACAAAAAAATTAGAAAAACTGGTGACAAAAACAACGCGTTCTTATGTACTTAGTTGGCCTGTTGGAAGTAGGTCTTGCTGCCTTCGGGATCAGGCTTCATGGTCTTCTTTCCCGGGGTCCAGTTGGCCGGGCACACCTCGCCGTGCTCGTCGGTGTACTGGAAGGCCTGCACCAACCTCAGGGTCTCATCAACCGACCTCCCTACGGGCAAATCGTTGATGGTGATCTGTCTCAGAATGCCCTTGGGGTCGATGATGAACAGCCCCCTGAACGGCACGCCGCTCTCCTCGTCCAACACCCCGTAGTCTCTGGCGATCTTCAAACTCTTATCGGCCAACAGTGGAATGTTCATGGAGCCCAAACCGCCCTGCTTGCGGGGGGTGTTGACCCAGGCCAGGTGAGAGAAGTGACTGTCGGTGGAGGCGGCGATCACCGACGTCTTGATTTTGGTGAATTCTTCGACGCGGTCGGAGAAGGCGATGATTTCGGTGGGGCACACGAAGGTGCTGCGACGAATATCGATTTGTACAAGTCTTTACCGGCTTCGGAGGGATACTTACAAGTCCAAAGGATAGAAAAACAGCACCACGTACTGTCCTTTGTAGTCGGTCAAGCTGATTTCCTTGAATTGACCGTTGACGACGGCGGTGCCCTTGAATACGGGGGCTGGTTTCTGTAGACTGGGGACAGGCATTTTGGAATATTCTAGAATGTGAGCGGTGAGATACACGTGGAAGCGATACGAGAGACAGACGAGAACTGCGAACTGCGCGGCTGCCGATAAAACGGTAAAAGTTCAACCGGTTCACAATGGGAAAAAGGGGGACCTTGTGAGGTGGTCGGAGCGGGACGGAAAATACGAATTTGGGAGGTCAGACGGAGACGGCTGCGGCGGGAAATTCAAATTCAGCCGGGAACCGGCGCAAACATGGGTGCCCTAATTCCGTCGGGTCGTTGGGGCCGGGCCGCGAAATTTGAACTCCAACAATCGGCAAAGTTGTGTAACATCTAATAACAAGCGTAATCATTTAATTAAATCATCGGCACTTCACACAGTCATGTTTGCTCGTCATATTTGTGATAACACTTCCCAATAATAATTATGGAATTGTCTAGACCCTCCATCGGTTTTAGTATCCAGTAGGGTCTGATTGATTGCACAAATACGTGTAATTATTCAGGTGGAACAATGAGTCTGCATTTTGTTATTGACCGCGTTTGAGGTCGGCAAGGTCACGGAATTATTCAATGGGTAATATTTATTATCGCTTGTCCGTCAGATAGTGAATTTTTCTGCGTTATTTTTAGTGTAAAAACCGCAAACTGTAGAAAAATTTTAATCGTTAAAAGGGGCGTGAAAGTTGCGCAACCTACGATTTACATTCAGTAGGCTTTGAACGTCAAAAATCTGATATATTCCATAGGTAACATGATGTATACAAAAATAATAATATGTGACAGTACAAAGGCTCAAATGAAACACAACTTTGAAAACCAAAGAAACCAAATGTACACTATTTTTAACCGACTTCAAAAAAGGAGGAGGTTATCAATAATTCGATTGTATGTTTTTTTTTTTTAATGTTTGTTACCTCAGAACTCCGTCATTTATAAACCGATTTGTAAAATTCCTCTTTTATTTGAAATAGTATACTTCCAGATTGGTCCCATTGTCACCAGTTCAGGATCTGATGAGAGGATATATCCCATGGAAATCGAAGCAGTAAATCGTCAATTTTTTCCTTTTATGTTTGTTCACCGATTTCTTCGTCAATTGTGGACCGATTTGTAAAATTAGTTTTTTATTTGAAAGAGTATACTTCCAGATTGGTCCCATATATATCCCATGGAAATTGAGGCAATAAATTGTCAATTTTTTCTTTTTATGTATGTTGACCGATTTCTTCGTCAATTGTGGACCGATTTGTAAAATTATTTTTTTAATTGAAAGAGTATACTTCCAGATTGGTCCCATATATATCCCATGGAAATTGAGGCAATAAATCGTCAATTTTTTCTTTTTATGTATGTTGACCGATTTCTTCGTCAATTGTGGACCGATTTGTAAAATTAGTTTTTTATTTGAAAGAAAGAGTATACATACTTCCAGATTTGTCCCATTGTCACCAGGTCAGGATCTGATGAGGGGATATATCCCATGGAAATCGAGGCAATAAATCGTCAATTTTTTCCTTTTATGTATGTTGACCGATTTCTTCGTCAATTGTGGACCGATTTGTAAAATTCTTTTTTTATTTGAAAGAGTATACTTCCAGATTGGTCCCATATATATATCCCATGGAAATTGAGGCAATAAATTGTCAATTTTTTCTTTTTATGTATGTTGACCGATTTCTTCGTCAATTGTGGACCGATTTGTAAAATTATTTTTTTAATTGAAAGAGTATACTTCCAGATTGGTCCCATATATATCCCATGGAAATTGAGGCAATAAATCGTCAATTTTTTCTTTTTATGTATGTTGACCGATTACTTCGTCAAGTGTGGAACGATTTGTAAAATTAGTTTTTTATTTGAAAGAAAGAGTATACATACTTCCAGATTTGTCCCATTGTCACCAGGTCAGGATCTGATGAGAGGATACATCCCATGGAAATCGAGGCAATAAATCATCAATTTTTTCCTTTTATGTATGTTGACCGATTTCTTCGTCAATTGTGGACCGATTTGTAAAATTATTTTTTTAATTGAAAGAGTATACTTCCAGATTGGTCCCATATATATCCCATGGAAATTGAGGCAATAAATCGTCAATTTTTTCTTTTTATGTATGTTGACCGATTACTTCGTCAAGTGTGGAACGATTTGTAAAATTAGTTTTTTATTTGAAAGAGTATACTTCCAGATTGGTCCCATATATATCCCATGGAAATTGAGGCAATAAATCGTCAATTTTTTCTTTTTATGTATGTTGACCGATTTCTTCGTCAATTGTGGACCGATTTGTAAAATTAGTTTTTTATTTGAAAGAAAGAGTATACATACTTCCAGATTGGTCCCATTGTCACCAGGTCAGGATCTGATGAGAGGATATATCCCATGGAAATCGAGGCAATAAATCGTCAATTTTTTCCTTTTATGTATGTTGACCGATTTCTTCGTCAATTGTGGACCGATTTGTATAATTCTTTTTTATTTGAAAGAGTATACTTCCAGATTGGTCCCATTGTCACCACGTCAAATGGAAATCGAGAAGAATCCTCAAATTTTCGCTCCTTTTTATTAACCGACTTCTTGTATCTTCACCGATTTCTTCGGTACCGATTTTGAAAATTCTTCTTGTATTTGAAAGTGTATACTCTTGAGGTGGTCTCATTGTCACCAAGTCAGTATCTGATGAGGGGATCCTATGGAAATCGAGGGAAATCCTCATTGCCGTCGTTTCCTTATTATTCGAGAAGTGTCTTTACTAGGTCTACTTATCACTTAAATTTGTAAAAAAATTAACTTAAAAAAAAAGAGAACAGACTTCAAACAGTGAAGAATAATTGAATATATGTATTATTATATGTATACTTCCAGATTGGTCCCATATATATCCCATGGAAATTGAGGCAATAAATCGTCAATTTTTTCTTTTTATGTATGTTGACCGATTACTTCGTCAAGTGTGGAACGATTTGTAAAATTAGTTTTTTATTTGAAAGAGTATACTTCCAGATTGGTCCCATATATATCCCATGGAAATTGAGGCAATAAATCGTCAATTTTTTCTTTTTATGTATGTTGACCGATTACTTCGTCAAGTGTGGAACGATTTGTAAAATTAGTTTTTTATTTGAAAGAGTATACTTCCAGATTGGTCCCATATATATCCCATGGAAATTGAGGCAATAAATCGTCAATTTTTTCTTTTTATGTATGTTGACCGATTTCTTCGTCAATTGTGGACCGATTTGTAAAATTATTTTTTTAATTGAAAGAGTATACTTCCAGATTGGTCCCATATATATCCCATGGAAATTGAGGCAATAAATCGTCAATTTTTTCTTTTTATGTATGTTGACCGATTACTTCGTCAATTGTGGAACGATTTGTAAAATTAGTTTTTTATTTGAAAGAGTATACTTCCAGATTGGTCCCATATATATCCCATGGAAATTGAGGCAATAAATCGTCAATTTTTTCTTTTTATGTATGTTGACCGATTACTTCGTCAAGTGTGGAACGATTTGTAAAATTAGTTTTTTATTTGAAAGAGTATACTTCCAGATTGGTCCCATATATATCCCATGGAAATTGAGGCAATAAATCGTCAATTTTTTCTTTTTATGTATGTTGACCGATTACTTCGTCAATTGTGGAACGATTTGTAAAATTAGTTTTTTATTTGAAAGAGTATACTTCCAGATTGGTCCCATATATGTCCCATGGAAATTGAGGCAATAAATCGTCAATTTTTTCTTTTTATGTATGTTGACCGATTTCTTCGTCAATTGTGGACCGATTTGTAAAATTAGTTTTTTATTTGAAAGAGTATACTTCCAGATTGGTCCCATATATATCCCATGGAAATTGAGGCAATAAATTGTCAATTTTTCTTTTTATGTATGTTGACCGATTTCTTCGTCAATTGTGGACCGATTTGTAAAATTATTTTTTTAATTGAAAGAGTATACTTCCAGATTGGTCCCATATATATCCCATGGAAATTGAGGCAATAAATCGTCAATTTTTTCTTTTTATGTATGTTGACCGATTACTTCGTCAATTGTGGAACGATTTGTAAAATTAGTTTTTTATTTGAAAGAGTATACTTCCAGATTGGTCCCATATATATCCCATGGAAATTGAGGCAATAAATCGTCAATTTTTTCTTTTTATGTATGTTGACCGATTACTTCGTCAATTGTGGAACGATTTGTAAAATTAGTTTTTTATTTGAAAGAGTATACTTCCAGATTGGTCCCATATATATCCCATGGAAATTGAGGCAATAAATCGTCAATTTTTTCTTTTTATGTATGTTGACCGATTTCTTCGTCAATTGTGGACCGATTTGTAAAATTACTTTTTTAATTGAAAGAGTATACTTCCAGATTGGTCCCATATATATCCCATGGAAATTGAGGCAATAAATCGTCAATTTTTTCTTTTTATGTATGTTGACCGATTTCTTCGTCAATTGTGGACCGATTTGTAAAATTAGTTTTTTATTTGAAAGAAAGAGTATACATACTTCCAGATTGGTCCCATTGTCACCAGGTCAGGATCTGATGAGAGGATATATCCCATGGAAATCGAGGCAATAAATCGTCAATTTTTTCCTTTTATGTATGTTGACCGATTTCTTCGTCAATTGTGGACCGATTTGTATAATTCTTTTTTATTTGAAAGAGTATACTTCCAGATTGGTCCCATTGTCACCACGTCAAATGGAAATCGAGAAGAATCCTCAAATTTTCGCTCCTTTTTATTAACCGACTTCTTGTATCTTCACCGATTTCTTCGGTACCGATTTTGAAAATTCTTCTTGTATTTGAAAGTGTATACTCTTGAGGTGGTCTCATTGTCACCAAGTCAGTATCTGATGAGGGGATCCAATGGAAATCGAGGGAAATCCTCATTGCCGTCGTTTCCTTATTATTCGAGAAGTGTCTTTACTAGGTCTACTTATCACTTAAAATTGTAAAAAAATTAACTTTAAAAAAAAAAGAGAACAGACTTCAAACAGTGAAGAATAACTGAATATATGTATTATTATATGTGCTACCTAATTATCTGTTTGAAGTCGGTGCCAAGCCAAATAGGTAGTAGATAGATAGGCTGCCCGCCTCCGCCACATCGCAAGTCTCCCAGCGCGCGCACCGGAATGCGTGGGGGCTCGTGCTGAGCAAAACAACGCTAATGGCAGACGTCGTTGACGGTTTATGCGTTATAACGTTGTTGATATATATTTGTATAATTACAATATGTTACAAATTTCTAACCTATTTTTCTTGGCACCGACTTCAAACAGATCATTAGGTAGCACATATAATAATACATGTATTCAATTATTTTTCACTTTTTGAAGTCAGTTCTCGTTTTTTTAAGTTATTTTTTTAATATCTATTAGTGTTATTGTTCTGTCTCTTTGTTTCATTATTATCGTTATTTTTGTTTTCAAGTTTTGTTTCCGTTCTTTTACGCAGAAATGAAAAATTATTAAAGACAAAAAAACAAGAAATCCTAAAATAAGACTTCAGGATAAAAAAAAGAACACAGACGAACCCAAAGAACCGCAAAACCAAAAGAAGCAAGCGCTAAAATGTACCAAGATCCCAAAAACCCCAAGGAACCACCAAAAAAGCAAAAATTACAAAATTAACCAAAGGAACCAGAAAAGGCTCGGAAAATTCAAAAAGAACCCAAAAGAATAACACAGTATACTCAAAGGAACCAAAACCGAAAGGAACGAATCGAATCAAAGAAACTAAAAGAACCAAAAGAGAACTATGTATCAACTCGAAAAAGAAAACGAAGGATAAAAGACTCAAGACACATAAACAACACAAGAACCAAAAAAAAAAGAACTAAAAGAATGAAAAGGACTAAAATAACAACGAATAAAAGACAAAGTAATCAAAAGAATAGAATCGACCAAAAGAAGAATCTTCAATAGAAGTCGGAAAAATCCAAAACAGTGTTCCAAAAGATATTCCAAAACCGCGCAAAAAATAACTCAAAGGAACCCGAACTAAACGAACCAAAGGGTCAAAGGATCAAAGGACTCTGAAACAACCTAAAAGTGACAAAAACCTAATAGAACCAAAGTGACTAAAGAAATTAAAAGAACAAAAAAAAAACTAAATAATGAAAAAGAAGAACCCAGAAGGAACCAAACCAACTAAAGGCTCAAAGATGTGTTGATCTCCACCATCTCTTTCTCACGGTTGAAAGAAATAAAGAAAATAAAAATACTGAAGAAGGTAAAAGAAGTTACTGTCACCAAATTGATTTCAAGGTCAAATTATAGTCAACAGAGGAAAATTACATTAAATTGAATATGTAGAAAGAGGGGGAAAGAAATATACATGGTGTCTATATGTATTTATAGAAATATATACAGGTGTCGTAATTTTTTAATGACTAAATTGACGTACGCTATGTTTTTTAGTCCCTTTAAATCATTAAACTACAAGCAGCCGTTGTTTAATTTTTTGGGAATGCCACCCGAGCCGAAGCCGAGTGCAGGAGTGACAGTTGAACCACTCCAAAATTGTATCTTCGGTAAGAAAATATTCTCGCATAAACGAAACTGTTGGACCATAATTTCGTGAAGAGAGATTTACACAGGTGTTCAAATCGCTTTTGCTCTAATATGACATCGCTCGATTGGTTCTTGAACGCAACCCTGAACGTAATTATTGGTCGATATGGTTTCTTACGATTTATTAACCCTGAAGTATAAAGTAACACAACCAATGACCTCACTGTTTTTGCTTCATAACTGTATTTTTGGGTAACAATAATTTACAATAGAAAAATATATTTCTGAAACGAATGATTGTGAATTGGTGAAACTGCAGTAAGCGAGACGCCATTGCTTGTCCTCGATTCTGACGTCCACCAAGTGTCAATTTTAATAAACGTTCCTATGAATCACTCGGTATTTCTGCTATAAATATTATAGCTTCATTTTCTATGTGGTATTTTTGGCCGTTAATAAAGATGCCTACTATATAGGTCTATTCGAAACAATTATGTAATTTCTGGTATTGCAAACGATAAATGCATATCTAGTTCTCACTGAACTCTAAATATCTTTTTTCTGCCCCAGATCTGTATCACTTAATTATACCTTTGACGTTAAACTTGACCTTAGCACAGACTAACAAATTAACCAACAAAATTAAATGAATTCTTGTGCAATCTTTAGTCATCATCGTTTAATAATAATCACATTGATGTCACAAAAATTGTTAAATTTTTTATCGTGCAGTTCCGATAAGATGACAAAAATAACTCGCACAATTTCGAAGAACTGCAAGAGGCAATTTTTAATATATCCTCTCAGGTGTTGGAAAATGCATTTGAAAATATGGAACGGAGAGTTAACAGCTGCATTGAAGCTGGGGGAGAACACTTTGAACATTTGTTGTTTGCTGTAATTCTCAATAAACCTACATTATTTGTTAGTGTTTTATTTTCTTTAAATTAAAACAATTTAACATGAGAAACATAAACGTCACAATGTT
Organism: Diaperis boleti; assembly: GCA_963583935.1. Classification (NCBI taxonomy): domain Eukaryota; kingdom Metazoa; phylum Arthropoda; class Insecta; order Coleoptera; family Tenebrionidae; genus Diaperis; species Diaperis boleti. The sequence goes on along the minus strand of OY757245.1, from coordinate 1,714,133 downwards.
TAGACCACAACCTCAAATTTTCCTGTCAGTCAATTTGCAGGCTGACCCGCCTACTCTAATTTATAATTTAAATGACCTCATGGTATTACGATCCATTCAATGACTCTGCATTTTTTCGCGGTTGATAATTTTTTGTTTTATGTCTCGATCTAATTTTTGGTATTTATTGATGGAGGGATAAGACCTCTTATCTATCTATGTGAGTAGTAGTGTACAGATAAGAATGATTAGCATTGGATATTAAAAGTTTTGTTCTGGACCTCTACTTGATGCTTGAATTGGGATCCGCACTCTGCAGCTCCCCCTTTTTCAATAATGACCTTTCAAGAGGAACACGTAGAAATAACAAATCCAATCAAGAAGATAAAGCGACCTTTATTCCACACCCCCAAGCCTGAACCAAAAGAAGACGACACAGACGTCAAGGAGAGAATCAACTCCAACAGTACGTCCCCACCCAAATGATCAAAGACCGAGTCAACCAGAACCTGACTGAAATTCAAGACTTGATCAACATGGACTCCGACAAGTACTCCACCATCCATGGGGAACTCCGCAAACTCAAACAGCTGCCGGTATCAGAATGCAAGAAGCTCCTGATGGAGAACAAGCCTAAAGACATTCCTGGCAAAATTCGTCTCCTGGACGACTTCAAAGAACTTAAGATCTTTAGAGACAAAGTCGTGAATGGTACAGAAAGAATGGTACGTTTGCAGAAACTCCAGTGTGTTATATACAGAGTGGTGGGAAACTTCGAGGAGAGAATCAAATTGGGACTGACTTCGATGTGAAGAAGGATATCCGGTATGTTGACTACTTGGCATTTCGTGTTCGGTCGTACCAAGCACGATCTGGAAAAAGACTTGAGAAACGAACGAGATGCACCTTTGCAAAACGAGACAATACCCAGAACCTCACACTGTGAAAGCAGCAAAACTCTTGCATGCCCAAAGTACCAGAAGTACCAGAGGTCGTACCTCCCATCGAAGAATCATTTGTGTTATAATTTCCTACTTTCGATTTATTTTTGTACTTCTTCTGCTTTTAACTTTTTCTCTCATTTGTATCTTTACATGTCTACGTCTTTTATGCCCCTTTGGAATATGTATTGGAAGGCACTGAAAAACTTTTTTCTTTAAAATAAATGTTTATTTTTGCAACTACAACCATTGGAATTTACAATAACATAAACCATATAACCTACTCCGAGTCTGTATTTTTTCCATTGTACTTAAGACCCCCCAGGAAGCGCTTATGCCCTAAAACAGAAAATAGAATTAATAAAGAAGGTCGAAAGGCAATGGAAAAACTACAAAAACAATATAAAAGTACAAAAAAAAATACTGAGCATTCAGTCGAAACCATCTGAGACTTTGTAAGCGGTCATGCTGTAACCGTTCGACACCAATTTGATGGGTCTCTTGTCTTCGAGGATGGTCTTGTGGGGAAACCGCCTGTTTCTGAAGTTTTTCAGTGTTGGTCTCTTCCTTTTGGGGGCGTTTTTTTTTACGGGGGCGCTGATTACGACTTCTTCGACCGGAGGTACGACCTCTGGTACTTCTTTAGTTTGGGCATGTAGGAGTTTTTGCTGCTTTTCTTCACAGTGTTCGAATTGCCGCAGGAGATCGAAAAGGATCTTGAGTTCTTTTCGGACCTTTTGGCCTCGCGAGATCTTAGTGTTGAGTTCAATTATGGTGTCTTTTTGTAGTTTATCGATGTTTTTGATCTCCCATAAAATGTGAGCTTCCTCGTAGAGTTTCTGGGTATTGTCTTGGTTCTCTTCCATCATCTTCCTCAAGCTGTCTAACACTTTCATCTCGTTTTGCAACGCTGCATCTCGTTCTTTTCTCAAGTCTTCTTCCAGATCGTGCTTGGTACGACCGACCACGAAATGCAGATCTGCCAAGTAGTCAACATACCGGATCTCCTTCTTCACGTCGAAGTCTGTCCCCATTTTGATTCTCTCCTCGAAGTCTTCCACCACTCTGTATATAATACACTGGAGTTTCTGCAAACGTACCAACATCTTGATCAGCTTCTTGGTCATAAAGTTTGAGCCTGAAGACAGAGTTGCTGCTATCTCCTCCACGGCTTTGTCTCTAAGGATCTGAAGTTCTTTGAAGTCGTCCAGAAGACGAATTTTGCTAGGAATGTCGTTGGCCTTGTTCTCCATCAGGAGCTTCTTCCATTCGGATACCAGCAGCTGTTTGAAGCTTTCGAGTTTTCGGAGGTCTCCATGGATGGTGGAGTACTTGTCGAAGTCGATGTTGATCAAGTCTTGGACTTCAGTCAGGATCTGGTTGACTCGGTCTTTGATCATCTGGGTGGGAACGTACTGTTGGTCCCCGACGATGGGGGAGTTGTGGTCCATGCGTTGTCTGGCTTGGAGAATGATGGAGTTGATTCTTTCCTTGACGTCTGTGTCTTCGTCTTCTTTTGGTTCAGACTGGGGGGTGTGGAATAGAGGTCGTTTTATCTTCTTGATCGGATTTGCGACTTCTTCGTGTTCTTCTTGAGGCTTCCTATTGAGAAAAAGGGGTCTCTTCATTCCGCCGATCTCAACGAAAGGTCGGCCCTTATTGTCTATAATAACTTTAGAAGATAGCTGCTCTACTACCAGTTTTTTCTTGCCATCCTTCTCTTTTTTCTTAGTTGGTGGTGGTGGTGGTGGCTCAACAATTCCTCCAAGCTTTTCCGTCAGGAATTGGGCGACCTCGTCTTCGTCCACCACCTTCAGGATGTATCTTTTTCTTCTAATGCTGTTTTCATTTTGGTTACCAAAAACCAGGGTGTACTCGGGCTCGTACTGCAACCTTCTAGTTACATTTTGAGGCCCAACATCCCTTCTGAATCTCCTAGGTCGTACGTATCTAGATACACGTGGGTCTAGACCGTCGAAGTCTCCAATCAGCTCACTAGCAAAGCTCATGACGTCATTCTTGAAGTTTTTCCCCATGTTCCGCAAGAACCTTCTGGAGTTAACTAGTACCTGGGGCACCGATTTGAACACCGGTGAAATTTGCTGACCCAACCGATGAAAATGGTGCAGAATCCTAATTGGGGCATTCAGCAGATAATATATAGGGTTGTAAGGCAACATCTGGTTGAAATTAAAAGGCTCTAAAAACTCCTTCCTGCTATTAACCCTCCCCACTATCTCCCTCTCTTCCTCGCTCTCATCCTCAACCTCATTCTCTATCTCGGTCACTCTAAGAAAGGGCAGCGTCATCTCCTGGCTGTCCGACAGCAAAGACCTCTTTGTTCTCCCATTCACTTTCTGCAACTTCTCCAAGAGCGTCTCACTCCCACCTTGCCACCTTTGCAACAATGGCGGCCCTTTTCTTCGCAACAAAATCTCAGATGGTTGCGACCGTGGTAACAGAAACGACTCCAGTGGTACCCGCAAAAATGCCGGCAGCAACCTTAAGAAGAACCTGACCGACTGTGGCACAGTGGGCAAGTCTCTTTTTTTTCGCCGGTGTCCGTACCTGCAGTCGCATGAGAAGGGGTTGGGGCCGACGACTTCCAGGGTAGGCGGTACTTGCACAACTTGCAGCCCTCGAATTAGCGGTAATGCGCATGGTGGGGGCAACGGCTCGCTACCACCGCAGGAACCATCTTCGATGTAGCATGGACATTCTGGAACGTCGTGGATGAGCTCGGTACCAAAATGGGTACGCACAGTACTTACTGGAACCTTGGAGGACCACACGGTCGGGCTTTGCGGTCAATCCAGTGAGGGTTGGTGGAACTGGTGGCGGAACAATCACGGGTTGTTGGACTTGGTAGCGATAGGCGTAGACCGGGGGACAGATTTGCTAAAAGTACCCGCAATTACTACCCGGACTAGAAGAAACATAGTACCTACCTCTAAAAGCTCAACTTTTGGCCTCGCAAGACAGGATGATCGGTACGGAATGGGCTCCGGGTTGTTCACTATGACCTTGTACGGGTAGTTCGGGGGTGAAATGACCTGCAGGTTTTTATTACACTAAAATCCCTTTTGGGTTAGTTTGCTTCTTGCGGCAGCAATTTTAACTTACTTTGAGACATCCGCAGTTGGCGCTGATTTCGCTGACGATGGTCAGGAAAGCGACGAAAAGGACGATTTGGGTTTTCATATTGGTGGATCGATGGACTTGTTCTGTGGTGGTCCTGCTCACGGGTCTTTTTATATGGGTGCGAAGTTTGTAAACACCACCGTGTTCGTGATTTCTGGCGAGAATTTTGCGAAGGTTAAGGTTGCAGAGTGGTGAATCGACGGTGTCGGGTTTTTGACCTTATCGGGTTTCAAAACATTTGCAAGCGTTTTTATCAATAGTAAACAAATAATGATGTTGGCGGCTAGGATCACAAAGAACTCGAAATATGAAAATTATAGTTGAAACATTTTCGAGACAAAGTAAAATGTCAAAAAGATAACAACACGAAATTGAAGAACAAAAATTATATAAAGGAGGCAGAAAGTGCAGAGAAAAGAGACCAGAGAAACCTCTCAAGAAGAATTGAGGAAATAAAAAAATAATTCTTTTATGAAAAACAAATCCAGTACCTTTAATAAGTTCTCTAATTTCTGGTTTCTTGTTTTTTAGATTCTGTTCATTTTTCTTTTCGAATTGTTAGCTTTTTAGTTTCTAGTTTTATACTTTCTAGTTTCCTGGTATTCAGTTTCTTAATTTTTGTAATTTTATAGTTTCTAAGATCCTAATTTCTTAGTTTCCCCATTTCCAGTTTGCTAGTTTCTAATTTTCTAGTTTATAGTTTCCTCGTTTCTGCGTTCCCATATTAGTTTCTCTGTTCCTAGTTTCAGTTTCCTATTTTCCAGTTTTCTAGTTTCGTAGTCTCGAGTTGTTTCTAATTTTCTACTTTCTAGTTTTTATAGCATAATTTCTAATTTCTGGGCTAGTTTATAGTTTTCTAGTTTCTGTTTTCCCAGTTGTTCCGGTTTGTGGATTTAAAATTTTATTGTTTTTTAGTGTCTAGATTTCTAGATATTTTTTAGATTTATGGTTTGCTAGCTTCCTTTTTTAATTCCCTTAATTTTTAGTTTATATTTCGTCCTTTATAATTTATTAGTAATTGTAAATTTCCTACTTCTACCTAACCCAGTTTCCTAGTTTTTTTGGATTTTTTAGTTTGTTAATTTTTAATTTTCTAGTTTTAGTGCCATAAATAAGTTGTAGTTTTTTGTTTTCCAGTTTCATCTGTATTTTTTGTTTCCTAGTTTGCCAGTTTTTAATTTCGTCACTTTCATGTAGTTTCTTATTTCCTCAATTCTGGTTTTGTGTTTTCTGGTTCGTTAGATCTCCTTATTTTTAATTTCCTACATTTCTGTAGTTTCTGATTTTCAAGTTTTTAGTTTTCCAGTTTGCTCCCTTTCTAGTTTTTCAATTACTGACTTCCCAGTTGTTAACTTCCTAATTTTTAGTTTTTTAGTTTCTGGGTTTCCTAGTTTTTAGTTTTCTAACTTCTACTTTTCCAGTTTCTAGTCTCCTGATAGCTAGTTTTCAGGTTCCATTTTAATTTCTAGTTTCAAGTTTTTAGTTCCCCAGTTGCTATCACTATAGTTTCCATTGTTCCTGGTTTCTAGTTTTCCAAGTTTCTAGTTATGCAATTTTCAGTTTCCAGTATCTTTGTAATTCACATTTCCTAATTTTTGTTTTTTAGTTTCCTGTCGTTTCTAGCTTTCTTATTTTGGTTTTGTCTCGTCTGGTCTTGTGGTTTTTGATTTCGAAATTTTTAACTTCCCAGGTTTCCATTTTCTATTTTATAGTTTCCTGGTTTTCTATTATTTGGTTTCCAGTTCTTTAGTTTTATAGGTTTCCATTGCCTAATTTCCAATTTTTTAGTTCCTAGTTTCCCAATTTTTATTTCTCAACTTTTCCTAATTTCCTACTTTGTAGTTTCCTAATTTCTGGATGCCTAGTTTTCAATTGTCTAGTTTCTAGTTCCCAGTTCCCTAGTTTTAAATTTCCTACTTTCTAGTTTCCTAGTTTCAAATTTTAAATTTCCGAGTTTCTTGTTTCCTAGTTTCCCGTTTAATAATTTTCTTGTTTCCAGTTTCCTAGTTTATTAGTTTCTAGTTTCCTATTTTCAACTTTCCTAGTATCTAGTTTCCTAGTTTATAGTTTCCTGTTTTTTTTTTTGTTTTCTAGTTTGTACTTTCCCAATTTTTTGGTTTCAAGTTGCCTGCTTTCTAATTTCTTAGTTTGTAGTTTATTGGTTTCAACTTTCTTAGTTTCTAGTCTCTTAGTTTCTAGTTTCCCAGTTTCTAGTTTCCCAGTTTCAAGTTTCTAGTTTCCCAGTTTTTAGATTCCCAGTTTCTAATTTCTCAATTTCTAGTTTCCCAGTTTCCTGGTTTCTAGTTTACTGGTTTCCTAGTTTCTTGTTTCTAGTTTCCGAGTTTCCCAGTTTTTTGTTTTCCAGATTCTTTCTTTTCTGGTGTCGTGGTTTCTGATTTCGTGATTTTTAACTTCCCAGGTTCTTATTTTCTACTTTCTAGTTTCCTGGTTTCCTATTTTTTGGTTACCAGTTTTCTAGTTTTATAGATTCAAATTTCCTAATTTCCAATTTTCTAGTTCCTAGTTTCCTGGTTTATAGTTTCCTAGTTTGTGGTTTATTAGTTTTTAGTTTCCTTTGTAGGTGCTAGTTTCCTGGTTTTAGTTTCCGGATTTATAGTTTCTTAGTTTGTAGTTTTTCTAGTTTCCAGCTTCCTGGTTTATAGTATCCTAGTTTCCTGGTCCCTTATTTTGTGGTTGCTAGTTTCCTGGTTTCAAACTTTATTTTAAGTTTCTTAGTTTCTAGTTTCTTAGTATCGTTTCTTGGTTTGTAGTTTATTAGGTTCTAGCTTCATTGTTTCTAGTTTCCTAGTTTCTAGTTTTCCAGTTTCTAGTTTGTAGTTTCCCAGTTTTTAGATTCCCAGTTTCTAGTTTCCCAGTTTCTAATTTCTCAATTTCTAGTTTCCCAGTTTCCTAGTTTTTAGTTTCCTGGTTTCTAGTTTCCTGGTTTCTAGTCTCCTGGTTTCTAGTTTCCTAGTTTCTAGTTTACTGGTTTTCTACTTTCTTGTTTCAAGTTTCCGAGTTTCCCAGTTTTTAGTTTTCCAGTTTATTTCTTTTCTGGTGTCGTGGTTTCTGATTTCGTCATTTTTAACTTCCCAGGTTTCTATTTTCGGCTCTCTAGTTTCCTGGTTTCCTATTTTTTAGTTACCAGTTCCCTAGTTTCATAGATTCAAATTTCCTAATTTCCAATTTTTTAGTTCCTAGTTTCCCAGTTTTTATTTCCCAACTTTTCCTAATTTCCTAGTTTCTGGATTCTTAGTTTCCAATTGCCTAGTTTATAGTTTCCTAGTTTCTTAGTTTTAAACTTCTAATTTTCTAGTTTCCTAGTTTCAAGTTTCCAAATTTTCTTGTTTGCAGTTTCCTAGTTTTTTAGTTTCATCATTCCTAGTATCTGGTTTCCTAGTCTCTTAGTTTCTAGTTTCCTAGTTTCCTGGTTTTTAGTTTCCTAGTTTGTAGTTTATTAGTTTTTAGTTTCTTTTGTAGGTGCTAGTTTCCTGGTTCCTAGTTTTCGGATTTCTAGTTTCCTAGTTTGTGGTTTTTCTACTTTCCAGCTTCCTTGTTTATAGTATCCTAGTTTCCTGGTCCCTTATTTTTTGGTTGCTAGTTTCCTGGTTTCAAACTTTATTTTAAGTTTCTTAGTTTGTAGTTTCCTAGTTTCTAGTTTCCTAGTATCGTTTCTTGGTTTGTAGTTTATTAGGTTCTAGCTTCATTGTTTCTAGTTTTCTAGTTTCCTAGTTTCTAGTTCTCCAGTTTCAAGTTTCTAGTTTCCCAGTTTTTAGATTCCCAGTTTCTAGTTTCCCAGTTTCTAATTTTTCAATTTCTAGTTTCCCAGTTTCCTGGTTTCTAGTGTCCTGGTTTCTAGTTTCCTAGTTTCTAGTTTACTGGTTTACTTGGTTTTTCTGATTTCGTGATTTTTGACTTCCCAGGTTCCTATTTTCTACTTTCTAGTTTCCTGGTTTCCTATTTTTTGGTTACCAGTTCCCTAGTTTTATAGATTCAAATTTCCTAATTTCCAATTTTTTTAGTTTTTAGTTTCCCAGTTTTTATTTCCCAACTTTTCCTAATTTCCTAGTTTCTAGTTTCCTAGTTTCTGGATTCTTAGTTCCCAATTGCATAGTTTCTAGTTCCCAGTTTCTTAGTTTTAAACTTCTAATTTTCTAGTTTCCTAGTTTCAAGTTTCCAAATTTTCTTGTTTGCAGTTTCCTAGATTAATAGTTTCTAGTTTTTTAGTTTCAACATTCCTAGTATCTGGTTTCCTAGTTTCCTGGTTTTTAGTTTCCTAGTTTTTAGTTTATTAGTTTTTAGTTTCCTTTGTAGGTGCTAGTTTCCTGGTTTCTAGTTTCTTAGTTTGTAGTTTTTCTAGTTTCCAGCTTCCTGGTTTATAGTATCGTAGTTTCCTGGTCCCTTATTTTTTGGTTGCTAGTTTCCTGGTTTCAAACTTTATTTAAGTTTCCTACTTTCTAGTTTCTTAGTTTCCTAGTTTCTAGTTTCCTAGTTTCTAGTTTCCTAGTTTCTAGTTTCCTAGTTTCTAGTTTCCTAGTTTCTAGTTTCCTAGTTTCTAGTTTCCTAGTTTCTAGTTTCCTAGTTTAGTTTCTAGTTTCCTAGTTTCTTAGTTTCTTAGTTTCTAGTTTCATAGTTTCTAGTTTCCTAATTTCTAGTTTCTAGTTTCCAAGTTTCTTTCTTTTCTGGTGTCGTGGTTTCTGATTTCTTGTTTTTTTACTTCCCAGGTTCCTATTTTCAACTTTCTAGTTTCCTGGTTTCCTATTTTTTGGTTACCAGTTCCCTAGTTTTAAAGATTCCCATTTCCTAATTTTCTAGTTCCTAGTTTCCCAGTTTTTATTTCTCAACTTTTCCTAATTTTCTAGTTTCTAGTTTCCCGGTTTCTGGTTTTCTAGTTTCCAATTGCCTAGTTTCTAGTTCCCAGTTTCCTAGTTTCAAACTTCTAATTTTCTAGTTTCTAGTTTCCTAGTTTCCAGTTTCCAAATTTTCTTGTTTCCAGTTTCCTAGATTATTAGTTTCAACATTCCTAGTATCAAGTTTCCTAGTTTCTTAGTTTCTAGTGTCTTAGTTTCCTGGTTCCTTATTTCTTGGTTGCTAGTTTTCTGATTTCAAATGTTATTTGATGTTTCTTAGTTTCTAGTTTCCCAGTTTTTAGATTCCCAGTTTCTAGTTTCCCAGTTTCTAATTTTTCAATTTCTAGTTTCCCAGTTTCCTAGTTTCTAGTTTACTGGTTTACTTGGTTTTTCTGATTTCGTGATTTTTAACTTCCCAGGTTCCTATTTTCTACTTTTTAGTTTCCTGGTTTCCTATTTTTTGGTTACCAGTTCCCTAGTTTTATAGATTCAAATTTCCTAATTTCCAATTTTTCTAGTTCTTAGTTTCCCAGTTTTTATTTCCCAACTTTTCCTAATTTCCTAGTTTCTAGTTTCCTTGTTTCTGGATTCTTAGTTCCAATTGCCTAGGTTTTAGTTCCCAGTTTCTTAGTTTTAAACTTCTAATTTTCTAGTTTCCTAGTTTCAAGTTTCCAAATTTTCTTGTTTGCAGTTTCCTAGATTATTAGTTTCTAGTTTTTTAGTTTCAACATTCCTAGTATCTGGTTTCCTAGTCACTTAGTTTCTAGTTTCCTAGTTTCCTGGTTTTTAGTTTCCTAGTTTTTAGTTTATTAGTTTTTAGTTTCCTTTGTAGGTGCTAGTTTCCTGGTTTCTAGTATCGTAGTTTCCTGGTCCCTTATTTTTTGGTTGCTAGTTTCCTGGTTTCAAACTTTATTTAAGTTTCCTACTTTCTAGTTTCTTAGTTTCCTAGTTTCTAGTTTCCTAGTTTAGTTTCTAGTTTCCTAGTTTTTTAGTTTCTAGTTTCCCAGTTTCTAGTTTCCCAGTTTCTAGTTTCCTAGTTTCTAGTTTCCTAGTTTCCTAGTTTCTAGTTTATTAGTTTTCAGTTTCCTTTGTAGGTGCTAGTTTCCTGGTTTCTAGTTTCCGGATTTCTAGTTTCTTAGTTTGTAGTTTTTCTCTAGTTTCCAGCTTCCTGGTTTATAGTGTCCTAGTTTCCTGGTCCCTTATTTCTTGGTTGCTAGTTTCCTGGTTTCAAACTTTTTTTAAGTTTCTTAGTTTTTTCTAGTTTCTAGTTTCCTAGTTTCTAGTTTTCTAGTTTCTTAGTTTCCTAGTTTCTAGTTTCCTAGTTTCTAGTTTCCTAGTTTCTAGTTTCCTAGTTTCTAGTTTCCTAGTTTCTAGTTTCCTAGTTTAGTTTCTAGTTTCTTAGTTTCTTAGTTTCTTAGTTTCTTAGTTTCTTAGTTTCTAGTTTCATAGTTTCTAGTTTCCTAGTTTCTAGTTTCCTAGTTTCTAGTTTCCCAGTTTCTTTCTTTTCTGGTGTCGTGGTTTCTGATTTCTTGTTTTTTTTACTTCCCAGGTTCCTATTTTCAACTTTCTAGTTTCCTGGTTTCCTATTTTTTGGTTACCAGTTCCCTAGTTTTAAAGATTCTCATTTCCTAATTTCCAATTTTCTAGTTCCTAGTTTCCCAGTTTTTATTTCTCAACTTTTCCTAATTTTCTAGTTTCTAGTTTCCTGGTTTCTGGTTTTCTAGTTTCCAATTGCCTAGTTTCTAGTTCCCAGTTTCCTAGTTTCAAACTTCTAATTTTCTAGTTTCTAGTTTCCTAGTTTCCAGTTTCCAAATTTTCTTGTTTCCAGTTTCCTAGATTATTAGTTTCAACATTCCTAGTATCAACTTTCCTAGTTTCTTAGTTTCTAGTGTCCTAGTTTCCTGGTTCCTTATTTCTTGGTTGCTAGTTTTCTGATTTCAAATTTTATTTGATGTTTCTTAGTTTCTGGTTTCCTATTTTGTAGTTTTCTGGTTTCAAGTTTCCCAGTTTCTAGTTTCCTGGTTTCAAGTTTCCTAGTTTCTAGTTTTCTAGTTTCTCGTCTCCTAGTTTCTAGTTTCCTTGTTCCTAATTTTCTGCATTCTAGTTTCATATTTGTAGTTTCTATTTTACAAGTTTCCAGATTCCTAGTTTCTTAGTTTTCTAGTTTCCCATTTTCTTTTCCTAATTTTTAGTTTCCTAGTTTCCTAGTTTTTAATATTGTATTTTCTAGTTTCCCGATCTTTAGTTTCCTAGTTTGTAGTTTATTAGTTTTTAGTTTCCTACTTTGTAGGCGCTAGTTTCCCGGTTTCTAGTTTCCGGATTTCTAGTTTTTTATTTTGTAGTGTTTCTAGTTTCCAACTTTCTGTTTTATAATGTCCTAGTTTCCTGGTTCCTTATTTCTTGGTTGCTTATTTCCTGGTTTCAAATTTTATTGGAATTTTCTTAGTTTGTAGTTTCTTAGTTTTTGGTTTCCTAGTTTCAGTTTCCCAGTTTCTAGTTTCCTAGTTCCAAATTTTCTGCATTCTAGTTTCATATTTGTAGTTTTTATTTTCCAAGTTTCCAGCTTCCTAGTTTTATAGTTTCTAGTTTCCTGATTTCTAGTTTCCCAGTTTCTTTTCCTAGTTTTTAGTTTCCTAGTTTCTTAGTTTTTAGTTTTGTAGTGGTGTCGTGGTTTCTGATTTCGTGATTTTAAATATAATTTCCTGGTCTGGTTTTTATCTTGCAGTTTACTACAATAGTTTCTGGTTCCCTAGTTTCATAGGTTCCGATTTCGTATTTTCCTGTTTTTTAAGTTTCCCAGTTTTTATTTCTCTGCTTCTGGTTTTCTGGTTTCTAGTTTCTACTTTCCTAGTTTCTAGTTTCCTCCTAGCAAATTTAAAATCGAAAAATTGAGAGCATAACTGAAAACTTGGATTACTGAAAATCTGAAAAACTTCTAACGCCATTGGAAACCTGCGACAAAATGAAAACCTATAGTTTCAAACTCGAAATCTGAGAAACTACGCAAGTAATGTTAACCCTGAGAAAGAGTGAGAAATTATGGACCCTACAAACTGAGAACTTCGAAAACTGGGAGATCGAGGATTTGAAAAAATGAAAACCTCAAACCAGAAAGCTGATATTGAATTGAAAAGTTAAACCAAGGAGTCGATTTTGATGTAGAATTTGTGTGTTGCTCGAAGGACCGTGTTTTAGTTTTCGATTGAAACACTCGCGAACTTATGCACTTGTATATTTCGAATAATTGCAGATAGTTCTTGAACGTTTCTTCTCCCGGATTGAGTTTCTACTTAATTTGAATAAACCGAGTCTTGGTATGCCCTTACGGCTGTTACTGATTTGAATTAGAGTTCGTTTTCGACTCGTAGGTTTGAAAGTTTGATTTCGACTGGTTTGAATGAAAGATTGGTTTCGACTCCCCTTGCGATCGTGAGCGGTGCCAGTCAGGTAAAGGTTTTACGACCCTTTGGTTTTTCCCAACTGTCAGACGCGACGGCCGCTGCAAATATTTCTCAACAATATTGAGGAACTAATGTGAGAAATTGAAACCAAAAAAGAGAAAAGTGAAAAATTGGAAACGACAAATGTAATAAAAACGACAGAGAAGATGAAGAAATACTTCGCAGCAAAGGTGGAAACACCAATGATGGGTTTATGACTATGATGAGAGAACTACTAGAACACTAGTATTTCTCGGGAGAATAAAATCAAGTATTCTTTGGTAGGATTCGGTTTATTTATTCAATGTAAAACATATTATCTCATTTAATTACATCCAAGCTTCTGCATGAGGATGCTCTGCTTGTAAGAATTGGAACTGGCAGCCGAAGACGAACAAGAACTAGAGACGTATGTCACAGGATTGCTGAAGACAACCGGTGAAGGTGCTGGCGGTGCTGGAATGTACACATCATCATCGCAGGGTGGTGGATATGAAGGTGGAAGCACGAAGGTCTGTGGAACAGGTGATTCTTTGATGCTCACGGTTCCTGGTAGGAACCCGTCGTTGCATGTCGCGGAGGAAGCACTAGAGCCACTGTTGAGGTTGATGTTGGCGCTGACGTCGACGAACTGTGGCTGTGCGACTGTGAAAAAGTTTGTTAGTTTTGGAAGGGCAAAGAAGAAGTTGTTACTTTTAGCTGGGCCGTATCCGAGCTCTGCCAGACTGATCTGTTTGAGGGCGGCGTTGTCGATCTGCACGTCTTCTTCTTCTTCGGCGAGGGCCTCGAGCAGATCTTGGGCTTCTTCGTCGACGGATTTGACAGCGCATGGAGTCTTTTTGAGTTCGACGATTTGTCCGTTGAGGGAGTAGAGGTTCTCTTCGGCGATGTTGTTGCACGATTTCTGGAATCGCAAATTCAACCACGTTTTCTATAGTTACAACAGGCGCTTACCTTGACCACTATGGGGACATCTTTAGGGATTGATCTGAACCCAAAAGACAATCTATCCTCGTTGATGTTGCCGGAACATTCTTGGGCCAACTTGTAGGCAAGCTGTAGAGACACGGGGTCGGCAGGGACGCAACCCGCGGGATTCCCAGGACCCACGACGACGTCAGTTTCGACCAACACTGGCGTGACTATCTCTTCTACCACTCGACCGGGACCGCCAAACACGATCTGTTGTTGCTGGTTCGCGACGTATTGTTGGTTGCTGTTAATATCGATAACACCACCACAAGACGCACAAGGGGGCCTCGGTACTACCGCAGGTGTCACGGTGGCTCGTGAACATCCGCATGGTCCGGGAATGGGTACCAACGGGCAGGGGGCCGGAACTTCCTCGACGGTTTGGATGACCTTTTTGGTGGTACCGCACGGGAGTACGGGTCGGGGCACGTCGTGAGGACGGATGATCATCGGGGCGCACCTCTTGCTGCCGCAGACGTCTTCGCCGGGTCCAAGGCCGCAGTTGCATGATGGTATCAAGGGGATAGCCTTTAAAAAATATTTAATAACCGGGAATTTATTAAATTAAATACTTACCGTAGTCAGTGCCACCAATGGTAGCAAGTAGAAGATAGTTGAAGTGACCATTGTGGATGAGCTGCTGGAATTGATGCTCCTTGGTGAGAATTCTGGAGGTTTTATAGTTGGATGTGTGGAGTATGTGGGGCTAGAAGGTCGCGTGGGTCTTGGTATTCGTGGCGGTTCAGGTTGTGCGAGTACGTGATGTTTTGGTTTTGGAGGTGAAGAAACTTTTTGTTTTGAAAATATTTGCGGTAGTGGAATTTTCGTGGATCTACGCGGACATTAATAAAATGTGTGTATGAAAAAATATACCGGGTGTTGCAACTAAAATTTGTACCCCCCAACAATTCCAATTTGGAAAGACAAAGAAGAAAACGCTAGAACAGGTCAATTTTTTTATCAAGGGGGACCTAATTGTACCAAACTTTCAAGTCTTAGATCTCACCCCTTGAGCCAGGGGAGCCACCCCCTTAAAAAATTTAAATGGCATGGGGGTCGTGTGATATATCATTTTAAAGCTTATTCAATTCTCTATCCAGATCTACTTTATCGATGTGTTTCTACAAAAAAAGCATGAATTTGTTATTTTCCAAATCAAGAGCATTTTATGTAGATAGATTTTCGATAAATTTTTTTCTATTCAATTTTCTTGTACGCCTTAGGTTTATCCTTTTTTAACCCCTTAAATATGACCTATCTTGTCCCTTTATCCGTCCGTTTTTTTTTTTTGTCTTTGTCCTTTCTCTTTTTGGATCTTCCTAAATTTTTGAATTTTTTTCTATTTGACCTTATGTTTTATATGTTCTTATTATTTCATTGTTTATTCATTCATTCATTTACAATTTATATATTTTTTTGCATTTCTTCATTTTTGGTTTTCCTTTTTCGCATATTTGTTTTTATATTGTTTATAATTTTTTTTGTATTTTAAAAGTTTTGTTTGTTTGCTTCTGTCGTTTGTTTTCTTTATTTTATTAAGATGTTGTCTTTTGTTTCTTGTGTCTGTTACTTTCTTCATTTTTAAATTTGTATGTTTGTATTTATGCCACTTTTAGTTTTTTTTTCTTTCTTCATTTTGCCTTCGTTTCTATGCTAATTCTACCATTTTGAATTATTCTCTACTCTATTCGTCGGTTCGCCATTTTTGGCTGGTTTTGTAATTTTTGGTAGTTATTTCTTTTTGTTTATAATCTGTTTTGATCGCTTTACTTTATTACTTTGCTATTTTTATTTCATACTTTTTTTCTGTTTATTCTTGTTTGTCTCCAATCCTGTCGTTTTCTTTACTTTTTGTCTTAATTACTTTATTGGTTATTTATTTATTATACATCTACTAATCAATGAGCATTTTATATCTGTGTACTCTTTCTTCATTTTTTTTAAATTATTTGTGGTTTTTGTCTTTTATCTTTCTGTTTCTTGTTCTTTCATGTTTTTGCCTCTTTAAATCTTTTTGATATATTTTACTGATAAGGTCCAAGAAGACCGAAGCAAGTTCATGTTTCCATTGGATACTTTACTTATATTTTTTATTTGTCCATCCTGAACACTTCTTTTTTTATTAAAATTTAAATATAACTTTTTTATTTGTACTAATTTTCTGTTTTGTTTTCTTTTCGATGCTGTATTAAAGTCTACGATTATGACAACTTAACCTATCTTTATTTGCATAACAACTAAAACACTAGAAAAAATCCGCCGCCCTCTGCCTCTTCGGCACGCTAATCTTCAACAAATCGTCCGTCAGATGATCGTCCACCTTCCGTATCCCCAGATTCAGCTTCGGGGTGACCACCCTCTTGGCCCCGACCGGCGTCTTGCTCCCGCCCCTCGGACTCGGCGAGTACGACAACCTCAGATCCGTCCCCAATCCCAGCTTGGAGGTCGCCAACCTCCTCGCCGCCGGCGACATCGTCGCCAACCGATCCACACCCGGGGACGGCGTCGCAAACCTCCTCCTCGCCACGTCCATCGCCTTCTGCTTTCTATCCCGGTTCTTCTCCCCGACTTTCTCGGCCAGCGCCAACGCGATCTGCTCCCTCCGTGGGGGCTCCGACATTTTGAACGAGGGTCCCTGGGAGCGCGGTAAGGGCGTGTCGCTGCCGTCCAGACGAAAGGGGGTTCCTTCGATTTCACCCCAGGTCATTAAGGGGGTGTCCGTGATGCCGGGGTGCGGCGAAGGGGTCTTCACGAAGCCGAAGCCTCGGACGTTGGGGGTGTTGGTTTTGATGAGTTCTTTGCCGTCGACGCCGATTTTGCCGTCGAGGACTTTCGCCTGGGTTTTGGCCAGCTCGGTGATGACTTCTTTGCTTTGGTGT